>CM067367.1:32315732-33519606 GCA_034401795.1 Chaetoderma sp. LZ-2023a | reverse complement strand
GCATGACACGTGTGTTTTTCCTTTCAAACTATTCAAATTTGGTCGGTGATGTACAGCAATACTAAAACTCTAGAAAATTTGTTCACGAAAGTTTAAGTTTTCTCATAGAAAATGTCCATTTACAGACGAAGAGAATATTATTTATGAAAATTTATCACTGGAATGACTGGCTCGGTTATCATTCAGCAAGACCACCGCAAAAGCCCTTTGACCAGCTTGAGAGTTAAAGGGTTAACTATCAATACCATAGATCAGAAACACCAGAAACTAATGTTCGATCCAATGTAAAAAAATGTTTGCATTATCAGAACGTCATTTATGTTTATTTTCAAATACTTCCATTGCCTCCTTGTTTGCTTCAAGTGTAAATACAGGGATTTTTGTGTCAATAAAGTTCAGAGATCACACACTATCTATCGCATCATGATCAACGTATTCATAGCTTTTTCAACCAAGAAAAACATTTCCCAATAATAACAGCATGAAATCAAGTGTAGTATAACTTAATCCAGTCTCACCGTAAATTAAAATCTTGCTTAAATTAATATTTACAAAATTTTAATCAAGGTTCTAATATTCTGGTAATTCAGGATATCAATTTTAAAGCGGTAAAGCTCAACCCTTTAACCCGATTTTTTCAAATTGCAGACCAAGAGATGACTAAAAATTTATCACTGAAATTACTGGCTCAGCCAGTCATTCCAGTGGGAATTTTCAAAAGTAGTCTTCTCATGGTCTGCAAATGGGCATTTCTCAAGACCACTGCTGAAGGTGTTTTGGGCTGATATGAGTGTTGAAGAGTTAATTGTATCAATTTCTTATCTTTTCCACACATCTTATTGAGGATTATTTTCAACATAGACCAAATTTCGTCCATTTAGAAGATTATTTATTACTACTAGAATGTCTGGCTTGGTTATCCGATAATAGATTTTCTAAAAATAGTCTTTTTTACCACCTAATGGACATTCAAGAAGCAGGAATTTCAATTTTCTTGACAAATCTTGATCAATAAAAAAGGGTTAATAATACGATTTAAATTTTTAATACAGAGTTTATTGACATTTTTATATTTCTTTGCTGAAAATAACCAAAATTAGAAACTTGATAGTACGTCTTTAACCCTTTCCCTGATGAATTCCACATATATCATTTTCAAAGCACCCTTACAAGAACACAAAAATTTTGATATTCATTTGACTCGAAGCCGTTGTTGCCTTGGCATCAAATCAAAGGCAGCTAATGCTTCCACCCAAATTAATTTCAAAATACAGAATAAGTTTAATCCTGTAAAGAATGTACTTTTTCAGAGATTTGTCAGTGAAAGGGGGGGGGTAATGGGTATGTTTTGTCCAGAGACAAGCTCAACATTCCAGAGGTAAAATTTTTTTAACAGTTTCTTGGCTTGCAATTAGACATGCCTTATGAACGAACACTGCTTGAACAGTCAAGCTGGACAAAAACAACCTATCAAGGTCCGGGGAAAATGTCAAGTTTTAGATCAAGCAGAGAATTTTTGAAAATTTATCACAGGAATAGCTGCCTTGGGCAACTAAGCCAGTCATTCCAGTGATAAATGTTCAAATATTGGCTCCTCTTGGTCTAAGAATGTACATTTTCTATATGTTTTATGGGAAAATTTAAATTTGAGCAAATTTGAGGGTTAACAAACACTCGGCTTTTAATTTAATTTTCAAATTTAAATTTTGGACATCAGTGGTAAGAGTTAAATAATTGCAATATTTCTTTTTCACATACATTATCAAATGCATATTCTACTCAAGCATCTAATTGGTACACGCCATGACATTCAAATCCACACATTCTTTCTAAAGATATACAATATGGCTTGCTTTCGAGTTAACTGCTCTGGGAAGCCAATTTATTCCTAGTGGGGTAGCAATTTATTCTTACAGTGGGGAGGCAATCTATTCCTACAGTAGATTTCCAAGCAGAAAACGCTTAATAACAATCGCAAAAATTACACTAAATACGGACAAAGTTGTTATTTAACCCTTTAATCCTCATCAGCCAAAAATGGCGTATGCAGTGGTTTTCAGAAATGGGTATTTGGAGACGGAGACTATTTTTGAAAATTTACCACTAGAATCGAGCCAGTCATTACAGTGGCAAATTTTGAAAAATAGTCTTCTCTCGGTCTGCAAATGGACTTTTTCTATGAGAAATTTAAATTTTCGTGAATAAATTCAAGTGTCAAAAGGTTAATTTAATTTTCAGCCATTTCAATTATGTAAAAATTATATATATTTAGTTATGGCTTTTTATCACCAAATGTTCCATGTATTAGCAGTTTAAAGCTGTGTCGTTGACATAATGGGCTATTACTATAAACAAAGCTATTTTCATATAATATAATACAAGTTTTACTGCGATAACATTCACCCTTCCCCCTCCTGATCATAGGTAGCTATGCAGTGGAATTCTAAGGCCACACATGTTATACAAATCCCATACACAACTATTCACATTAAATATGTTACATACAAGAATACTGTTCAGAGAGTAAGCGCACGCATCAGTAAATTCTTTAATTCTGCCACAATTAACAAATCTAATCAAATCGCAAAAATACACATTCAACTATCCAGAATAATTTCTTAAAAAGTGAATTTCTAGAATGGGATGTCTGTGTGGTAAACATATATGTTATTGTGAAATATTTTACATTTTCTAACAAAATGAGACTTTGCTTCCAGATCACCTAGGAAATCATGCATTTACAAACAAGAATTTTGCAACACAATTAGCCACAGAACAAATTATGGAATGTATAAGAGAAAATACTATTATTCACTGAATGAAGTATACCGATTATTGGTTTCCAGCACAAAAGATTTAATACGTTTTATGTTCAAGTTTAATTCGTTATGAAACGGTCTAGCTCCAATGGAGGGATCCAATCGGTTACTCAAAGATCTGACTTGATAATCTAATACGTCACAATCATGACATAGTTCCGTCATGAACATCGACCTTTCTATTTTTAGCTATGCCCTGCCTATCTCTAGATAAGTTCCAACCACACCTCGATCGTGTTGGGATCGATCGATCTCTGAACTCCCTGACTATCAATTTCCAGAAAACTATACAGGTAAGCTGTTGAATATTCTGAAACTAATTTGACTGGGTGGTTTTGCTGGACAGCGCCCAGTCAAATTAGTTTCAAAATATTCAACAGCATGTTTATTAAATAGTAGACACATACAATTTGTACGTGTCGGATTATTAAGAGTTAAAGAAGGGCCTAATAGAATCATTTATGACGTAATGATTATGACATCATCCTACACGCTACTTAGCTGAGTAGACCGATGGATACTCATGAAAAATGAATTGCCATTCCTAGCTAAGCTTCGCCCACGTTTTGTGTGTTGGAACTAATTTACATACTTTGAACATCAATTCTCAGAAACCCATTTTCAAGATAATTATACAGGTAATCTCCAACGATGCACTATACAAGATGTGTAATACATCTCCGCTGTCCGTAAGTCCCCTAGCAAAGATGGTCCATGTTTGGCCATGTGATAAGGATGCATTCGCCCTACTTGGAGCCAGCAAATATAACGCAAGGAGAGCACGATTCGGTACACTCAAATCAAGAATAGACCCGAGGAAGCTAAGGATTTCGGCTGAGAACAAGACACGGTGGGCAAAAACTGATTGCAGCTGTAGGATGTTTCTACTACTACTACTACAGCCGCAGAATACAGTAATCATACAAATACAGGTAAACTGGAATATTTTGAAACAAATTTGACTGGGTGATGATGGCAGCAACAGCTATTCAAATTAGTTTCAAAATATTCAACAGAATATGTATTAAATTGTCAATCCATCAGACATACAATTCATAACTTGACACACTTTTCGAGTTATAATACATCATGATTGTGACATAAGCCTACATGTGATTATGACATCATATACTTGAGTGACATTAAATCCCTCCATTCCGTATGTATGAGTCATCACGTGTGAGAAGCTTGCTTTGCTTAAACATCGGTCATGTTCCATTGACTTAATCAGTAGCCGATGGAATAAAGATTTTCATTAATCTTTACCACTCCGATGTAAAAAATTTAATTTTTCAAATTAAATTAAAAGATGAACTGATTTTCATTTTCCAACAAATTTTGTTGAAGATATTACTGTCTATGACAGCAACAGCTTCCACCAAAATTGTTGATAAATATACACCAGTTTCTTTGCTATTGAATCAGTAAAAGATAGAAAATTGACATCAGACTGCTAAGGGTTAAGAGAGTGATACACTAGATTAATGTAATGGCTAGTATAATTCACTGAGCACTAATTATCAAGCTGCCCAGTTATGAAGTGCATTATGGGAAATATGCCAGACATCGTCCCCATTTTTGTTACAATTTCACTTTTATGAATGACTGCATATTAACAAACTTTAAAAAATCTATTTTTTTTCTCATAGCTGACTACCCCATACCGAAAAGTATTTTAATCTCTTACTACACATAATACATTATTAATAATTAAGATTTAAATAACCCAGCATTTCGTTTGTCTTGAGGAATGTCCTTTTACACGATGAATATTTTTGCAAATTTAACACTGGAATGACTGGCTCAATTACAAAGCCAGTCATTTTAGTTTGCAAAAATAATCTCTTCGTCTGCAAACCGACAAAAACCTCAATATTCTGGAGCAATCTTGATCATAAAATGGGTTCAGTCTATGTCAAAGACCAATACTTATTTCTAACCAACCGAAAAAGAGAAAATGGGGAGGGGGTGGGGGGAGGGGGAAGGAAGGAGAGAGAACTTTGCACATTAATATATATTTAATTTCATTTTTTTTTTAAGCCCTTGTAATTGAACTGTTTGTTCAATCAAGTCCAAAATTGTTACCACCGTGTCTTCAATATTCTAGGACTTCAAGGTTCACATATAACACTATTGAATCCATCATCATTATTAGCTAACTAAAACAACATTGAATAAACTTAATATAATCTTTTATCATATAAACAGACTTATCCCATTCCATAGTAACAATATGAACACGATTAATATGCAGGGACTTATTTTCATTGGTTGTTAGCGTTGGAAGGTCATCCTTGGGGTATTGGATATCACTACGATAAAGTCGAGCACTAGTGATGCACGCCATTATACGAAGTCCACTAGTATAACAGTTGTCAATGTATATTACTAGTTATGTAAATAAATAAATTTTGATTAGTGCCAAATTAGTCACATACTTCAAATTATTAGTACTATATCTTTCAGCGTAAGACGTTACATGGGCTAGTTGTAAGGGTGTGATAAGTAGCCCTTGACAATCGTACGCTAATGGAAGATATAAACTGGTGTTTCAGGGAACGAATTTCAGCTATATGATAATAATCTTAAACTCAGTCCCATTTAATATCAGTTATCAACCTAGTAGAAAATTATTACTTTGCATTGGCTAAAGCTTGTGCAGTGATAATTTTCAACTTGGTTGATGATACTGATATTAAATGGGATTTTTTTCTCTTCCTCTATTTTATATCAACCATTCAAGGAACCCTTAAACTCTCAGCAGAAATGACATTTTATTCTGTCAAATATTTTGACGGTAATTTGAGTGGGTGCTAGCTGTTGCTATAGCAGCAATAGGTTCCAGTAAAATTAGTTTCAAAATAATCAACAGCTTTCCTGAAATTGAGACAATAGAATTTCAAGTGTCAAAGTATTTAACATCGGTACATCTGTATCGGTATATCACTCTTCTATGCGTCTTATGGGCGTACGAACAATTTTAAATGTTAAACTAACAGCCAGCCACGCTTACTAAAGAGCTGATTCAGGTGGCTCAGCTGGTCGTTGCAAAAAAACCCATCAACATGCCTGTGACCTTACAGTACACTTCTGAAATAACTTTACATGTTTCCAAAACAAAACACAAACATGTTATTTAATAATTAGTAAAAAATGTTCTGTTAAATATTTTGAACCTAATTAGATTGGAAGACATTGCTGCCTTAGGCATAAAGCAGCAATGTCTTCCAAGCAAATTATGTTCAAAATATTCAACAGTACGTTTTATCTTGTTTAGGAAACATTTTAAGTTATTTTTTAACTGTACTGTATCGTTTCTCCACATCACTATATCATTCTCAAGTCAAGCAATACATTTTATAAGAAAATAAATTATTCATAGTATAACATTGTGTAATGTGACAAATTTGTCTATGTTATCTGGTAAAGCGTGTTCAAAAACAATTTCAGAATTATTAACTAAGCAATCTGGCACTACCTTCAATCTCATTATAATTATAATAATTAGCACTTAAATAATAAAAATTACAAATAAATTTTAATTTGTATAACTACCTAACAGTCTACCGGCATTCTATTATTAAAGTTAAATTGCACAGAAAGTGTCAGAGTATATACGGGGAGCAATCATTAATTCCAGCCATGCATTCATCGTGGCTACATGGTACATGACTAGTTTACATATATATCGTAATTAGCATCGTACTGTACACACTTCACGTTGCATTTACTGCAGCAACATTCAAATGATATTAAACTATCAAAGAAAAATGTAATAAACTTGAACAAAAATTAGAGCAAAACTGAAGAAAATCTCTGCGTTTCCAGTCAGTCCTCGGCTCGGTCCCTGTGGCTTATACAAGGACAAGATGTGTGTGTGTGAGAGCATTCTTCATCCACGCGTAATCTAGTAGCAGCATTGTCAGTGGTCATGACGATGGATTTTGAAGTCGGGAACAGTCAATGGCTATGTCTGTGCAGAGACTGGTCGATCTGTTCTCTGAAAAACAAGACAGTAGCATTGTGCAAATCAATGACATGAACTAGAAAAGATATGTTAATAGAAAGTCTGATGTCTTCTTTAATGATACAATGACAAATCTCCGAAAATATAAAGTATTTACAATGCATAACATTCTGTTGAATGTTTTGAAATTAATATGACTGGAAGCCGTTGCTGCTTATTAATTTCAATAATATCGAACAGCTTTCCTGTTTGTTTGCCCCAAGATTGAGATACAGGGTAATTTATCGATGAAAGGGATAATCGTTTAACTATAAACCATATAGAACAGAAACATCATTTATTGTTTAAAAATATTCTCTTGAATATTTTGAAATTAATGAATGTGGAAGCTGTTCCAGTTAAATTAGTTTCGAAAGATATAACAGCTATCCTGTGTAGAAAGTGAGACACAGAATTTTAACACTTATATCAGCCAAAAACGGCTTCTGCAGTGGTCTGGAGAAATGTTCATTTGCACACAGAGAAGACTATTTTTGAAAATTTATCACTGGAATGACTGGCTACATAAGCGAGCCAGTCATTTCAGTGGTAAATTTTCAAAAATAGTCTTCTCTTAGTATGCAAATAGACATTTTCTATGAGAAAATTGAAATTTTCTTGAGCAAATTCGAGGGTTAAACGCTTAATACTATATAATGATCAAAAGAATTGTGCAATAATAGGGAAATGTCCATTTGCTGACAGAGAAAACTATTTAGAAACTATCACTGGAATGACTGCCTCAGTTAATGTATCCACACATTCATGATCAATTTTCAAAAACATCCTCTCTTGGCCTGCAGATTTCAAAACCTGAAAGCGTTCCTGGCTAATTTTACCACTAAAGTGTTAACCCATAAACCACTGGAATGCGAAAGTTCTCTTTTTAACAAAATTCATTAAACCGTTAACACTGAAAAAACAGCTTCTACAGTTGTCGAAAATGTCCATTTGCCGACCACTTAAAAAAAAATTTACAACTGAATTGACCAACTCAATAATTGAGCCAGTCATTTAGGTGATAAATTTACAAAAATAATCTTGGTCTGCAAATGTACATTTTCTATGAGAATTGAAATTTTCTTGAACAAATTTGAGGGTTAGATGGCTAAACTCAAGGCCTGGACCTATATGATGCGCTGTTGGGACATTCTGAAGACTTTTTAAATATATGTACACTATTCCTAGAGTGGACGCCAATCAGATTGCAATATCAAGCCATCCTCCATTTCAGATAGGGCTCAACAAAAATGTACACTAGTCCGTGATAAATCGAGAAATCCAATTTATCGATTCAATCATGTCATAATCAACGACGTCACATGTAAGCCGATGTCATAATCATTTATGTCATAAATGCCGTGATTTAGTCCATCATAAACGCTTAATAGTCCATCAAGTTGTACGAATTGTATGTCTTTCAAACTATTTAATAAACATTCTGTTTAAGTTTGAAACTAATTTGACTGGGCACAGGCAGCAACAGGACCATGCTTACCTGTATAATTTCATCGAAATTGAGATTCAGGGAGTGTAGAGTTTGATTGATCCCAACACCAGCGAAGCATGCAACACCGGCGAAGCATGCAACACCAGCGAAGCATGCAACACCGGCGAAGCATGCAACACCGGCGAAGCATGCAACACCAGCGAAGCGTGCAACACCAGCGAAGCGTGCAACACCGGCGAAGCGCTGGTGGAGATTAGCTAGAGATGGGCATGGAATAGCTAAAACTTCATTCCTCTATTCAGGCAACTGACAAAGTAACAGTTAGTAAACCTCTCATTGAAAATCACTTAGTTATATACATTTACCATTAATGTAGGATAAGCTTTTATACATTCATTCATTATTTAAGCTAACTATCATGACGTACACATGTAAGTCCACACATATAAAGCTCTCATGTCCAGACAATAATAGTGCAATTTTACCCAGCATGCAATGTTTATACGACTTATTGGTTTCAAATAGCAGATGCCCTATTGTCACAATTTCTACAAGTGATTATTTCTTTACTCCATGTAGATCTTGAGGTGTAAGCGCATAGGATGATTCAATGCAGTAACTCGACAGCCCATAGCACACACTACAGTGCAGCACAATTGTATTCATTTCAAGAAAGGGCATTTATAAGAGAAATCTATTGAATATTTTGACACGGAGGGGGGTGGGGGCGCACGCTTTAATGCTAATGATAACTACTATTTACCGGTTTATTCACTGTATTTTTTCGCTCAACATATTCATAATCTACCCATCCCTGGTTCCGTCGACCTCGACCACCTCCGCCACCACCACGACCACCTGAAAGTGAACATACACATTATATTCAAATAGAGTAAGACTTTAATGGTCAAATTTCATCAATGAAATAAAAATATTTGCTTACTGAATGTCCATTTGCACAGCATTGACTATTTTTAAAATTTTCCCACTGGAATGATGGCTAGCCTATCGAGCCAGTCATTCCAGTGGTAGATTTTCAAAAATCTTTCATGACAGTCATACAAAGGGCCATTCCTCATTATTAATGCAGAAGCTTGTTTTGACCGACTTTACCATTAAACCCATTTAACACTCAAATTTGTTCAAGAAAATTTCAATTTTCTCATAGAAAATGTCTATTTGCAGACCAAGAGAACCGTTTTTGAAAACTTACCAGTTGGAATAACTGGTTCGGTTATCGAGCCAGTCATTCAAGTAGTAAATTTTCAAACGGGTTTCTCTTTGTCTGCAAATGGACATTTCTCAAAACCCCTGCAGAAGGCATTTTTAGCTGATATGAGGGTTAAATGGCTACAGATAATGGATAAGATTAAACATGTATAGAGACAGTTGTAGCAAACAAATATTTGGTATTCAGTGTTATTTATTTGTAACATAGATAAATTTGTCTCCTTATATTAATCAAGTACAGGGGTTGATCTAGCCTGAGTTTGGGACCTATCTGTGAATATCTGTGAACATAAAAATGTATAGATATCGGTGCTGAGTATCCACAAACTCTTGTCAGACAATTAATTCTGAGGCAATCTGTGCCATTTTAGGTTTTCACAACTCTTTCAGGCAAATTCTGTTTATGCCACGATCGAATGCAAATCATTATTACTTTTCACTACATGTATATTGTAACAAGTGGCCCAAGCAGTCTGTATTGCTCTCCAGGAACATAAGCATTTTAACTAGAAAGGTCATTGCCTATAAGTAGAACTGTAACACGAAGAAGGATGTTTACCAAATTTTGTTAAAATTGGTCTAATAGTTAGATATTTTTAATTTCCCATTACTTTACTATGTAAGTTTCTGGTGAAACAAATTCATCAACATACCCATAAACCTATATCAAACCATTTTGGCTTCAAACCCATAAAAAACAAGAGCTCCACAAATGGCACATAATACCCCGCCTTGATGACACACCAATGAATGACAGCTATCAGAAAATAGGGATTTCTTCCTCAGACCCAGGCCAGTAATTCTATTTAGTTTCAGTGATCCATTAAAGGGTTCAGGAGTTATCATCCGGAAACCAATTTTCAAGATAGCCACCTTGAAGGTTGGATCATTGCCGATTGCTATAGGTTTCTTCTTCAGACCTAGTCCAAGCACAGCATGAAGTTTCAAAGAGATCCGATAAACGGTTAAGGAGTTATCATCCGGAAACCAATTTTAAAAGATGGCCATCGGTGGCTGGCGGCCGTCTTGGATTTTCGTTCATTGTCGCTTTCGATAGGTTTCTTTCCCAGACCTAGTCCAACCACGCTATAAGTTTCAACGCGATCTGATAAAAGGTTAAGAAGTTATCATTCGGAAACCAATTTTCAAGATGGCCACCGGTGGCTGGTGGGCATCTTGGATTTCGGATCATCGTCAATTTCTATAGGTTTCTTCCTCAAACCTACTAAACCGATGAAGTTTCAAACCAATCTGACAAATATGAGTCGAGTTATTGTCCGGAAACCACTCTGCCACCCGTATGCATGCCCACCTGCCAGGACGGACGGCGCCATTACATAATACCCACACAAATCTTTTGGCGGGTATAAAAATATGAATAATGATTGGTCCAGTGAAGGTTTAGAGATTTTAAATCATTTAGCCACCTGGCCCTAAAAAGCAAAACTTCAGTGGTCCAGACAAATCTTCAAGCACCCAATTTTATCATTATGATTCATTGGCGCATAGGGTCCACATTTAGAAATACAGGACATAATAAATAAGCATTCTGTAAGTATTGCTTTGCAATACATGTCCCCTACCAGGTGATATAAATCTTTAGAGATTGACAGTCAAAAATTTCATTAAAAATTGACGAAAATGTCTGAAACTCGAAGGTGCTCTGTAACTCTTTATACTAAAGTGATGCACCGATTTTTGATTAATTAACTTGAAGGAGTGCGAAAAAGTGTGGTAAGCTGATATTTTTCGTATTTCTTAAGTCGAAAGGGGGCATAACTCCATCAAAAATTTACGCATATGCCTGAAACTCCAACTTGGTCTGTAACTTCTCATAACAAATCAATGTAGCAGTTTTCAGTATAATATCTTGAAAGACTGCGGAAAAAAGTGCGGAAAACTAATATATTTTGTATTTCATAAGTTGAAAGGGGGCATAACCCCCATGAAAAATTGATGAAAATTTCTGAAACTCAAACTTGCTCTGTAACTCCTTATACTAAAGCGATGCACCGATTTTCGCTTAAATATCTTGAAGGAGTGCGAAAAAAGTGCGGAAAGCTGATATTTTTTGTATTTCTTAAGTCGAAAGGGGGCATAACTTCAACAAAAATTGACGCATACGCCTGAAACTCGAACTTGGTCTGTAACTTCTCATAACAAAGCAATATACCAATGCTCAGTTGAAGTGCGGAAAACCAACTCCGACAGACGGATGGACAGACAGACGGAGTGCTAACATATAGTCCCCCTCCCCCAGTTTTACCGGTAGGGGACTAATAAGTTATGATTTACTAATGTAGAAAGTGTTAAAAAACATTTATTTCCAGCTTAATAATATGGACTCATCCCGCAAAACACTCGTCAAAATTTAGCTCACCACCTGGGCTAGTGAGTTTGAAATTTTGGCAGCCCAGCCTAAAATCTAGGCGCCATGGGCTACCGGGCCTCTGCTAATCTTCAACATTGTGGTTGATGGCGGCCATGTATCTTAATGTACAAACTTACCTTGAACCCGGATTGCCCTTGGTCCCTAATCCCATAATTTCGGCCAGATACATTCGGTCATGTCAGTGGTTCTGATAAACTAGGTCATCCAAGATGGCCACCACGAGCATTTGGCCAATCAAGTTCCCTTGAACAAACTTGGTTCAGCTTATGCCCTAAATGATGTTTCATGAGTTTCAATCGATCCATCATGTGGTTTCGACGAATTTTAAAGACGCCTCTAAAAATCAGCCACAACCAAAGATGGCCAGCAGCCAAATTAGCGGATCAGCTTTGTTTGAACAAAGTTGGATCTCTATACCCTAAGAATGCCTCCTGCCAAATGTTATTGAAATTGGCCCAGTGATTCTTGAGATGTTTAAAGAACAAGTTGGACAGACGACGGGCGGTTGGCACGGCATACATGTTATAAGCTCACTTGGAAGGCCATTCTGGCCAGTCAGCTAATAATATTACAAGACATTTATTTAGCCTCTCAAACCCAATTGTCCCCAAAGCCTTTTGCTTGGTTCAAAATTAGCCTGTATCCACCGCTAGTATTTACAGTCTATGAATAAAATCGGGGGCCAATTCTCAAGAATAATGTAGGATTCTGCACCTAGTTCATAGTACATGTATATATATATAGGGTTCATAGGCTCAAGGAACATGCACATTCAAGCACTTAAGGATGTTGAAAAAGAATTCTGAATTCAAGTACATTCAATGATCTTTATGAACCCAGAGACGTACATAAAATTATTGAAACGAAACAATTGCATGTCCTGTCAATGTCCTCAAGAAACATTTTATCAAATTTTCTGATTGACAGATTGAAACTATAGATTTAAACATTTAATGGTCAAGCTGGCCAAAAAATGGCCTCTACATTGGTCATAAGATGTCTCGAAAAGACTATTTTCTGAAAATTTACCACTGAAATGCCAGTCATTCCAGTGGTAAATTTTCAAGTCTTCTAGGCTAGCAAATGAACATTCACTAAACAAAAAATTCCAATTTTCTTGACCAATCTTGACCATTAAATGGTTACACATACCTCTGAACTCATAATCGTCTCTATTGTTGTATCCAAAGCCACCGTATCCACCCCGGTTGTTGTAGCCACCCCGATTGTTATAGTTTTCTCTGTTGTTAAAGTTATCTCTGTTGTAACCGTCACGATTGTTGTAGCCATAACCCGAATAATTATCACGAAAACCTCCACGCGGAGCAAAACCACCTCTATTGTTATAGAAACCACCACGATTACCCCGGTAACCACCGCGACCTCTGTATCCTCGCCTACTGTCGGACATGCCGAATGTCTCCACATTGATACGACGCTCCTCCCGCCATGTGGTTTTACTCGATTGTCTGAAATAAAAAGAAATATATTAAACATTTAGAGGTATTTGTAGAATATGTAATTTACATTTAATACATACAGTAAGTGAATTAGTTTTAATTCAATTTCAATTTTCTCATAGAAAATGTCCATTTGCAGACCAAGAGAAGACTATTTTTGAAAATTTACCACTGGAATGACTGGCTTGATTATCGAGCCCGTCATTCCAGTGGTAAATTTTTAAAAACAGTCTTCTCTTGGTTTGCAAATGGACATTTCTCAAGACCACTGCAGAAGCTGTTTTTGGCTGATATGTGTGGGGGCTAATCATTTTCCTATATAGGAGCATCTTGACCCAGTTTGGTCTAAATCTGTCAAGAAATAACACATCGTGCCATCAATGCAAGAAAGGGAGATAACATATTTTTCTGTTTTTCCAGTGATGATGTTTACAGCCCAACTCCATTATGGCATGCAAAAAAATCTAGGGCTTGCCTAGTTCAATAGGTGCCTCTTACATATATTAATTTCAGGTGTTTCTTGGGAAGGCGACATTTTAAAATCTTAATCTATGAGAGAGTAGACCTGTAGAATGTGAGCAGAACATGCTGGAGATTGCGTTTCTTTCGCACAAAGACATACAGAAATACATGTTTCTAACAAAACAAAATGCAGAGCTTAATGATGTTAACAAAAATGGCAAGGAAATGATCAATGCCTTAACAGCTTTCATAATTTTAGGGCCACTAAGGCAATGTCTATTGTCTTAGGATATCAAGGCAGAGTATGTTGCCTGAGGGATGGCATAGGGCCACTAAGGCAATGTCTATTGTCTTAGGATATCAAGGCAGAGTATGTTGCCTGAGGGATGGCATAGGGCCACTAAGGCAATGTCTATTGTCTTAGGATATCAAGGCAGAGTATGTTGCCTGAGGGATGGCATAGGGCCACTAAGGCAATGTCTATTGTCTTAGGATATCAAGGCAGAGTATGTTGCCTGAGGGATGGCATAGGGCCACTAAGGCAATGTCTATTGTCTTAGGATATCAAGGCAGAGTATGTTGCCTGAGGGATGGCATAGGGCCACTAAGGCAATGTCTATTGTCTTAGGATATCAAGGCAGAGTATGTTGCCTGAGGGATGGCATAGGGCCACTAAGGCAATGTCTATTGTCTTAGGATATCAAGGCAGAGTATGTTGCCTGAGGGAATGGCATAGGGCCACTAAGGCAATGTCTATTGTCTTAGGATATCAAGGCAGAGTATGTTGCCTGAGGGATGGCATAGGGCCACTAAGGCAATGTCTATTGTCTTAGGATATCAAGGCAGAGTATGTTGCCTGAGGGATGGCATAGGGCCACTAAGGCAATGTCTATTGTCTTAGGATATCAAGGCAGAGTATGTTGCCTGAGGGATGGCATAGGGCCACTAAGGCAATGTCTATTGTCTTAGGATATCAAGGCAGAGTATGTTGCCTGAGGGATGGCATAGGGCCACTAAGGCAATGTCTATTGTCTTAGGATATCAAGGCAGAGTATGTTGCCTGAGGGATGGCATAGGGCCACTAAGGCAATGTCTATTGTCTTAGGATATCAAGGCAGAGTATGTTGCCTGAGGGATGGCATAGGGCCACTAAGGCAATGTCTATTGTCTTAGGATATCAAGGCAGAGTATGTTGCCTGAGGGATGGCATAGGGCCACTAAGGCAATGTCTATTGTCTTAGGATATCAAGGCAGAGTATGTTGCCTGAGGGATGGCATAGGGCCACTAAGGCAATGTCTATTGTCTTAGGATATCAAGGCAGAGTATGTTGCCTGAGGGATGGCATAGGGCCACTAAGGCAATGTCTATTGTCTTAGGATATCAAGGCAGAGTATGTTGCCTGAGGGATGGCATAGGGCCACTAAGGCAATGTCTATTGTCTTAGGATATCAAGGCAGAGTATGTTGCCTGAGGGATGGCATAGGGCCACTAAGGCAATGTCTATTGTCTTAGGATATCAAGGCAGAGTATGTTGCCTGAGGGATGGCATAGGGCCACTAAGGCAATGTCTATTGTCTTAGGATATCAAGGCAGAGTATGTTGCCTGAGGGATGGCATAGGGCCACTAAGGCAATGTCTATTGTCTTAGGATATCAAGGCAGAGTATGTTGCCTGAGGGATGGCATAGGGCCACTAAGGCAATGTCTATTGTCTTAGGATATCAAGGCAGAGTATGTTGCCTGAGGGATGGCATAGGGCCACTAAGGCAATGTCTATTGTCTTAGGATATCAAGGCAGAGTATGTTGCCTGAGGGATGGCATAGGGCCACTAAGGCAATGTCTATTGTCTTAGGATATCAAGGCAGAGTATGTTGCCTGAGGGATGGCATAGGGCCACTAAGGCAATGTCTATTGTCTTAGGATATCAAGGCAGAGTATGTTGCCTGAGGGATGGCATAGGGCCACTAAGGCAATGTCTATTGTCTTAGGATATCAAGGCAGAGTATGTTGCCTGAGGGATGGCATAGGGCCACTAAGGCAATGTCTATTGTCTTAGGATATCAAGGCAGAGTATGTTGCCTGAGGGATGGCATAGGGCCACTAAGGCAATGTCTATTGTCTTAGGATATCAAGGCAGAGTATGTTGCCTGAGGGATGGCATAGGGCCACTAAGGCAATGTCTATTGTCTTAGGATATCAAGGCAGAGTATGTTGCCTGAGGGATGGCATAGGGCCACTAAGGCAATGTCTATTGTCTTAGGATATCAAGGCAGAGTATGTTGCCTGAGGGATGGCATAGGGCCACTAAGGCAATGTCTATTGTCTTAGGATATCAAGGCAGAGTATGTTGCCTGAGGGATGGCATAGGGCCACTAAGGCAATGTCTATTGTCTTAGGATATTAAGGCAGAGTATGTTGCCTGAGGGATGGCATAGGGCCACTAAGGCAATGTCTATTGTCTTAGGATATCAAGGCAGAGTATGTTGCCTGAGGGATGGCATAAAAGCAACATTTGTGCTTTCTCAAGCAATCGGGAAAAAAGACCACTTATTTCCTTTCTACAGTCCAAACATCACAGTCAGAATATGTTCAGTGTTGATTTTTACAGTTGGATAACTCTGTAAATTTTCTTTGAATACTTTGCTTTGGATACTTTATTTAGCAGTGTGTATGACGGGCACCAAGGCATTAAGAGGAGAGCACAGAAGGCAGTTGATACCTTAAATAGATGGCGAAATGGAGGGGCACTAAGGAAGGAGGCATGGGCACCTAATGAAATTGGAGTAGTTGCCTGGGTTTTACTTACACCCTTGAAAAGTTTACTGTTAAATATTTTGAACTTAATTTGATTTGAAGGCAATTGCTGCTTAATCTTTATGTCCAACATGTAGTATTGACATATCCAACAGAACATTTCTTACATCGTGTTCAAAACTGTATTAATTAGCATGTTTTTGCTTTGGAAACATTAACTTATTTATATGAGCTGTATTGTATTTCTGTCTCTGATAAGTATTTTCTGTACAGGCCATGTGTGAGGCTGCAATAGCCAGTTCTCAGGCTAAATATGATAACCTGTTCTGCTCCACCAAAGTACTGGATGATATCGTTGATCATACAAACAAGACTAGGCTTGCGCAATTACATGATTAAATCAAAATTCATGATTATTTTTTAAATCTTGAATTTATATGATTAAGAAGTGTTTTAGTGAAACTCAACATACAGCCGCAGGCATACTTGTTTGAAGAATGCTAAATGTGAACAGTTTGTCTTTGATAATTCTCTGAGAAAGGGGGGGGGAGGCGACTTCTATTAGACATTTGGAATTCATGGCAAAGACATCACTAAAAATTTTGAGTCTTCCAGCTGCATTGATCATTACAATTGCAACAAGACTATTTTGAATTTTAATCTTTCAAGGGCGATAACTCTGGCGAATATCTGCGGATTTTGCCGAAACGAAATTATGACACTTCGTCTATCCCTAAAACATCTGAACAAAAAATTGTAAGTTCAAAACTCTTAGAGATCTGGACCGGACAATAAAATTGACAAATTTGTTATTTCAAGGGTGATAACTCTGGTGAATGAGCGGATTTTGTCGGAAAAAACATGACACTTCGTCTATCCCTAACACATCTGCTGACAAAAAAATTGTAAGTAGGTTCAAAACTCTTCGAGATCTGCACCGGACAAGAAATCAGATGGACAGATGCACGGACGGTGAGTGCCATCACATAATACAAACCCCACCCACCCCATTATACGCAGGCGTATAAAACTTAAATTATCGAATAATTGTACATAATTTCTACTGCATAAATATTTCAAAATCTACATTTTAATTACTCTTTAATGTGATACGTCAAGAAAATTGACATTTTGCTCATTTGGAGGTCAAGAAAACTGTTTTTGAAAATGTATCACTGGAATGGCACCATTGAATCTTTAGTCATTGGTATGCTTTTGTAGGCTGATTAATCAAGTAATCACTATTATTCCTAACTAATCAATCGTGATCACTCAAATACATAATCGCACAAGTTTAAATAACGCTTTCAGCCTGTTCCATATTTCTCGATATGAACACGCGTAATACTCAAAGATTTTCATAATATATTGGTTAGATAATGTGTAAGAAATATTGACACATTCAACATAAACTTTCTTACATCATTTTCAAAATTGTACTAATTAACATGTTTTCGTTTTGAGCTGTACTGTGTTTCTGTCTCTGATAAGCCTATTCTCCACAGGCGATGTGTGAGGCTGCAATAGCCAGTTCTCAGACTAAATATGATGACCTGTTTTGCTCCATCAAGGTACTGGATGATATTGTTTATCATTTAAACAAGACTCAGCCTGTTCCATATTTCTCGATATGAACAATTGTAATATTCGACCAAAGATTTGCATAATTGGTTAGATAACGTATAGGAAATATTTTCATTGGTCATGTTGGTTACGCATAATGCAACATGCCCCGTGACACCGCAAATGATCCCAAGCGGCGACGATGGTGAAAATCTAAACAAGACAGAATACGCTGCGTTATTGATTTAAATTTTGCAATATATAAACTACATCGTTATGAAATGTGTTTGTAAATTTGCATGATATCTGCAGAAATTAAAAATTTTGAATAAAAAGTGATTTCAATCCAGAATATGGGTTTTATTAATTTTTTTGTGGTGCATTGGTCACAACTCTTAGCAAGTGACACGTCACATCAGCAAAAATGAACAACGCAAAATGGTATGTTCAAACCGGTTTCACAAATGGACTTTATTGGGAAATTTGTCAAAGAGTTTATATGATAAATAGAATCTTAACCCGTAACACTATAAAAAATTTTATTTAAAAAAATTAAATTATAAGATGAACTGGTGTTAATTTTGCAGCAAATTTGGTGGCAGATGACATCGTACATCGTCCACCAAAATTGTTGAAAAATGTACACCAGTTTCTTTGCTATTGAGAGTAAAATATAAAATATTGGCATCAGAGTGTTAAGGGTTAAACTCAGTCCCATTTCATATTGTTATAAACATCAGCGAATATGATCACATTGCACTCTCTAAATCTGATCCAGTGTGATAATTTCTTACTCGGTGAACAACAGTGCTATGAAATGGGACCTCAATCCCGATAATCTATATTGTTCAAAAGGGAGTGTACCATTGTATATTACCACCAGTTTTTTCATTATTTTGATATATGGATGTACGGATATTATCAATAGAGACGGATTTCACATGGCTTACCCCTTTTCCCTGTCCATGCTCTCACAACTGATACTATCAAAGAAAGATTTGGCCTTATCATAACAAATAGGTTCTTCGATGGACTCCTCTGTTGCTTCTGGCTCGGCTTCATCCCCGGACCCAGCAGCTTCTTTCTCACCATTCACGACCTTGTCAGCTGAAAAACACAAATATTCTTGTTATTTAGTATTATGCTGCACTGACAAGCTGCATCTCAAAGCAGTAAGGAGCTGTTATATGTAATCGGTTATCAAGCCAATCAAGCCAATAATTCTTGTGGTTAAATTTCATATCTTCTTCTCTGGGTCTGCAAATGCCCATTTCTCAAGGGCACTGCAGATGCTGTTTTTGGCCAGCTTGAGTGTTAGAGGCTTAATAAACGATACATTTCTAGTACCTGTGTCATTCTTCATTTACATTATTCACATGTAAATGCCTAATTTTTTTAATGTTGCCCAATTTTGGAATGGCAGGAAGTGACCATTAGTTCAAACTTGTGTAGGAACTAGGGTCAAGTTCAACTCGCTTAACTATATATAGTAAGTTTGCTGGTTTACTGAACATGCGCAGTTGCTATGCCCAGTCAGATGCAAAATAGTTAACTATAGTTCGTTGGTACCCAGTTCCCCATTGAATTACTATTGCAGAAAATTTGGAGCCGGGTACCAGTCTCCTTTAACCGTTTCTGTAATCTGTTTTGATGGCTTACAAAAATGGGTTATTTTGGGTTATTTTTGTCTGCTAAGACGTCAAAAAGCGTCCAGAAGACATAAAGTAGGAAGGAATAGGGTCTTCGGACCATTAACATACAATGGGAAAAGCATAATTTCATTAAACCTAAGTCACTTAGTGAAATATTTACACTTTTATATACATTTATTCGTGGCAAGCGATCGGTGTTCGCCATTTTGAAATTTACACAAATATCACAATAACCATCTGAAATGAGCTCAGTCGACTATAGTTGGCTGGCTAGTTAACTATTTGAAGTTTGATTGGGAATCTAGTTAGCTATAGCTAGCTATGGTTAGGAGTCGAACTTGACCTAGAATGAACACTGGATACACAGGTTCTTAAGCTCTAATGTTGAGGCAGAATTACCTCTAATGGCCAAGGTGGCCAAAAATGGCTTCGGCAGTGGTCTTAGTAATGTCCACTTGCAGACCAAGAGAAGACTATTTTCGAAGATTATTGAGTATTTATTAAAATTCATCACTGAAATGCCTGGCTCGTTACACAAGCCGACTGGCTCGATACTCGAGCCATAACCATAATTTTACCACTATAGGGGTAATAAATATTGTATTGAATATTTTCAAATTAACTTCACTGGGAGCTCAAACATTCAATTTAGAAATTAATTTATTGTGCTTCCAGACTAATTATCTTCCAAATATTCGTCAGCTTACCTGTGATTGTCTTGAAATAGATACATACTGGAAGAATAGGGTTAAATGGTTAACTTTAATGAAAACAAGCATTCTGTAAGTATTGCTTTGCAATACATGTCCCCTACCTGGTGATATAAATCTTTAGCGATTGAGTCAAAAAATCCATTAAAAATTGACAGAAGCAGCTGAAACTCGAACTTGATATGTAACTTCTCACAACATAGCAATAAACCAAGTTTCAGTTATATATGGTGAAGGAGAAGGAGTCTTGAAAGCTGATATGTTCATATTTCATAAGTCCAAAGGAGGCATAACTCCATGAAAAAATGACACAAACGCCTGAAACTCGAACTTGCTCTGTAACCCCTTATACTAAAGCAATGTACCGATTTTTCCTTAAATATCTTTAAGGAGCACGAACAAAAGTGCGGGAAGCTGATATTTTTCATATTTCCTAAGTCGAAAGGGGGCATAACTGCATCAAAACTGACGCATACGCCTGAAACTCGAACTTGGTCTGTAACTTCTCATAACAAAGCAATGTAGCAATTCTCAGCATAATATCTTGAAAGACTGTGAAAAAGTGTGGAAAACTAATATTTTTCGTATTTCATAAGTCGAAAGGGGCATAACTCCATGGCAAACTGACGAAAATGTCTGAAACTCGAATTTGCTTTGTACCTCCTTATGCTAAACCGATGCACTGATTTTCGCGTAGATATCATGAAGGAGTGCGAAAAAAGTGTGGAAAGTTGTTATTTTTTTGCATTTCTTAAATCGAAAGGGGGGCATAACTCCCATAAAAAATTGACACATACGCCTGAAACTTCTCATACCAAAGCTTTTTTACCAATTCTCAGTTGAATGCGTTGAAGGACTGCAAAAAAAAGTGCGGAAAACCAACTGCGACAGATGGACAGACAGACAGACAGACAGACAGACAGATGGGCAGACGGAGTGCAAATCTATAGTACCCCCGGTTTTACCGGTAGGGGACTAATAAACACAAAAGGGTCAAAGCAAGCCAAATATACATTTATAATTTAGATAAAATATAAATATTTTCTAATTCTCAAATAGTATATTTCATTCCCGAGTCATTTTCCAAGAGAATCCCTAAGTAACGTTATCGTGGAATGATTGTTGTGGCATGACATTATCCCGAGAAAATAGTGTTGTTAATCACCGATAGCTAACAAGAGGTAAACCTTTCTGAAAACACCTGTCATGTAATCAGAATCCATATGGTTGATGATTCATGCGATGATTTCAGAGTGATAGAGTTTGTGAAAATCTGTCAACTTTTAAAATTTATAAATGTGATAACTTATTTTGCCCTGACATAGCAACTCGCCAGTATACACAAATATGCAATGATCACACATTTTCAAATACATACTTATTGTGAGTTTCTTTTTCAGCTCCTTCTCAATCTCCTCTTTGTCAAACTTTGCATTGGCACTTTCGAAATCAAATTCGCCATCAAATTTGAGTGGTGTTTGGTTGTGACGTCCTTGTGACCCCTGGCCGCGGTAATTACCACCACCTCCTCTTCCTCCTCCACCAACACCACCACGGGGCATCATATTCCCACGAGGCATAAAACCACCAGGTCCACCTCCCCGCGGACTGCCACGGAAGGTTGGTGATGCTGCAAGAAGAGACAATGTAACATTTATCAATTTAGATCTGCTACATCAATTTCCTATTCCTGTATGACATATGGCAGCAACAACTTCCAATCAAATTGGTTTCAAAATAATCAACAGCTTACCTGTAGGATTGCTTTTATACCACATTGCCAAACTATAGCTGGTGCCCCTATGACTGAGCGTATATATTGAGGCAGACGCACTAGGATTTTTCTGATTGGTTGAAAAGTAAATCATGACAGCCATCATAGGGTGTAGAAATGTACCAACATTTAACTACTAAATCCTGAATATCTTTCCTTAGCGGCGTGATAAAAAGCTTAAAATTACCTGGATAGTTTATGACCGGCGTGTTAGATCACCTGAATACCTATCAAGAGATGGGATTAGTTATCCTTTAATATACAGCTCTATATATAATCTACATGTATATATAGAACATCATTGCATAAATATGTTAAACGTGCTGCAAAGCAACCAGACTCCATACAATCAGATCAAGTACATGTACGACCATGAGGAAGCAGAGAATTTGGCTTTAAAGGCGAAGTCCTGATTGCTGCTGTATGAGGTTTCTACTACTACGGCCACAGAACAGACTACATTATCATTATATACACCTAAAAAAAAAGCATGTTCCCCCATAAATATGGGCTAATATTTTCTAAGATATATAACTGACTGCAATGAAATTTCTCACAGATCACTAACTACACTATAGCACCAAAATGTGAAATGGATTCCCTTATGCGCCTAGTCACGCCTGACTGAGCATCCACTAAATGCAAATTTGTTCCATTACAAAAATTCTGAAATCAGACAGCCTTTGCTGGAGCAATATCAGTCATTCTGGCACTAACGTTGTGTAAAGGCAAATGCTAGTCTATGCATAGTTATGTGATTTAAGAATGCCACGGTTAACGAATCTGAATCGGGCAATTCCCATTGGTCCATTAGAGGCTAATTTTCCAGTGAAACAGTTGGCCAGTAGAATGGGTGTTAGCCCAAATGCCATCCTAAAACTGCGGGATAAATTCCAGCGGACTGGTGAGGTGCAGGATCGACGAAGAAGTGGCAGGCCGACGGTAACAACACCAGCTCACGATCGTCTCATCACCAACCTAACACTGGGAAGAAGGCGATCCACAGTGAGGGAGATAAGAGATCAACTTCACGCAGCTGCTGGAGCCAGAGCCAGGAGGGTCAGTGACCAAACTGTAAATCGACTTCATAGAGCTGGATTGCGTGCCCGTCGTCTGGTCAAGAGATCTGCCCTGATATCGCGCCACAGGGAAACGCGTCTTCAATGGGCACGGGAACATGAACAGTGGACAAGACAGCAATGGGCTAACGTGTTGCTTAGTGATGAGGTGGACGTCTGTCTCCATTACGTTAATGGAAGGAAACGTGTATGGTGTCGCAGTGGAGAAAGGTTTTCGGCCTGTTGTGTACAACCAGTGACAGCATTTGGAGGAGGCAGCGTGATGGTGTGGGCTGGCATTAGTGCAGGAGGAAAGACCGATTTGGTTCCGATCGAAGGTAACCTTAATGCCAATCGCTATATTGCGGCGGTCTTGGAACCACATGTCCTACCATATGATGGAGCCATCGGTGATGGATTCATCTTTACGGATGGCAATGCGCGTCCGCACCGTGGAAGACCTGTTAATGACTCTGAATCGTCATGATATTGTCAGACCTTAACCCCATTGAGCATTTGTGGGATCAGCTCAAGCGAGCAGTTTATCAGTGACCGACGACACCGTTCTTGGTGACATGTATCAGTTGTTACAGGAGTGGATGGCTATACCACAACATTGGATCACCCGCCTCATCAACTCTACGAGAAATCAGTGCCGCAATGTGATTCAGCTGAATGGTGGATACACTTTATTAACTCTGTTAAATCTGTGATTTACTGTCCGTTTGAAATGATCGTTTGTTATGATTTGATGGAATTCTGAATGAAATGTTTTATGATTTATCTTTTATGAAATGAATTATTGATGTTATTGGATAAAGGTTGCTTTTTGCTCTCTATCTGTTATGATTTTCATGGTACTGGATACAATTTGTATTCTTAGTTAAGTTTAAAGAATTTTTGAAATGGGTCAAATTTGCATTTAGCGCATGCGCATTCATGCATAGAAATACCGATGGGATAATCATTTTCACTGATTGACATTATAGTCAAACTAATGACCTGTGAGAAATTTTATTAAAATCAGCCCTATATCTTGGAAACTATTAGCCTATATTTAGAGGGGAACTTACTTTTTTTTAGGTGTATAGATAAACCAGTCTATGACTCATCCAAAGTGCACTGCCATATTTACTTATCACTTATCAGAAAACTGATTGACTTATTAACCCTTTAACACTCATATCAGCCAAAAATTCCTTCTGCCGTGGTCTTGAGATATGTCCATTTGCAGACCAAGACTATTTTTGAAAATTTAACACTGGAATGACTGGCTCGATAACCGAGCCAGTCATTCCCGTGGTAAATTTTCAAAAATAGTTTCAATTTGCAAATGGAGATTTTCTGGGAAAATTAAAACATGAACAAATTTAAGGCTTACCTTGTTATGCAGTAAAACAAAAACACGAAATAACAATAAACAAAATGATTATCCATTCCAAATACAATTTAATACAATCTGCTCTGCAATGGCTACAACACCAATGCATACCTCTGTGGAAGGGCCGTCCACGGTTAGGCGGTGGTCCCCCACCTCCTGGTGTCTGTTGGTTTCTTTGAGCGCTCTGTGGTGGCGGCCGCCGATAGTCTCTTCTTTCCCACTGCCGATGATCCGGTGTATTTTGCTGATTTTGTTGGCGGGAAGGCGGCTGTGAATCATGATCAGAAACGCGATCACCTAATAATAAAACAACAACAATAACACACAAAGTTGCTACAAATACAACAATGATGTGTAATTATTAGGATTGTAATGAGTTACTATTATTTTAAGGCATCAATGGACCTTTATAATCCATCATAATCAACCACATGACGTGTAGAATGACATAATCAATGACGTCATTTACATGACGTAGATAAGTACGTTACGAACGCATAATTGAAGACGGACTATGCATTGTTGTATGAATTGTATGTATTTACTATTTAATAAATATTCTGTTGAATATTTTGAAACAAATTTGACAGTCAAATTGTTTACAAAATTTTCAAACTCTTACCTAATAGTCAGTGCATTCGGGGATCGATCCCAACATGGCGAAATGTGGGTGGAGTTTAGCTAGAGGTGAGTGGGGCATAGCTAAAACTGGAAAGGTCCATTCGAGTCATTGACATACAAAGGTCGAGACAAGTCACAAAATCTGTTCCAGTAGTCACTTATCATACATGTAAAGCTTTACCATCGTTAAGCTGAGCAGAAGTTAAATTACAAATCGATGCAATATTCTCGTAGGCAGCAGCAACTTTCAGCATGTGCTTTCAAAATTATAATCATCTCCATGTAACAAACAGCTCATGGCAAGTATGCATTCCTCAAGACTTATTATGGCTGTAATGAACATTCATTCGTTCAGAAAATCGCAAACCAAGGGAAGACAAACCATGGTTCGGTTCGCTTGCATGAGTTTCGTGTGTTTCGTGAACTACACATAACTCAATAGACAAGGAATCTCTGATTGATAGTCAGGAAAGCACCCTGCCTTTAAATGTAATTTTCTGTTAGTAGTAATTTATTGCATCCAATAGTATATTAATAAGGCCCTAACTATCAGAGGTTGTCTTTGGCCTGCTTAGCCATTACTAGGTCAAGTATCTATATATTCATTGGGATCTAACCTCTGGTAGTTCTAACCTTAAACATGTTAAACCGGAATTCATCATGCATTAATAATATTGATCAAAATAAGGGTAATGCTATATTATAATTAATTATAGTATCCCTTTAAGCCCTGAATTTGTTCAAAAACATTTCAATTTTCTCATAGAAAATGTTTATTTGCAGACCAAGAACACAATTTTTGAAAATTTTAACCACTGGAATGACTGGCTCGGTTATAAAGCCAGTCATTCCAGTGGTAAATTTTGAAAAATAGTCTTCTCATGGTCTGCAAATGGACATTTCGCAAGACTACTGTAGAAGCCGTATTTGGCTGATATGAGTGTTAAAGTGTTAAGTACATTGGTCAATGTGTTTATTAACACTTTAACTGCTAAAATTTGATTCTCTAAATTACAAGACACATCCACTGGGAAGCTGCTAAATATTGCGAAACTAATTTAACGGGAACCTGTTGCTGCCGTAGGTAGCAACATCTTCCACTCGAGTAGCTTCAAAATATTCAACAGATTATTCAATACATCGAAAACAATTTGTCATTTCTGACCTGTGATGTTTAAAGGGTTACCAGGTCAACACAGTAATCACAAATGACAGGTGCTCTCTGTAGTCAGTACAACCCATGAATAGATTCTTCGTTGCGTTCACCAGCACATAGCATATTCAATCAAATTGTTTTTCCCAGACCGAAGAACAAAGGAAGCTGTTTTGCTAGTTGCTCCAACCCTCCATGTAGCTTTTATTCGAGTATTGTTTGGGTTGGCCAGATGCTTGGCCAGAGATCACATAGTTAAGTCTGCTGTGGTCTGTCCTTAGTCTAAAGAGCCAACTGATTCCTTCGTGGTAAGCTGCAGAGTGGATCTTTCAGAGGCCTTTCATTGCGGTTTCTCAGTTTGTGGTTCGAGTTCAGCTCATCAAAACTGATTGATCGATCCATCTGTTCTTGGTTGGATCCTTCCTTAACTAACTTGTCAGCTCTTTCATTCTCAGCTATCTCGCTATGATCTGGAGAATGACATGGGTTTTTTTAGAGCAGACCCCTTGCTCAGTAAGATGAGAGTAAGTTAACATGTTTCCAAAACAAAAGCAAACATGTTAGCTACTGTAGTGCAGCTAGTGTCAATGTAGTATGTATGGCCTGTTTAATATTTTGGACATAATTTGATTGAGACATTGCAGTCTCAGACAGCAATGGCTTCCAATCAATTTATGTCCAAAATATATTCAAGTAAGTTTCATTTTATTTTGGAAACATTTAAATTTATTTCTGAGCCGTACCGTAACTATGTCTTACAAGCGTGCAATTTGATGTGCATACATACCTTTGTCATCATGCTGCCTGTCACTGGATTGTGAATAACTTGTTGAATTCTGTCTTGATCTGTTCTCTCCTTTGTTTCCCGGTGTCGGCATCTGTGTTCCCTGGTCTAGTGTTGGTGACTTGCGACTAGGCGGTGGTGTATGACCTCGTGAACCTAGAAATATGCAATCTTGTCTTGAATACGTTCATGGATTATGCAGTTTACGATCAGAAATAAGCACAAGCTAAACTGATCAGATGCTAAGATATGACATTTTATGTCTGCAGTTCACTTTTGAAGACCGTCAACCGAGACTGATTAACGAACCACAATATAAAATATGGCATTGCAACACATTTGCAGAAAGAAGATGTAATGAGATCTTTCACATTCATAAATTGCTTTTCAAACAATAATGAAAAATAATTCAACTGAACAGTGTTTAATTAGTAAATAACATTCAGATTTTGGCTTAACTATACTGCGCCACTTACTTAACTATTAAATGAAACCATTGACTCAAGTTGAATTGTGCATTGTACAAGGGTCATAATTTGGTCAAATATTGACTTAGATGTATCAGTAAACATGGTAAAACATATTCAAAATTTACTTCAAATTCAATTACAGTAGTCATTGACTGGTCTACTACCCATTGATGAAAATTAACAGAATACAACCTTGCCCTCAGGTTTAAAATATCTGCCATTGAATGGGCTTACAGGATGTAGATAATAAAGGCACGTACATTGTAATCCATAGCAGAAAAGTAGATCAGTAAATAAACCATACTATAAGCTGGTATTACCCAGTCACACTGTATGTTTATATAGTAAAACAGACATTATAATAGCTTTATCTAGAGGAGTGAGTAATAACATTAACAGAGATAAAAAGCATAGGATAGAGAAATGAATGAAGGATTGGCAAAGGGTAAAAGTGCGAAAATAAGCAAAATCACAAACTTGTGTTACAAAATGCATGTAATGTCTTACAAGATTAAATTACTGCATAAATTTCTAACAATACATATATACATATTGTATATACATGTAAATAAATACTGCATCAGAGGCTTAAATCTGATTTCGTAATGGGCCTTTCCAAGTCTCTCCATCCATCAATCAATCAACTAGGCGATGTGTAGGATGACGTCATAATCATGACATCATCAGTGATTCGATATAGTCTTTAATGCTTAACAGACCGACACGTTGTATGAATTGTATGTCTTTACCATTTAATAAACATTCTGTTGAATATTTTGAAACTAATTTGACTGGGTGCGCAACATGTATAGGTTTCTGGAAATTAAGTCAGGGCATTCGGGGATCGATCAATCCCAACATAATCGAGATGAAGGTGGAGCTTAGCTAGAGATGGGCGGGACATAACCGTTCATATTATTATTTATAATATAAACAAACGCATTTATGTATCTTGTTAATAATACATATAATTAGGCTTGCACAATATTATCCTAGGAGGTATCGCGATATATCGTGGTGAGAAAATCGCGATATTTCGATATACCGTATAGCCTATTTTATGGTATATGAATTCATGGGGTGAATTGGTCTTGGGTTGAGTTGGACTGCGCGGTTTGGCTGATGTAGACATGTCAGCTTCGCTATCAGTTCTTATATCAGGTTTTAACTGAATGTGACTTAAGACATCCAATGTACTAGTTGTCAGGGTGTCATTAGCGATCATTGACTATTGTACGCTAACAGAATATCTAAACTGGGATTTCGGGGATTGACGTCATTTGGGAAACATGTCAAAATTTCAGTATAATGATTACGGTAATACAATCTCACACTTGGTACAATTTTTAAACACGTGTAAGACTTATCAACCTCGTCTACATTTATCACAAACGCACTCGCTAAAGCTTGTGCAGTGATAAATTTCAACTCAGGTTGATAATTGATATTAAAAGGGATCCTGTTCGAGACCCTCTAAGGCTTAAAATATCTAGTATCTTCAGCTTCAGATGTGGCTGCTATGATTTGATGCAGATACACCGCTCTTTATTGCAAGTTCTAATTACACATTCCCCTCATCATCTCGCATCGTTTCAAAATATTCAACAGAACGTTTATTAAATTGTAAATTCATCAAAAACATACAAGTCCGACATTTTTATGACAACCTTGCAACTCACTAGCATGATGGAACTATATCATTTTGATTGTAATGTGCGCTAGCAAGTGACATATATTTGATTATGACATCAGAGACATGAGCGACAGATTAGATCCCTCCATTGGTAGCCGATTACAAGAAAGCATAACAGTTATCTTCCTCAATGCTAACATGACCAGACCAGAGCTGAAATGAAATCATTATCATGGCCAGGAATATAGAGCGCTTATGTCCTATACAAGGAATCCTTCTTATAAGAATGGCTATAACAAAGCTGAACACAACATCCATCACCAGCGGGCAATGCAGAGTTTAACAATAACATGTTATTGAAATAGCAATGTGGAAAAACTGCAACGGTTGATGGGAGTGCGAATGAGGGCTTGAAGTCGTATTTGACATTGGATTTCCGTAAGAACAATATGTTAACTTTTTACACGTAGGATACAAGAATGTTTACAAAGTAGCTTAAATTTTAAACCATTTCTCAAATAGAGTTCAAGCCCTCGAATGAACAAAAAAAACAACTGATCAACAAGGCGAGGATGTTATTACCCGATTTACGTCTAGGTCCTTGATGAGGACCGACTTGAACCCCTTGATCCACTGTGGGGGATATTCGAAGTGGGGGAGTAGGTCCCCGGGAACCTACATTAATAAAACAGTAATATATACATGTACGCTTCTTACATGTCTTATATGCAGATTTAAAAAAAACATGCTACATTAAAATGTGAATTTAAGTTATCAATCATTTCCAATTCACCTTTCCAGAGTACACACCCATCATATGACGTCATAATGAACTGCCTGATGTGTACAATGACATCATAATGAATGACGTCATTCAGATGTCGATAAGTACGTCACGAACGCATATTTGAAGACGGTCTATGCGTTGTTGTACAAATTGTTTGCTTTTACTATTTAATAAATATTCTGTTGAATATTTTGAAACTAATTAGACTGGGCGCTGTTGCTGTCAAATTAGTTACAAAATATTCAACAGCTTCCCTGTAGTTTTCAGGAAATTGATAGCTAGGGCATTTGGGGATCGATCAATCCCAAAACGGTGGTGTGTGGGTGGAGCGTAGCTAGGGATGGGCGGGGCATGGCTAAAAATGGAAAGGTCCATTCAGGACAGTGGCAAACAATCTGTACCTTGCTGTACCCCCTAACAGTCCCCAACATGCCCACGCTGAAATGAATCGAAGACTAAAAAAAGCGCATGCATCGATCACCTGCAGTGCCAGTGGCTTTCCGCAATAACGGAAAATCAACGGAATTCACAGACTTGGTAATTTGAAATGGAAAAGTGATTTTCAAATTGAAATCAACAGAAAATCATTTTTCTGTAAAACATTTGTAAATTGAAATGAAAACATGATATTGAAGCAGAAATTAATGAGACATTCTCGTGTAAAATTGTAAATTTGTATCCACCCATATCGCCACCCCCTAACTTTGTACTGTCTGCGAATACTAATAACACAATGCACAACACAAATTTGACTGTTTTACTGAAAATATTAAAGCTGTCATGATGTCACAAAAATAAGAGCTACTGTGCAAAATATATATATGAATGAGTACCCTTAAATCCAACCAGGTGAGCTACCACCATAATGTTTGCATTTCGTCTCCTGTGGCCATTTCCAGCACACCCACCGTCGCTTTTGTATAAAGGATGCCCCCAGATCCCAAAATGGCACCAGTCAAGTATAGACCATGTACATGCGAAAAGCAAGCCGACTGAAATTTATACATACCTGGTTGGATTTTTAAAAGGTACTCATTCATCTTTTTTTTTTGGCACAGTAACTTATTTTTGTGACATTTTGACAGCTTTAAAGGACAATTCCGGGATTGGTAAATGTGTATTTTATTTGAAAGACTGTTATATGACTAACATATTGGATCTTAAATAAAAACATTAGACAAATAATACGACTAATTATACCATCGTAAACATGGGATTATTTTGCCTCCTGGGCGGCGCCATTTTCTTGCAATGAGATCCTGACACCAGCCCCGCACCAACGCTATCTTTGCCGAGCACGAAGGCTGTACAGTAAATATGTATATGCATGGAGGCCTAACATGTGTTAATTTGTAATCGTTTGGACATTGTCCAGTTAAGCGAGTAAGTTTTTCAAGTAATTCTAGTATCCGAAGTCGGTGGGGAATCGCTAATACCTAGACTGCTGAAGCATAGATTCCATTTTCTCTATCCTATCCGAATGTGTTAATTTTGGTAACAATGCTACTGTAAGTCATTGCTGTTTCAAAATGTACCCCAGCACTATCTCTGTAAGTAAGCTATTACGCATTTTACACCATACGATAAGGATTAAATGAAGTGGCACACTTGACACGTGCGTATTGTCAAATTACTAGTGGTTCAATAGATACACTGCGGGAAAAACTAAGCCAGCAAAATTTCAAACAAAAATTTCAGGATGCGCTCAAACCATCATCCCAAATCAGAATGAGTATTACAGCTACAATGACAAAATTTGCTGATCGGCGATGAAAATTCCCAGATTTTATGTCAAAATGTTAATTCATTTGGTGATATCTCTGGCAATATGCAGGTGAGCAAGATTATAATTGGTCAGGCAAATAGCCATTTCTTTCAGCTTTAAGCACACTCCAATTTAATGACAATACGCAAAGATAGTCTGCAAGACAAAAACCATCTCGTGCTGAATTTTACCAAAAGAATTACAACTTATTCTCAGATAGAATCTTGGATGAAATTTTTTATATATTCCAATCTTTTGAACCTCTTGTCCGATATTAACATACATTATATCATCTTAATCCCGAAGTCGGCACCTATTTAGAGATCCTAGAATCATTGGAATTGCTTCAGCGGTTCGTTTGCTATTATCATTTATGTATACTTCCTTAAAATATATACCCGCATCTATTGGCCTCGCTGCTACAGTCATAGCAATAGCAGTGGTGTGGGGCTGATGTCGCTAGGCGCGATAAAATGGCAGCGCACCGATGTGCGAAAAATTGTCAATTTTACCAACTTTTTTCTATCTGGTTATTATTCTAGCGCAATTTCATTAAACATGTAATAATCTTTCAAATAAAGCACACATTTTATCATCCTGGAATTGTCCTTTAAGTGTACATGCAGGTTAGATGATGTAAGTTTGCGAAACATAATAAAACCACTGTCCCTACACCTCCTTTAGTGGATGTACAGGAGCCATGAGAGTGTACCTTACTCACAATGTTCCTATTTTGCTCAAATTCATTCACCTACCAAGCAAAATTTTGATTGGTTGATGGTAGCCAGGTTTTTCTATGTATTTTTTGTATGTATCAACTTCCATTTAACAAACTTGAATAACCCCTATTTATCACCTGCTCCCTTCAGTCATGTCAATGCGTCCGAATAAGTAGCTTTTATCGTGTTTATGAAAACTAAGTGATCCATGACGACTGCAAGGCAAATCAGGCTCTCCTGAACAAACTTATTGAATAGTTATTGCCCTAGATGATTTTCCAATTTCGTGTTAATCCACCACGTTATTTGGGAGAACGTTAACCATATTCGTAAAAACAGCATCAAATCAGCCACCTTTAAACAATCTTGAATCTCTATGGCCCAAGAATGCTTCATGACATGCTTTTCAAATTTGATGGAAACCGGCTTAGTGCTTGTTGAGAATTTGTTTACGCCATTAATGGTCAAGGTGGTCAACCCAAGACTGCAGCGGTCAGGAGGAATGTCCATTTGCAGGCCAAGAGAGTGCCTGGCTCGATAACCGACCCAGTCATTCCAGTGGTAAATTTTCAAAAATAGCTTTCTCTTGGCCTGTAAATGGATATTCAATAAGCAAATATTTAAAATTTTCTCTACCAAATTTGACCATTAACCCTTTAATGGTCAAGCCGACCAATCCGGCATCTGCAGCGGTCTTGTGGAATGTCCAGTTACAGGCCAAGAGAATAGTTTTTGAAAATTTCCCACTGGAATGGCTGGCTCGATAACCGAGCCAGTGATTCCAGTGATAAATTTTCAAAAATTGTTTCTCTTAGCCTGTAAATGGACATTCAATAGGAAGACATTTTAATTTTCTTGACCAAATTTGACCATTAAAGGGTTAAAGGGTTCGGGTAGAATTTGCCTGCAGACTCTATTGTGCAGCATTCAGAAAGTACATGTACTGAGAAAAAATATGAACTTAGCTTATCATGCAGGAGGCATCAATACCATACAGGAGAATAAGAACTAAACACTATAAAGAAGCTCTGCCGCATGTCGGCTTGTGTGATTTTTGCCCTGGGTGATCGCGATCGATTAACTTACCACTCAGTTGTCAAAATTTTTAATTTTTCAAATTAAATTAAAAGATGAATTGGTGTTCATTTTTCAACAAATTTGGTGGGAGAGGGTGCCGTCATACATCGACTCGGCTTGATCCGGATGCGACTAATATAAAGGCGGGAATTACTATTATGGTAAAAGAAGGAAGTGTTATCTGTGTTGCTAGGCACTGGGGTGCGCAGTCACATGCAATTCCATGCATTCATTTCTAACAGTACAGCTCTCAGAATAAAAGACCTTATAAGGTTTACAAGTGTGATCAATACTGATCATAGTTTACACATTTATTTTTTGTTTACTGATTTTCAGGGAATTTGCTTTTGTATGAATAGGCAGTTCCTGACAATTTTCGTGAATTAGTTCCCAGTTGAAAATCGGAAACTAGCCAACACTCGCAAAATACTCGTTCATTTTCGCCTGTAATTCCGATCAATTTGTTCCCCTCTCTATGTAATCAGACATCTCCATGAGAATTTTGAAGGGAAGCAATAACTTGTCTGCTAAATTTAAATTTAACCCAGTAAGGTGAGCTGTGTCAGTACTCGCCTATATGCAGCCATTGTTACTAAGCAATGGAGGCGAGCAATGAGATACTAGCCCAAAATTTATTCTAGGCAAGTGGGGACGAGAGGAGAGCAATCACTTGCCTCGTGTTGACGCCTGTGTAATACTATAATAGTACCGAGAATCGAAAAAAAGCGATTAAAAAAAAATTGAGTTACGATTAAATTCAAGTCTCACAAGCCATGAGGAAGCAATGGGAGTGGAGAATAACACTGCAAATCATACAGAGAATATTACACGACATACCTGGTTGTGGTCTAACAGCAGGCATCGCAGGCGCAGGATATGCTGTTCCAGCAGGTGGCATAGCTGATGCGGAGGGAGGTGGTTGTGCATATTGATTGTATATTTGCGGTCCGGCACCAAAGGGCTGATATGTGGCTGTACCATAACCAGACTGTTGTTGAAAGCCTGGAGAAGGGCCTGCTGAACTCACCGGCTGTGAAGACTTAATACATAGGAAGAAAAATATCTTAAACTAAGGTCATATATGGAGATTGTGTTTTAAAACATAATATAGTCAGTCCTTCCAAATTATATAGCTGTTATCAATTTGCTAATACATGGCATATTTCTTATATTTATTGTCGATAAAATACAGCTTTAGAATATCGCATCATGAAATACCTCCCTTGAATTTCAAGCAGCTGTGACGTCATAGTGGAACAACCGCTACGCAAAGCTAATACAGGCAACTGTTTAACCAGGGTAACTTTTTTCATTCTATTGTATTTAGCAATGGATTTTTAAATAGGCAATGATCTCAATGATATTACCGGTAGACATTAGTCCGAAGTTTATAATAGCGCTGATGCCGTGTTTATATGATATCTCGGGCACGAAAAAATCCTTTTTAGATGAGATCGGCTCCGAGAAAATATTTCAATGTGATTATGTAGATACGGTATCCACTTTATATCTAGCTGCTGCTACATCCAGCATTGGATTGTCGTCAAGCGCAGATCTAGGATTTTATTATGGAATTAGTCCAATATGGGAGAGGGTCAGGTGGGGAGGGATGGGGTATGGGTTTTCTCATTTAAGATTCTGATGCTATGCGAGGTCATTTCCTGCATTCCATTTGATAAATAATGTATCTATTTTGCCCAACTGCGCCTATAATTTAGCCGAATCTGTTCTGATTTTCCAGATGTAGTTCTATCTCCCACATACCCCAACCCCTCCATGCACAAACAAACCAAATGCAAAGCCCACCGGTAGATCCAAATTTGCAGATATTTGCCTATGGCATCGCAATCAATTGATTTGTTTAAATTGTTTAAACTAAGACTAGAGAAAGCTAGGCCCATATTGGATACATGTTATAGGTCTTAATTTATAATTAAATTTGCCGTAGACTTAAGCCAAACTATGTGACAATCTAAAACATCAATTTTAATAAACCAGGGTTAAAATATCACTTATGGATATAAATTATGCCAGTATTGAATGACACGGGGCTTCTCATTTGATTAACCTACTTGAACAAGGAAATAAAACGACCAGATGACCCATAGGGTCGGGTCTTATGTTTTACTAATTACATATACCTACCCCCTTGCATTACTATTGCTCTTTCCTTCTCTGAAGGGAAGCGCAGTAGGATGAATTTTTTACAGCCACTGTCTGCTGGGTATTGTGGTTACAGTGACTAAAGGCTCCTTCAGGTATCTCCATTCTCTCTCTAATGATGAGATCTATAGTAATTCATTTGAATGCTATATCTCAGAATGAGGCAAGAATGAAGGAAATGTAAATTTCCCTTTCTCCGAGATCTAACAATACTCACCATTCTGTTACTTCTGATATACAGCTGGCCTTGACAGCTGGCTCTAGGACTATAGACTTAGAAAGCTTTACCGACTCCTTGGAACCGGGTACTCGGCTCCCAACTGCCGAGTATCCGTCTACCATAGAGCTCATATTGTTTGCATAGCCACCAAACAAGAGAAATCCATGGCTTGCCTCCGTGGGGCTGGGAGGCTGGGTCCGTAACAGAATGGTGAGTATTGTTAGATCTCGGAGAAAGGGAAATTTACATTTCCTTCATTCTCCTTCGATCAATACTCACCATTCTGTTACTTCTGATATACACCAGATTTGGTCAGTAACCTGGTGGGAAGGGGCAAGCCATAAATGCTACTTTTGCCCCTTGGAGAAAGAGTTAGACTTAAAACGTGACTAACGGAGACCTAAAAAGGACCGTCAAGTTAACGGAACTGAATCACATTCGCATCACTGCCACACCCCCCCACCCCTTTTTCTCCTAAGAAAAGGGAGAGAACTCACGAACATGCATCTCGCCTGAAAACACAAATATGCCAAGAGGGTTAACTGCTCTTTGCATATACACATGTATTAGCCTGGGAATGAGCATGAATATATAAGATGAATGGACATGATATATAGACATAATACAAAAAAACTCAATTTTGAATTACCTCATGATAAATGGACGCCAGATGTACCGCCTCCAACCATTCACTGGTCAGGCCATCAGTGACACAATCTGGTTGTCATCCGCTCGCTCGACCCCGTCTGCTTTTAAATTCTTTTCTTACCAAAGTGAAAAAAGGGAGAAGAGCAGTGTGGTCACTTAACTATCGTTTCAAAACAGCTAAAGCGAGTGGATTGGCTGAGTCTGACACATCCCTCATATAGTAATCCGTGAATGAGGACTCACAGTGCCATTGTGCAACGGCCATGATGTCCTCTAACGGAACACCACTGTAAAGGGCGGTCGAGGAGGCTATTCCTCTAACATCGTGTGCCCTTGCGCCTTGCACCTGGTGCCCAGTCGCCATCTCATGAGTAGTCTGAATGCATTCGACTACCCAACGAGAGATAGTATCCATGGATGCGGCGCCATAAGGCTTCTTATGGCAGATCCACAGATGTCTATCGTTCGACCGTAACGAGTCAGTACGTTTCCTGTACTTAGTCAAAGCACGGACCGGGCACCAGACACTGGCATCACCATCAAACCTTGTTAACTTTGGTATTATGATCGGTTTGCCGGGATATCTCAAAGATTGATTCTTTGACATAAACTCTGCTCTTGGCAGAAGACGCAGACCCTCTCCGGAGACAATAAATCGGTCCCTTTCTGCCGAAAGCGCATGGATCTCACTGCGCTTGCAACTGAGGAAGCTGCCAATAGAAAGACTGCCTTTAGAGTCAAATGCTTTAGACTAACCGAACGCAACGGTTCGAAAGGGTGCTTGGCCAGTACATTAAGCACTAAAGATAGACTCCAGGCTGGAATGACTACCGGTTGTCTCGGTCGGAGAGTGCTCATTCCCTTCACCATCACATTTAACTGGGCCACCTCTGGACTATCCCTGTTGGCTAGACAAGGGATAACTGATGCCAAAGCTGACTTGTATCCAGCAATTGTGACGGGCGCTAGTCCCGAAAAGAACAGCTCACAGAGAAAGTCTGCTATTGCTGAATAGTGGATTGAAAGGTATCAATACCCTTTTCTTCACACCAGTCTGCAAATCTGTTAACCTTGTTGTTATATGACTTGAAGTTTGACCTCCTCCTTGCAGCCGCGATGAAATCACCAGCTTGTCGACAAATGCCTTCCGACGTGGAACGTTGTTTGATAACATTCACGCAGTCAATTTGAACATTTCGGGACGCTCGTGTAGGAAGCGTCCCTTGGCCTGGGAGATTATGTTCGGAATCTCGGGCAACTGCACTGGGTTTTCCACCAGCAGATCTAGCAGATCCGTGAACCACGCCCTGCTGGGCCAATACGGCACTATTAGCAGGACCAGACACGGTTCCTCCCTGATCTTCACCAATACCTTCGGCAGAAGAATGGTAGGTGGTACGCGTAAACGTGCATCCCCCTCCAGCTTATCGCCAGAGCGTCTGTATCGACCGCATTTGGATCTGGAATCGGCGAGACATAAGTCATGATTTGAGCATTTTCCCTTGTGGCGAACAAGTCCACGTTGGGTTTGCCCCAATGCTCAAAGATCCTTCGTAGAACTGGAGGGTTGAGGGACCATTCAGTTGGCAGAATTCTGTCTGCGAGACAAAGCATCCGCCAGAATGTTCAATCGCCCAGGAATGTGAGCTGCTTTCAAAACAACCGAGTAATTCGTGCACCATTGAATCAAGTGCCACACTTTGATACACAGCGTGGGTGACCTGGTCCCGCCTTGGCGATTTATGTATGATACTACCGTCGAATTGTCCGACCGTATCAATATGACCTTGCCCCTGATCATTGGAAGAAACTCTTCCAACGCCAGTTCCACTGCCATCATTTCCAACAGATTGATATGCAGCTGACTCTCCTGGAGAGTCCATGTGCCCGAGACCAGGTGCTCTCCCAGGCAGGCCCCCCCCCACCCCTCCAGCGATGCATCCGTGTACACGGATAGCTGGGGGTGGGGTAGGTGCAGCGAAACCCCTACTAGGAGATTCTGACGCTGTTTCCACCATAGAAGATGCGATATTATCGGCTCCAAAACTGGCACCAGTTTTGACAGGGGTTGTGTTCTCTGTTTCCACAGAGACATCAGATACAACTGGATAGGTCTTCGCATTAGAGCAGCGTACAGGATCACCTGCTCCATGGAGACCATCATGCCCAGCATCTGAAGAAACCGCCTCGCCTGAATGTGGTTTCCCACTCGAAAACTCTTGAGGATGGCTAACAGAGACACCACTCTGGGCTCTGACGGGTAAACCCTGCCCTCCTCGAGATCGAATCGCATCCCCAAATAAACGAAATGTTGAGTGGGTGTCAACTCGGATTTCTCCTTGTTGACTATCCAGCCTAGATCTGAAAGTAACTTCAGAGTCAGAGCAGTATCCACGTCCAACCTGGCTGCCGTATCTGCTTTGATCAGCCAATCGTCTATGTAGGTGTGTAGCGCCACGTTCTCTTTTCTGAGAAACGCTGTCACCGCAAGGACCACTCTTGTGAAAACCCTTGGAGCTGTCGACAGGCCAAACGGGAGAACAATAAACTCCCATACTTGATTCTGAAACGCAAATCTCAGAAACCTGTGACAACTCCTGTTCATTGGAATGTGGAAATATGCATCTTTCAGATCGATCGATACACACCACATCCCCTTCCTCAACCCTGCCATTACCGACCTCGGCGTTTCCATCTGGAACCGAGGCATATGGATAAACCAATTTAATGGCCTGAGATTGAGTACGGGTCTCCATCCCCCTGTGCTCTTGGGGACAAGGAACATATTTGAATAGATGCCTGGAGTGTTCTGGTTTGCTGGTTTTATTGCTCCCTTCAGAAGCAAACCTGACACTTCGTTTTTAATGGCTTCTAACTTGTCTGGTTCCCTTGGTACGGGTGTCCAGACAGGTGCCAAAGACAGATTCTGTGGCGGAAAGTCCCACCACTCCGGCATGTATCCCTGGGATAACCATCCCAGGACCAGACTGTCTGACGTCACACCTCGCCAAGCCTCGACGAAATGCATGAGCCTTCCACCCACTATAGACGCCTAACGGGGTTGTCCGGCTCGCGGCCCGCTCCCACCCCCTTTCTTAACGAGAGAGAGAGAGAGAGAGAGAGAGAGAGAACCATTTCGGTCTTGGCTCAGCAGGTCTAACTGGCACCGCTGTTCCTGTCGCACAGGTGCGGTCCAGGCGGATACGAAGGGAGCTCTCGTACCCTCAGGTACGATCCGCTCCCTTCTTTCCGCCCTTTGAGGACTTCCCCTTCCCCTTCCCGCCTCTAGGGCGATCCGGAGCAACATTGGGGAGGGTAGGGGCCTCCACAACCTTCCTGGCTTTCTTCGCCGGCGGTGGCTGAGAATATCCAGATGAAGCAGAAGCCGCACTAGGCTGGGTGCGGGCTGCGGGCAAGATCACCGTCCTAATCGATGCAACCGACAGACGGGGCGTATCCTCCTCGGCCGTGGCCGAAACCACAGACGGGTCAACCCTGGCTAGCCAAGCCAGAGCCTCCGACCAGTCTACTTCCGAGGAGGACACACCCGTGAACACGTCACCCTTCACGGACCTACCAGCCACGGCCTCCCGGCTAGGAGCCGCGGCTGCCACGCCAGGAACTACGGTACCATACGGTTCCGCCGCCACCCCATGGAACACACCAGTCCATGGAGTAGGCCCGTGCGGGCCCATAGCAGACGCGGAACCGTGGCCAGACACGGGCGCCAACGGCACCCCACGTCTGACCACCGGACCAGGCGAGATAGGCGAGTACCACACCTGGCCCGGCACACCCGTCACCGTGTCAGCTGGCATCAAACAAACCATCACGGGACCGGTGCCCGGTACCAGATTGGCCTCAACCACGGGCGGAGCCGCTGCCCTGGCTTGCGCCAAGCCAGACAGATGGAGGACGGTTCCGTCCAGCCTGGCGGACGGCTCCCATGCCTGACGGACCGGCCACCGCTCCTGGACCACCCGGAGGTGGCCGCAGAGACAGAACCCGTCAGGCCAAGGACAGGGTCCGTACCAAGCATGGGGAGAGACTGCCCAACAACCTTCGGCAGCAGGGACGACACCAGCGTGGGCAGAACACTATGCAGAAAGCCCTGCATAGCCGGACCAAACCACGCCGGCGGTGTCATCTCCGCCACCTCCAGCTGAAGACGTGGAGCGCCCCCACCGGCCGAACCGGACGCTCCACGATTTAACCTCGGACCGCCTGACCCCGCGTCAGACCCAGTCAAATCATTCTGGCCAAGGAACTTCAACATCATATCCGCGGACCACACTGCACACACATTACACCTACTATCAAAGTTACATGCAGTACATCTAAAGCAGACATGGTCCTTAAATAGGACCCGTACGAACTTGTGGCACTCGTCACATGATGGCGGGGCTGGCTTGGCCTATAAATAAGCACAAACCTACAATAAGCAAGCGGAACGAGACACGGATGGAAGGCAGACAATTAATTTTCAAATATATTGACCATAAATTAAATGTAACACTCCCGCACCGCACCCCACCCCGCAACGTTACAGCAAAGATCGCATTGATTATGATGACAAGAACGAAGCAGGCATTAAATACACCCATAATTGATCCTCCAGGATGTATAACGGAACCAGGAATCATATCGCATAGCATTCGGGGTATATTTACCATCAATATAAATTATACTCCTAACGAAAGCCAAAACGATACGTGAAGAAACAACAAAATGTAAACAAACTGCTGTAGCACACGGTAAAACCGCAGACCACACATCTTAATCAGGAATTTTGAAACCACCGATCATTGCAAACAGATCGTGATAACACGCAAAACTTGACCATTCCAAAGTTTTCTGGTACCATTTTTAGTATGCAGCACCCAGAACAAGATGAGCGAATTAATGAAAAAATGTTCTTCACATAAACATCCGAGCACCACGGGTGTGACATCACCCGCTCGGATCTTACGGAGAACGACGTCAGCTGATATTCGTGTTACAAATACCGTAGCAAACACCTATTTTCATATCTGCCGATCGCCTGTTGGGGTTAAAGAAGGCGACCATCCGGCATATCTCATTGTTAACACACGTCCCAGATTCTTTGGGGTCAGAAATTGGAACATGCGACAACGAAATTTAGAGACCTAAGTCTTAACTATGGAATAATACGGAAATATACGACCTGGTTATCATCGGCGGTATCCATATTATCCTTGCAAGAGAGTCACTCGCTATCACAATCACAGTTAAACAAAGACTTAGATTTATTTCTCAATCTTTCCACTGCAAAAAGCATGTATAGCTCTTGTTGCTATGCAAACAAGAATGAGCTCTATGGTAGACGGGTACTCGGCAGTTGGGAGCCGAGTACCCGGTTCCAAGGAGTCGGTAAAGCTTTCTAAGTCTATAGTCCTAGAGCCAGCTGTCAAGGCCAGCTGTATATCAGAAGTAACAGAATGGTGAGTATTGATCGAAGGAGAAGAGGGTTAATCCAATACCCAAAGCCACTGAGCAGGTCATTTAGCACAATGACAACCTCATTGGCTGATAGCTATCACATGACCTTGCTGATAGCAACTAAGACTTGACGAAATCCAGTCATATAATCCAGCTTGAAGCAGATCCATGAAGAGGCAGTTGATCCTATGACGACTTGACTCTGCATATCTGACTAAAGCTAAAAATTCTTTCAGAAATACCCAAATATGTTGAATTCTGACATATCTGGGTATAACGGATAGGCTGAAATATACAATGAATATCTATCTTAAATAAACCTATTCTAACAAGATATGACCATGTAAATGAAGCCTCAAGCGCGCACACACGCACACACCCACCCCCACACACCCTACCAAAAAATTTAATTTGACAGAGGGGAGGCTTGAGGGGTCCGTCAGACTTAATGGTTTAATTAATTTAGGGAACATGGATATGATGGGTTAATCCAGTATTACCATTTATTCCAGCTCCATTGTCCATGTATTCCACACCTGGGTCATTCCATCTCAAATCAGCAAGTGGTCCCCACCTGACCATCTGAGAATTGCTTAATATTTTGTGTACAGCTACATACACATATTTTAGGTGATTATACAAAATTATAGAGTCCAGTTTTACATACTTTTCAAAATATTGCAGTCTGAATAACATAGGGGTGGCGAAAATGCTACAGGGTTTTCGCACATGTTATTTTTTCCGCAACTTTCAAGTCCTAATATCTCCCTTATTATACAAGCTAGCCATCTGAAGTTTTTATCATTAATTCACTGCTATGTGTCTTACTGGAAAATGCAAAGAAATGCCAAATACCTTTATAAATCTTTATTTAATACTTTACCAAAAATGGCAATATAATCTTCGACATTGTGCATTTTGCAACTTTTATCTGAGAATAAAACACAAACTGTCTGCAGTTAGGGCTTGCCTTTTCACATGCTTTATGTATCCATATAGATGAACATGCACAGGTGTTTGTAACCTCCTAAGTTTATAACTTTTAGAGATATGACTTGTTGAAAACAAGAAAATCTTCACGCATGTCAAGTTTCAGCTGCAAATATTATTAAGAGGGACAGGTGGCACACACTATTGCTATATATCAAAAGAAAGCATATGGTCTAGGCTTTAATTTGATACCTAGAACAACTTGCCCCTATGATTATTTCAGTGTGATACTAATTTAACAAAATAGGGTTATTTTGTCAATTCGCGAATGGTTATCATCCTAGACTTAATTCTGTAAAATATATTACTTTAAAATGTTTAAGAAACAGGGTGATATATCTAATGAGACATGTTGCTAATATATCTTATTTTTACATTAATATTTATATTTAATACATGTAGATACGCACACAGTGTATATGAACATAATATAGCTTAGCAATTATGTACATATCTACTGACTAGAAAATTTCAAGAAATAAAATTTTACCTAATTTTCTTGTGTCAGTGTTATATTTTCATACCTGCAGCCCACTTACCAAGGAAACTCAATTTAAATCAAACTATTAACCGTCTGGTCATGAATATTTTCTTGTTTGTTTTTCAGATTGAGTGACTATGGCATCTAAGATGGCTGCCTGTACTATTGGCATGAACTGCAAAGATGACTGTCATAAACTGACTTACTGCAAAAAGACAGGCTTTGTGAAAATATGTGATTTATCACTTCAAGATAAAGACCTTATGTTTAAACGTTGTGACTTACCACAGAATATGACAGTAACTCAACAAAGTACAGTATGCTTGCATCATAAAAAGTTGTACCTAGACAAATATGAATTCTTAGAAAAGAAGTGCTGTGATCCATATTCTGTTCATGGTCAGCCAGTCAGAGGAAACTTACGTACCTTGAATACCACTGCAACTGAGAAACTAAATAAAACCACAGGGAATAACATTAAACCCGGTCAAAAGTTATGTCCAAAGTGTAGGATAAAATTTTCATTGGATACTAAACCTGTTGCAGAACTTACAGATGATGATAATTTAGAAAGTGAATCATATGACACAGATCAGAGTGATGGCAAGCATGCAAGTCAACTAAATACCAGCATAACCTCACTTGGATGCTCTCCCCTCAAAATAAAGGTCAGCCAGAGAGATATGGTTGGTTACGGTAAACGCAAACTAGCCCAAGCAGAGACTGCCATGAAATATCAGCTTGCCAAAAATTTGAAAGTAGAGCCAGATGATTTGGTAAAGAAGACACCAGTTTGTCAGCAATGTACAGATCTTAAAGAACTTATTTTATGTATGAAGCAAAAATGTAGTGTGTCAAATAGACAAAAGCAAATACAAATACTGACAATGGCACCTCCAAGCTGGTCACTTGAGAAGACTGCTACAGAATTTAATGTGACAAAGTATGTGGTTAGGAAAGCCAGAGAGTTAAAAAAACAACATGGCATTCTTGCGGAACCCTCAACCAAGAAGGGAAATGAATTAACGGAAGATGTCAAGAAACAAGTGACCGTGTTTTATGAAAGTGATGAATACTCTCGTTTGTGCCCTGGAAAAAAGGACTACCTTTCAATAAAAATTGATGGAAATCGTATACACAAACAAAAGCGCCTGCTCTTAGCAAATTTGAATGAACTGTACGTAGCATTTAAACAAAAGTATGAATCCTGCAAAATAGGGTTTTCCAAATTCTGTGAACTGCGCCCACCATGGTGTATAACAGTTGGGGCCAGAGGCACCCATTCTGTGTGCATCTGTGAGATCCACCAAAACGTGAAACTTTTGTTAGCTGCAGTTGGTGAACTAAAACTGGAATACACTTCATTAATGTCGCTTGTTGTTTGTGACATTCATTCCAGAGACTGTATTATACACCGCTGTAGCCAGTGCCCAGGAAAAGATGCCCTGCATACACATATAACAGAGCTTATCCACAATCAAATGGAAATGGATGAAGATGATGTCATTAATTTTAAACAGTGGGGGCATACTGATCGGACTTCCATTGTTACTAGACAGGAATGTGTGCCAGACTTCATCAATCTGCTGTGTGACCAACTTGATAGCGATTGCTGTCATCTTTTCGATTCTCCGCTATCTTTCGGCCTCGATCTTCTTTCGGAATGCAGACCATTCTTCCAGATTCATCATCCGTTCCTTCACAGTTAGTGTTCTGGAGTGAAGTTGTTTCGTGTATTTTCACTCCCGGTGCCACGACAGATCGGATCTTCATCTGTTCGCCTTCATTCCGTGACCAGCCTTCTGTATTCAGCATATTCATGGTATCTAACATTTAACTGTGTTTTCTCCAAATTATTTACCATACACCCCGACCAACTCGCATGGTTCAGAGGCTGTCCAGATTTTTACTTATGTAACCAAATTTCAAAATATTCGATAAGTAAGTTTTCACTTATTATTGAAATATTTCTATTTAAATTGATTGGATATTTGTTCCATATTATTGTTATTACGTCACTTGTCCAAGTCCAAATAATCAACAATCATTCAGTAATCATCATGTACACTTAGTTACTTTCCAGTTCGAGGGACTGAGTAACTAATCAACCAATTCATAACGTAAGTTCTAGATTGGTTGAATACGTCATCAGTCTTGAACTACCCGCTAAATTTCGTTATTATTCTACCGACTGGCGGTCTACTCGCTATTAAAATACCATTGAACTTGAATTAAAATATGCATTCAAATTGGCTATAAGTTTACTATACTATTTGGTGATTGCCTCTTTAATAAATTAACCCTTAATGAAAATTACGGGCCGATTGATTAAAATTTCAATCATCAAATTTCCAAAAATAATTTTACGCATGCCATGTAGACCTTATAAGCCTGTAATATGTTGAGATGGTATAATACACATAACATTTTCTTGGCTTGTAATGTCAATATCTGCCGGTAAATTAAACCATTTAAGCGAGGAAGGTATGTGTTACTCTAGGACGATTACGCTATCATGGCTGTGGGTTGAACTTACTCGGAAAATATTGTCGTAAATCTCAATTACGGTTTATCATTCAAAACTTGTATACGGCTAGAATAAGTGCTTAGTAAATCGTTTTCGTCATGATTTCCAGATATTTGCCGTAGACAGATGGAAAATACATGCGAAAAAAATTAATGTATGGTTCGCGAACCACAAGATTCGTCAACTAAACGTTCGAATATGATTCGGCTTCCCAGAGTTTGCGATTGTTCGCAGGTTTGAATGTTCCCCCCAGCCCTAATGATGTATCACATACGCAACCAAGTTACAGGTTACTGTTATTATTTTCTGTATTGATGTTAAATAAAGTTAATGGTCTATTTGGATAAGAGTACATGTTGTGTTTCCCAATACAACAAGATTTCATTACACCGCCATACAGGTCACACACTTTCACCAATGAATTCAGCGATGTCAAATCTGTTAACTTGTGTGATGTCACATACGCAACCATGTAAAATATGTCTTGGTTACAAATATTTTGCATGAGTATCCATTTCTTTCATATCATTTGTTGAAGACGGCATGGCTAGATATATTCTTAGTAAAAAATTTAGACTGCAGCTTTTCCATTAACAGGAAATGTTAAAGAATATCTGTCCAAATGTCAGATACACACCCATGGAATTGCCCATATATATCTCTCAAAATGGTGGACTACATTACAGTTCTTATGATGACATTCAAGTTCGTAAGTCCTTCATAATACTTATCAAAGTAACTAATGTTACTGAACTTTAATTACATTATGCAAAGTAACAAACTAGTTACAATGCTCAACAAATGTAACTGACATAGTACAATGTAACCGTAACTAGTTACATTTAAATGTACCTGACCCCAGGCCTGATTTAATTATTACTTACTCTGACAATAGCAGGATCTTGCATAGGCCGCTTTGGTGGTTCACATACATGGAGGTCCTTAATATCCGCTCCACGGAAGATGATGTACTCAAATATTTCATCTCTGGGTGCTACTGGGCACTCTGTAGGACGATCTTCTGTTCCAAATGACCGAACTAGAATCAAGCAAAATTGATAATCAGATAGCTTAACCATGACAAAAACACACAGATTTTAACAACTAGTCTAAATGAATGAGCTCGTAATTATAGGTTCCCAAGATCATTTCCTTGACGGTCTGCTGCATTGTCCTTGAGCAAGTCGCTTAAATCTACATTGCTCCAGTCGACCTAGCTGTAAATTGGTACCCGCGATGACATAAGTCTGTCATGTCTGTGTGCCATATGTGTCTGCCGGGCTTGGACTGTCAAATGAACACGGGTTCAGACATATAACGCTTAGAGCGTGTAATCACATGGAGTTCAGCGCAAGATCAATGAACTATCCATGTATAAATAAAAAGTAATACAGGATTAACACAGAGATACAATTGTAAACAAGCAAATAAATGAACACGGTGAATCAGTAAAACTAATTTAAGTGTATTTAAATTCAGGGCATAATTTATCTGGTCTCGTATTTTAATTTACTACACATTTTAGGCATTTGCCATGCAAAATTTGTATGGAATTGCAATTTATTGATTTTATTAAATTCTATTATTAACCCTTTCAACGACACATTCCTGAAAAAGTAAATTCATTACTATGTACATGTATAACATATTCTGTCCCAGTCATTAATTTCAAAATATTCAACGGCTTTCCTGTTTGTTTGTTCTGAGATTGAGATCAGGGGATTTATCAGTTTAAGAGTTAATTGCTTTACATTTTTACCGACAACTATACAATTTATAATTTGCGCAGCAATACATGCTATACAAATATCAAATTCTAAATTATGCCCTGAAATTAACAAATGTATTGAATAGAAAATGATGTCGAGCACTCATTGTATGCAAGTATATTTTTATGACAAGACTGTCGTACAGGAAAGCTAAAAAAGTAGCTCACACTGAAATACCTTTCATACGGAGCATGAAGTACAATGCATCCATATGGATATGGACCCAAGTTCAGTTCTTGTACATGTATACAAAACAGACATGGGGTAATTGTAACTTGTAATTGTAATAAAATGTAATTTATTACAGCTTTTCATGTAATTAAGTGTAATAAGTAATTGAGGGGTTGAAAAAGTAATAAGTAATATAATTGTAATATATTACATTCAGAAATTAGAGTAATAAAAATTGTAATTATCATATTACATTTTCAATTACAATTAAAAAACCCTAAAATGTACATGTATATATATTATTTCAGTAAAACACAATAAACAAACTCATAACCAGACCCTTTCAATCTGTTGGACTTCATTGTATATTTAAATGGAATCAGTTTCACACATAGCTAGCTAAAGAAAGACAAATGATTCCAGATACGGTACAATACAGCTCAGATAACTTAACGTACCAACAGGTCTGAAATGCGTGCATGATGCGTTGAAGGCCCGTTTCCAAAGCATCGGTTTTAAAAATACAATGCATTCACAACGCATCTAGTTATTTTTTTTGATGCATTTAAAATAATAAATATATGCATTGAGAACGAGCATTAAATGCGTAAATAAGCAAGTTTGAACTTGTTTAATGTCCCCCAGAGATAGTGCCAACGTGTTGTTAAAAGCAAAACGGGACAGACGCCAAATCTTAAATGCGTTTAAAAGATTCATATGTGCATTGCATAATACCCGACGTACATACCAACTCCACAGCTCCAATTACCCGGGATCCAATCAAACTTAGTGGTACATTACATTTCCAAGAAGGGGCAAAGGTAAATATGAGAACGTTTTCCTAAAAAAAAGGCAGCGGGACATAATATTAAAAATCAAAATTATAAATATAACGAAACACAAAATCATGATTCCCGGTTGAGAATTAATGTAACGATGCGCCCCTGAACATTTTGCATCTAGTGCAAGAATCGTAAGTATCGGTTCGTTTCGCATTTAACTTTTATAAACATCCAGCGCCGCGAAACATGCCGACTGGCGAGATTTGACATAGATTAATCATAGTGAAAACTGTCCGTAAACAACTTCATTATCACTTCTATGAGTCACCTGTGGTCGCGATGAACAGACAGCGAATAAACGCAAAATTATGGATTAAAGATGTCAAAATATAGATTACCGGTAAGTGTACCAATGCTCGACTAATGTACACGTTTTTTTTATTAAAACATGCAGATGGTGTGGTTTTTATTGATAATATGACGCACAAATTAGCAGATTCGTGTCCGCTACCTCAATATCCCCGTCGGTGCTCTACACGAAAAAAGACTAGTTTGAACAGGGATAGTTATGAAATACTATGCGCCCCTAAAGCTGTAACATGTACCGATATCTCATTGGCTTTTCGCGGAAATAAAACGCCCTTAGTGTTTTAATGATTTTCTTTTTGTGACATTTGGTAGCTTTCGGATTCACTATATTGCAATGTAATGTAGCCGAGTATAACAGTGGTCAATTTTCAAAAATTGTTTTTGCGTGTTAAAGGGCTAATATGTAAGCATAATTCATCTTTTGTTTTGCTAGTGCTCTAAGCCCCTATATATTATATATACATATATTTTGATTATGAAATAATAAGAGGTTTGTTGATTTCAAAACAAAATATGATTGTATGTTTATTTATTCACCACACACGCACTCACGCACATTGGAAAAAAGTAATTGTAATTGTAATATATTACTTTGCAAAGTAATTGTAATATATTACTTTTGCAAAAATGAGTAATTGTAATTGTAATATAATATATTAGTTTTGCAAAGTAATAGTAATTGTAATATATTACTTTTGCAATGTAATCGCCCCATGTCTGATACAAAACTCTTAAAACTAGAGCCTAGACTATTCTCTATGATAGTCTGAGAAACGTAAAATGCAGGTTACACTCATGTCATACCTTTATAATACACCCTTACAAAAATTTTCTGTAATGATCAGTTAAGCAATTAAGAGTAGGCCAAACAATGACCAACATTTCACACACAAAACACCTTAAGATGCAGCCACATACCATGTTCTGTGAAAATATATATATAAATGTTAAAACTATGGCCCAGATGAACTTGTAAGGGGGGGGGGGGGGGGGGAGGGGGGGGAGGAGGAACAATATTATCTCACAACAATTTTCACGGAGCATAATAAATGTTAAGCAAGCAGCTCAAACTAAATTTAATAATATACCGGAGGCCGATGGGCCTCCGACTGTCACGCAGAATATAAGACTACTATACTAGGGACCTTGCTTGTAATCGGATACGGATACTATGGCGGATAGGGAATTATCCTTTAAATGATTTCCAGAACGGTCGCCATGATACAAACTCAATTGGCCTCTGGAGGCCATGTGAGCGAATAAGTAAACATATAAATTAGAATGAAGGAAATTTCAATTCCCCTTTTTCCGAGATCTAGCAATACTTACCATTATATTACTCTTTGATAATACAGCTAGCTGGCTCTAGGAATCTACATTGAAGGAAATTTCAATTTCCCTTTCTCCGAGATCTAACACTACTCACTAGGGCTGCGCGGTTCGGCTTACAGCCATATCGGTTTCGATATGACTTTTCATATCGGTTTTAACCGAATATCGGTTTTATGGACATGAAACAAAAAATTTAAATGATAAAAATTAGCACGAAAACAGAACGTATTTTCACGCCCCGATACATTCGTAACGTTTTACGCCTTTAAAGCTTAATATACCGTATAATATCCATCATCGCGGGAGTGAAATTATTAATTAGACCGCCTAAATGTTACGCACAGTTAAATAAACATCGTTTATTTTGTCAAAATTAATCATAAATCAGCAAAACAGGTTGCGAAAAGACGTAAATCACGGCATTGTAATTAATTATGATGTACTTATCTCCCTTTCTTCTTTCATTTCCAATTCGGCCGAGGACGAAATCATGCCTTGAAGAAAATATTAACTGTAATATTGGGATCGCGAATTTCATAAGTTAATATGATATTGTGTATAGAAGATAACGTTTTAAAAACGGTTTGAGTAATAATTGTATTTAAAATTATATCCTAATCAGCAAAATGTATTCAGCATTATATTTTGATGCATTCGGGCGATTTAGTGTTGGGACGACTTTGCATTATGTTAATTAGCCGGTGACGTAAATAAAATGGATGCCGTTGTTTAGAAATGTTTTCCCCGATACAAATTTTAATGACAAATTCCCACATTAGTATTGTGTTTTATATTGCAAATTTATCTGAGACTACCAGAGAAAAGACGAGTGGATATTTATTTAATTAATTCGCTGCTTGATTTCTCTCGGCGTACAGCGAGTTACATGGAGTTACACAATATGCGCAATCGGGGCCACGTTCAATTATTAGTTGCCCCGAACATAGCTTAATGGAAAGTATGGCCATTATTATTCATTACGATTTTCATGCTCGTTAGTATCTTTTATTTTTAACAATCCTGATACGAAAAACCGAAAATATGTTCATATTCGGTTTTTCGATATTTATTTTTTATAATCGGTTATGAAACCGTCAGTGCAGGATATCGGTTTTAAATATGGTATCGGTATATCGCGCAGCCCTACTACTCACCATTCTATTACTTCTGATACAAGCTATCCTGGATAGCTGGCCCTAGGACTATACACTTTGTAAGCGTTACCGACTCCTGGAACTGGGTACTCGGCTCCCAACTGCCGAGTACCCGTTTGCCATGAAGCTCATATTGTTTGCATAGCCAACAAACAAGAGATACCCATGGCTTGCCTCCGTGGGGCTGGGAAGCTGGGTCCGTAATAGAATGGTGAGTATTGTTAGATCTCGGAGAAAGGGAAATAGAAACTTCCTTCATTCTCCTTCGATCAATACTCGGGATTCTGTTACTTCTGATATACACCAGATTTACACAGTAACCTGGTGGGAAGGGGCAAGCCATCAATTGCTACTTTTGCCCCTTGGGGAAAGAGCTAGACTTAAACTTGATTAATGGAAACCTAAAAGGACCATCAAGTTAACGGAACCGAATCACATTCGCATAACTGCCCCCCCACCCCCCTTTTTTTCTCCTAAGAAAAGGGAGAGAACTCACGAACATGTATCTCGCCTGAAACACAAATATGCCAAGAGGGTTAACTGCTCCTTGCATATCCACATGTATTAGCCTGGGAATGAGCATGAATATATAAGATGAATGAACATGATACATAGACATCGTGTGCCCTTGCGCCTTGCACCTGGTGCCCAGTCGCCATCTCATGAGTAGTCTGAATGCATTCGACTACCCAACAAGAGATAGTATCCATGGATGCGGCGCCATAAGGCTTTTTATGGCAGATCCACAGATGTCTATCGTTCGACCGTAACGAGTCAGTCCGTTTCCTGTACTTAGTCAAAGCACGGACCGGGCACCAGACACTGGTATCACGATCAAACCTTGTTAACTTCGGCATTATGATCGGTTTGCCGGGATATCTCAAAGATTGATTCTTTGACATAAACTCTGCTCTTGGCAGAAGAGGCAGACCCTCTCCGGAGACAATAAATCGGTCCCTCTCTGCCGAAAGCGCATGGATCTCACTGCGCCTTCTAGATGAGGAAGCTGCCAATAGAAAAACCGCCTTTAGAGTCAAATGCTTTAGACTAGCCGAACACAACGGTTCGAAAGGGTGCTTGGCCAGTACATTAAGCACTAAGGATAGACTCCAGGCTGGAATGACTACCGGTTGTCTCGGTCGGAGATTGCTCATTCCCTTCACCATCACATTTAACTGGGCCACCTCTGGACTATCCCTGTTGGCTAGACAAGGGATAACGGATGCCAAAGCTGACTTGTATCCAGCAATTGTGACGGGAGCTAGTCCTGAAAAGAACAGCTCACAGAGAAAGTCTGCTATTTGCTGAATAGTGGATTGAAAGGTATCAATACCCTTTTCTTCACACCAGTCTGCAAATCTGTTACCCTTGTTGTTATATGACTTGAAGGTTGACCTCCTTCTCGCAGCCGCGATGAAATCAGCAGCCTGTCGAGAAAAGCCTTCCGACGTGGAACGTTGTTTGATAACATCCACGCAGTCAATTTGAACATTTCGGGACGCTCGTGTAGGAAGCGTCCCTTGGCCTGGGAGATTATGTTCGGAATCTCGGGCAACTGCACAGGATTTTCCACCAACAGATCTAGAAGATCCGTGAACGACGCCCTGCTCGGCCAATACGGCGCTATTAGCAGGACCAGACACGGTTCCTCCCTGACCTTCACCAATACCTTCGGTAGAAGAATGGTGGGTGGGTATGCGTAAGCGTGCAAGCCTCTCCAGCTTATCGCCAGAGCGTCTGTATCGACGGCATTTGGATCTGGAATCGGCGAGACATATGTCATGATTTGAGCATTTTCCTTTGTGGCGAACAAGTCCACGTTGGGTTTGCCCCAATGCTCGAAGATCCGTCGCAGAACCGGAGGGTTGAGGGACCATTCTGTTGGCAGAATTCTCTGTCTGCGAGACAAAGCATCCGCCAGAATGTTCAATGGGCCAGGAATATGAGCTGCTTTCAAAACAACCGAGTAATTCCTGCACCATTGAATCAAGTGCCACACTCTGATACACAGAGTGGGCGACCTGGTCCCGCCTTGGCGATTTATATATGATACTACTGTCGAATTGTCCGCCCGTATCAATATCACCTTGCCCCTGATCATCGGAAGGAACTCTTCCAACGCCAGTTCCACTGCCATCATTTCCAACAGATTGATATGCAGCTGACTCTCCGGGAGAGTCCATGTGCCCGAGACCTGGTGTTCTCCCAGGCAGGCACCCCACCCCTCCAGCGATGCATCCGTGTACACGGACAGCTGGGGGTGGGGTAGGTGCAGCGAAACCCCTACTAGGAGATTCTGACGCTCCTTCCACCATACAAGATGCGACATTATCGGCTCCAAATCTGGTACCAGTTTTGACAGGGGTTCTGTTCTCTGTTTCCACAGAGACATCAGATACAACTGGATAGGCCTTTGCATTAGAGCAGCGTACGGGATAACCTGCTCCATGGAGACCATCATGCCCAGCATCTGAAGGAACCGCCTCGCCTGAATGTGGTTTCCCACTCGAAAACTCTTTAGGATGGCTAACAGAGACACCACACTGGGCTCTGACTGGTACACCCTGCCCTCCTCGAGATCGAATCGCATCCCCAAATAAACGAAATGTTGAGTGGGCGTCAACTCGGATTTCTCCTCGTTGACTATCCAGCCTAGATCTGAAAGTAACCTCAGAGTCAGAGCAGTATCCAACCTGGCTGCCGAGTCTGCCTTGATCAGCCAGTCGTCTATGTAGGTGTGTAGCGCCACGTTCTCTTTTCTGAGAAACGCTGTCACCGCAAGGACCACTCTTGTGAAAACCCTTGGAGCTGTCGACAGGCCAAATGGGAGAACAATAAACTCCCATACTTGATTCTGAAACACAAATCTCAGAAACCTGTGACAACTCCTGTTCATCGGAATGTGGAAATATGCATCTTTCAGATCGATCGATACACACCACATTCCTTTCCTCAATCCCGCCATTACCGACCTCGGCGTTTCCATCTGGAACCGAGGCGTATGGATAAACCAATTTAATGGCCTGAGATTGAGTACGGGTCTTCATCCCCCTGTGCTCTTGGGGACAAGGAACATATTTGAATAGAAGCCTGGAGTGTTCGGTTTGCTGGTTTTATTGCTCCCTTCAGAAGCAAACCCGACACTTCCTTTTGAACGGCTTCTAACTTGTCTGGCTCCCTTGGTACGGGTGTCCAGACAGGTGCCAAAGACAGATTTTGTGGTGGAAAGTCCCACCACTCCGGCATGTAACCCTGGGATAACCATCCCAGGACCAGACTGTCTGACGTCACACCTTGCCAGGCCTCGACGAAACGCATGAGCCTTCCACCCACCATAGACGCCTCGACGTCTAATGGGGTTGTCCGGCTCGCAGTCCGCCCCCCCCCCCCCTCTTCCTTACCGAGAGAGAGAGAACCATTTCGTTCTAGGCATGACGGGTATAACTGGCATCGCGCTGTTCCTGTCGCACAGGCGCGGTCCAGACGGATATGAAGGGAGCTCTCGTACCCTCAGGTACGATCCGGTCCCTTCTGTCCGCCCTTTGAGGACTTACCCTTCCCCCTTCCCGCCTCTAGGGCGGTCAGGAGCAAACTTGGGGAGGGTAGGCGCCTCTACAACCTTCCTGGCTTTCTTCGCCGGCGGCGGCTGAGAAAAGCCAGCTGAAGCAGAAGCCGCAACAGGCTTAGCTTTCGCCTTGCCCTTATGCTTCTTTGAAGGTTGTCCCGCTAGATGCTAGGTCCTGTCAGGGGCGTCGCAAGAAGACGCTCCCTGACTGCCGTAGCCGGACGCATATGGTCAATGACCATTTGCCTCCTGGATTTTGTCACTCGCGCTTGCACCCTTGCCAATGCGTCCATAGACAGCACCAGGCCATCATTTACGCACGAAAGCGCCACAGGTGGCACAGGGTGGCCTGGCCCCGCTTCAGCCCACACCGACTGAAGGAGACGATACGAGTGGTTGACAGCGCTCATAGCTGCCCTCACACCCTCATCGCATAGGGACAGGACTTCCTCTTGGTGTACCTGAGCCTTGTCCACAAGTGCCGGACCGGGGCCACCCGCCCCGGCACTCTGAACGCCCAGTACCCATCGGTCATCCTCGGTGACCGACGGGACTACACCATATCTGTCGTATTCTCCCCGCGGAATACGACATCTTGCCCGCACCTCCCTGGAGGCCGCAGGGAGCTGACCCTTGGTCATAAGTTGTTTGCTATAAATAGCCTCCAACAATTCTATGAACCGTGGATCCAGTCCCACAGACTGGATCCGGGCCGCGGGCAAAATCCCCGTCCTGATCGACGCAACCGACGGACGGGGCGCATCTTCATCGGCCGTGGCCAAAACCACAGACGGGTCAACCCCGGCTAGCCACGCCAGAGCCTCTGACCAATCTATCTCCGATGAAGACACACCCGCAAACAACGGCACCCCATGTCCGACTGCCGGACCAGGCGAGATAGGCGAGTACCACGCCCGGCCCGGCCGACCCGTTATCGTGTCGGCTGGTGCCAAACCAACCGTCACGGAACCGGTGCCCGGTACCAGATTAGCCTCAGCCACAGGCGGACGGCTCCCACACCTGACGGACCGGCCACCGCTACTGGACCACCCGGAGGTGGCCGCAGAGAAACAGAACCCGTCTGGCCGGAGCTGCCCCCTCAGAAACCAGTCCAGAACCATGTCCGAGGACAGGGTCCGTACCAGGCATGGCGAGAAACTGCCCCCCCAACCTTTGGTAGCAGGGACGACACCAGCGTGGGCAGAACGCAATGCAGAAAACCCTGCATAGCCGGCCCAAACCACACCGGCGGTGCCATCTCCAGCTGGGGACGTGGAGCACCCCGACCGGCCGAACCGGGCGCTCCACGATTTACTCTCGGACCGCCTGACCCCGCGTCAGACCCAGCCACGTCCTTCTGGGCAAGGAACTTAACCATTATATCCATGGACCACACCGCACACACATTACACCTATGGTCTAGGTTACAGGGCGAACACCTAAAGCAGACATGGTCCTTAAATACGACTCGTACAAATTTATGGCACTCGTCACATGATGGCGGGGCTGGCTTGGCCTATAAATAAGCACAAACCTACAATAAGCAAGCGGAACGAGACACGGATGGAAGGCAGACAATTAATTCTCAAATAATTTGACCATAAATTAACTGTAACCCTCCCGCACCCCACCCCGCAACGTTACAACAAAGATCGCATTGATTATGACGACAAGAACGAAGCGGGCATAAAACACACCCATATTAGATCCTCCAGGATGTGTAACGGCTCCAGGAATCATATCGCATAGCATTCGGGGTATATTTACCAATCAATATAAATTATACTCCCTAACGAAAGCCAAACGATATGTGAAGAAAACAACAAAATGTATAACAAACTGCTGTATCACACGGTAAAACCGCAGACCACGCATCTACTCAAGAATTTTGAAACCACCGATCATTGCAAACCGATCGTGATCGCACGTAAACTTGAACATTCTAAAGTTTCCGGTACCATTTTTAGTACACAGCACCCAGAACGAGATGCGCGAATTAATGAAAAAATTTTCTTCACAAACATCCGAGCGAACCGGGTGTGACGTCACCCGCTCGGATCCTACGGAGAACGACGTCAGCCGATATTCGTGTTAGAAATACCCTAGCAAACACCTATTTTCATATCTGCCGATCGCCTGTTGGGGTTAAAGAAGGCGATCGTCTGGCATATATCGTTGTTAGCACACGTCCCAGATTCTCTGGGGTCAGAAATCAGGACATGCGACACAGCGAAATTTAGAGACCTAAGTCTTTTAACTATGGATAATAAAGAATGATACAACCTGGTTTTCATCGGCGGTATTCTCCATAGTATCCAGTTAAATCCTCAAGAACGCACAAACTATCACTTCACAGACAAAGACTTGGATTTCTTTAACAAAAGACACTAAAAATCTTCTCCTGCAAAAAGCATGTATTGCTCTTGTTGCTATGCAAACAAGAATGAGCTCTATGGTAAACGGGTACTCGGCAGTTGGGAGCCGAGTACCCGGTTCCCAGGAGTCGGTAAAGCTTTCTAAGTCTATAATCCTAGAGCCGCTGTCAAGGCCAGCTGTATATCAGAAGTAACAGAATGGTGAGTATTGATCGAAGGAGAAGGGTACTCGGCAGTTGGGAGCCGAGTACCCGGTTCCAAGGAGTTGGTAAAGCTTTCTAAGTCTATAGTCCTAGAGCCAGCTGTATATCAGAAGTAACAGAATGGTGAGTATTGATCGAAGGAGAACCGGGCCGCGGGCAAGACACACATCCTAATTGACGCAACCGACGGATGGGGCGTGTCCTCCTCAGCCGTGGCCGAAACCACAGACGGGTCCACCCCTGGCTAGCCAAGCCAGAGCGCCTCGGACCACACATCACCCGTTGACGTATTCACCGGTCTACCAGCTGCGGCCTCCCGGCTAGGAGCCACCGCTGGTAAGCCAGCAACACCGGTACCGCGCGGTTCCGCCGCCACCCCATGAATCTCACTAATCCATGGAGTAGGCCCCACACGTAAAACTGTGCGGACCCGTAACGGTTATGGAACTGTGGCCATACACGGGCACCAACGGCACCCCATGAGAGATAGGCGTGTACCAAGCCTGGCCAGCAACACCTCCCACTGTCGGTTGGTGGCAAACCAACCAACACTGTCCGGTACTGCTGTGGCCTCAACCACGGGCAGAGCGACTGACCTGGCTTGCGCCAAGCCAGGCAGATGGAGGGCGGTTCCGTCCAGGATGGAATCGACCTCCATGCTCTCCACCCGCGGCATCTCAGGCCGCAACAGTCTCTCCTCCTCAGCCTCCTTATCTTCAGACATCCAAGAGTCGTCACCAATGAGGAAGCACTGTGATCGACGGACTGGCCACCGATACTGGACCACCCGGAGGTGGCCACAGAGAGACAGTACCCATTAGGCCAGAGCCCGACGGGACCGCCAGGGAGCCATACAAGATGGCTCCCTTGGTAGCCAGTCCAGAACCCTGTCCAAGGACAGGGTCAAGGGAAGAGACTGTCTTACAGCCTTAGGAATCGGACGACACCAGCGTGGGCAGGACGCTATGCAAGAAACCTTGCATAGCGGCCCCGACCCATGCCGGAGGTGCCATATCTGAAACCTCCGACGTGGAGCGCCCCCAGGGGCCGAAACAGACGCTCCACGATTTCTTTTCGTACCGCCTAACCCCACGTCAGACCCGGCCAAGTCCTTCTGAGAAAGGAAGTCAACCAACGTCTCGATCGGCCACACTGAACAAACACTACACCTATTATCACAGTTACAGGAAGAACATCGAAAACAGACATGGTCTTTGTAGGCGACTTATGGCATTCGGAACAAGATGGCGGGGTAGGCTTGGCCTAAAAATAGGCACAAAACCTAAAAGTGGAACGAAACAGGAATGGAAAGCAGACAAATAATTTTCAAATACTTTGACCATAAATTAAATGTTAACCCTCCAGCACCCCAAACCCGCAACGTTACAACAAAGGTCGCATAATCTGGCGACAAGAACGATAGCCGACATATCACAGTAATACACCAATATACTGATCGTGACGGATGTATCACACGGAACCAAGAACCATATCGAATAGCATTCACGGTATATTTAAGAATAAATTTCAATTATACTCTCAAACAAAGGCCAAACCGATATGTGAAGAAAACAACAAAATGCATAAACAAACTGCTGTAGATCATGGTAAAACCGCAAAACACATCTTAAATCAAGAATTTTGAAACCATCGATCAATGCAAACAGGTCGTGATTACCACGCAAAACTTGACCTAATTCTAATTTTCTGGTACAAAAAGTATGCAGCACCAAGAATAAGATGCGCGAATTAATGAAATATTCTCTTCACCATAAAAAATTCGAGAAACAACACGCGTGTGACGTCACCCGCTCGGATAATACGGAGAACGAGGTCAGCCAATTTTAGTGTTAAAAAACGTATAACCAACAGCCAATTTCATATTACTGCCGATCGCTAATGGGATTTAAAAGGAGGCGATCTACCTGGCATATTTCGTTGTCACGACACGCCCAAGATTCGGGGTCAGAAATTGGGACATGCGACACAGACGAAATTTTAAAGACATAAGTCTCCATATATGCTAGAGAATAACATGAAAGAATACGCCTCGAGTTTCTGTAGCTCCTTCCATGGTAATCCAATAATTCCTGGCGCGAAAAACTTAGCTAAATTAGGCACAAAGACTTAAACTAGCTAGCTAGCTTGTATTATCAGAGTAATATAATGGTAAGTATTGATTGAAGGAGAAAGCCTTTTCTTGGGCTCGAGTCAATAGTGTGTGGGGATATCCTCTCGCTGCATAGCGGGATATCAAATCAGTGCCGTGTTTTATATATTCTGAGTCTTCGGTGCAGATACATCTTAGGCTGCCATATGAAGCAACAGTTTTTTAAAGTAAAATTACAAATGTAGTAAGTATAAAGTACTCGGCAGATTATTTGATCGAAATGAATGTCATTGCAACTACTGAAAGTAAATTATTTTCAAAATTTTAAATTCCTATTTGAAATTAAGCAAACATCCAAGATGATGGAGTTTTCGAAGCAAATTTCACTGGAAACTTATATTGCCCCATGGTAGATGGCGGATTATCTTATCACAGAAAGTCAATGCTCTAAGGAAATCCATTGAACACTGAAACTAATTTCACTGAAAAATGTTGACACCTATGGTAGCAAAGCTTTCAGTCAAATTAGTTTCAAAACATTCAACCAATTATTTATTACAATAAGATTAATGTTTGTTATATTCAGTCAAATTTAAAGATGTTGTGAGGACTAGATACCCGATCGCTCTGATTAACGTGACAATCATAATACAGATTTTCAACAAAACATTTTAGCTATCGCGCTAGAGTTGTGACGTCACACTGGGATGACACCAATTCCTATTAGTCTAGGTTATTATCTCGGGGAGCATAGCTAGGCTTTCTACTGCTGCGCATATTAGGCACCTATGCACCTATTCTTTGACAATTCATTGTTCACACAGGGACGCTACATTGTTCGAGATGCACAAAGGTTCGATAATATCGAAGTTGATGATATTTTTGTTGATTAAACTTAAAGGACAGACCTCATGGTCACGGTGCCTGACATCACAATTCTAACGTATAGGCCTGTTAGAGATGACAGTAACATCGGATTTCATGTACGTGAATTAGGCTATGAATTAGGCTATATTTAATCAAACCCACCCACACACTTCTTGGAATACAATTCTACAAATGCATATATATCTTATCTTTCTGGATTAACTGCAGAGATTTTGCGTAGCTGATAGGGGGGGGGCCACAAATGTACAACTTTTTAAATGATAGTTAAGTAGGCCTACACCGCTCAGTGCACATACGATCACAATTCACCATTGTGTAGGCTTATGAATAAATTTATGATTGCAATATAGCAGTTACTCCAGTTGTGTTTAAAATTAACTAAAATGTCGGGTAAATATAAATCTAATCTAAACTAATCTGTTTGCGTATAGTTTACATTGACATATTATTGACCGTACACGGTTTGTTTACAATTAAGGCAGCGGTCCAGGCGCGTAGCGAGGCTTTCACTGCCGTCCGCACGCTTATAGTACAATTTAAATAACATATACTTTGTTAAACTGTTTTGGCATCCAGACTCAAACTTACACTCAAGTTCGCGTCAGGAACAATAAGCGCTACCAAGTTTTTGAAGAATTAAATAACATATACTGTTAAATATTTTGAACATAATTGGGTTTCTTGTATCGTGTTCATATGGTTCTAACTAACATATGTGTTTTTGCTTTGGAAGCATTTAAACTTATTTATGAGCTGCACTGTAAGTAAAGATGATACGCTAGCGACCTCTGAACATCTGTCAGTTCACCTACCTATTTAAAATTTGTTCATCCACTACAGTTTTGCTTTTTCATAACATTGAAATATGAGTGTATGCTACTTCCATACATGGAAGAAATTGGTTTGAAAACGATATAGTTCATATGATTGTTACAGGCGTGACGCCCTCCCGCCCGCCCCCCCCCCCTCCCACACACACCAACTTACGTGTTGACCCGTACATGCCTTACATCATTATTATTATTATACAAATACATTGCCAAAAGCCTATAGGTAAACAATTACATTCTAATCAGTAATCACGGGAAATTTCACATAGGACACACTGACACACTTATTGTACATTTGTAATCTTCAGAAAAAGGTGTAACTGCACTCTGTAACCTATACATTTAGATATGAATAATAGTACAATTATAGCCATCGTCAAACTCTCCCACCCACCTCGATCATCACACTCACATCCATCCATCCCAGATATTACATAGTACACCCAGTCCTTTCAAGAATGGTAATGTATCCGCAATTAGGCCTACTAGACTACAGAGTATTTGTCACATGCATTGAAATATTGCCGATTTTCAGCATTGCCCATGGTTTACGATAGTTATAGTCCTATTATTATGCGAATATAGCTATCCATGAAATCATTCAAAATGAGTAAATATCATTAGATTTTTAAAAATTGTTTATTTCTTGAAGACTTAGCTTCAACCTGACATAATTTGTTATGGTAGGTGAAGTCTATCCTGTTAAACGCACGTTTTAAAATATGTTACTTTTGTACTACAGACAGAGAAATATTGACCCAGCTCACAGCGCTGTTACCGGTGTGAAGTCACAGCGAGTGGTGATGTGATTCAGATTGAGGCGTCATTTAATCTCGTTATTTGGGCTGCCTAACATTTTTCTCACTCCAAAGTGACGCTATTGTGTTTAAATAGTGTAGTAGACCAGAAAATTAATTGAAACTCGTTATCGACCGCAAGTCCTCACAAGACCTATAAAGAATTTTCAGCAGATTTTATATCTGAAATGGATTCAGTTCTGTCAGTACCTTATATCAGTGGTTATAGTGGTATTTATTTTCTACTATATATCTAAATTTGTTGACTAACTTGACTACATTAGTTTTTATGACAACATCGATGTTTGCATAGTTCTTCATAATAATTTCAGTAAAAAAAACTAATGTAACTGAACTGTAACTTTAGTTACATTATTCAAAGTAACTGAAATGTAACTGACAGTGCAATATAACTAACTAGTTACACTTAAATGTAACTGACCCCAGGCCTGGACTTGCTTTACCTATCTACGCATGTGCACACTGTTACTCTCACTAGAAGCATGAGTAATCGAGTAGAATTTGTATCATGCGATACGAATTTGTACCACGTGATACCATTATCCAACGATACTCTCCTCGGTCACTCAGATATTTGATCGGGGTGCCTCTACAAGGAATCTGAATTCAATCCTACTTATATATAAGTGCTTCCACCTATCCAAAACATCGAGAAAGGTGATCATACTGGGTCTGAATCGCTAAAGTCCGAATTGGGGAAGTTGAGTTGGTGGGATAATTTTCATACATACATCCACTCAGGGAAATGGAGATATTTCTGTTAATGAGAAGAGCGCACTCGGATAAAATAATTTAATATAATCAGACCATATTCGCTACAGCTAACAGGATTCCCTATCTGTTTATCGAGTGAAAGCAATGATCATACTTCGTCCGAATTGAGGAAGTCCATTTGGAGAAAGTTATATCTATAGAGGCAAAATGCACTAATTGCGCTTGAGAAAATGGTTGAAATATTGCCAATTCCTTTATCGGATTGTGTGTAATGGTCATATTTGCTCTGGTATGCATTTGACTTCCCTGAATTGACTTCCCCAATTCAGACTTCCCCAGTTCGGATTAAGTATGATCACATTATTCAAAACATTCGCTCTCTAAATTGATTTCCATTATTGCGAAAAAACATTTTAACAACCATTGCGCAAACTTTTTGGCGAACTGGGCCATTAAAGGGTTACATGTATTGATTCAGACTTGTGGCGCGTGAGTTAATTAACTTGGGCTCAAGTTAATTTAAAAACTTGTGCCATTACATATAAATTACATTCTAGTATTGCATGTACCAATTTCAGTTTGGGAAATCTCAACTTAGAAACGTTTCCGAATTCAGATACACACCATTTCCGGATTTGGCAATGTTGCTGAATTCATAAAATTAAGTTTCCAAATTTGTTACCTCAATTGGGAGTTCAATTCAGAGAATGGATTTTTTTTACGTTTTGGATAAGTGCCCACACTTATATATAACTAATTCATCAAAGTAATTCCTAATGACTGCCTATTCATGGTGTTTCTCATGTCCATATTAGTTTTAGACAATTTCCTACTCATATAAAAACGTCTAACACACGCGGAGCATAGTCTCCTCAAAATTCGGGTTTGTTGTCGAGGTACTCTAAAAAGCATAACTTTGTTTGATTTAGAATTTAACACACCAACAAATCCATACACACACCGCACACTTCATTCACACACCGCACACTTCATTCAATTATCACTGCAAATTAGGTCTAGTGATAATTTTAATTACAACTGTCTGTTCGGAGGTTTAGACAAAAAAGCAACAGTAAAGACAAGAATCTGGAATTGCCTTTAGAACTGTGGCAAGCAACAGCCTCTTCAAAAGTACAATGGTTACGTATTAGTATTAGTTTGTAATGGCTGAATGAGTGGTGAATGTATTTATCAAACATATTAGATTAAAATTTAAACACTTCGAGTTCGTCATACACCTTTTGAATCCGTTACTGACTGATGAATCTCTCACTCATGTCACTCAGTTAATGATAATCAACTTTTAAAATGAATGCAATTTACTGTCTTTTGGTTCAAAGGGTAACACGCAGCAAACAGTCAAGAACTATAACGACACACGTATATAATTGATCAAAGACAATTAAATTAATTGCATTAATCTTATCGAATAGCATTCTTTCATCTTTTGTTTTGATTACACTTTGTTTGTTGACCCTCACCTTTTGAGAGAGCTACGGTAGACTCATTGGTATCTATTGTGTATAAAGTACCCTCATATCGAATACCGGCCTTTGATATGAGGCTGATTTTACTGCCGAGATACTGAAATTCCCCACTCATGATGTTTCATGAGGATAGTACGATGCAGAGAGACGATGTTATTGGATTTTTAACAGGTATTGACGATATAACATTCTCTCTCAAACGCAAAATGGCGGTTCGTTCATATTTCTGTCAATAGGCGGCGCTGGTTGCCGCTGATTTTCCCACAATTCACCGGGAAAGCACGCATGCGTACTTCATTTATAAATTTTAGCTTGGCCGAAATGGCGACGGCAAACCCGCTGGAAGATTTCTTGTCTACAGACTTTGATGAGAACGCTGTTAGTGATTTAGTTGGGACTCTTGAGTCGCAGTTATGTTCACCAACACATAAAGAACTTCCACACCATATTTCAGAATCATCCATCAGCGCAAACCACTTGAACGATAGTGGTGTACATAACACGGTTTCTGGTCCTGTTAGTCTCTCGTTTAATTCATTACCATCAGGTAATCAAGGTATTGAAGTGCATAAAGGTTTGCATGTCGTCGTTCCTCAAGTTGTTACCTCGAAATCAACTGCGTCAGAATCACAAATATTAGGTATTGACTCTGTTTTAAATTCGACAAACGCTTGTAATTTGAATTCAAACACAATTTTAAATTTGAACTCTCATTCACACCACCGGCAGCATTCAAATAGCCCTTCACCTGTTACAGTTACTATACCGCCAATTGTAAACAGGACTAATACACCACCGCAAACAATACACAACAGCTCGCTACAACAGTTAAGGACAACAAATACACAAAATTTGAACAGAAATAATGTGAACATAATCAGCCATTCTGGTAGTGTACAGCAATCAGTTGGAATAATAAATGTTGCCAATGGTGCAAGAAGTGGTCATAATTCTAATGCAATATATGACTTAGCTGCAGTAGCAGCTGAGCAAAAACCTTTGTCAATCCCGCATAATTATGGCGGACAGAGTAAATTAATTAGTGTGAGAGAACCATATGATATAAATAAAGACAGAGGTGTCCTCGGCACAGCGACACCGCCTCCGCATTCTAACTCGCCGAAACCTCAATCTGTGAATTTTAATAAAAATGAGGTACAAGTTATTGGAATGTCTGATGGTAAAAAGTTCATACTTCCTCAAGGATCTAACATTCAAATTGTCAATGTCAGTAAAGGATCTCATGTGAATGTTAATAATCCTAATGTGATAACGGTCTCTCGCGCTCATCAACCAGGTGTAGCAGTGGTTCGATCTCAATATATCACTACTCAAGCAACGCAAGGCCATCCCAATGGAGGAGCTCCTTTGACTCTTGTTAATGTTACCTCGGCTCATTCAATTGCACATCCCACCGGTTCCATAATTTCTGTACCTCGGCCTACATCTCGAGTACTAACAGGCACGCCAATTCGAATTGCTGCTGCACCTCAGGCCCAGCAGATCAATATTGCACCAAGACTTGGAGCTGTAAGTAATATATATTTAGCTTACAGTACATCTCAGAATGAACTTAAAAGGTTTCCAAAATAAAACGTTGCATTGAATATTTGTAACATAATTGGATTGGAAGATATTGCTCTCTTCCAATCCAATTATGTTCAAAATATTCAAAAGAAATTTCTTATTAACATTTTTCTGGCGATATTGGGAAAAACACATTAACTCATTTATAAGCTGTACTGTATTAAGCTCTTTCAAAGAAACTTGACCGTTATAATAACCAATGCTTCAGTTACTATTTGACATTAATATTAACCCTTTCACCAAACGAATTCTTATTTTTGTTGCAGCCATACAAGAAAACTGTTGAATATTATGAAATTAATTTGACTTCTAGAAGCCGTTCCAGTCAAATTAATTTCAAAATATTCACCAATCAACAGAGTAAGTTTTAAATCGTAAAGAATATATTGTTTCATATATCTGCCAGAGAAAGGATTAATTAGTTATATATATATATATAAGCATGCATGTTTTCAGGACAGGTCAAGTGGTGCACACTGCACCGCGTACTCACCGTCTGACCTTGTAAACAGGTATTATTTACATGTAGCACTGTCTGTGATGCATTGGGATCCATATTCTTAGCTAATACATGTAGTTATTACCTCCAAAAATGCTAATCCCTGAACCACAATTCTAGAGTAGTTGTAGATGCCCATAATACAGTGTAATTTGGCTGGAATCTAGTGTTGTGCTCATTGCACGTATATCGTGAGCAGTAATTCCTAAGATACGATACTGAGCAAAAAAAAAAATTTGTGAGCAAACCGGTAATTGGATTATGTGGACTTATTATTGAAAGCCTTTTGGCGTTTCCTTCATTTTCCAAGTGTGTTTATAACCTAAAATAAAGTTACAAATGTAATTCAATAGCCAAATATGCAGTTGTTGGTAGTTTATGCTTATTCTTGCATCATGTGATGACAAGCATTTCCTTCCTAATAATACAAAGCCTGGTTGCATGCGATATTTTGATATCGTGAGCAACTGCACAACGATATAGTGAGTGGGTGATGACTTACATATTGTCTGTCCTGATTAATTTGATGTGGTGATGACTTGTATTTAATACAAAATATTTGCATAGTAAAAGTTAAGGCTGTAATCACTTCCAGCATAGGTAAATGTGAAACAAAACATTTTGTCAATATTTTGGCATATTTAACAGTGTGATAAAGTACTGGCAAGCAAACATCTCAATCTTCATGTATGTGCCAAGATATTTTGGTGTAAACTGAAGTTTGTGCTAAAATAAGATGAAAATAATTCAATTCATGCTATGAAGTCATGTGAGTATTTGATTTTAAAATCTATGGCTAACCATGATTTAGATCTGTATTGTGATGCACAGGTGCCCCATACTGTAACGAATGCTGCACACTGAAGGAAGAAATGTTAAATTTTAACAACACATGACCATGCATTTCACTCATCTAAGACAATTGGTTCTATTAGATTTAGACATGCATACATACATAACATAGGGGGAAATGTACTTAGATTTAAATGTACATTGCAAAGTATTTTTATGCAAAACTTATTTACAGGTTCTAATGGACAGTATTTGCATTTAACCCTTTAACACTCGAATTTGTTCAAGAAAATTTTGATTTTCTCTTAGAAAATGTCCATTTGCAGACCAAGAGAAGACTATTTTTGAAAATTTACTATTATCAAGCCAGTCATTCCAGTGGTAAATTAAAAAAAATAGTGTTCTGGTCTACAAATCGGCATTTTTCAAGACCACTGCAGAAGCCGTTTTTGACTGATGTGAGTGTTAAAGGGTTAATTACTGGGAAAAAATCCCTGGACAAAGGTGTATTATATATTTAGTAGGATTTTGTACATTATAGTTGCTATAATATACATACAGTATTGTGTACAACAGGGTTGTTTTGATTTAATCAAATCGATTTAATCGTATGATTAAATCAAGCTGAAAAAATCAACTTTTTTAATTTTTTCGATTTTTTCCTCCTCAACTCATTTCATTCGTACTATAAGATTTCTAAAGATTTGTTAAAAGTTATTGTAGCTATGGTTTCAGATAGTTAATAGGCCTGGTTATACAATATTATGCTAATATAAGAACTAAGACGCTTTATCTCTATCAGTACACTTAGTGGAAACTTTCCTTAGTTTTTATTTAACACATAAACACGTACCAATAATAGGCCTATTTATAACAGTTCTGTGGACATTATTTTTAACTGACTTGACTTTGACTGCTGCCAGCCACTAGAAAATAATTTCAATCAACACTAATAACTCTAGACCAGCTGAATATTTTCAAACTAATTTGACCGACAGTTATTGCTAACTACATTCAGTTAAATTGCATTCAAAATATTTTATACCATGTCCAGAGTTATACAGCCTTATAAAATTTTATCCACAAAATATTAAGACAGATAAAATGTAGCCCATCAAGTGTAGACAAATCATGGTTACGGTAGTGTAGGCATGTTTATTAGAAACTTGGTCAATGGTCATGACCCATTCAGTAAAAGTCAGCTGTTTCAAAATGGGACAACAAATTCAAAAATGTGTTAAGAACAAATTCTGGGATCTTATTGTTATAATACATTTTAATAGTACATGTATAACTAAGGTCAACATTGTTTAGAGTGATTATATTCTGTTTAGTTTCGAACATGAGTGTATGTCCAAAAAATCTATGATTTTGTTATAGTTCTACGTCAAAAAATCATATAAATCGAAAAAATCTGATTAAATCGGAAAAATCGGATTTTTTCGATTTTAAAAAAAAAATCCTGATTTTTTTTCCAACCCTGGTGTACAATACCAATCAAAGCAGGAAGCAGTCAAATACAAACATATTTGAAGTAGGCGTGGGGTGAAGCCCTTTGGAAAGGGCTCTCGTACAAGCCCTTTCATATAAAAATGGCTTTTAACCCTTTAGCACTCGTATTGATAGCCAAAAACAGCTTCTGCAGTGGTCTTGATATATGTTCAGTTGCAGACCAAGAGAAGACTTTTTATTATTTACCACTGGAATGACTGGCTCGATGACCGAGCCAGTTATTCCAGTGGTAAATTTTCAAAAAGTAGTCTTCTCATGGCCTGCAAATGGACATTTTCTATGAGAAAATTGAAATTGTTCGAAATAAATTCGAGGGTTAAAGGTTTAAGCACAAGACCTCCAGCGCTATAGTGACATGAGTGATAAGTAGAGAATAAACAGAATGAGGCCAAAATAAAAAAACAGTTTCGTTTCCTGTAAACCTCCCGGGTGAAATTTTTAGTTTTTTTCACCCAGCCGGGAATAAGAAACAAAAAATTTTCTACCCAGCAGAAATGTTAAAATGTCCATACATTTGTCAAACTATACAAATTACAATGTTTTAAGGCCATTTGTATGCCATGTGAATCCCTCTTGCTAATTGTGACATGAAAAACATGACAAATTTGTCAATTACAACCATATTTAATGAACATGTAGTTAAATATATCTGAAAAACAAATATTTATTACCTTTCTAAAATAAATTAATAATTAAAAAAAATTAAATTTCCTCCCTCCCTACTGAAATCTTTTTTCCCCACCCGGTTTGCAGGAAACAACATTTTTTTGTGGATGCCCTGATGATCACATTAATTTATTATAATTTAATTTATTAATTCATTTTAGCAACAGCGACTAAGTAATACCATTGTCAGAATAAACAGCAATGAATGAATCCTGTTCTAGCTATTCCCGGCCCATTCCTAGATAATCTCTGCCCGGCCCATTCCTAGATAATCTCTGCCAGCCCATTTCTAGATAATCTCTGCCCAAGTTTTGTCCATGTTGGATCGATCGAACTCGGAACTCTGGGACATGAATCTCAATTTTCAGAAAACTATATACGGCTAGGTTTCTCTTACGGGTTCTTTTTAGGGACCCTCAAAATACAACTTGGAACCTTCAAAAGTATTGTTAGTGGGTCCCATGGGACCCCTGAAAATCATGTATGATTGTTAAATGTTAATTAGTTTTAAAGGTTTTTGCACAAACATACCCACAAAATCTAGCATTGGACCCCAACATTTTAGAGCTGTGAGTCTATGGTACTCTAATATTAGCATGGATGAGAAAAACTGGATGGGAATCCCAAATTTTAGTTTGGTACCCCCCAGATTTCAGGTTAGAAGTTAGAAGCCTTAGATTTCCAGGGGTGGGGTCCATGGGGCCTCCAAAATTTAGATGCCATTAGAAACACTGTAATACAGGTAAGCTCACTAAGCTGTTGAATATTTTGAAACTAATTTGAATGGGCTCTCTCGCCGCTCAGCAACAGTGCCTAGTCCAATTAGTTTCAAAATATTCAACAGAATGGTTATTAAATAGACATACAATTCGTACAACTTGATGAACTATTAACCGTTTAACATTATGATTATGATGACAGACTTACTAGATTGCTTGGTCGGTGGTGCATCACCGCAAATCACCACAGTCACTTGCTAGACCTTTAGACCCACCTCAAGTCCCCAACCGACCACAAGCCTGACGTGACTGGAGGCACAGCCAAAGGTAAATGGCTGTTTGTCATGTTTACACTTTGCAATCATATGGGTACCTTACATACCAAATTTGGTTGAACTCTGGCCAGTGGTTTCAGAGGAGCTGCATTACAATCAATTTCTTGACCTTTTGACCCCCACAGCGGGAAAGCCAAGTGTAAAATGTCCTCTTGCACTGCATCAGTGTTTCTCCTTCGATCAATACTCACCATTCTGTTACTTCTGATATACAGCTGGCCCTGACAGCGGCTCTAGGATTATAGACTTAGAAAGCTTTACCGACTCCTGGGAACCGGGTACTCGGCTCCCAACTGCCGAGTACCCGTTTACCATAGAGCTCATTTCTTGTTTGCATAGCGACAAGAGCAATACATGCTTTTTGCATTAAGGATTTTAGTGTTTTAAAATAATCTAAGTCTTTAATCAGTGATAGTTTGTGTGTTCTGAAAGGATTAACTAAGGACTATGGAGAATACCGCCCAAGACAACCAGGTTGTATTGTTCTTTATTATCCATAGTTAAAAGACTTAGGTCTCTAAATTTCGTTGTGTCGCATGTTCCAATTTCTGTCCCCATAGAATCTGGGACGTGTGCTAACAACGATATATGCCAGACGATCGCCTTTAAACCCCAACAGGCGATCGGCAGATATGAAAATAGGTGTTTGCTACGGTATTTCTAACACGAATATCGGCTGACGTCGTTCTCCGTAGAATCCGAGCGGGTGACGTCACACCCGGTCGCTCGGATGTTTATGTGAAGAAAAATTTTTCATTAATTCGCGCATCTTATTCTAGGTGCTGCGTACTAAAAATGGTACCGGAAACTTTAGAATGATCAAGTTTACGTGTGATCACGATCGGTTTGCAATGATCGGTGGTTTCAAAATTCTTGAGTAGATGTGTGGTCTGCGGTTTTACCGTGTGAGACAGCAGTTTTGTTATACATTTTGTTGTTTTCTTCACATATCGTGCTGCGTTCGTTAGGAGTATAATTTATATTGATTAGTAAATATACCCTGAATGCTATGCGATATGATTCCTGGAGCCGTTACACATCCTGGAGGATCTATTATGGGTGTGTTGTGCCCGCCGCGTACTTGTCGTCATAATCAATGCGATCGTTGTTGTAACGTGGCGGGGTGGGGTGCGGGGAGGTTACGGTTAATTTATGAGTCAAATTATTTGAAAATTAATTGTCTGCCTTCCATCCGGGTCTCGTTCCGCTTGTTTATTGTAGGTTTGTGCTTATTTTATAGGGCAAGCCAGCCCCGCCATCATGTGACGACTGCCATAAGTTTGTCCGTGTAATGTTCAAGGACCATGTCTGTTTTATGTGTGCCCTGTGTAATATAGATCATAGGTGTAATGTTTGTGCAGTGTGGTCCGTCGAAACGATGGTTAAGTTCCTTGCCCAGAAGGACTTGGCTGGGTCTGACGCGGGGTCAGGCGGTCCGAGAGTAAATCGTGGAGCGCCCGGTTCGGCCGGTGCGGGTGCTCCACGTCCCCAGCTGGAGGTGGCGGAGATAGCACCGCCGGCGTGGTTTGGTCCGACTGCAGGGTTTTTTCTGCATAGCGTTCTGACCACGCTGGTGTCGTCCCTGCTACCAAAGGTGGGGGGGGCAGTTTCTCCCCATGCCTGGTACGGATCCTGTCCTCGGACAGGATTCTGGACTGGTTACCGAGGGGGCCGTCTCGTACGGCCCCCTGGCAGTCCCGTCTGGCTTCGGCCAGACGGGTTTCTGTTTCTCTGCGGCCACCTCCGGGTGGTCCAGTAGCGGTGGCCGGTCCGTCAGGTGTGGGAGCCGTCCGCCAGGACGGTTCCACGGTTGACTCGTCTAGTGACGACTCTTCGGAGTCTGAAGACGAGGAGGCCGAGGAGGAGAGGTTGCTGCGGCCCGTGAAGCCGCAGGTGGAGAATATGGAGGTTGATTCCGTCCTAGACGGAACCGGCCTCCATTTGTCTGGTTTGGCGCAAGCCAGGTCAGCGGCTCCGCCTGTGGCTGAGGCAAATCCGTTACCGTGCACCGGTTCCGTGCGGCTTGGTTTGGCACCAGCCGTCACGGGAACGGGTGTGCCGGGCCGGGCGTGGTACTCACCTATCTCGCCTGGTCCGGCAGTCGGACGTGGGGTGCCGTGGGCGCCCGTGTCCGGCTATGGTTCCGCGACTGCTACGGGTCCGTACGGTTTTCCGTGTGGACCTACCCCATGGACCGGAGTGTTTCATGGGGTGGCGGCGGAACCGTGTGGTACCGGAGTGCCTGGCGTGTCAGCCGTGGCTCCTTGCTGGGAGTCCGTGGCTGGCAGACCCGTGAGCACGTCAACGGGTGACGTGTTTGCGGGGGTGTCTTCATCGGAGGTAGATTGGTCAGATGCTCTGGCGTGGCTAGCCAGGGTTGACCCGTCTGTGGTTTCGGCCACGGCCGATGAAGATGCGCCCCGTCCGTCGGTTGCGTCGATCAGGACGGGGATTTTGCCCACGGCCCGGATCCAGTCAGTGGGACTGGATCCACGGTTCATAGAATGGTTGGATGCTATTTATAGCAAACAACTGATGACCAAGGGTCAGCTCCCTGCGGCCTCCAGGGAGGTGCGGGCAAGATGTCGTATTCCGCGGGGTGAATACGACAGGTATGGTGTAGTCCCGTCGGTCACGGAGTGACCGATGGGTACTGGGCGTCCAGAGTGCCGTGCCGGGTCACCCCGGTCCGGCACTTGTGGACAAGTCTCAGGTACACCAGGAAGAAGTCCTGTCCCTATGCGATGAGGGTGTGAGGGCAGCGATGAGCGCTGTCAACCACTCTTATCGTCTCCTTCAGTCTGTGTGGGCTGAAGCGGGGCAGGCCACCCTGTGCCACCTGTGGCGCTTTCATGTGTCAATGACGGCCTGGTGCTGTCGATGGACGCATTGGCAAGGGTGCAAGCGCGTGTGACGAAATCCAGGAGGCAAATGGTCATTGACCATATGCGTCCGGCTACGGCAGTCAGGGAGCGTCTCCTTGGGACACCCCTGACAGGGCCTAGCATCTTCGGTGGCCAAGCGTGGGCCATCTTAGAGGATACCGCCAGTATCGCGCAGAATCGGTTAGCGGTAAACCTACAGCTAGAGCTAGTGCGACAAGCGCATGCACTAGGGCCTGTGGGGAAACCGCTAACGGGACAACCTTCAAAGGAGCAGAAGAAGCATAAGGGCAAGGCGAAAGCTAGGCCTGTTGCGACTTCTGCTTCAGCTGGGGTTTCAGAGCCGCCGCCGGCGAAGAAGCCCAGGAAGGTTGTAGAGGCGCCTACCCTCCCCAATGTTGCTCCTGACCGCCCTAGAGGTGGGAAGGGCAAGGGGAAGGGTAAGGGTAAGGCCTCAAAGGGCGGACAGAAGGGGCCGAAGCGTACCTGAGGGTACGAAAGCTCCCTTCATATCCGCCTGGACCGCGCCTGTGTGACAGGAACAGCGGTGCCAGTTATACCCGTCGTGCCTAGAACGAAATGGTTCTCTCTCTCTCTCGTTAAGAAAGAGTGGGGGGGCGGACTGCGAGCCGGACAACCCCGTTAGACGTCGAGGCGTCTATGGTGGGTGGAAGGCTCATGCGTTTCGTCGAGGCCTGGCAAGGTGTGACGTCAGACAGTCTGGTCCTGGGATGGTTATCCCAGGGTTACATGCCGGAGTGGTGGGACTTTCCACCACAAAATCTGTCTTTGGCACCTGTCTGGACACCCGTACCAAGGGAGCCAGACAAGTTAGAAGCCGTTCAAAAGGAAGTGTCGGGTTTGCTTCTGAAGGGAGCAATAAATCCAGCAAATCGAAACACTCCAGGCTTCTATTCAAACATGTTCCTTGTCCCCAAGAGCACAGGGGGATGGAGACCCATACTCAATCTCAGGCCATTAAATTGGTTTAGCCATACGCCTCGGTTCCAGATGGAAATGCCGAGGTCGGTAATGCGGGATTGAGGAAAGGAATGTGGTGTGTATCGATCGATCTGAAAAATGCATATTTCCACATTCCTATGAATCGGAGTTGGCACAGGTTTCTGAGATTTGCGTTTCAGAATCAAGTATGGGAGTTTACAATCTCCCGTTTGGCCTGTCGACAGCTCCGAGGGTTTTCACAAGAGTGGTCCTTGCGGTGACAGCGTTTCTCAGAAAAGAGAACGTGGCGCTACACACCTACATAGACGACTGGCTGCTTAAGGCAGACTCGGCAGCCAGGTTGAACATGGATACTGCTCTGACTCTGAAGTTACTTTCAGATCTAAGCTGCATAGTCAACGAGGAGAAATCCGAGTTGACGCCCACTCAACGTTTCGTTTATTTGGGGATGCGATTCGACCTTGAGGAGGGCAGGATTTACCCATCAGAGCCCAGAGTGGTGTCTCTGTTAGCCATCCTCAAGAGTTTTCGAGTGGGAAACCACATTCAAGGCGAGGCGGTTCCTTCAGATGCTGGGCATGATGGTCTCCATGGAGCAGGTTATCCCGTACGATGCTCTAATGCGAAGGCCTATCCAGTTGTATCTGATGTCTCTGTGGAAACAGAGAACAGAACCCCTGTCAAAACTGTTGCCAGTTTTGGAGCCGATAATATCGCATCTTCTATGGTGGAAACAGCGTCAGAATCTCCTATTAGGGGTTTCGCTGCACCTACCCCGCCTCCAGCTGTCCGTCTACACGGATGCATCGCTGGAAGGGTGGGGTGCCTGCCTGGGAGAACCAGGTCTCGGGCACATGGACTCTCCCGGAGAGTCAGCTGCATATCAATCTGTTGGAAATGATGGCAGTGGAACTGGCGTTGGAAGAGTTCCTTCCGATGATCAGGGGCAGGGTGATATTGATACGGTCGGTCGATTCGACAGTAGTATCATATATAAATCGCCAAGGCGGGACCAGGTCGCCCACTCTGTGTATCAGGGTGTGGCACTTGATTCAATGGTGCAGGAATTACTCGGTTGTTTTGAAAGCAGCTCGTATTCCTGGCCGATTGAACATTCTGGCGGATGCTTTGTCTCACAGACAGAGAATCCTGCCAACAGAATGGTCCCTCAACCCTCCAGTTCTGCGACGGATCTTCGAGCATTGGGGCAAACCCAACGTGGACTTGTTCGCCACAAAGGAAAATGCTCAAATCATGACATATGTCTCGCCGATTACAGATCCAAATGCTGTCGATACAGACGCTCTGGCGATAAGCTGGAGAGGGATGCACGCTTACGCGTACCCACCCACCATTCTTCTACCGAAGGTTTTGGTGAAGGTCAGGGAGGAACCGTGTCTGGTCCTGCTAATAGCGCCGTATTGGCCGAGCAGGGCGTGGTTCACGGATCTTCTAGATCTGCTGGTGGAAAATCCTGTGCAGTTGCCCGAGATTCCGAACATAATCTGCCAGGCCAAGGGACGCTTCCTACACGAGTGTCCCGAAATGTTCAATGACTGCGTGGATGTTATCAAACAACGTTCCACGTCGGAAGGCTTTTCTCGACAGGCTGCTGATTTCATCGCGGCTGCGAGAAGGAGGTCAACCTTCAAGTCATATAACAACAAGGTTAACAGATTTGCAGACTGGTGTGAAGAAAAGGGTATTGATACCTTTCAATCCACTATCAGCAAATAGCAGACTTTCTCTGTGAGCTGTTCTTTTGAGGACTAGCTCCCGTCACAGTTGCTGGATACAAGTCAGCTTTGGCATCAGTTATCCCTTGTCTAGCCAACAGGGATAGTCCAGAGGTGGCCCAGTTAAATGTGATGTTGAAGGGAATGAGCAATCTCCGACCGAGACAACCGGTAGTCATTCCAGCCTGGAGTCTATCTTTAGTGCTTAATGTACTGGCCAAGCACCCTTTCGAACCGTAGCGTTCGGCTAGTCTAAAGCATTTGACTCTAAAGGCGGTCTTTCTATTGGCAGCTTCCTCAGCTAGAAGGCGCAGTGAGATCCATGCGCTTTCGGCAGAGAGGAACCGATTTATTGTTTCTGGAGAAGGTCTGCGTCTTCTGCCAAGAGCAGAGGTTATGTCAAAGAACCAATCTTTGAGATATCCCGGCAAACCGATCATTATACCGAAGTTAACTAGGTTTGATCGTGATGCCAGTGTCTGGTGCCCGGTCCGTGCTTTGACTAAGTACAAGAAACGGACTGACTCGTTACGGTCGAACGATAGACATCTGTGGATCTGCCATAAAAAGTCTTATGGCGCCGCATCCATGGATACTATCTCTCGTTGGGTGGTCGAATGCATTCAGACTACTCAGGAGATGGCGACTGGGCACCAGGTGCAAGGCGTAAGGGCAGACAATGTCAGAGGAATAGCCGCCTCGACCGCCCTTTACAATGGTGTTCCGTTATAGGACATCATAGCCGTTGCACAATGGCACTGTGAGTCCTCATTCACGGATTACTATATGAGGGATGTGTCAGACTCAGCCAATCCACTCGCTTTAGCTGTTTTGAAACGATAGTTAGTGACCACACTGCTTTTCACCCTTTTCTCACTTCGGTAAGAAAAGAACCTAAAGCAGGCATGGTCAGGCGAGAGGATGTCAACCAGATTGTGTCACTGATGGCCGAACCGGTGAATGGTTGGAGGCGGTACGTCTGAAGTCCAATTATCATAAGGTAATTCAATAGTGAGAGTTTTTTGTATTATGGATATGTATCATGTTCATTCATCTTATATATTCATGCTCATTCCCAGGCTAATACATGGAGTATGCAGGGAGCAGTTAACCCTCTTGGCATATTTGTGTTTTCAGGCGAGATACATGTTCGTTAGTTCTCTCCCTTTTCTTAGGAGGAAAAAGGGGGGGGGGGCTGTGACGCGAATGTGATTTGGTTCCGTGAACTTGACGGTCTTTTTAGGTCTCCGTTAGTCAAGTTTGAAGTCTAAAATCTTTCTCCAAGGGGCAAAATTAGCATGTATGGCTTGCCCCTTCCCACCAGGTTACTGATCAAATCTGGTGTATATCAGAAGTAACAGAATGGTGAGTATTGATCGAAGGAGAATGCAGGAAATGTCAATTTCCCTTTCTCCGAGATCTAACAATACTCACCATTCTGTTACGGACCCAGCCTCCCAGCCCCACGGAGGCAAGCCATAGTTTTCTCTTGTTTGGTGGCTATGCAAACAATATGAGCTCTATGGTAAACGGGTACTCGGCAGTGGGGAGCCGGGTACCCGGTTCCCAGGAGTCGGTAAAGCTTTCTAAGTCTATAATCCTAGAGCCGCTGTCAAGGCCAGCTGTATATCAGAAGTAACAGAATGGTGAGTATTGTTAGATCTCGGAGAAAGGGAAATTGACATTTCCTGCAATCTGGGACATTCTGGGAAACATGGTGAGAAGGAGGGATCCTCCTGTGCAGAACCTACAGGAATTAACAGACGCACTCCATCTTGAATGGCAACGAATACCACAATGGCGTATCAGTCGGTTGGTGACCAGCATGAGACGTCGTGTCCAGGCCGTCATCCAGGCACAAGGTGGATATACCCGGTATTAATAATGACAGTCTCAAACTCGTGCACAGATGTTAAACTTCGTTTTCAGACACCATTAATGACAATCTAGCCACGTGTGTCAACTGTAGGGCAATAGTTGTCAGTTGTGTCAACGTAACCATATTCAGGCCTCGTTTTCAAGTTCAAACAAAAACATACAGTGTTTCCCCATCATCATAATCAGCATTCCTCTAGTTGCATTATTACCTCTTGCACTAAGATGGATGGGTACATAAATGTTTATGCTATTGCTTTCTTCATAGCACATGAATATACCCTCGCATGTGCGTAAAAATAGGGTGGTGCTTAACTTTTGCACAGGTGTATAATTGGAATTTTGCAATGAAATTTTGCATGCTGGCATCATTTCCATATATGTGCATCTGGGTGAAATTTAATAAAAAATCAGAGATGGTCACCCAGCTATCAATTATACTGGTCCCATGCTAGAGTTTGTGGGTATTTTTGTGCAAAAACCTATACAACTAAATAGCATTTAACAATCATACAAGATTTTTGGGGGTGCCATGGGACCCCCTGCAACAACCTTTAGGGGTCTGAAGTTGCATTTTTGGGGTCTACACCCTCAAAAGGATGCTTATGAGTAACCCTGCACTCCATAATCATATGGGTAACTCACATAACAAATTTTGTTGAATTCCGTATAATGGTTTCGGAGAAGTTGCGCTACAATCAGTCTCTTGACCTTTTAACCCCACCCCATGTGGGTGGAGCCAACATAAATGTGCTCTTGCACTCCACACTGTTATGGGTAACTAACATACCAAATTTGGTTCAATTATGTGCAATGCTTTCGGATGTAAAAATTTGATCTTTTGACCCAAGGGGCGTAGCCAAATGTAAATGTCCTCTTGCATTCCACAATCATGGTGACTCACATCATATTTTGTTGAGTTCCGGCCAACAATTTCGGAGAATTTTCGTTACAATCAATTTCACCGTTTAACCCTGCCCACCCCACCTGTCACCCCTAGGGGTGGTGCCAAACATAATCAGCTCTTGCGCCCAGCACTCATATGGGTTACAAACACAACCAAAGTTGGTTTGAATTCTGTCTAATGGTTTCAGAGGAGTTGCACTACAATCAGTTTCTTGACCCTTTGACACACCCCATCTCATGTGGGCCGTGACAGACGGCCAAATGTAAATGTGCTCTTGCACTCCGCACTGATATGGGTAACTCACATATCAAATTTGGTTGAATTCTGTCTAATGATTTCGGAGGAGATGCATTACAATCAATTTCCGTATGTTAAGTTTGACCTTTGGACACCTCCCCCGCCTGGGTCACAGTGAACTGTGGGAGTTCACATTAACCCTTTAGCACCCATATTAGCCAGAAACGGCTTCTGCAGTGGTCTTGAGAAATGTCCATTTGCAGACCAAGGGAAGGCAATTTTTAAATATTCATCACTGGAATGACTGGCTCGATAACCGAGCCAGTCATTCCAGTGATAAGTTTTCAAAGACACTTCTCTTTGTCTGCAAATGGACATTTTTATATGAAAAAATTTAAATTTTCATGAAGAAATTCAAGGGTTAACCCTTACCACTCTGATGTCAATATTCTGTCTTTTATTGTGTCGGTATCAAAGAAACTGGTGTACATTTTCCAACAGTTTTGATGGAAGATGTTGCTGTCTACGACACACCATCTCCCAACAAATATGTTGAAAAATGAACACCAGTTCATCTTTTAATTTAATGTGAAAATTTAAAATTGTTGACACCAGAGTGCTAAGGGTTACTGAGTTAAAAGTGCTAAATAAATTGCTGTATCAGTAGCATTACATCCATACATTGCGTGGTTACAAGACAGGTATTGGGATACTTCTTGCATAAGTAGGCATAGAGGTGTGAAATGTAGTCTTTTGTATTGACCAGAATAAAGGAGAATAGCTAGAAGTCTAAGGTCAATTAACATTGTAAATTATGTTAATTTCAACGGGGCTAAATATTGGCCGTGCTGAATAGGTGGAAGAAATTTAACTGAAACTGATGTAGCTGGTTTTCAAACTATTCAGAGATGTCCATGTTTGTCTCCCTTGAAACCAGATTTTTGAGAGATTATATAAATAATTTGTAATACATGTACATGTAGATTATGTAATGAAAATGAATCTGCTGAACAATTTGAAATAGGAAACTTTAAATGTCTTCTCGAGAACCACTGGGCCGATTTTCAAGTATATTTGTCAGAAAGCATCCTTAGGGCATAGAGATACAGATTTGTTTAAACGAAGCCGGTCGGCCAATTTGACCATCTTGGATTTTGGCTGATTTTTAGAAATTTCTTTAAACAATCTTCTCCGAAACAGCTTGGGGGATCGATTCAAAACATGAAATATCATCTATGGCAAAAGCTAAACCAAGTTTGTTCACGGGAACTGATAGACCAAAATGCAAGGGCCGTTAAAGTTTGTTCAACGGGCATTGATACGTAAGAAAACATGGCTGCCATGGGCGACTCAAAATGTAACATGGCGGCCATACTGGATTTTGTTATTTGATGGATTTTGAAACCGAAATTGTTCTTATATAGGGTTTTGGGTATTCTGATTTCAAATTTGCCATTTTTGATAAATAAAAAAAAATGTATTCTCTTGACCTGTAAATGGATATTCAGTAGGCAGATATGTAAATTTTCTTGACCAAATTTGACAGTTTAAAGAGTTTTTAAACTGCTTAGATTAAAAGCAATGTAGGCTGCTATGGTTAAAAAAAAAAGAGGATTTTCAGACTGAGGAAATCTGAAAGTTACGTATGAGTGTCAGCAATCTCTGATTGCTTAGCCTGTTGTTATCATTGAAATAATTTTACATGATTTTCTTTGAAAGACTTGACATGCTCGAGGCATTGTTGTATACATATTATTTTGCGTATTCAAATTTCAAAATTGCTCTTTCAGAATACAATAACATTACCTCCTGGTCTTCAACTGCCTCCTGGGACTTTGATGAAAAATGACCGTGGTCAGCTTATACTTGTGTCTTCTCAGCCTACTGGCTCTCTATCTACGCAGCCAGCACCACAAACAGTACTGTCGAATAAACTTATACATCCAATCAAGGTAAGCTGGGCCCATTAATGATGCTAGTGCCTAATGTCACATTTTATTTTTAATGCCTGAGTTGGTTAAGAAAATCAGAATTTTTACATAGTTAATTTCCATTCGCAGACCAGCAGTGCAGTATTTTTTTTAATTTACTACAGAAATGACTGGTGTGATTGTCAGCTGTTGAATATTTTGAAATTGATGACATTATTTGACTGGAAACCATATGCAATGACATCCATCAATATTAATTTCAAAAGACTCGTGTTTCAATATCGTGGGCGGGGTGTTTTAAAGATTTAATTATATACAACTGGACAGCCATATGATGCTAATCGTAGATGTATTCACTACGATGTGCGGTACAGAACAGAGAGCGATTATATGTAGACCAGTAAATATATAAGTTGGCTTATAGCGAGTGGTAATGTGATAGGGGTATATGTTTCTAGCTAGATCCAATATTGCTACATCCTCTCCGTTAACGAAGAGAAGGTCGTGATTCATGATCTGGGTATCTTTGTCGCCTTTTGATATTGCGACCTGACCGTGTGGTATTTGACCTCGAACCTGGGGACAGTGGACAATGCTGTCTCCGATTGCGAATGATACCCTCAGTCTCAGTCATTTCAGCATTGGGACATACCAGAATTAATTGAGGAGGGGTTAATTGGCGTTGTACTCCCAGTTGGACATAGTCATCATCAGACAGCATATCATGCGAAGGTGACTCGTGTGTTGCTCTCAGATCACATCTGTTTCGTCTAAGTCGGTGGCCCTCATGTGTTTCAACAGTGTAGGAGCGCTGACCTACTTTCTCAATAACGCTGCCTCTCTTCCATGATTTGTCACCAAGCTTATTAGGTTTTATGTGGACAACATCACCAACTTCAAGATGGCGGAGATCTTTCGCTGTTCTGTTGTAACTGTGTTGTTGGCGCACTTGCTCAGCTTCAAGTTTCTCAACGATACCACTCTTGTCAGCCTCAGTTGCTAAAAGTTTCTGTGAGGCAGGCATGCTTGTTTTTGTTCTGTGCCCAAAAAGCATCTGGGCTGGGCTTAAACCAGTTTTCTGTTGTGGAATATTTCTACTTATTAATAGAGCTTTATAGAAATCTGTGTCTTCATAAGCAGTTTCTTCGCAGCCTTCACCGCAGCTTCTGCTTTACCATTTGATTGGTGATAATGAGGTGAGCTCATATTATGATCAATATCCCATTCGACCATAAATCATTGGAACTCACTAGATGTAAACTGCGGCCCACAATCACTAACTATGGTGTCTGGCTTCCCATAGCGAGCAAAATGTGTCTTACACTTACAGAGAACAGCTTTAGTAGTTGTGTCATACAGGCGATCAAGTTCCCAGAAATTTGAATGGTAGCAAACAGTAACAAGATAGGACTTCTCTTCAAATGAGAGTAGGTCAATGCCTACCACCTGCCATGGCCTTTCGGGGATCTCGGAGCACACAAGAGTTTCTTTAGGTTAAGAGACATCAAATTCTCTACACATCGCACATTTCTGCACCATTGCACATATGTCCTTTGTCATACCATGCCAATAGACGTATTCTCCTTCGATCAATACTCTCCATTCTATTACTTCTGATACAGCTAGCCTGGATAGCTGGGCCCTAGGACTATAGACTTAGTAAGCGTTACCGACTCCTGGAACCGGGTAGTCGGTTGCCGAGTACCCGTTTGCCATGAAGCTCATTCTTGTTTGCAGAGCAACAAGAGACACATGCTTTTTTGGAGTTGGAAGTCTTGAGTTTATATTAAGTCTTTTTTCTGTGTAATTGTGATAGCTTTGTGCGCTCTCTAAGGATATATTGGATTACCATGGATGCTACCGATGATAACCAGGTTGTATATTTCCATGTTATTCCATAGTTAAAAGACTTAGGTCTTCAAAATTTCGTCTGTGTCGCATGTTCCAATTTCTAACCCCAAAGAATCTGGGACGTGTGTTAACAACGAAATATGCCAGATGATCGCCTTCCTTTAAACCCCAACAGGCGATCGGCAGATATGAAATTAGGTGTTGGCTTGATGGTGTTTTAACACGAAAATCGGCTGACGTCGTTCTGCGTAAGATCCGAGCGGGTGACGTCACACCGTGGTACTCGGACGTTTATGTGAAGAAAATGTTTCATTAATTCGCGCATCTGATTCTAGGTGCTGCGTACTTTAATTGGTACCAGAAAAACTTTGGAATTTTCAAGTTATGCGAGTTATCACGATCTGTTTGCAATGATCAGTGGTTTCAAAATTCTTGATTTAGATGTGTGGTCTGCGGTTTTACTGTGTGCTACAGCAGTTTGTTTACATTTTGTTGTTTCTTCACATATCATTTTGGCCTTCGTTAGGAGTATAATTTATATTTATTAGTAAATATACCCCGAATGATTCCTGGTTCCGTTATACATCCTTGAGGATCAGTGTATGGGTGTATTATTGCCCACTTCGTTCTTGTCATTATAATCAATGTGATCTTTGCTGTACTGTTGCGGGGTGGGGTGCGGGAGGGATTAACAGTTAATTTATGGTCAAAATATTTGAAAATTAATTGCCTGCCTTCCATTCCTGTTTCGTTCCGCTTGTTGATTGTAGGTTTGTGCTTATTTATAGGCCAAGCCAGCCCCGCCATCATGTGACATGTGCCACAAATTTGTGATGGTTCTATTCAAGGACTATGTCTGTTTCCGCTGTACTGAGTGTAATCTTGACAGTAGGTGTAACGTTTGCGCAGTGTGGGCGGTCGATAAGATGCTTAAGTTCCTTGCCCAGAAGGACTCGGCATGGTCTGACGCGGGGTCAGGCTGTCCGAAAGTAAATTGTGGAGCGTCCGTTTCGGGCCTTGGGGCCGTTCCACATCTGCAACCTTCTTGCATAGCGCTCTGCCCATGTTGGTGTCGTCCCTGCTGCCAAAAGTTGTAGGGCAGTCTCTCCCCGTGTTTGATTCGGACCCTGTCCTTGGACAGGGTTCTGGACTGGCCCCCCAAGGTAGCCATCTCGTACGGCCCCCTGGCAGTCCCGTCGGCCTCCGGCCTGATGGGCTCGTCTCTCTGCGTCCACCTCCGGGTGGTCCAGTAGCGGTGGCCGGTCTGTCAGGCATGGGAGCTCCACGGTTTCCTCGTCTAGTGACGACTCTTCGGGGTCTGAAGCCGAGGAGGGGAGATTGCTGCGGCCTGAGATGCCGCGGGTGGAGAGCATGGAGGCCGATTCCATCCTGGACGGAACCGTCCTCCATCTGTCTGGCTTGGCGCAAGTCAGGGCAGCGGCTCCACCCGTGGTTGAGGCCACTCCGGTACCTGGCACCACTCCCGTGATGGTTGGTTTGCCGCCAACCGACACTGTGACAGGTGTGGCTGGTCAGGCGTGGTACTCACCTATCTCGCCTGGTTCTTCAACCGTTACGGGTCCACGCAGTTTTCGATGCAGGCCTACTCCATGGACTGGTGTGGCCGCGGAACCGTACAGTACCAGAGTTCCTGGCATATCAGCAATGGCTCCTAGCAGGGAGGCCGTTGCTGGTAGGGCCGTGAACACGTCAACGGGTGATGTGTTCACAGGAGTGTCCTCCTCGGAGACAGACTGGTCAGAGGCTCTGGCTTGGCTAGCCAGGGTAGACCCGTCTGGTTTCGACCACGGCCGAGGAGGATGCACCCCGTCCATCGGTGGCATCGATTAGGACGGGGATCTTGCCCGCAGCCCGGATCCAGTCTATTGGACTGGATCCAAGGTTTATGGAGTTATTGGATGCTATTTATAGGAAACAACTCCTGACCAAGGGCCAGCTTCCTGCGGCTTCCAGGATGGTGCGGGCGAGGTGTCGTATCCCACGGTGGAAATATGACAGATATGGTGTTGTCACTGCTGGGTGGCCAGAGTGCTGGGGCGGGTGGCCCCGCCCCGGCACTGGTGGACAAGTCTCAGGTACACCATGACAAAGTCCTGTCCCTATGCGATGAGGGGATGAGGGCAGCAATGAGTGTTGTCAATCATTCTTATCGCCTTCTTCAGTCGGTGTGGGCTGAAGTGGGGGCAGGCCACCCTGTGCCACCTGTGGTGCTTTCATGTGTCAATGACGGCCTGGTGCTGTCTATGGACAGATTGGCAAGGGTGCAAGTGCGAGTGACGAAGTCTAGGAGGCAGATGGTCCTTGACCATATGCGTCCAGCTACTGCCGTTAGGGAGCGTCTTCTTGGGACACCCTTTGGTGGCCAAGCGCGGGCCATCTTAGAAGACACTACCAACATTGCGCAGAAGCGGTTGGCGGTAAATCTACAGCTGGAGCTAGTGCGTCAGGCGCACGCACTAGAACCTGTAGCCAAGCCGCTAACCGGGCAACCTTCTAAGAAGCAGAAGAAGCACAAAAGCAAGGCGAAAGCTAAGCCTAGTGCTGCTTCTACTGGGGCTTTTCAGCCGCCTCCGGCAAAGAAGGCCAAGAAGGTTGTGGAGGCCCCTACCCTCCCCAATGTTGCTCCTGATCGCCCGAGAGGCAGGAAGGGCAAGGGGAAGGGTAAGTCCTCTAAGGGTGGAAAGAAGGCAGCGGATCGTACCTGAGGGTACGATTGCTGCCTTCGTATCTGCCTGGACCGCACCTGTGCGACAGGAACAGCGGTGCCAGTTAGACCGGCCAAGCCAAGACCAAAATGGTTCTCACTCTCTCAGGGCATTAAATTAGTTTATCCATACGCCTCGGTTTCAGATTGAAACTCCGAGGTCGGTAATGGCAGGATTGAGGAAGGGAATGTGGTGTGTATCGATCGATCTGAAAGATGCATATTTTTAATTAAGAGTTTTCACAGGTTTCTGAGATTTGTGTTTCAGAATCAAGTGTGGGAGTTTGTAGTCCTCCCATTTGGCCTGTCGACAGCACGGGTTTTCACCAGAGTGGTCCTTGCGGTGACAGCATTTCTCAGAAAAGAGAACGTGGCTCTTCACACCTACATAGACGATTGGCTGATCAAAGCAGACACATCAGCCAGGTTAGAGGTGGATACTGCTCTGACTCTGAAGTTACTTTCAGATCTAGGCTGGATAGTCAGCAAGGAGAAATCTGAGTTGACACCCACTCAACAGTTCGTTTATTTAGGGATGCGATTCGATTTCGAGGGGTGCAGGGTTTACCCGTCAGGGCCCAGCGTGGTGTCTCTGTTAGCCATCCTCAAGAGTTTTCGATTGGGAAACCACATTCAGGCGAGCTGGGCATGATGGTCTCATGGAGCAGGTAATCCCGTACACTGCTGTGATGCGAAGACCTATCCAGTTGTATCTGATGTCTCTGTGGAAACAGAGAACAGAACCCCTGTCAAAGCTGGTGCCAGTTTTGGAGCCAATAATGTCGCATCTTGTATGGTGGAAAAAGCGTCAGAATCTCCTAGTAGGGGTTTCGTTGCACCTACCCTACTCTCAGCTGTCCGTGTACACGAATGCATCGCTGGAGGGATGGGGGGCCTGCCTGGGGGAACACCAGGTCTCGGACACATGGACTCTCCAAGAGAGCCGGCTGCATATCAATCTGATGGAAATGATGGCAGTGGAACTGGCATTGGAAAGGTTTCTTCCAAAAGTCAGGGGCACGGCGATATTGATACAGTCGGACAACTCGACAGTAGTATCATACATAAAAGGCGGGACCAAGTCACCCACACTATATATGAAAGTGTGCCACTTGATTCAATTGTGCAGGAATTACTCGGTTGTTTTGAAAGCAGCTCACATTCCTGGGCAATTGAACATTCTGGCGGATGCTTTGTCTCAGAGACAGAGAATTCTGCCAACAGAATGGTCTCTCAAACCTCCGGTTCTTCACAGGATCTTCGAGCATTGAGGCAAACCCAACGTGGACTTGTTCGCCACAGGGGAAAATGCTCAAATCATGACTTATGTCTCGCCGATTCCAGATCCAAATGCCGTCGATACAGACGCTCTGGCGATAAGCTGGAGAGGGATGCACGCTTACGCGTACCCACCCACCATTCTTCTGCCGGAGATATTGGTGAAGATCAAGGAGGAACCATGCCTGGTCCTGCTAATAGCGGCATTTTGGCCCAGCAGGGCATGGTTCACATATCTTCTAGATCTGCGGGTGGACAATCCAGTGCAGTTACCCGAGATTCCGATCATAATCTCCCAGGCCAAGGGACGCTTCCTACACGAGCGTCCCGAAATGTTCAAATTGACTGCGTGGATGTTATCAAACAACGTTCCACGTCGGAAGGCCTTTCTCGACAAGCTGCGAGAAGGAGGTCAACCTTCAAGTCATATAACAACAAGGTTAACAGATTTTCAGACTGGTGTGAAGGAAAGGGTATTGATACCTTTCAATCCACTATTCAGCAAATAGCAGACTTTCTCTTATGTTTGCACATGGGTCTCCTCTTAGAACCTGGGTAATGCAGTAAGAAGCATGCTCCGTCCTTAGGTTAGCTATTGCTGTATTGCTCTTGAATCCTCAGTTTGAGGAGTCACTGTTTCCCCTGCATAAGTCTTGGGAAAGTAAAGTGCTGAGCTATGGGGGGAGTCTTTTTGGACATCCCTGTAGTGCTCCTGGCTACTCAGTTTGAAGTCTTTTATTTCGCTTACATATATGTTGGTAGGGGGAGGGGGCGAGGTACCTATCGCCCCCTTCTCATGCTACTTCTGTGAGAAGAATTAGCTTTAAAATGGAGCGTAGGAATATCTCTGGGTGGAGATTGTCTGTATTGGATCCTACCATATTTTGCTGATTAATTTAAACTAATAAAACGTGATAAGCTATGTCGCTGAAGTATACCTGACGCTTGTCTTCGGTTGGAGAACGAAAGTCAGATGCCTGACACTGGTGCAGTGCCTCCTATTTATAGACCACGGAACCCCAGCAAGGGTCCCTGCTACTGAGCACGTGCACGTCTATAAGTCCTATGACGATTTGTCTCAGTCCATGAAAAATAAATTTATACACCTATTGTGTATGATGATTTGAAACTCCTACATCAATGTATGTCGGCCGCCGCTTTGTCTACCTGTATGAAGAGTGGAGGAATCCAGTTTTAGCAATGCCCGGCCCATCTGTAGCTAAGATCCGCTCACACTTTGCCCATGGTGAGATCGATTGATCCCTGCACTCCCTGAATCTCAACTTCCAGACAACTATACAGGTAAGCTGTTGAATATTTTGAAACTAATTTAATTTGGTGATTTTATAGGCAACAACAGCGCCCAGTCAAATTAGTTTCGAAATATTCAACAAAATGTTTATTAAAAAGTAAAGACAAGATTCTCACAACTTGACGGACTACTAAGCATTTATGGCGGATTAAATCGCGTCATTCATGACGTAATCGATTATGACGTCAGCCTACTTCATGATTGCTTGAGAAACTTGATTCCTCCATTGGATCTAGGTGTATGATGATCTGAAGTTTCATAGACCCATTGTCTACGATACCCTTAACCCTTTAACACTTCAACCAGAGATGGCTTCTACAGTGGTCTTGCGAAATGTCCATTTGCAGACCAAGAGAAGGCTATTTTTGAAAATTTACAACTGGAACGACTAGCTCGATAACCGAGCCAGTCATTCCTGTGGTAAGTTTTCATAAACAGTCTTTTCTTGGTCTGCAAATTTACATTTTCTTTGAGAAAATTGAAATTTTCTTTAACAAATCTAAGGCTTAACAGTACCTCTACTAGTGTAATATGGTAGCGATGGTGACCATCAGGTGATTGTGACACTGTCGAGAGGACACTGGATGAATCCCTTTACCTATGCCCCACCCATCTCTAGCTTAGCTCCGCCCATACTCTGCCCGTGTTGGGATCAATCAAACCATAGACTGACTTTCAATTTTCAGAAAACTATATAGAGAAGCTGTTGTATATTTTGAAAGTAATTTGACTGGGTGCTGTTGCTGCAGCGCCCAGTCAAATTAGTTTCAAAATATTCAACAGAATGTTTAGTAAGTAGTAAAGACATACAATTCGTAAAACTGAGACAAAAGTTTGTGTCAGACTTAGCTAGACATAATTCATTACACATTCTGATTGTGGTGTCAGCCTGTGTGACAATTGATTATATCGTCATATATATATATATGACTGACAGATTGGATTCATAAACTAAATGACAGCGTGGAAGATATTTTTACAATATCTGCAAGCATGAAATTCTTTAAAAAAGTTTATTCTACAAAAAAATCCTTTTAGCCAATTTCCAATTTTCGAAAATGCAACAACCATTACACTATGGCATAGATTAATAATAATGCTTAATAGTGTCAAGTTGGAAATAACTGGTGTAAAATACATGTATTTATTTGCATTTTATCTAGGGTCAAACATCGCAGTCGCCGTCTCGACCGGGAACACCGCAAAGCATTGTCACTATTCAGCCACCACACGGGCAGACGACCAATGTTATTCATTCACAGAGCAGCACGATGCCTAGTTGTGTGTCCGTGGCGCGGTCTCCAGGACAGATGTCCCTATCAGGCAGTATCATGACATCATTGCCTCAAGCACTACCAGCTCAGGGAGTAGTACCAAATGTACCTGTGGTTCATCCGCCACCGGTTACAACCTCACACAGGCCTACCAGTGCTGGTGTTACGGCTACACTGCCTGGAAACAGGCCACCACGCTCAGGTGAGAGTAACCACTGCGTTGTCAATATTCTATCTTTTATTGTGTCAATAGCAAAGAAACTGGTGTACGATTTTCAACAATTTTGGTGGAAGATGTTGCTGTCTACGACAGCACCATCTTCCACCAAATTTGTTGAAAAATGAACACCAGTTCGTCTTTTAATTTAATATCATCTATCTACTTACATGCACATACTGCCACAAACAATATGTGGGAGAAAGCAAACACGAATTCCAGATACTACTTAAAGCACATTTAAGGGATATCAAACACCACAAAGACACACCAGTAGCACAACATTTTAATCTGCCAGATGATAGCGGTCAAAATGTAATTGACAAGATTAGAAAAGTTCTACCTGAGGATCCTGATAAAACACATAACAGAAAGGAACAGGAACAGTACTGGATACATCAACTACATACGCTGGATCCCATTGGGATTAGTCATGCGGACTGGTGATTCCTTTAAATGAGTTTTTTCTCATCTTTTAATTTAATTTGAAAATTTAAAAATTTGACATCAGATTTGTAAGGGTTAATACATGTACTTTCATTCTACGATGAAAATCCAGACTAAAATTTGACAAATTTTGGGCAATCTAAAAATAGGTCACCTGATTTTCACCCTGTTTACATGGTTAAGCTATCATATAAATTGTCCTTGTCCACATTGATGAGATCAACTCCATTTCTGGAGAATCAGACAGGAAAGCTGTTGGATATTTTCAAAATAATTTGACCGGAAGACATTAATGGGTTCCAGTCAAATTATGTTCAAAATATTCAATGGAATAATTATTAAGTGAACGATTGTTTCATTCAGCTCAAATTGTGGAGCGCCTAGAGCTCGACGATTTTGGCGTTCCGGTGACGATAATGATATATAAGAAAATATTGTGATATCACAATATATCGTCACTGGGGTTGTTTTCTACTTCGAGTAATACTTACCAGATGTACTATTATGATAATGCCTATTATCTAGTCTAGCTCAAAATAAACAATTAAAAACTCCTCACTCTCCTGGTCCTGACCATACTGTGTCCGGGAATTACCATAGCCCCTGGTACCGAGTCAATTCCCAATCACAGTCAGATTCACTTATTTTGCTGACTTGGAAAGTCGCATGTTTTTTCTAGTTTAAAATTTGCTCAAATTTCCGAATTTACGCGTGCTCTCGTCTATTCGTTGCTGGCATCATGGAAAGAAAAGGAAAGTCATCACAGGGGCAGGTTGTATCAATCTAGAATTCATACATTCGTGCCGGAATGACTGATTGAAAATTTCTTAAATTGGCACGTTATTCTAAAATGGTAGCCATTGTTGGAGTCGCTCCGGTACTCGTTAACTGTTTAATCTTATCCGGGTACTCTGTTAATTTCTCTTGCGACTCGGTTCCTTCCAAGATGGATGCGCCCTTAGCCATGATTAATGTTTCGTTTTGGCTTGGCATGTCTATGCACTCTGTTTTATGTCGATCTTTAGCTCTCGCTTCATTGTCGAGGGTGTTTGTAGCGATTGGCATTTATTTCTTGGCTTAATTAACATTAGTTAATTTCCATGTTGTGTTTATTAAATTTCACTGCCTAATGGCTTGATTATCATTAATTTAAGAGAAAGTTAATGTTTCTAGGTAATTCTATCTTACAATCAAGTCAATTGTGCATATTGCTCGTCATCGTATGTCATGTGCAGCGTTTTAATTCTTGCTCTGTGTTCGCAGAAGACCAAGAACCAGGACACTGTGTCAAAAGTGTAACAGGTTCATGAAGCTCGAGTTCAGTGGTCATCACTGTGTGGCTTGCGCGAAGTGCAAAGTGGGGAGTCCTTGTGACGTGTGCGCGAAGTGGTCGTCGGAGTTGGTGGCAGAGTTCGATCGTGATCGACGTGCATGTTTGGAGAGGATCGTGAGGGACAAGGCGGGCGTATGGGTGGCCCAGTTTAAGGCAATGTTTGAGTCCTTGCAGTCCACGATCCCGACGATGCAGGCTGGTGCAGGGCAACCTTTCGGTGGTCCGACTAGTTCTGCGGAGGGACGAGCACCTGTCCCTTCTCTGACCTTGGTTCAAGAGCCGACGGCGGAGGAGGAAGATCTGCTTATGGAAGATTCCGGCATGCCGGATATTTCGTTAACGGCTCAACCAGGTACATCCTAGGGATCTCCCTCGGGTTTTGTACGGGTTTGCCAAGCGGGTGGTGATGTCGACGTTCTGTCGGGCATCTTTCACCCGGATTTCGCTCAATTCGCGTTGTTGCTGGAGCCGTGTTTTTGCGGTTCCTAGCGGCATCCCGGCGGTGTTAGGTGCGGCTCCTCTCGGAGTTCCGTCATCTACCATAGTGAAAGTGGCTGTAGTCCCGGCTCCCGTGCTGGAGCCGATGGACTGCGGTGAATCCGTGTCCGGCGATTCGCTGGACACTGGTGCCGCTAGTAGTCGGGCTATGGACGCGCTTCATGTTGGAAGAAGTGCGGGCCATAGTTCTCTGCATGGATCGTCGGTGACCTACTCATCCAAGGGTGAGAAGGAAGATGAGAACGGTAGTCCATTGATGGACGAGTCCTCTCTTTGCACCAGAGATGAATGGGTGCAGGTTCTTGACTGGATGACTGGCCGTCTCGGGTTGGCATCGGATCAGGGATCTCAGCGCGATCCGACAATGGAACGGATGTGAGAGCGAACAGCTAGTGCTCTGTCAAGTGGCTCTTCGACCATGCCGATGCTCCCCTTGGACACGCAGACTTCTGACATGTAGGTTGCGGCGTATCGTTTGGTTCAACCAGACTATTTGTTGCCCAAGGTCCCGAAGGGGATAAGGAGTCGGGCCGTTTTCCTGAGCAGGCCTACCATCAGTATGCCCGGGTTCCATGGCTTTCCGTCAGGGAGCGAGAGGCATTGAATAGGCCGTTGGCTGGCAAATCGAAGGGTCGTTCTCGTCCCTTAGTTTCCCAGGGCAATAAGGATCCTTTTAATGAGTTAACGCTCATTGAGGATGCGGCGAGGGCAGCCATGGCTGCACTCTCGCACGGATGTACCGTCCTGCAGGGTATGCTGACCTGCGCGGCGGAAGGTGGGGAAGTGCCAGAGGCGGTTATCATAAAGATAGTCGTGGCGGCGGTCTTGGACAGTCATACTCCAATAAACTGCGGGGTGGCCGTGGAGGTCGGTCCTGGCGGGGTTCCGGCGGAATCATTTCCGGTGACGTCAGGAACAAAAGGAGTCGAGAATCTTCACCCAAGCGATTTAGGGTCTTATCGTGCAATATCGACCGCCAGCTGTGTGCAGATTCCTACCGTCGGAGGCAGCCTTCAACTGTTCTCAAGCCAATGGGAACGGGTCGTGTGAGATTGTTTAGTCTGTCAGTGGTTAAGAAACAGCTACGAACCGCACTGGCTCATCCGTCAATCTTTAGTTCCATTAACGTCGACTCCAGTGTGGACTCCCGTTCCAAGGGAATCCGATCATCTAAATGCCATTTGCTCAGAAATCGAAGCTCTTCAGCGGAAGAACGCGATTCATCTAGTCGGCAATAAGTCCTCCCTAGGCTTCTATTCGATGATGTTCCTCGTTCCGAAACATACCGGAGGTTGGAGACCAATTCTCAATCTCAAACCGTTGAACAAATCTATTCTTTTTCCAAAGTTTCAGATGGAGACTGTAGCAGCGGTGATGACAGGTCTGAGAAAAGGCATGTGGGCAGTGTCGATAGATCTGAAGGATGCATATTTTCATATTCCAATATCAATTCCTTTTCAGAAATACCTTTGCTTTATATTCCATGACAATGTTTGGGAATTCATTGCGCTTCCATTCAGCCTGACCACAGCACCGAGGGTCTTCACCAAAGTGGTTCTCGCCACGACTTCTTATCTTCGCAGGAGAAACATAGCTGTTCATACTTACATAGACGACCGGCTGCTGAAGGCGGGAATCCAGTCACTCTGCGCAACAATCTTCAGGTAGTCCTAGCCTTACTAAATGACCTAGGATGGATTGTGAATCTAGAGAAATCAGAATTGCCTCCATCCCAGGAGTTTGTTTATCTGGGAATATTTTTCAACCTCAGGGACGGCGTAGCTTTTCCGGCGGAGAGCCAAGAGTCAAGAATTTGATTGCAGTACTGGAGTCAGTTTCTCTAGGAGCCTTTCTGACGGTGCGCCAATTTCTCAGGATACTGGGTTTACTAGTGTCTCTGGAGAAAGTGGTTCCTTATGCGGCACTCAGGCGCAGGCAGACTCAGATGTATCTAATGTCATTCTGGTCTCAGAGAATGGATCCGTTATCTCTGAGAATTTCAGTAAAAGAACCATTGATATTCCATCTTCAGTGGTAGTTATCAGAACAGAATCTCCTGCGAAGTGTTCCTCTACAACCTCCTCAACCACAGATGTCCATCTTTACAGATGCATCAACGACGGGTTGGGGAGCGGTATTGGATGATCAGTCAGTGTCAGGGGAATGGGACCGGACCAATGCGCAGAAACATATCAATGTTCTCGAATTATTAGCAGTGGCATTAGCACTTGGAAAATTCGAGAGCTTAATCCGAGACAAGATTGTCCTAGTAAGGTTAGACAACTCAACGGTGGTGTCTTATTTGAACCGCCAAGGCGGGACGAGATCGCCGGAGTTGCGTATGATGATTTGGAACCTTCTGCTGTGGTGCCAAGAGAGGAATGTTATTCTTCGGGCAGCACACATTCCAGGAAGACTGAACATCTTAGAAGATGCTTTCAGTCGAAGGACGGTTTGTCATCCGACGGAGTGGCAGCTCAACCAAGCCGTAGCAGAGATTCTATTCAAACATTGGGGCAAGCCAAATGTGGACCTGTTTGCGATAAAACCGAGCGCAAAGATGGTCACATACGTGTCACCGATCCCGAACCCGCTAGCTCTAGCAGTAGACGCACTGGCGATAAGTTGGAAGGGAATGTACGTCTATGCGTATCCTCCAACGATTCTCATCCCAAAAGTTCTGGCAAAGATAAGAGAGGGTATGTGCCAAGTACTACTGATCGCCCCTTATTGGCCAGGCCGATCATGGTTTACGGATCTGCTGGCCCTTCTGGTCTGCAATCCAATCCCTCTTCCAGACAGAAGAGATCTAATCTCTCAGAACAAGGGTCGGTATCTCCACGACAGACTGGAAATGTTCAAATTGACTGCATGGATGTTATCAAGCAGCGTGCAATTAAGGGTGGCTTTTCTGAGCAAGCAGCGAAGTTTGTTGCTTCAGCCAGAAGAGGGTCAACCACTAAAACATATAATTATAGAATGAACAAATTTGCAGAGTGGTGTAAGGGAAGAGGTATCGATCCCTTTTCTGCATCTGTTCAACACATAGCAGATTTTATCTATCATTTACACAAAGTTGACAAAGTTATACCTTCAACCCTAGCAACATATAAGTCTGCATTAGCTTCAGTCATTCCCAGTCTGGCCATTGAAGGAGTGGAGAAAGACTAAGCACTCAAAAATGGTGAGTGTTTGCCTTAATTAAGTGACTAATTTTAAGTTTACTTATAGTCGAAATACCAGACTATCTAAGTAAATAGTCTGAACAAGAACATCTTATTCTTTTGCAGACATTAGACTCATTCGAATTTGAAAATCTAATCGATATACTGAGGTTTTTTCAAAATTTAGAAGCTGTAGTAGCTTCTTTGCACTCTACTGGACTGCCCTAGCTGAGATTTGGGACTGGTGGGTGCTGCTCCCCATTTTTGACAGCCCTCTGGAATTTGTGCGGACAAATGAGGGGGTGAGCGTGGTCTAGACCATGGAAGTTTAGCACTCTATGAGTCAGATGGCAGAACCCAAGCGTATGCCGGGGTTCTAGTCTCTTCACAACCTTCTCTGTCGGATGGTAGATGAGTGCTGGTTCGAGCCTCACCTCCTCCCACCGGTATTTCTTGGCTGTCGAAATCCAGAGATTTATCATAATAGTACATCTGGTAAGTATTATTCGAAGTAGAATCAAAAAAGCATCCGCTTTTGTTTCTACGAGAATTCTTAATACTTACCAGATGTACTATGGCCCTCCCTCAGCCGCCCCACTGAGGTGAGGCTGAGCTGCTTTCGCTGTTTGTCAAGGCAAATATAAGACGAATCTGACTGTGATTGGGAATTGACTTGGTAGCTGGGGCTATGGTAATTCCCGGACACAGTATGGGCAGGACCAGGAGAGTGCGGAGTTTTTAATTGTTTATTTTGAGCTAGACTAGATAATAGGCATTATCATAATAGTACATCTGGTAAGTATGAAGAATTCTCGTAGAAACAAAGGCGGATGCTTTTTTGATTCAGAAACAAAAATTAAAATAATCTTTAACCCTTTGACCCTCATATCAACCAAAAATGCCTTCTACAGTTGTCTTGAGAAATGTCCATTTGCAGACCAAGAAAAGATTATTTTTGAAAATTTACCATTGAAATGACTGGCTCAATAACTGAGCCAGTCATTCCAGTAGTAAATTTTCAAAAATAGTCTTCTTGGTCTACAATTTGACATTTTCTATGAGAAAATTTAAATTTTCTTGAACAAATTTGAGTGTTAAAGGGTTAACTATTAAGATGATAATGGCTAATAATTAAAAATAATGTTATTTTCTTTATAGGTCCAGGCCTCAATGTGATGGAGCATGTGCAAAAGTGCCGAAATTTCTTGTCTTCATTAATTCATCGTGCGTCTGGTGAAACGTTGACGAATGTCAAGGCATTGATACAAAATCTCCTGGTGAGTAGGTCGTCTGGACTAAAAATGGTGGTGTTGTTAAATTTGTACCCCATGAAGCTAATCCTGATACGCCCACACAAACATATGCAATGAAGCTCATTGCATGTCCATCCCTACATCCATCCGCCTGGTTCTAGTCCATTCCAGATGTCCAAATCTGGAGGAAGAATTTTGAAACTACATTCACTTCTTTTTCAGTGGATATATGAAGAAGAAAGTGTCTTGATCTTGTTTCATCGATATCTGTCCATGTTTACTAGAATTATCTCCCTTGAAAAGGACAGATTTGTCAACATTTTGTCCGTGCAAGATCTTTGCGAAGAATCTTTATCTACCATTTGTCTACGCTTGCAGTGAATTATATTATTAACTGAGAAACATGTCTAAGTAAGGTCTGTCATTATTTCAATAGAACAGAAATTTTTTCCCCATCTTAGTTACATTGTGTCACATATTATATAAATGTCTATAGTTCTAATGTATCTGTTTTCCTAGGATGGTAAATTGGAGCCTGAGGAGTTTACAGAAAAGTTGCAAGTTGAATTGGAGTCACCGCCGCAGCCTAACCTAGTGCCATTTTTTAAGGTTGGTAATTTAATTCTTGTTGGTGCGATAATTGAAATGTATGGCTGCTATCACAGATCTGTTTACTAGGCATTCCTCCTACAAAAAAGGTTGGGTGGATGCTAGAGTTTTTCCAATTAATAGATTTTATCAATGATTGCTTGGTTTGCATGTCCAACTAACAGATCGATCATGATTTCAGAAATCAATTTTGACTGCTTATAAATTCACGATATTAAAACTGCAGATGATTCTCTTTTTTTTAACAATACCATTTTAATTTAATTTTTACTACTATGTAACATAGTATTGCTCCATATGAGTCCATAGGCTAAGGCATTAAGCTTCTCAACACTGAACTAGTATGCTAATGTCAAAACCACCATACCAATAACCCGTTGAATATTTTGAAACTTATTTGACTGGAAGCTGTTGCTGCCTAAGGCAGCAACAGCTTCCAATCAAATTAGTTTCAAAATATTCAACAGATTATTTCTTAAATTATTAAGGTTAAATATCCATGAATATGCAATAATTATTGCATTCAAAATTTCAGAATGGGTAATACGAGAAAATGTTATGATCGATCATTAATTGATGAGCGTTTAGTACTGGTGGATGCAGGGGTTTATGAGTGCGTGCGTGTGCGTGTGTGTATCCGCTGCAGTAACTCAGGTTCCACTGAAGGGATCTGCGGCAAATTTGGCAGAGAGATTGAGCTTGGGGTCCAAAAGGGGTATTTCTATTTTGCAATTAAAATGTCAAGATCTAAAATGTCAGAGATATTAGCCCTTTAACACTCATATCAGCCAAAAATGGCTTCTGCAGTGGTCTGGAGAAATGTCCATTTGCAGACCAAGGAAAGGCTATTTTTTGAAAATTTACAACTGGAATGACTGGCTCGGTTATTGAGGCAGTCATTCCAGTGGTAAATTTTTTTTAAAGTTCTCTTGGTCTGCAAATTGACATTTTTTATGAGAAAATTAAAATTTTCTTGAAGAAATTTAAGTGTTAAATAATTAAGGAAGACCATATCTGGCACAATAAAACAAGTTTGACTGAATGGTTGCCCATGCTGTCCTGAAGCCTGTGAGGTCAAAGATCATGGTCAACTAAAAGGAGAGGAGAGTGAGATTCAATGGAAGAGGCCAGTTTTAGCTATGCCCCTCCCTTCTTTAGCTAAGCTCCACTCACGCTTTACCCGTGTTGCGATCAATTGATCCCTGCACTCTCGAAATCTCAATTTCCAGAAAACTATGCAGGTAAGCTGTTGAATATTTTGAAACTAATTTGACTGGTTGCTGTAATAGGCAGTAGTAACACTATTAAATAGTAAAGACATACAACAATGCTTATTCCGTCATCAAGTAAGCGTTCGTAACGAACTTAGCTTTGTCATTTCTTGTCAGAATTGATTATTATGTTATCCTACATGTCGCGTAGGTGATTTGTCATATGATTGACTGAGCAACTGGAATCCTCCATTTTCTAGAATGTGTGTTTGCTTTTAAAACAATCATCAGGAAGTGTACGCTTGCACGATTACGTGCTTAAATCGAAAATCGCGATTATGTTTTAAATCGTGAATTTATATGATTAGAAACTAAATAATCGAATAATCGTGAATATTTTCTATTGCATAAAATATTTCAAAACCTAACTTTCAATTACTTTTTAATGTGATCGATCGTGAAAAATGGTATTTTGCTTTGTGAATGTATGTCCATTTGCAGGGTAAGAGAAGACATTTCTAAACACCATTGCAATTTTCGTTATTAATATTCCTCTGTTGTTATGTCTTGGTAATTTGTATCCAAGCTGATTAATCGAGTAATCAGGATTATTTTTTAAATTAATAATCGATCGCGATCACTCGACGCAGTAATCGCGCCAGCCTAATGAATTGTAGTAGAACTATCCTGCTGATGATGTTGAATGCTTATTGTCAAAATCGCAGTGAAATCATCTAGCAATAATAACTATGAATCTGATAGTGCGTGCGTGTGTGTGGTCTTGAAAAATGTCCATTTGCAGACCAAGAGAAGACTATGTTTGAAAATTTATAACCAAGCCAGTCATTCCAGTGGTAAATTTTCAAAAATAGTTTTCTCTTGGTCTGCAAATGGACATCTATGGGAAAATTGATTTTTTAAATATATTTGAGTGTCGATGATGTAACGGTCTACATAATGTTTATTATTTTTGTTCAAACAGAAAAGCCTGCCTTTATTACGACAAGGCCTCTATGCTAATAAACTAACAATAGATGGTATTCACCCACCACCACCTGAAGTTTTACAGAGACCTCCGTCAGGTCATTCACGCTCAAAACCACCAGTCACTGCCACACAGATGCTTAATGTTCGTCCAGGACAGCAGGTATTTAGTTGAAAATATTGTATAGATATACTAGATTGCTCGGCCATATGTATAGTCAAGGTGTCATTGAATTCTTAATCATGAGGTCGAAGGTCATGGAGTACTTCACTATGAAATCTGTTTCTGACCTTTTAGACCAATCATTACAAAACTTGATTTATCAGTATACTGCGCTCGGGCAAAGAGATACTTAAGACAGTCAAAATGTCAACCTCATAATAAACTTTCTAATAAATTCAACAACAGCATCTTATTAGATCGGATGTTTAGACAGACTGGAGATTGTCATTGTTCTAACAAATGTGCCCTCAGCTTTATCAGAAATGAGGTGAAGGAACATCAAGCGTACACGCAAACATTTATTCATGTTCCTCGTTTAATCCTTTAACACTCAGACTGCCAAAAAACGGATTGTGCAGTGGTGTTGAGAAATGTCCATTTGCAGACTAAGAGAAGACTATTTTTTTTAATTTACCACTGGAATGACTGGTTAGATTACCGAGCCAGTCATTCTAGTGGTAAATTTTTTTTAATAGTCTTGGTCTGCAATTGGACATTTTCTAAGAGAAAATTGAAATTTTCTTGAACAAATTCGAGGGTTAAGCGATTAATAAATTATCTTAGCTCCCATGATTCACAACAACTCCTAGCTTACGTCATGAGCACTTAAAATTAAAACCTGCATTGAATTATCAATAAATTTGTTTCAGCTCATCCGCCCATTTCAGCCTCTGTCTCATATCCCGGGTTCTACTGTGCGATCTCCGCTCACCACGATGGCCGGTTCATCCAAGCTGACAAGGCCAGTCACGACAAACATGGCTACAATGCATCAGGGTAGGTGCATGTACTAGAACGTGATCATATAATTATGATCATCATGGGCATAATGTTAATAGGATATGACATGAACCCTTTTATTGACGAAGTTGGCCCAAACCGGCCACTGACATGATCTTCTATAATGTCCATTTGCATGCCAAGAGAAGAATATTTTCGAAAATTTATCACTGGAATGACTGGCTCGGTTATCGAGCCAGTCATTCCAGTGGTAAAATTTCAAACACTCTTCTCTGCCTGCAAATAGACATTCAATAAGCAGATATTTTAATAGCAAGCGAGAATTAGATTTAAATAAAAATGCCAAAATATATTTTTTATCATATTTTATGAATTAAAAAAAATTTGATAAATTTTCTTAAACACTATCACTGTTAAAATTTTGGTTAAAGTCATGAATTTTGACACCCTATAAAATTGACGGTATGATGTCATCGCGTGAATCGTCAACCACGTGGATTTGTATTATGCCACACATGTTTTCAGAGGAGACCAAACTAGTGTTTCTCTTGCATCTCATTGACATGACGGTGCATGAATGAGTTGTTGTGAGCCATCAATGATCAGCGACAAAATATTATTCACGCAATGACGTCATTTGGTTATTCTCATGGGAAATGGAAGAAAATGCCTGATGAAATTTACTATCTAGTAATTCAAAAATATGCAAATAATATATTTTATTTTATCTAAATTATACAAAAGCATATTAAGTCTGGTTGTCATTTACAGTATTCATAACGATCGGTGAACGAGCTTGAATTCAGAATGTTTTTCAAGGACATTCGGAGTTCTTGCTTTTAACAAGTTGTGTTGAAGATGCTTAAATCTAGCAAAAATCTGTGAACGCTTTTATTCCTTTTACGTTAGTTTATGCAATGTCAAGAAGATAAAACTTTTGACCTTTTATTGTCTGGAGTATAAGAATACTTACTTAATGAATGTCCATTTGTAATACAGTGTCCTTTATAGAAAGGGTTCCTGTACTTGTAACTGGATACTTTTATAGAATTGAGTTAGCGACTTTGTTAACAATAAATGGAGTAATAACTGAACATGCCTCACAAAACAAAATAGAATGTACGTTTGAATATTTTGGTCTTAATTTGATTGGAAGCCATTGCTGCCTGAGGCAGCAATGGCTTCCAATCCAATTAAGTCCAAGATATTGCACAGAACATTTCTTACATTGTGTTCAAAATTGTACTAACTAGAATGTTTCTTTTTCTTTCGAAAATATGTTAACTTATTTATGAGCTGTGCTGTAATGGCATTACATGTACCAATATCTGATGCAAATGTGATTGTTGATTCTCTCTTCCACAGGAGCTATGCCGAGTACAATGACTATGGTAAATTCACGTGTGCATTCGGCCACCGGTAAACATGTTGATGCCAAGCGCAGTGCAAGTGCTGCCACAGCAGCTGCGGCTCATAAAGAAAAACGAAAGTTTGAATCGCTTAAGTAAGTGTATTCACCACGTCCTCGTACATTTGCAGTACAGCTCTTAAATAAGTTTACATGTTTCTAAAACACAAACAGAAACTTGTTAGTTAATAGAATTTTGAACATGATGTAAAAAATGTTCTGCTGAATATGTTGCCTTAAGCAGCAATGGCTTCCAAACAAATTAAGTTTAAAATATTCAACAGAACATTTAAGTTATTTCTGATGTGTTCTGTAGCTTTACCCTTTGACACTCATATCAGCCAAAAACGGCTTCTGCAGTCGTCTTGAGAAATGTCCATTTGCAGACCAAGAGAAGACTATTTTTGAAAATTCACCACTGAAATGACTGGCTCGGTTATTGAGCCAGTCATTCCAGTGGCAAATTTTCAAAAATAGTCTTCTCTTGGTCTGCAAATGGACATTTTCTATGAGAAAATTGAAATTGTCTTGAACAAATTTGAGGGTTAAAAGGTTAATTAATGCTCTTTTGAGGGCTTTAATGTTCATTTGCAGTGCGTGGCAAGAAAGCGGTATTTAATTTGGAAACATGTTTGGTACAAGCTGTTGCTGTTGTAGACCGTAACAACTTTAAGTAACCTTGCTTTAGCAATCAATGTTTCTTAATACAATTTTGAACATGACATGTTTGCTTGAATATTTTGAACATAATTGGATTAGATGACATTGCTGACTTTGGAGTCTTACTAGTGAGTGTCCATTTGTAAGCTATGAAATTATTTTTCAAACTATCACTCGAATGATTGAATGGGTTACAGACCCAGACATTCCTGTGGTAAATTTTCAAATACTCTTCTTGAGGTAAGCAGTTTGACATTTCTCCTTCGATCAATACTTATCATTATATTACTCTGATAATACAAGCTAGCTAGCTAGCTGCTCTAGGAATCTAGATTTAGAAAGCTCTACCGGCTCCCAACAACCGGGTACCCGGCTCCCAACAACCGGGTACCTGTCTGCCAGTGAGGCTCATTCTTGTTTGCATAGCAACAAGAGCAATACATGCTTTTTGCATGTTGAAATATTCTTAGAGTTTTCTCAAAGTTTACGTCTTTGTGCCTAATTTAGCTAGGTTTTTCGTGCCAGAAATTAATGGATTACCATGGAAGGAGCTACTGAAACTCAGGTTGTATTCGTTCATGTTATTCTCTAGCATATATGGAGACTTTGGTCTCTAAAATTTCGTCTGTGTTGCATGTCCCAATTTCTGACCCCGAATCTGGGGTGTGTGGTTACAACGAAATATGCCAGATACGGTCGCCTCCTTTAATCCCAATGGTGATTGGCAGTAATATGAAATTTGATGTTGGCTATACAGTTTTTTAACACGAAAATCGGCTGACGTCGTTCTCCGTATTATCCGAGCGGGTGATGTCACACCTGTGTTGTTTCTCAGATTTTTATGGTGAAGGAAATGTTTCATTAATTTGTGCATCTTATTCTTGGTGCTGCGTGCTTTTTGTACCAGAAAACTAGAATTATGTCAAGTTTTGCGTGGTAATCACGATCTGTTTACATTGATCGTTGGTTTCAAAATTCTTGATTTAAGATGTGTGTTCTGCGGTTTTACCGTGTTCTACAGCAGTTTGTTTATCATTTTGTTGTTTCCTTCACGTATCGTTTTGGCCTTCGTTTGAGTAGTATAATTTTGAAATTAATTCTTAAATATACCGCGAATGCAATTCGATATGGTTTCTGGTTCCGTGTGATACATCCGTCAGGATCAGTATATGGGTGTATTAATGTCCGCTATCGTTCTTGTCGCCAACTTACGCGATCTTGGTTGAAACGGTGCGGGTTTGGGGTGCTGGAGGGTTAACATTTAATTTATGGTCAAAATATTTGAAAATTATTTGTCTGCCTTCCATTCCTGTTTCGTTCCGCTTGCTTATTTTAGGTTTTGTGCTTATTTTTTAGGCCAAGCCTACCCCGCCACCTTGCTCTGAATGCCACAGATTTGTCACGGTTGCCTGTAAGGACCATGTCTGTTTTAGATGCTCCAAGTGTAATGTTGACAATAGATGTAACATATGTGCGTGTGGCTGGTTGAGTTGCTAGTTAACTTCCTTGCCCAGAAGGACTTGGCTGGGTCTGATGCGGGGTCAGGCGGTCTGAAATCAAATCGTGGAGCATCCGTTTCAGCCCCTGGGGCGCTCCACGTCCGCAGTCGGCGGCTTCGGAGATGGCACCTCTGGTGTGGTTTGTGCCCGCTATGCAAGGTTTCTTGCATAGCGTCCTACCCACACTGGTGTCGTCTCTGATACCGAAGACTAGGACAATCTCTCTCTGTGCCTGGTTCGGACCCTGTCCAAGGGACCCTGTCCTTGGACAGGTTTCTGGACTGGCTACCGAGGGAGCCATCTCGTATGGCTCTCTGGCAGTCACATCAGGCTCCGGCCTGTTGGGTACTGCCTCTCTGCGACCACCTCCGGGTGGTCCAGTAGCGGGGGCCAGTCCATCGGGCATGGGAGCCATTCGCCAGGACGGCTCCAGTGTTTCCTCGTCCGGTGAAGACTTCAGGTTTACGGATGAGGAGGCTGCGGAGGAGAGGTTGTTGCGGCCTGAGATACTGTGGGTGGAGTGCATGGAGCTCGATTCCATCCTGGACGGAACTGCCCTCCATCTGTCTGGCTTGACGCAAGCCATGGCCGCCGCTCCACCCGTGGTTGAGGCCACACCGGTACCGGGCACCCATCCAGTGCTGGTTGGTTTGGCACCAACCGACACGGTGACTGGTGTTGCTGGCCAGGTTTTGTACACGCCTATCTCGCCTGGTCCAGCAGCCACACATGGGGTGCCATTGGCGCCCCTATATGGCCACGGTTCCATAACCGCTACGGGTCCGCACGGTTTTCCGTGCGGGCCTACTCCATGGAACAGTGCGTTTCATGGGGTGGTGGCGGGACCATGCAGTACTGGTGTTGCTGGCTTACCAGCGGTTGCTCCTATGCTGGTAGACCCGTGAATACGTCAACGGGTGATGTATTCAAGGACATGTATTCAAGGGGGTGGGGGGTGTTCTTCTTCGGAGACGGATTGGTCTGAGGCTCTGGCTTGGCTAACCAGGGTGGACCCATCCTTGGTTCCGACCACGACTGAAGAATACATGCCCCGTCCATCGGTTGCGTCGATTTGGAAGGGGGGGGGGGGGGGTCATGCCCGTGGCTCGGATCCAGTCCATTGGGCTGGATCCACGGTTCAAGGAATTGCTAGACGCTATTTGTAGCAAGCAACTCTTGACCAAGAGCCAGCTCCCTGGGACCTCTAGGGAGGTGCGGGCAAGTCGCCGTATTCCCAGAGGGAGGACGAGCACTATGGTGTGGTTCCAACGGTCACTGAGGATGACCATTGGGTCCTTGGGGTTCAGAGTGCTGGAGCGGGTAGCCCCGCTCACGCTCTTGTGGACAGATCCCAAGCACATGTTGAGGAAGTCCTGTCCCTGTGTGATGAGAGAGTGAGGGCAGCAATGAGTGCTGTCAATCACTTAAAGCTTGCTTCAGTCGGTGTGGGCTGAAGCTGGGGCAGGCCACTCTGTGCCACCTGTGGCGCTGTCCTGCGTGAATAACGGCCTGATACTGTCAATGGACGCTTTGGCCAGGGTGCAAGCGCGTGTTACTAAGTCTTTGAGGCAGATGGTCCTTGACCATATGCGTCCGGCTACAGCTGTCAGGGAGCATTTGCTTGGAACGCCCTTGAACGGTCCTAGCATCTTCGGTGGCCAAGCACGGGCCATCGTAGAAGACACTGCTAACATAGCGCAGAATCAGTTGGCAGTTAACCTACAGCTAGAACTAGTGCGCCAGGCGCATGCACTAGGGGTTGTGGCCAAACCGTTAACTGGACAACCTTCCTCCAAGAAACAGAAGAAGCCAAGTCAGCTTCTTCTGCTATTGCTGGGCCTGCGCAGCCGCCTGCGGCTAAGAAGGCGAGGAAGGTTGTGGCGGCTCCTGCCCACCCCAGTGTTGCTCCTGATCACCCGAGAGGCGAGAAGTGGGAAGGGCAAGTGTAAGTCCACCAGGGGCAGAAAAAAGGGAGCTGATCGTACCTGAGGGTATGGTGGTTCCCTTCATATCTACCTGGACCACGCCTGTGCAACAGGAACAGCTGTGCCAGTTAGACCAGTCAAGCCAAGACCAAAATGGTTCTCTATCTCTCTCTCGTTAAGGGGGGCAGGTGAGGGGTTGAAGCGGATCGCGAGCCAGACATCCGCATTAAGCATCAATGCGTCTATAGTAGGTGGAAGGCTCATGCGTTTCGTCGAGGATTGGCGAGGTGTGACGTCAGACAGTCTGGTCCTGGGATGGATATCCCAGGGGTGCATGCTAGAGTGGTGGGATTTTCCACCACAAAATGTGTCTTTGGCACCTGTCTGGACTCCCGTACCAAGGGAGCCAGACAAGTTAGAAGCCATTCAAAACGAAGGGTCAGGTTTGCTTCTGAAGGGAGCAATAAAACCAGCAAACCTGAACACTCCAGGCTTCTATTCAAACATGTTCCTTGTCCCCAAGAGCACAGGGGGTGGAGACGAGTACTCAATCTCAGGCCATTGAATTGGTTTATCCATACGCCTCGGTTTCAGATGGAAACTGAGAACGGTAATGGCAGGATTGAGGAAAGGAATGTGGTGTGTGTCAATCGATTTGAAAGATGCATATTTCCACATTCCAATGAACAGGGGTTGTCACACGATTCACGTTTCAGAATCAGGTATGGGAGTTTGTAGTCCTCCCATTTGGCCTGTCGACAGCCCCAAGGGTTTTCACCAGAGTGGTCCTAGTGGTGACAGCATTTCTCGGAAATAGTCAGGGTCACAGTGTAAAAAATATTTTTTTCGTTCAGAATTTTTGGGGATTTGTAAAACTATATATTTTCGGAAAGCTTTTAATGTGTCAATTTCAAAAACCAATGTTTGCATTTGCACAAAAGTCTTCATGGCGGCCATCTTGAATTTCAAAATGCCCGCCATCGAAAATCTTTGAAATCCAATATATCTGCAACCATATGACCTAGATTAATAATTTTGATGTCTATATCTATGTTTTCTGGGTCTGTGAATGCATAGGTAACATTTATAATAAACTTCAAATAACAGAAATCACGTTTTGGTAGATAAGTCCTGACTTAATATGTAATTTACAGACAGCATCTGCAAATTTGTAACTTTTTGTGATAATGTTGCAATGATGAATTTTATTTGGCATGTAGCAGAGTTATCTCACCAATTTAATCTAAGTATTCAAGCAACAATCAATGTGCTGCATCAGTTGCTGTCTACCTAGCAACATTGGCGTCATCTTCATCATCTGATATAGAGACATCAACGATTGAGTCATCATCATTTTCACACTGCGCTGCATTGACAAAGCTCAGTGCATGGTAAGTCTTTGGGTTTGCACGAGCATCGATGAGAGGAACAATTCGATTTGCATTGACACCTAACCATCTCAGTGAGAGACTTTGGAGCTGGTAAAACATCTGTTGTTTTTGCCTTTAGTTGTCCACCTGTCTCCTTGTAGTATCCATTCTGTAGTGGATCCAGAAACACATGATGTGAAATGTCTGCCTGACCCCACACATTTGCCTGAACTTGTACTCTAAGGACATGCTGTTTCAAAGCACCAATAGTAGGCGGTAGACTTTCACTATCAGCAAGCTGCTTACAGAATAAATGCCAACGTAACTCTGGGATGTTCTCGATTCTAATAGACTTTGGACAGTATGCAGCACACACAAATTCTGCCAGAGTTGAAAGTAGCTCATCTGTGATCTCAGTGCTTCTCGATAAATTTATCAGAGCGTCGATTACATCGCTGTCTGCCTTTAGGAAAAGCTTTAAGCATGTTGATTTACCTATCCTAGAGAACCTGCCAATATTGTTTGCTCCAGTAAAGGCATGGAATGTGGGTAATGCTCTTACTTTCTCCATGCCTGGAGTTTTCCATATAGGCCGTAGCTTAATGGTACCAGAAACCATTGCGATAGACATATTCTTAGGTAGATTGTCATAATATGCTATTGCCAGCACTAAGACATCAGTGTCTGGAGAGAAAATCACCAACTCTGCTGTATCAAGATTTCGCTGCGTTGCACATATGGCATGATAGATCATTAATGTATCAGCTTCCTCATGATTGTTGTTCTCAAAATGTAGGCTTCTATTACTTATTGTCTGGCCTGATGCTGATGCTATGACCAAGGTAGATGAGTCTTTATTGTACTCAATAGTCTTCTCTGCCAGATACTGCGCAAGGTCATTCTTTGTTTGGTCATGAGACAAAAATCTTGTCATAGGGATATGCTTGATTTCACATCAAGAGTATACTTACCGCCCTAATACTTTTGATATTGCTAAATATCGGCTTTCACTCAATAAACACTCAGATTAAAACAGTTAGGTGCCCCTACTGGGCAGGGAGTCAGAGCGTAGTCTGGCGGATGCCAGCCCCACCACCGCGCATGCGCAGACTAGCACTTCCTCTTTGCTAATTTATTGGCAGAGAGTCTACACATGTTTTTGTGCTAGTGCTTTTCTTGGCTCAATTCTTAGTGTTTTTGTGAAAATTTGGAAGTGTTTATCCCTGATAAAGATGGCAGGAAGGATGACTTCGCCAGAGGAGGGCCCAGGACCTTTAAATCAGGTGACTTCTAGTAAAATTAGCGAGTTTTGTCCCCGGTGTAATGTGTTTCCGGGACTCGCGCTTACCGTGATAAGCGCCTTGTTTAGTTGGTTTATTTCAACTAGGTGCTATATCATACTAATCTCTCTTTGTGTTTATGTCCACAGGTCTGTGTGACGACATTTAATGGACATCACATCAGCAGAGGGTTTGTTTCTCTCCACCATGGTTCCATTTCCTACTAATACTGTTAGGTTATCTAACCAAAAATTTTTATGTCCAGTGAGTCGGAGGCCTAGTATAAAGGTCTTCTCACTTTGCCCTCTTGATCCAATTCCTTCCCCTAGAGGTGGAGAGAGTTAAGAGGCGTTCAGTTGGTGGAGTTCTCCAGTTCATCACGTTGGATGGTTTGTCTATACAAGGTGTCAGGTATCTAATTATTGATATGAGGTGATGTTAATTATTTAGAGGAAAGGGAGATAATTAACAGTATTTGCCATTGTTATCAGTATATATCTGATGGTTGTGTAGTCGAAATGTCCATTCTGCACATGTTCTGGTTAGAGATACAATTCGTCCTTGCACTTGGATGTTTGTTGGGGATCGATTTTTTCCTGTCATAGGATTAATGACGTCATAATCAGCCTTGCGCTTTATTAACAATTAAAGTTGTCCGAAGCTGGTTTTCTGATTAATTTTGATCTTTATGATCATTTCCTTCTCTTGAGTTGGTGAGTTTCTGAGCTTAACTAGATTGCTCATACTCCTCGTCCTTTGCCCTGTTTCAGAGACCTGGTTGTGCGTCCTGTGGACGGTATTTGAAGGACAAGTTTGTGCCTCATCTCTGTTATCAGTGTAGCCCCTGTGGTCCCTTGCTTAATTGCGAGATATGTAAGCACTGGGGGGGCGAGCTAATGTCCGAATTCTTGTGCTTGCAGGCGAAGGACAAGGTGGTGGAGGAGGACAAGAAGAAGCAGAAAAGAGAGGTTGTGAGTAAGAAGGGTAAGAGGAAGGCCTCGTCCGCGGTGGACATGGAGGCCTTCCGGACCGAGATGTTGGGAGAGATGAGGAGGACAATAAAGGATTTGGTTCCAGAGTTGCTTCGTGGCATGCTTCCTGGACCAACTCCTTTGTTGGCCTCATCATCTTGCTTCGGAGCAGGTAATCCCCACCTCTGAATCACCTTTCCTTAGTACGCTTCCGTTGTTCGAAGATTCAGAGGTGGCCCCATTAGAGGGGGCGTTCCACGACCCTGGCAGCAGGCTTAGTGCCGCGCCGAATAGGGACCGTGGACGGTTGTCGCTGGAACCCGCGGGCTGCTTATCAGTCCAGGGGTATCCGCACGCCGCGGGTGCCAGTACCTCGTATGGCACCTTCCCTGGCCAGTCCGGGTTAGCTCTCTTTGCTGACCCGGAGTCTAATCTGTCTGGCCAGGAGGATGAGGATTACCTGTTGGGGTCGCCGTCTGAGGACGTGGCCATGGATTATGACGCCTGTGCACCCCTCGCGGGGAATACAGGCGACTTATTCCACGGTTCTACTCTCCCAGGGGTAGAATCCACGGTTCAGACTGTGGCCCTGGGCGCTGGAGGCCAGCGTTACCGCATACCTCGGCTTGCCGAGAGTGTCGCTGGTGCTGGCCGGGGCCGTGGTGGGGCGGTATATGCCCCGCGCTCTACCACGGCGCCTGCTCCTGGTCAAGCCAGTGAGATTAGCATGCCAGTGTTATCAGGCCCGCATGCTCTCCCTGGCTTGCCAGGGATATCAGCGTATCCGCCGTCAAGCTCTGTTACTTGCGCTCAAGAGGAAGACGAAGGCCCCCGTCTTGTAGAGCGCTCGCAGCTAGCCACGGAGGAGGATTGGTCTGACGCTTGCCAGTGGTTGGTGAGTGTTAGACCAGATCTGCCCGTGGAGCAGTCGGCTAGCCAGCGTGATCACAGGCCGTGGTTAGCTGGTAAGCCTACTGCTAACGCTATGCCTTCTCTGCCGCTGGCAGAGCATGTCGTTGACATGTTCGAGGCGGCGGAGACGTCCATTAAATCGAGTGGACGTCTCGCTAAGGCCCCGCGCGAGGTGGCCAGGCGTTGCCGCATCGTGCCCCTGGATTACCAGCGGTACGGTGTGGCACCTAAGCCGAGCGTGGATGACCGCGCGGCTTTGGGTGAGGATGCGCGGTCAGGCTCCCGTTCTGACACGGGAGTCTTGTGTTCGAACGCGTTGCGTTCAGCAAATACCGCGTTGCGTGATGCGGAGGAGAGTGGGAGGGCTTCGATTGCCGCTCTGTCCCACGTCTCCCAGCTGTTACAAGGGGTAGTAACAGCATCCGCATCGCGCCAGCCAAGTCCGGTCACAGTCCAGCGAGCCATCCAGGATGGTATCAACCTGGCTCTGGACTGTATGACGCGGGCGGTGACCAGGAGTGTCCGGGCAAGGCGCACATCTGCCTTGGACAATCTGTGCCCGTCCCAGGACCTGTACAATAGGCTACTGCGTACGCCTATGACAGGTCCTGGTCTCTTTGGAGGTGAGGGATGTAGGCACCTCCAGGAGACAGTTACGCTGGTCAATATCGTCCCCTGCAGGCTCGAGGTGGTGGTGGCCAGGTCAGAGGCCAACCACCATCGCAGCGTCGGCCTCGGCCGCGTGCGATTCGGCCAGCAGCGAGGGGGGCGCAGGCTCCTCAGGCGCAGGCAGCCGCCCGCGCACCGAGGTGCGCGCGGTGCTGGTCGTGGCGCGCGAGGATCTGGGCGGGGTAATCGTTCCTGATGGGACGCTTACCGCGGTGAGAACCGCTCCGGTGTTTCTGGCAAAGGAGACAGTGCCGCTCTTGCACTCCTTATGTCCACCTCTATCCCTAGGTGGACCGGTGGGAGGCCGGCTAGCCGACCACATGCAAGAGTGGGAACGGTTAACTCAGGACCGTTTAGTCTTGCGATGGCTTTCAGTCAGGTATCATCCCGATTGGATGACAGGCCCGCCATCGCGACTGTCTCTAGTGCCGATCTGGACTCCAAATCCGAGAGATCCAGAGCAAAGGTTGTGTATCGAGGAGGAAATAAATTCCCTCATACAAAAAGGAGCTATTCAGCCGGCACAGAGGTGTCCGGGCTTCTATTCAACCCTGTTCTTAGTAACAAAAAACACCGGAGGGTGGAGACCAATTCTCAACCTCAAGCCATTGAACAAGTTCATAGAGACGCCCAGTTTCAAGATGGAGACTGTGCGCTCGGTGTTGGCGGGGTTAGAGAGGGGAATGTGGACAGCGTCGATCGATTTGAAGGACGCTTATTTCCACATCCCCATACACAAGAGTTTCCGTCGCTTCCTGAGATTTGCATTCCAGGGCAGACAGTGGGAATTCAGGGTGTTACCCTTCGGAATTTCCACGGCTCCTCGGGTTTTCACCCGTGTGGTTCTTGCGATCACCGCATACCTCCGCAGGAGAAGCAGAGCAGTCCACACGTACATAGACGACTGGCTGTTGAAAGCGCACACCCAGGAAAGTTTATCGGCCAGTCTGGAGATTGTTTTGAAGACTCTCACAGACTTGGGCTGGATGATCAATTTCCCAAAATCAGAGCTGACTCCATCCCAGAAGTTTGTTTACCTGGGGATGTTCTTCGATCTAGAGACAGGATATGTTTTTCCTACTCAGGAGAGAGTTCAGAAACTCATCTCATTAATTCAGTCAGTGTGCGACAGTCGTCATGTCCTGGCACGGGTTTACTTGAGAATGCTGGGTTGATGGTTTCATTGGAACCAGTCATTCCTCAGGCCGCCTTACGCAGGCGGCCGATCCAGTTATTTCTCATGACACAATGGACCCAGAGTACAGGTTCGCTGGACTCGAACGTGTCAGTGTTGGCGCCTCTGATTCATCACCTGCAATGGTGGTTGGACACAGAGAATCTCTTGGTGGGGGTTATGCTAACCCCTCCCCACCCACAGGTGACTGTGTATACAGATGCATCGATGGAGGGCTGGGGGGCTTGCCTGGAAGAATCCACGATATCAGGGCTTTGGAATCCGGAACAGTCAAAGGAACATATAAATCTACTGGAGCTAAGAGCAGTAGTCCTGGGCCTGGAACATTTCTTACAGAAAGTTCAGGGCAAGATTGTTCTTATTCGTTCAGACAACTCAACAGTTGTGACTTACATAAACCGCCAGGGCGGAACGAAGTCGCCCAGTCTCTGTATGATGACATGGAGACTGCTTTGTTGGTGCCTGGATCACCAGATTACCTTGAAAGCAGTTCATATTCCGGGAAGGTTAAATCTGCTAGCAGACTCATTGAGCCGAAGGATGAGTGTTTTACCCACGGAATGGCAACTAAATCAATGTGTGGCGGATCGTCTGTTCGACCATTGGGGGAAACCCAACATCGATTTGTTCGCAACGAAGAGGAATGCGAAGATGACGACGTACGTCTCTCCGATTCCGGATCCAAGCGCTTTCGCAGCAGATGCGTTAGCTATCAGGGGGGGGGAGAATGTATGCATACGCATTCCCTCCAGCAATCCTGATTCCAAAAATTCTTCAGAAAATCAGACAAGAGGAATGCCAAGTGCTTCTGATCGCCCCGGATTGGCCAAGCCGATCATGGTATACGGATCTGCTGGACCTTCTGGTCTGCAATCCGGTTCCTCTGCCTCTGATGGACGATATTATCTTCCAGGGCAAGGCCCTTCACAACAATCCGTCAATGTTCAGATTGACTGCGTGGATGTTGTCAAGGAATCTAGAATTAAGGAGGGCTTTTCTGAGCAAGCAGCCATGTTTATGGCCAAAGCCAGGAGGGGGTCAACCTCCAGAGCATATAATTATAAAATCAACAGATTTGCAGAATGGTGCTCAAAAAGATGTATTGATCCAATGGATTCATCTATTCAGGTAGTAGCTGATTTCCTCTGTCACCTGTATGATGCCTATAGCCTCAAGCCTAACTCTATTGCTGGTTATAAGTCAGCTTTAATGTCTGTTATTCCTTGCTTGGCTAAGAGGGGAAGTGATGAAGTAAATACATTAAATGTATTAATTAAAGGCATGGGCAATCTAAGACCAAGGAATCCCCCTGTGATTCCGTCTTGGAGTTTATCGCTAGTGCTTCAAGTACTAGGTGATAAGCCGTTTGAACCACTTAGTTCCATTTCTATGAAACTATTAACACTGAAGACTGTGTTTTTAATTGCTGCGGCCTCGGCTAGGCGTAGAAGTGAAATTCATGCCTTATCAGCCGAGGATGACCGTTTTGTGGTTTCAGGGGAAGGCCTTAAGCTGCTACCTAGGATTAATTTCTTGGCTAAGAATCAGTCGTTGAAATATCCAGGTCAACCTATTGTTTTGCCTGCTTTAACTAGATATGATCCTAATTCTAAAGCATGGTGTCCCGTCCGGGCGCTTCTCCGGTACAAACAACGTACATCGGAGTGGCGCACCGACCAGTCGGCGTTATGGTTGTCTTATATTGAACCCCATGGCAGGGCTTCTAAGGACACCATTTCCAGGTGGATTGTAGAATGCATTCAGTTTTGTCATAAATCCGCCACCGGGAAGCAGGTTGACGTGGCCAAGGCTCACAGTGTCCGCGGCGTAGTGACATCCACTGCCCTATTTAATGGGGTCCCTGTGGATGATATTATGTCGGTGGCTCAGTGGCACTGTGAGTCAAGTTTTACAGACCATTATCTCCGTGACACCTCTAATCCTCTCGCCTTGTCGATTTTGAAAAGATAACTAGGCTTATATTTTTGATGGGGTTTCCTCATTGCTTATATATTTCACAATTAATTGATGGAAACAACCACTTTTTTGGGACTGCATCGTTCTTCACCAATGGGAAGAGGATGTCAGCAGCCATTTCAACAAGGTCAGTCTTGTGTATGAGTTGTCCATTGTTGATTGTCTTGTCACGTTACCCGTTATTAATATGATGATGGTTTTGTGTATTTATGTGGTTCATTGTTGAGAGTATACGAAAATGGAGTTTTTTCGTCTCTGTCCTGTAGTACATGGCACTTGTACGTAGAGAGCGTATAGGACATTGAGGTCATTCGACTCTTCCTCCCAGGAAGGAGGGGGGGGAGCGCATATGACATTCGGTCATCTCTCATACATCGGTGGTGTTATCCGATGGTTAGTCAAATCCTGACTGTTTTTTCATACAGTTTCAGAAGTTTAAGTGCCTTAAACGCAGAAAAGCGTATAGGGATGAGCTGGTCTTTTGACCTCGCCTCCCTCCCGCCGAATTCACTGTCGAATTCTGGCAATATCAAAAGTATTAGGGAGGTAAGTATACTCTTGATGTGAAATAAACGAAATCTAGGATTTCTTTTTTCACGAGAGAGTTGATACTTACCTCCCTAGATACGGACCCGGCCTCTCCACCCCACAGAGGCTCGGTCTTCAGGCTCTTAATAGTTGCATGTGTATCAGCCAATAAATTAGTCAGAGGAAGTGCTAGTCTGCGCATGCGCGGTGGTGGGGCTGGCATCCGCCAGACTACGCTCTGACTCCCTGCCCAGTAGGGGCACCTAACTGTTTTAATCTGAGTGTTTATTGAGTGAAAGCCGATATTTAGCAATATCAAAAGTATTAGGGAGATAAGTATCAACTCTCTCGTGAAAAAAGAAATCCTAGATTTCGTTTATACTGGTATCATCTTTGACTTGATATCTAATTGGATCCTTCCCATGTCGTCGTTTCTCTCTGGTAGTGTTTTTCAGGGAATCTGCTTGATATGTATCAAATACAAGAATGATCTCATCATATCCTGCTGTCAGACTCATTAACCTGTCATTAAAACATTTACTACGGTCGTTGACTGTCACAATAGTTGCTGGTTTCTTTGCCAGCTTCTGGACAAGAACCATTCCATCCACAACTGCGATTCTCCTACTAGATTCCTTAGTTGCGACGGCAGGTGCTTCTGTTGTACCTAATAAGAGTGAATCCTCTGCTCTCGGTTTGTGGTAGGTCAGTCAGGAGCTTGATTAACTTCGACTTGTCGGTGCACTGTAGGACAGAGCCACACGGAGCAAACAGCACCCTCGGTGTCAGTGTGAATTCAAAGTTGCCGATCGAATACTTCAAATCAATGTCTCGACTCGACTTTGCGAGAATCATCAGCCTAGCATATAGATCTTTAGTTTCCTTGAGATTAACAGCTTTGTCACGAATACGTACTGTTGTCTTTTTGTTTCCAGATGTATACATCTTGTTTTTCTCACGCTTCACTGGTGCCCAAAGGCTTACCTCTCCATTAATGCGCTCTTTCACATACTCTTCATATAATGTCTGTCCTCTTTCGTCTACATCCAGGATTTGTAGTACCGACTCTTGTGGTACATAAGCAAGTGAGATAATGTTGTAGATCATGTCACCTTCAGCAGCGAAAGGATTACCATGAGTCAGTATGGCAGCCCTTATCTTGTCGATTGTGGTGTGTTCGTGTTTAACAGCACTTGCTCCAATGCCATGGTGATCTCTGACCTTGTCTTCTTGCAAATCAAATTGACGCTTGAATTCCCGGGATAACCGTGACAGTTCTGGAGCAGCGAGGAAAAATCGCTGTCTCGCATTTGCATTGTTAGATATTCCAATTAGTCCTGAGTGCACTTTCATCATTTTGTTCAGATGCTCACATGCAAGATCCGCACCAATTGAAGTGAATGGAATGTCATTCTTAGTCGCTGCAATGTTGTCAGTTTCAAATTCTTGCCATGTGTCTCGATGATTCTGCTTGAGTGCATACATATCTGCTATGTATCTTGGCCAAAGACGTTTGTATTTGATTCTATCAAAAGCAAATAATAACTTGCTCAGTGCTTCTCCAGCTTCAAGATGAAGGGTCAGATCAGTATTTCGGGATGCTGCGACAAAGAAAAGGATTGTTTCCACACGGTGCAGATAGGTCATTAATGACTTGAACATCGCATGTTGGGACCTCTTTGTCACCCATGTCTGAAAGAGATTCAGCATATCAGTATTAGACAGCACTTGGAGAAGATTGCTATGAGCCGGTATCACTGATTCTGCCCGGCTGGCTTGGTTTGATTTACTTCATGCCTCTTCTATGTTATCTGTAGCTGATATGCATACATCCCTTAGATTTGGATACTCTTTGAAGAATTCGTCAAAGACCAGTTCATACAATGCGATGTAAGAGTAGATATGAGCATGAAGAGAACGTGAGTAGTGCTTGCATTTCAGGATTTGTAGGGGTGGGGGGGGGGGCGGTGTCTGCCTGGGAGAACACCAGGTTTCAGGCACATGGACGCTCCAAGAGTGTCAGCTGCATATCAATCTGTTGGAAATGATGGCAGTGGAACTGGCATTGAAAAAGTTTCTTCCAAAAGTCAGGGGCAAAGTGATATTGATACGGTCGGACAATTCGACAGTAGTATCATACATAAATCGCCACAGCGTGACCAAGTCACCCACACTGTGTATGAAGGTGTGGTACTTGATTCAATGCTGCAGGAATTGCTCAGTTGGTTTGAAAGCAGCTCACATTCCTGGCGGTTGAACATTCTGGCGGATGCAGTGTCTCGCAGACAGAGGATTCTGCTGACAGAATGGTCTCTCCAGTTCTTCAAAGGATCTTCGAGCATTGAGGCAAACCAAACGTGGACTTGTTCGCCACAAAGGAAAATGCTCAAATCATGACTTCTGTCTTGCCGATTCCAGATCCAAATGCCGTCGATACAGATGCTCTAGAGATAAGCTGGAGAGGGATGCACGCTTATGTGTATCCACCCACCATTCTTCTGCCGAAGGTTTTGGTGACGATCAGGGAAGAGCCATCCCTGGTCCTGCTAATAGTGCCATTTTGGCCCAGCAGGGCGTGGTTCACGGATCTTCTGGATCTGCTGGTAGACAATCCAGTGCAGCTGCCCGAGATTCTGAACATAATCTCCCAGCCCAAGGGCCGCTTCCTACACAAGCGGCCTGAGATGTTCAAATTGACTGCATGGATGTTATCAAACAACGTTCCACGTTGAAAGGCTTTTCTCAACAGGTTGCGAGCTTTATCGCAGCCGCGAGAAGGAGGTCAACCTTCAAGTCATATAGCCACAAGGTTAACAAATTTGCAGAGTGGTGTGAAGGAAAGGGTATTGATACCTTTCAATCCACCATTCAGCAAATAGCAGACTTTCTCTGTGAGCTGTTCTATTCAGGACTGGCTCCTGTCACAATGGCTGGATACTGGGTACTTTGAAAAGCAAAAGTAGTAAGAACAGACTTGGTCAGGCGAGAGGAATGGAACACGTCTGGTCAAAAGTGTGTTGGTTGGTGGCTCCATGTCTGGAATCCATAATTTATGAGCTAATTCAAGTTGGACAGTTTTTTGTATTATGTTTATATATCATGATCATTCATCTTATATATTCATGCTCATTCCCAGGCTTAGAGCAATTAACCCTCTTCGCATATTTGTGTTTTCAGGCGAGATGCATGTTCATGAGTTCTCTCCCTTAGGAGAAAAGGGTTGATGCGAATGTGATTCGGTCCCTAAACTTGTCGGCCCTTTTAGGTCTCCGTATGGCAAGTTTACGTCTAAGTTCTTTCTCCAGGGGCAAAAGAGGCTATGTATGGCTTGCCCCTTCCCACCAGGTTACCGACTAAATCTGCTGTTATCAAAGAGTAATATAATGGTAAGTATTGATCGAAGGAGAATGAAGGAAATTTCAATTTCCCTTTCTCCGAGATCTAACAATACTTAGCATTATAATACGGACCCTGCCTCCCAGCAAACAATATGAGCCTCACTGGCAGATGTGTACCCGGTTCCAGGAACTGGTAAAGCGTTCTAAATCTAGATTCCTAGAGCAGCTATCTAGCTAGCTAGCTTGTATTATCAAAGAGTAATATAATGGTACGTATTGTTAGGTCTCGGAGAAAGGGAAATTGACATTTCCTTCATTCGCAAAGCAACTGCGTAATCCATCTTTTGTCGACATGGCCATATCATGGGTTAGCCCTTTCACCAATGAAATCTGTGTGTCAATTTCAAAGCAAGCTTAGAGGAAATTAGTTGAATATTTTGAAATCAATTTGCCTGGAAGCTGTTTCCGTCCAGTTTGCCAAAAAATCATTTCAAATTACCCAGCAGAATATTTCTTAAATCAATTTGTTGTATTTTGCTCTGTGTCACTGAAATGATTATAGATATTAATATTTATACTTATAATAATGTTGTTCATGTTGCTCTCAGAGAGGATGACGATATCAATGATGTGGCAACTATGGGTGGAGTCAATCTTACAGAGGAGAGTAAAAATATCCTAGCAACCAATGCTGATTTCATTGGCACACAGATACGCTCGTGTAAAGATGAACTGTTTCTCTATCATGATCCGTTACAACAAAGGATTTGTAAAATAGGTCTGTATTGCTATTAAGCCGGTAACCCTCAAAATTGCTCTAGGAAATTTCAATTTTTTCCTAGAAAATGTCCTTTGCAGACCAAGAAAAGATTATTTTAGAAAATTTACCACTGGAATGACTGGCTTGGATATCAACCCAGTCAATACAGTGATGAATCTTAAAAAATAGTCTTCTCTTCGTCGTCAAATTGGCGGTTTCCTCACTGATACATTATCAGCTCTTGATGCCTCAAGCTTGTAAAGTAGCACAGACCGAAGCGTTACGGGTAGACGTAGAACTTAGATTTTCTCTCAACTTCAGTTGACTGATCCGTAAGTCATGTCCAATTGTGACATAAGAATTTGTGAATGCAGTGGACAAGATGTCCATTCATCGCAGAAACCTACCCCAATCTTTGCACTGTTCAGTTCTGAGAAAAATATTGAGGTGCGAAGGAACATACCCAGGTTTGCATCGATTGTGTAATAATACGCACCGTGCCGCGAACCTGCAGCCCATGCTTTATAAGCCTGAAACATCACTATAGATGGTCATGTCACTCGGGAACATCAACTGATGTCACTTTGCGTTCAGAGCCACCAATAGAGAATGCTACTATGAAATGTGTCCAAAATAAGCTCTTCACAACAAACACTTTTGAGCTTAGATTACGACGCTTCCTGGTGCTTTATGTTAATGAAAATTACAGGACTTCTTTCCCCGTTGCTGGTCAAATCGGCCAAAACCCGCCTTGTCAGGGGTCTCGAGAAATGTCCATTTACAGTCCATGGGGAAGACTGTCTTTGAAATTTTAACCAAGCCAGTCATTCCAATGGTAAGAGCCAGTCATTCTGATGGTAAATATTCAAAAATATCGTCCTTTTGCCTCTAAATCGGCATTAAATAGGTAAATATTTAGATTTTCTTGACAGATTTGACCAGTAAGCGGAAAACTACAGTACGGCTCATAAATAAGTTAACATATTTCCAAAACAAAAACAGAAACATGTGAGTTAGTACAATTTTGAACACCTTGGAAATGTTATGTCGAATGTTTTGGTCATAATTGGATTGAAAGACATTGCTGCCATACTCTAATTCAGTGGACCTTTCCATTTTTATACCAGTATTATGTAATGGCGCCGTCCATCCGGGCGGGCGGCAGTTATTTTTCGGATGATAACTGTTACTGTTTGTCGGATCACATTGAAACTTAATAGGGTGATTGGACTAGGTCTGAGAAAGAAACCTATCGTAATCTACGATAATCCGAAATCCAAGATGGCCACCAGCCACTGGCAGCCATCTTGAAAATTGGTTTCCGGATGATAACTCTGTTACCATTTATCGCATCGCTTTGAAACTTCATAGAGTAGCCGGACCATGGCTGGGGAAGAAACCTATCAAAATCAATGATGATCCGAAATCCAAGATGGCCGCCAGCCACAGGTGGCCATCTTGAAAATTGGTTTACGGATGATAACTCCTTTACCGTTTATCGGATCGCTTTGAAACTTCATAGAGTGTTTGGACTAGCTCTGAGGAAGAAAGTTCTCGAAAGCGACAATGATCCGAAATCCAATATGGCCACCAGCCCCGGTGGCCATCTTTAAAATTGGTTTCAAGATGATAACTACGTTATCGTTTATCGGATCGCTATGAAACTTCATAGGGTGGTTCGACTACCTCTGGGGAAGAAACCTATTGAGAATGACAATGATCTGAAATCCAAGATGGCCGCCAGCCACCGGTGACCATCTTGAACATTGGTTTCCAGATGATAACTCCGTTACCATTTATCGGATCGCTTTGAAACTTCATAGAGTGGTTGGACTAGGTCTGACGTTAGAAACCTATCGAAATCGACAATGATGGGCTGCCATCTTGGAAAGTTTGTTTCTAGATGATATCTCCGTTACCTAGGGTCGTTGGAATATGTCTGGTGAAGAAACTTATCGAAATTTACGATAATCCTAAATCCAATATGGTTGCTAGTCAGCAGTGCTCAGCCATCTTGAAAATTGGTTTCTGAACAATACCTCCTTGACCGTTTAACGGATCACTTTGACACAAGGATGACTGGTCTGACGGGTCTGAGGAAGAAATAAATATTTTCTGATAGCTCATTCATTGGTTTGTCATCATGGCGGGGTATTATGCGCCGTTTGCGGAGCTCTTGTTAGCTATACCCCGCCCATCACTAACTAAACTCCACCCACACCTCACCGTGTTGGGATTGATTGATCCCCGAATTCCCTAACTATCAATTTTCTGAAAACTATACAGGGAAGCTGTTGAATATTTTGTAACTAATTTTACTGGATGCTGTTGCTGCCTATGGCAGCAACAGCGCCCAATCAAATTAGTTTCAAAATATTCAACAGAATACTGATTAAATAGTAAAGTCATACAATTTGTGCAACAAAGCATAGACCATCTTCAAATAGGTGTTCGTGACGTACTTATCGACGTCTTTCATTATGATGTCATTCTCCACATCGCATAGTTGATTATGACGTCATGATGGGTGGATACTCTGGAAAGGTGAATTCAGCAGTATGTGTTAAGTTATTTCTGAGCTGTAGTGTACTTATTGTCAAAACGACAGCAACATCGTCCACCAAAATTGTTGAAAAATTGACACATGGTTCCTTGCTATTGACACAGTAAAAGACAGAATATTAACATCAGAGTGTAAAGGTGGAAATGTTCCTCAAAATTTGTTGAAAAATTAACATCAGTTCATCATTTAATTTAATTTGAAAATTTAAAATTTTGATATCAGAATTGTAAGGGTTAATACAGTTTGACATAATGAATTTGTTTGTATTCTCAGCTCGCCATCTGGGTCTAGAGCAGGTCTCGCCAGATGTCTTGAGTGTCATATCACACGCAACACAGGAGCGTATGCGTAACATTGTAGAGAGGCTGTCCACTATTGCTGAGCATAGAAGTGAAATATACAAGGTAGGACTACTTTCTATATTTTTGTTACAGATATGTGATTGGTTATAAACAATGTATTGTACTTGCTAGGCTGTCTGTTGAACAGAAAATTTCAGTATACGGATCATCAGTATCGCAGCTAGGATAACGATTCAAGGGGGCAATTTGAGGTTTTAGGCCCCTGTTATACCTGTTATAAGCAGATTTTGTAACCACGGTTATGGAAAGTCATGGAATCTGATCATTTTGAATTAAGGGCTTTGAATCCGGGATAATCAGTATATTTTCTTACAAGTCGGAAAAATAACCATGAAGTTTCATCATATAGACAATCATACTCCTGAACTATTGGATATTTTGAAACTTTTTTGTCTGGGAGCTGTTTCTGCCTAATAAGCAGCAACAGCTCTCAGACAAATTAGTTTCAGAATAATCAAATAGAATATTTAAATTATATTTTGTATTTTTTCGATGTTTAATCTTCAAACATTGCTACCTAAAGCGGCAATGGCTTCCAATCAAGTTACTGTTAAAATATTCAACTGATCTCCTGTATAGTTGCATTTAAATTAACATATCCCTTTAATGGCCAAACCGCCCAAAACACCTCTGCAGTGGTCTTGATAAATATCAATGTGCAGGCCAATAGAAGACTATTTTTGAAATTTTTCCACTAGAATGACAGGCTCAGTTATCGTGCCAGTAATTCCAATGGTAAAAATTTCAAAAATAATCTCTTGGCATGTAAATAGATACCTGACTAAACAGAAATCTGAATTTTCTTGACAAAGATTGACAACTACGGGTTTTACAGCAGCATCTCTTAACTCGGTCAGTGTTTGTTTGCGGCCAAAATAGTCATTCAAAATAGTTGGTCAACGGTCGAGGTGAATATTCCAGGTGGCTTTGACCAGTGTTGAGATTACCATCAGGTTTTCCATGCATATAGTCGGCTCTAATGGACTTTTCCTGTTTTAGCTATGCCCCGCCCATCTCTAGCTAAGCTCCACCCACACCTCGCTCGTGTTGGGATCGATCGATCTCTGAACACCCTGACTATCAATTTCCAAAAAACTACACAGGTAAGCTGTTGAATATTTTAAAACTAATTTGAATGGGTGCTGTTGCTGCCTTCAAAATATTCAACAGCATGTTTATTAAATAGCAAAGAATTACAAAGATGTACAATTTATACAACGTGTCAGACTCTTGAGATTTGCTGGCGGTCTATATGGAACCCTTAGTGACGTACTGATTGTGACGTCATCATACATGTGTGAACTGATTATGATGTCATACGAGGTCAGATGATGGATGGATACTCTGGAAAGGTGAATTACAGCACAGCTCATAAATAAGAAAGCAGGTTTCCAAAACAAAAACAGAAACATGTTAGTAATATTTTGAAAATGATGTAAGAAATGTTCTGTTAAATAATTTCACCATGTAGTCTGTTTACCATTGCATGATAATTGGTGTTCATCTCGAGGAGTTTTGCTAAAAAGCTGTTGCTCATTCTTTCAGCAATATTATTTTCAAAATGAACATCACTAATGCCTTACTCCTCAGAAATCCTACTATTTGCTGCAGCAAGATGAATGTTAATACCTTTAATCATCAATATTGTCAAGAAAATGTAGATTGTTGCTTAGCAAATGTCCATTAACAGGCCAAGATAAGCGTATATTTGAAAATGTATCACTGGTATGACAGTCATTTCAGTGGTAAGTTTTCGAAATATACTCTTCTCTTAGCTTGTAATTTGACATTCAGCAAACCACTGCAGTGTGTGGCTTGACCATTAAAGGGTTAAAATATCTAAAATTGAAAATGTTTAGACTTTGTCATAATGATTATTGTTTCTGTTGTAAATGATGTTTTTAGCTGTGGGTAGCAACTCAATTAACCGTCATGTCTCTTAGTCGCTCAGTTAGTCAATCACCAAAGCTTATTCGGGGCTGTATCTAAAAACTAGTTATCCAATTTGGCGCAAGGAACTTGCCGTGCAACAGGATTTCCAGATTTTGGCCGTGATCCGGATAAAAGAACTTTTCTTATGCATACCGTATATTTCTGTATTAATGCATGTACCTATAGCTATGATCCATGCTTAGAGATATGATGATGCATACACATCAACTATTCTTCCTTTGGCAATCTAATGTTATTTCCACGCAGGTTGACAAACGTTATGAAGTTACGCATGACACAAAGTCACAGATGAAATTCCTCGAAGAACTGGATAAGTTGGAAAAGCGTCGCCATGAAGAGCAGGAGAGGGAAATGTTATTACGGGCAGCCAAGGTTAGTACCCAGTCACCCATACTTTCAACTTTTGATAGTGTCCATGGCAGTCATGGAAGATTCTGCTTAAGAAAGTTAGGGTTGGAACCCATTCTGAACTCAGATCTGTGATGCATTAAAGACTAGTTGCGAGTTGCAACAAAAGATATATTTTGTTGAGTTATCTTTGACAGACAAACAGACGGACCAACAGATGGACTTATGCTGGACTAAAAACTGTAAATCGTTGTATGTCATTTGAATTTCACCAGTCAGGTCTCGATATGCATGATATATTAACCATTTAACACTCAAGCAGGCCAAAAACGGCTTCTGCAGTGCTCTTGGGGGAACGTCCATCTGCATACCAAGAGAAGGCGATTTTTTTAAATTTACCACTGGAATGGCTGTCTCGATAACCGAGCCAGTCATTCACGTGGTAAATTTTAAAAAAAGTAGTGTTCTCTTGGTCTGCAAATGGATATTTTCTTTGAGAAAATTAAAATTCTTTTGAACAAATTTGCGGGTTAAAGGGTTAATATTTTCTACTTCTCTACTTCTCAGAGTCGAACGAAAACAGAAGATCCTGAGCAGGCCAAGCTAAAACAGAAAGCCAAAGAGGTAGGCTAGAGTCTTATAGTTGAGTAATTTCAAAATATTCAATCATTTGAGGCTTGTTTTCATTGACACTTACCAATGTGTGTATGTCTCCCGATCTGCACCACCCAAACACAAAAACTTATAAAATTGAGACCAGGCTTGTATGATTATGTAAATAAATCAAAAATCGTTATTATATGTTCAATTTATATGACTAAAAGTTAAACAATTCACCTTTCCAGAGTACCCACCCATCATATGACGTCGTAATGAACTGCGTGGTGTGTACAATGACATCATAATGAATGACGTCAATAAGTACGTCACGAACGCATATTTGATGACTGTCTATGGGCTGTTGTACAAATTGTTTGCTTTTACTATTTAATAAATATTCTGTTGAATATTTTGAAACTAATTTGACTGGGCGCTGTTGCTGCCTATGGCAGCAACAGCACCCAGTCTAATTAGTTACAAAATATTCAACAGCTTGCCTGTATAGTTTTCAGGAAATTGATAGCTAGGGCATTCGGGTATCGATCAATCCAAACACGGCGAGGTGTGGGTGGAGCTTAGCTAGTGATGGGCGGGGCAGAGCTAAAACTGGAAAGGTCCATTGAATAATCGTGTATTAAATAATTAAATATTTCAAAACCTACCTTTTAATTGCTCTTTAATACGATCACTCACAAAATTTTTTAGTTTTGCTCAGCGAATGCATGTCCATTTATAGGCCATGTGAAGGCTATTTTTGAAAATGTATCCCTGGAATGACTGGCTCGAGCATCGAGCCAGACATTCCAGTGATACATTTTCAAAAAGTCTGCTCTTGACCTGCATATGGACAATTCTAAACGCCATTGCAGCGTTCTTTATTGATACAATTCTTTTGTCGTTATGTCTGGGTAATTTGGACCCAGGTTGATTAATCTTAAATGATCGACTGTGATCAATCAAATCAAAAATCACACATGCCTGGTTATGGGATATACAATATCTCATGGTTCTCCATATTGTCAAGAGAAATATCATGTATCCGTACACTGTAGTCTATAGCATGTATCGAGAGTGCTTGTATGTCAGATCATAGGTCTAATTGACATACTTTTCATGTTTCACTGGACATTGAAGGAAATTTTAGTTAGATTTGTAATTTAAACGCACATTTGTTCTATCATACGTTCATTCATTGATTCGTTTGTTGGATTGTTCATTCATTGGTTCATTCATTCGATCGTATGTTTGCTGTTGGACAGTTTCTGAATCTGATTGTTACATTGTCTGGCAGCCATAGTGGTTGTTTGTAATGTATTGTTTTCAGGCACATGCTATGTGCTAAAACCAGATTAGTCCTTAATTTGTTGCTTGCGTCTATATTTACGATTGTTTTTTGTGTTCACAGTTACAGCAAGCAGAAATGGAGGAACTCCGACAAAGGGAAGCAAATCTTACCGCATTGGCAGCAATAGGGCCTCGAAAAAAGAAGAAACTGGAACTACCTGACAGTGGAGATGTGAGTATGCTTGTTGTGTTTCTATTTAACGCTGGAATCGCTGGTTCCGTATCCAAGCCAGGAATTCCAATGATACTTTATTCTTTGCCATTTAATGGTCAATGCGGTCAAAACTGCTCTTTGCAGTGGTCTTGAGAAATGTACAACTGCAGGCCAAGAGAAGTCTATTTTTAGCTCAGCTGACTTGTCAGTCAACTTAGCCATAGTGATTACTCCCCAACCGGACGTCTGTCATTGTTGCACATTATTATTTTTCGATAGATTCAGAACAAACTTGGCCAAAATGTTCCTATACTCATCTAATTTATATATTATGAAAATGAGCTTGATTCGATGGCAAGAATTGGAGTTATTCCCCTTGCAAATTTTCTGCAGTATGAGACCCATGGGGACAGATATTACTCCAGTGGCACATTTCATAATTCTTAGAACTATTGGCTTCTCTCTTGGTGGGTGGGTACCTACCAGTATAAGATACACCACCCATATAAGAACTAAGTCAGGCTGACGTAGTTTCTTGATAATATAGGTCAAAAGCTAGTTTCCCATTGGAACCAATAGTAAAATACATTGGGATGTAGCTTCAATACATTTTCGTATACAGTAACAAAACTTGGTATATGGATGGATTGTAGGCTAATGGCTTGTTAGCTCACCTGACTAGAATGGCCAAGTGAGCTTATGCCATAGCGACCTTCCATGCATCAACTTTTACTTTAAAGGATATCTGCACAAGAACCACTGTGCCGCTTTCAATTATATTTGGCAGGAAGCTTCCTTAGCGCATAGAGTTCCAACTTTATTCAAAAGAAGTCGCTTGACCGATGTGGTCATCCTGGAATATGCGCTAATTTTAGATGTGCCTTTAAAAATCTCTTGAGACAGCATGGGAGATTGATGAGAAAGTCTAGAAACTTTATGTAGGGCAGTAGATGAACCTGATTTGTCGATTTGCTATTTCTGTAAACACGTTTAAAGATCTCTCACACCTTATTTCACCCTTACCACCCTGATGTCAAAATTTTTAATTTTCAAATTAAAGTAAAAGAATTTTTTTGAACTGGTGTTTATTTTTCAACAAATGTGGTGGTAGATGGTGCTGTCGAAGACAACAACATCTTCCACCAAAATTGTTGAAAAATATACCCTAGTTTCTTTGCTATTAACAGTGTAAAAGATAGACTATTGAGATCAGTGTGCTGAGGGCTAAAATATAGGTCAAAAGGTAATCCTATTAGAACTTATAATAAACTTGAGGTATTATTATTATTATTATTATTATTATTATTAGCCAATTCGAGAAAGAAATTCTCCTAAGCAACCTATAGAGCATGCAGTCTCGGTAATAATTAGGCAGCTCAGCATCAAGGCCTCCTGCTGAAATTTTTCCACTGGAATGATTGGATAACCGGGCCAAAAATTGTCTTTGGTGAATAGACTTTGACTAAGCATAAATTTTTGTTTTTTCTTAAGAAATCTTGGCTTTTAAAGGGTGGTTACGTCATCTTTTGGCCTCCAAGTAGGCATTCTGTTTGAGAAAGTTTCAATTTTAATGGTCAAGCTTCATTAAGAAAATGAGAACTAATTTATAATTAAACTCTGATGGCTGCATGTTTTGTTATGGCTGGTTTTAAATTATCATAATACTTGGTATGCTTCAGTTTAAAATGGAGGATGCCAGGTTCTCAGTCAATCATATGACATCATAATTAGCTATATGACGTGTAGCGTGACATCATAATCAATTGATGTAGCTAAGTTCATCACAAACACTTAATTAATGACGGACTAACCGTTGTTGTATGAATTTTATATCTTTACTCGTTAATAAACTGTACATGCTGTTGAATATTTTGAAACTAATATGACCAGTCATGGCAGCAACATCACCCAGTCAAATTAGTTTCAAAATATTCAACAGGTTACCAGTATAGTTTTCTGGAAATTGATAGTTCGGGAATTGAGAGATCGATCGATCCCAACACGGGGGAAGTGTTGGAGGAAATTTGGGCGGGGCATAGCTTAAGCTGGATTTGTCCATTGTACTGCAGTTTAAAGATATTTTACTGATGCATCTCTTAGCTGACGGATTTCACTGGCAAATGTTTTAATGTTTCCTATGAAATTCTGTATTATATATATAAATTTATTTCGGCCATCTTGCGATTTAATTTCAGAGTGGCGGTTCATCAGCTATATTTAATGGACCTGGCCAATCCAGAGGCTCGGTGAGTATGTGTGTGGTGGGTTGAGTTGAGTGCCTGGCCGGGAGGATGAATGGGTGGATTGGAGGGTGGGTAAGCATGTGTGTGTTCGTGTGTAGATGCATGTTTGTGTGTTATATGCAGGTCTAGTTGAGTGAATGGTGTTCTAGAGAAACACTCACTCGTGTTAGTGACATGTTTTAACCCTTTAATGGTCATAATTTGTCAAAAAGATTTAAAACTTTATTTAATAAATATCCATTTGTAGGCCAAGAGAAGAATATTTTTGAAAATTTACCACTGTGATGACTGGTTCGTTTATCGAGCCAGTCATTCCAGGGGTAAAATTTCAAAAATTGTCTTATCTTGGCCCGCAAATGGACATTTCTTAAGACCTATTGCAGAGGTCAGTTTTGGCTGTTTTGACCATTAAACTTAAATGGTTAAATGTCCTCTGAAGGTCCGATAACACTAAGTATCTAACATCAATATGGACACACTAGAATATGAACTTATGAATGTCTATTGCAGGATATTCAGTATAATATAATTCAATTTTGTTGTTGACACGCGACAAGAATGGATTGATCCAGTCTGTCACTCAAGTATATGAAATCATAACCAATTATGTCAAAATGTTGGCCGACATCACAATCAAAATGCACAATGAATGACATACTTAGCTCCATCATGAACATTTAAAAGTCATGTGTGCAAATTTAATGGCTTTGATGGATTTACAATTTAATATAGACATGCTGTTGAATATTTTGAAATTAATTTAACAGGGAGCTATTGCTGCCTATGGCAACAACAGCCCCCAATCAAATTAATTTCAAAATATTCAACAACTTTCCTGTATAGTTATCTTGAAATTGCCATTCTGGTAATTCAGGGTTCAAAGTGTATAAACTGAGTCCAACACGCGTACAAAGTGGGCGAGGCGTAAGTAGAAATGGACGGTATAGCTGGAAATGGACGGCATAACTAGAAATTGACAGGGCATGACTAGAAATGAACAGGGTATAGCTAGAAATGGACAGGGTATAGCTAGAAATGGACAGGGTATAGCTACAAATGAACAGGGTATAGCTAGAAATGGACAGGGTATAGCTAGTAGATAGGGCAAAGCTAGAAATGAACAGGGCATATAGAAATGGCTGAGGCATAGCTAGAAGTGGCCGAGGCATAGCTAGAAATGGCCGAGGCATAGCTAGAAATGGCCGTGGCATAGCTAGAAATGGACAGGGAATGGCTAGAAAGGGATCTGTCCATTCCTCATCTGTCTTGATTACTGCCTCATTACAACATGGCCATACCACACTAAGCATGCAAAGGGTTACATTTCTGATGTTGGCCATACTATCTAAGCATCTAACGAGCTTCATTCTTTCCTTTGACAGGTAAATCGGCCACGAATTAAGCGAGTAAACTTACGTGATCTCATGTTTCTTCTCGAGCAGGATCGAGAGACGTCAAAGTCAATGACGTTATTTAAATCATTCCTAAAATAACATCGGCTATTAATCTGATCATGTGACACACATCGAGAGAGAGAGAGAGAGAGAGTGAGAGCACTATTGTGATATGTTCAAGCACTATTTAACACTTTTCATTCTAAATTCCCGTGAATCTGCATTCAAGGGATCGAAATTACTTAATCCTTTCACCGATAAATTCGCTGTAGCCCAATTACGAGACTAATATAATACAAGAAAGCTGTTGACTATTTTGAGATTAATATGACTGGAAGCCATTGCTGCCAAATTAATCTCAAAATATTTAACATAATATGCTTTATTTCATAAAGAATTTATTTTATCTGGGATTTTGCGCTCGCTGAAATGGTTAATGGTCAAGCCAGCCAAACCCCGCCTCTGCTGGAGTCTTGAGGAATGTTCATTTGCAGGCCAGCAGAAGACACATTTTTTTAATTTACCACTGAAATGCATCGGTCAATAACCGAGCAAGTCATTTCGGTGGTAAATTTTCAATAGTAGTCATCTTTTTAGCCTGCAAATGGACAGTCACTGAGCAAATTTCTATATTTGACGATTAAAGGATTAACAATCTTGGTATATTGAAAACAATTTCATTGAATATTATCGCTCAGCTTTCAGTGAACTTGTTTTCAAAATATTTAGCCGGTTACTTAATTAAGCATGTAGTAAGCAAGGGTTTGAAATCATAGTTCACTGGAACAACCTTTCTTATGTTTGAGTTTGAGAAAAACTGCATCAGTAATTTCTTAGATGTCAAATTGCAATATCTCAGCCCTCCGCCCTCTATTCAAAGTGGACTCATGCGTTGCACTATACAAAATATCATAGGTTAATATACAATTGGATTGTGAGACACGCTCCTTAGATTGCGTAGATATGCTTCTTCAATTCACATTCATATAAAATATCCACCAATCTCTCCGTCCAGTCCTGCACATTTTTATAAGGTTTTTTGATACATTAAATAATCTGTTCTTGTATATGGTATTGAGTGTAATCTTAGGTGAGTCGTCCATAGCTATAGATCTCGTACAATCTCGAGGAGTGAGGAATAAGCTAAACAGTACTGCTTATAAATAAGTTTTTAAAATGTTTTAAAAACAAACACAGAAACATGTTAGTACAATTTTGAATACAACGTAAGAAATTGTGTGTTGAAATTTGGACGTAATTGGATTGGATGACATTGCTTGTGATATTTTGTTAGAAAGATGTTTACGTTATTTGTGAGCCCTATTTTATCTTCGGCATGAAAATATTGCACATATAGAATTAAAATTGCTTAGCTTGGTCAGTTAACTGTCTGCCTGCTGAATTTCTGCAGACGGTGTTTTCCATGAGGTTTAACTCTGAATATACTGAATATTTTGAAAACAGTTTAACTGAAAGTTGTTGGTGACCTAGCTACCAACAACTTTCAGTCAAATTGTTTTCAAAATATTTAGCAGGTCCAGAGTTATTGCCCATTGAAATTATTGTTTGGTGGCTTGCAGCAGTTAAGCGAATGTTTTAGCCCCTTAATGATCAAGATTTGTGAAGAGTTTGCACTCCAAGAGATTATTTTTGAAAATTTACTACTGGAATTACTGGCTCGGTTATCATCTGTTGGCCTGCAAGTGGACATTTCTTTGGCTGGCTTACAAGACATCAGTTGAACTTGATATTACATTTCAGTGGTAAAATTTCAAAAATCTCTTGACCTGCATATTGTTATTTCTCACTGCAAATGTCTGATATTGGCTAGCTTGACCACGTTACAAGGTTGTGCATGTATTAAATTTATCAATCACTGCGATCAGGTGTCAATAATATCTTATTCCTCCACACGTCCACTCACTTTTAAAACTAGAAATTGCTTTGGGTGACATTAGGCTTCCAGTCAGATTATTTTCTAAATGTTAATGAATTGCTCATATCTAGTTTATCGTATTGAAATGGTTAAAGAGTGGATCTCGATGACATCCTGTAGCTGATGTTGAATTTATCATCAAAGGTCATCAGAGCATCTAGACAGCCTCGAGTTTGCTTTACATTTTATATATGTACATTAATTGTCTGTCTGCTGATAGCCACCAGACAATACTTTTAATGGGCAATAACTCTGGATATGCGAAATATATTGAAAGCAAATTGACTGAAAGTTGTTGGTGGCTTAGCCACCAACAACTTTCAGTCAAATTGTTTTCAATATATTCAGCATATCCAGAGTTAATCCCCATGGAAAAATGTAGTCTGCAGAAATTCAACAAACAGGCAGTTAATTAAAAACTTCATATAATTACCCTAGATAAAATTGTTGCATGCTTGCACAGAATTCCTTGCCATATTATCTTGCCTGTATCTTTCATGTTTCAGTCTATTCATCTGTCAGTCAGATTTGTATTTAATTCCCATCATTGTCATTCCTTAATACTAAGTTTGTTCTAAGATGTTCCCTAACTAATAATAGGGAAGGCATCTTACGACATCAAATTTCACAAGAAATATTGTTTCCAAAGTTATCATTGAAGATTGTTCTGCTAACCAATGGAGATTTCCTGTTTATCTATCAATCATATGATATCATAATTAACTACATGACGTGTAGGATGATGTCATAATCAATGACGTAGATAAGTTTGTCACAAATGCTTAATTGAGGGCAGACTAAGCATTGTGTATGAATTGTATGTCTTTACTTACTGTATTTAATAAACGAGCTGTTGAATATTTTGAAACTAATTTGACTGATGTTGCTGCCATAGGCCATAGGCAGCAACAACACCCAGTCAAAGTAGTTTCAAACTATTCAACAGCTTGCCTGTATAGTTTTATGGAAATTGAGATCCAGAGAGTGCAGGGATCGATTGAACCCAACACGGGCAAAGTGTTGGTTTTAGTTTAGCTAAAGATGGGCGGGGCATGGCTAAAATTGGATTCCTCCATTATTTCGCTTGGTTCTCCCATGACAGTCACATATAGCTGTCCCTGATACAGCATAATCTGTACTATATACCGTATAGTGCTTGAACATAATGTGCTATGTCTAATTTATATTCTGTCACATGTTTGCACGCTGACTTGTAATTGTGATGTGATTTCAGTATCGAGAGACCAGAGTCACATGTTCTGATGCGTCGGTTTAAGCGTAATTTAATGGATATATGCAGCAATAATGTACAGTCAACCTCCAGCTCAATACATAAATTGTCACTTTGGCTAAGAAAATTTAGATATTCACACTCTGAATGTCTGTGTCATATATATTACTTGTTGGTCATAAATAGAGGAATATTTTTTGAAAACTTAGCACTGGAATAACTTGATCACACATTTTATTGTTAGCTCACCTGGCCTGAAAGGCCAAGTGAGTTTATGCCATGGCAACCATCCGTCGTCCGTCCGTCCATCAACTCTTTAAGCGACTTCTGAAGAGCCACTGGGCCGATTTCAATTATATTTGGCAGGAAGCATCTTTAGGACATAGGGATCCAAGTTTGTTCAAACTTGAATTTCGGCCGATTTTAGGAAACTTCTTTAAAAATCTTCACCAAAACCACTGGGGGGATTAATGCAAAACTCATGAAACATGATCCAGGGCAAGAGCTGAACCAAGTTTGTTCAAGGGAATTTGATTGGTCAAATGGTTCGGCGGCCATCTTGGTTGACCTAGTTTTAGCGAAAATAACTTCTCCAGAACCACTGAATGGATCGGGTCGAAATTTGGCAGATATGATTAGGGACTACGGGCCATTAGAGTTTGTTCAAGGGAAGTTGAACCATCAAAAAACATGGCCGCCGTGGGCCAATCAAAATATAGCGTGTTTGGTGGCCATATTGGATGTTTTTATTTGATGAATTTTGAGGCCGAAATTGGCTTTATACGTTTTTTTTAGTATTCTGATCTCAAATTTGTAATTTTCGAAAGGGTCGGATAAACGGTTTGGCGGCTATCTTGGATCATTTTCCTGCCATACGCTCCCATACTAAAGCAATGGGAAGCTTAAAATGTCTTCTTCTCGAGAACTACTGGGACAATTTCAATTATATTTGGCAGGAAGCATCCTTAGGGCATAGATATTCAAGTTTGTTCAAACGAAGCCGATCGGCCAATTGGGCCGATGACCATCTTGGATTTTGGCCGATTTTTAGAAATTTCTTAAAATCTTCTCCGAAACAGCTTGTGGGATTGATGCAAACCCCATGAAATATGATCCAGGGCAAGAGCTGAACCAAGTTTGTTCAAGGGAACTTGATTGGGCAATGGTTCGGTGGCCATCTTGGTTGACTTAGTTTTAGCGAAAACGACTTCTCCAGAACCGGTGAACGGTCGGGTCGATATGATTAGGGACTAAGGGCCATTAAAGTTTGTTCAAGGGAAGTTGAATTTGGTGGCCATATTTGATTTTTTTATTTGATTGATTTTGAGGCAGAAATTGGTTTTATATGTGTTTTTGAGTATTCTGATCTCAAATTTGCAATTTTCGAAATGGTCAGATAAAAAGTTTGGTGCCCATCTTGGATCATTTTCCTGCCAAACGCTCCCATACCAAAGCAATGGGAAATTTAAAATGCCTTCTCGATAACTGATGGCACAATTTCAATTATATTTGGCAGGAAGAATCCTTAGAGCATAGAGATTCAAGTTTGTTCAAACGAAGACGATCGGCCAATTGGACCGGTGGCCATCTTGGATTTTTGCCAATTTTTTGGAATCTCCGAAACCATTTGAGGGATCGATTCAGAACTCATAAAATATCATCTAGGGCAAGCGCTGAACCAAATTTGTTCACATGTGAACTTGATTGGCCAAATCATTAGGCGGCCATCTTGGATTACCCAGAACTGCTGAATGATCGGCCCGAAATTTGGGAGATGATATTGATGACTAAAGGCCATTAAAGTTTGTTCAGGAGAAGTTGATACATAAAGAAACATGGCCTCTGTTTTCTTGTTACAAGTCTGCTCAACTCATTAGAGTTCTACTTATTGTTAATGAACATTCTAGTTGAAATGCCTATGGTCCAAGTGAACGATACAGGCCCCTTGGGCCTCTTGTTAAGTGTTCTAGTCTTCGTTTTGTTGGCAAATTAGCATTTCTGAACCCTTTAAGATTTAAATTTGGTCAGGAAAATGTCAATTTGCAGACCAAAAGAAGAATATTTTTTTTAATTTACCACTGGAATGACTGACTCAGTTATCGAGCCAGTCATTTGAGCTATATATTTTCAAAAATAGTATTCTCTTGGTCTGCAAATGGACATTTCTCAAGACCACTACAGAAGGCGTTTTGGCCGACTAGAGTGTTTAGGGGTTAGGAAAAGCCCATACATGTCTTGACAGGCTTAATTAACCATGTTAACCCTTTCCTGACGAAGCCAGCCAAAACCGGCCTCAGCAGTGGTCTTGAAGAATGTTCATTTGCAGGCCAAGTGAAGACTATTTTTGAAAATTTACCTCGGGAATCCGAGCCAGTCATTCCAGCAGTAAGTTTTCAAAAAATAGTCTTCACTTGGCTTGCAAATGGACATTGGATAAGCAAATATTTAGATTTTTTGACAAAATTGAGTCATTAAAGGGTTAAACGCACACCAAACAGTGCTTGCTAAAGACAACTTTTTTCTTAACCGTTTAACCCTTCAAATGCCAGTGTTAATTTCAAGATAACTATGTGGGAATGCTGTTGAATATTTTGAAACCAATATGACTGGAAAACATGTTGCCCCCTATTAGCAGCTTCCAGTCAAATTAATTTCAAACTATTCAACAGGAATTCAATATATTCCTATATGGCTGCCATGAAAATGAGAATTCATTGATAACATGGTTGATGGTAATCCATAGAGATCAGTCAGTACAAGTACATCAGAAAATTCACAGATCCGCAACATTTTGGCCTGATCCGTACTGTACTTCACAGCATTTAAAGGTAGCCAAATCATCTTATTATCATCGTATTATCACGATAATTAAATTACCCTGATACTGTGATCCGCTACTGATCCCTTTGTGATAAAGGCCTACGGATCACGGGAGCAGTGGTTATTTCTAGGCTGGTAGATTATTAGCAATGTGTTATATGGGCACAAGATGCTGGTTAGTTAAAATATGTGATTATGCAATAAACTGAAAATTTTGCTTAACCTGACAAGATTTGTAAAGATAATTTAAATTCTTTCTTCAATGAAGGTCCATTTTTACCACAGAGAAGACTATTTTTACTACTGTAAAGACAGTTATTCCAGTGATAAAATTTCAAAAGTCGTCTTCTCTTTGGCCTGCAAATGGACATTTCTCAAGATCACTGCAAAGGCTGATTTTTTACCACCTTGCCATTTAACTGGTTAACTTGTTTGTGTATCATTTCTCTGTAGGCATTATTCATTCACCAAAGACCTCACGATGATAATAAGGCACTAAGTTCTCAGACAGAAAATTCACAATCCAATCTTGGTAAAAGGGCAGGTGTCACTATTGTAAACGAGATGACAGATAGGTTCTAAGTCACTGATTGATTGATTGATTGATTCTGGCCATGTAATGTTAAGGTTATGTAACTCTTGTTGAAAATTTAGCTCTATGGGGAGGAGATAAATTGACCCTTCAGCACTAAAACGGATTCTGCAGAATATTTTTGAAAATTTACCACTAGAATGACTGGCTCAATAATCGAGCCAATCATGCTTGTGATAAATTTTCAAAAATATTCTTCTCTTGGTCTGCAAATTTGAGGGTTACCAGGTTAAAGAGAGAATATGGGGATGTGTTAGAATATAATATAAAGATGTGTTAGAATATAATATAAATTGATGGTCATGATTGGTCAAGAAAATTGATGTTTTTGCTTGGTGAACGTCCATTTTCAGGCCAAGATAAGACTATTTTTTCTTAGTTACCCCTGAAATGAGTGGCTCGTTTATCGAACTAGACATTCTAGCAATACATTTTATTTAAATAGCCATCTTTTGTCCCGCAAATGGACATTCTTTTTGGCCACTGCAGAGGGTAGTTTTGGCCAGCTTGAAAATTAAATTGTTTATAGAATGGAGGTCTTTAATTTGGTTTCATCATTTCACGTCCAAAACAGCTAGTTTAAGTTAGTCTCAACTGTCTCACTACTGAGTTGCAGCAGACTAGATTTTCCATGGATCTTAACTGGATCTGCTGAATATTTTGAAAACAATTTGACTGAAAGTTGTTGGTGGCTTAGTCTGCCTGCTGAGTGTCTGAAGACTAGGATTTCCATGTGGTTTAACTCTGGATATCCTGAATATTTTGAAAACAATTTGACTTACATTATTAGCTCACCTGGCCAGAATCACCCTACCCCCGCTGCTAACTTGGTGATTCAGCCAGATGCGCATGTGTTAAATGGATCGTGTGGTGGTGGGGAATAACCTGCTATAAAAACCACCCACCTGCCTTTAGAGACCATTGTCTTCAATTGTATTTAAACGTCTAGTAACCGTCTGACTGCTGAGTTTTTGTAGACGACATTCCAAAGGTTATATCTCTGAACCTGTTAAATGTTTTGAAAACAATTGGACTGAAAGTTGTTGGTGGCTAAGCCGCCAACAACTTTCAGTCGAATTGTTTTCAAAATATTCAACAAGTCAAGAGCTTCTGAAAATTGGAATTATTGGCTTCACTGGCTTGCAGCAGTCAGACAGTTAAGAAGCCAGCTGTTGTTAACACTGATATCATCTATTTTTGCTTAAACATTGTTCAAAATCACTAATGCAAAAAAACAGTGCAGAGATTGTTGTCAATATCTCGAAAACTAAACCATTTCACTAAAAGTCATTGGAAGTGACACCGATGGATGTAAAACTTAATTAAGATTAGTTGAAATGCCAATGTTCCAGGTGAGCGATACAGGCCCATTGGGCCTCTTGTCAATCCATGAAGGCATTTATTTAGCAACTTTTTACGAGCTTTAATTAATTGATCATTTAATATAAGTTCATGATTTCAAGACGATGTTGAACACTGTGTGTTTTTGTATATGTAATATTGTACTATATGTTTATAGCTTGTAAATCATTCATAAATTATTATGTCTGCAAATTGATGATAATATATAATTTAAACGTGTAATGTGTGGCAGTGAGCTGTCATTTTTGTTAACCCAATGTCTCAATTTCAAGACAACTATATTGGAAAGCTGGTGAATATTTTGAAAGTAATTTGACTGGGGTGCTGTTGCTGCCATAGGCAGATGGTATAACGTTATACTCTCTGACATGCAACATTCATATTAATTGGTGCTTTAAACATTTCATCACCCCTAAAATCCATGTTTAACATATCCCATGATAGTTATAGTGGGTTGATTCATTTATTAACTGAGGGGGGGTGAAAGAATTGATTTTTCATTAATAATGATCGTGTACTGGATTCGCGGAGAATTCTGGATTTTGCTCGTTGTACAGTACCAGTTAGAAATAAGTTAACATGTTGCCAAAAGAAAAACAGAAACATGTTGGTACAATTTTGAACGCGATGTAGGAAATGTTATGTTTAATATTTTGGACTCAATCTGATTGGAAGCCATTGCTGGCAGCAATGGCTTCTAATCAAGTTAAGTTCAAAAATATTCAGCAGGAGGTTCTATTTCGTTCTGGAAAAAATGTTATTTCTGAGCCGTACTATAATTGTAAATACAATTAGCTATTTTGTGATATGCCAAGACAGGTGACTTGGGAAGTAACTCCGTGTGCGAGTGTGCCACTATATGCAATACCTCGTAGTATCCAATTTTGTTAATAGTATATTATAAGCATTTTATTCATGTTTTTTTATCAAATCATCTTGAAAGCGATTTGTCTGATAAATTGATTTTGTGAATTAGTATTTTGTTTACCATTCCAATGAAGATGATTTGTGTTTTTGCTATGACATCATGTATTATGGTGTATTATGGTTGCGTAATTTTTGCTTTTCTCTTCTGACATCCTATACATCCTCATTGGTTAATCCGTTAATGGTCAACCCAGCCAATGGTCAGCCAGAATGTCCATTTGCAGGCCAAGAGAAGAGTATTTTTGAAAGTTTCTCACTGCGATTCCTTGCTCGATTACCGAGTAAAGCAATGCAGTATTAAATTTTCCAAAATAATGTCTTGGTCTGCAAAGGGGCATATTCTATGCGAAAATTGAAATTTTCATGAATAAATCTAATGGTTAACTATTTAATGGTCAAGCCGGCCAAAACCGGCCTCTACAGTGTTCTTGAGCAGTTACCATTTCAGACCACGAGAAGACTATTTTTGAAAATTTACCACTGGAATGACTGCCTCGATAACCAAGCCGATCAGTCCACTTAAATTAACAAAAATAATCTCTTGGTCCCCAAATAGACATTTTCTATGTGAGAATTTAAATTTTCTTGACTAAATTCTGGGGGGGGGGGGGGGGGGTTGAAGGATTAAAAAAAGTCTAGATTATAATTTATTCTCGTTGTGAACTATGAATTGTGGATTGACTGACGTGAATCGGTCCTACGTGCGTACGCCTCAAGAACTATCAGGCAAATAGGTGATTCCTTTCAGACTATGCCCGCCCATTTTAGCTAAGCTCTGGTTACTTTATTCGCGTGTTGTAATAAATTTTAGTATTTTGACATATTTGAATGCTGATTCCGGAATCCCAATTTTAACGTAGCTATATAGTTACGCTTTTGAATATTTTAACCCTAATTTGATTTGTAGATGTTTTTCCTAGTCAAATGAGTTTGAACATTTTGAAAAAAATGTAGGCTTGTGCGATTATTGCCTTGAGTGATCACGATTTGATTACTTAAAAATAATCGTGATTACTGGATTAAGCAACTTTAGTACAAATTACCAAGACATAACACCAAAAGAATATCCACGACGAACATTGCAATGATTAATAGAAACGTTAATTTGCAGGGCAAGAGAAGACTATTTTTGAAAATGTATCACTGGAATGTCTGGCTCGATTCTCGAGCCAGTCATTCCAGTGATACATTTTCAAAAATAGTCTTCTCTTGTCCTTTAAATGGCCATACATTCACTGAGCAACATGTACATTTTCATGACCGATCGCATTAAAGAGCAATTAAAATGTAGGTTTTGGAATACTTTATGCAATAGAAATTATTCACAATTGTCTGTCCATCAAATCGTTTCTTATCCTTAACGGTTTGACCGATTTCAACCAAATTTGGCTGGAAAGATCCTATGCTGGTACCCTCCAGATGTTTTTTCCGAATTTTGATTGATCAGTTTTGTGGGCGAGATTTTATGAAAAATCTACAGGAAATGTTCAAAATTTTTGACTACATAGCTTCTTGACATATTTCAATGAAATTTGACTAGATGGATTCTATGGTGGTAGGCTCTAGAACTTCTATTCAGGATTTTGATTGATCAATTTTTTGGGTGACAATCTTAGATTTTATGAAAAATCTACCGGAGATGGTCAAAGTGCTACTCCTCCATAGCTGCTTGACATATTTCAACGAAATTTGACTGGATGGATTCTATCGTGGTAGGCTCTAGAACTTCTATTCAGGATTTTGATTGATCAATTTTTTGGGTGAAAATCTTAAATTTTATGAAAAATCTACCGAAAATGGTAAAAGTGCTACTCCTTAGCTGCTTGACATATTTCAACCAAATTTGACTAGATGTATTCTATGGTGGTAGGCTCTAGAAGATCCATTCAGAATTTTGATTGATTAATTTTTTGGGTGAAAATCTTAAATTTTATGAAAAATCTACCTGAAATGGTCAAAATGCTACTTGACATATTTCAACCAAATTTAACTATATGGATTCTATTGTGGTAGGCTTTAGAACATGTATTCAGAATTTTGATTGATTAATTTTGGGGTGAAAATGTTAGATTTTGTTTTAAAAAATTAATGGAAATTTTCAAAACACTAGACCTCATTAACTGCTAGGCGGATTTCAACCTAGTTTGACTGGAAGGCCCCTATGGGTGTAGGTTTCAGAACTTGTATACAGAATTTTGATTGGTAAATTTTATTTGTGAAAATCAAATTTTATGAAAATGTACTGGATATCGCCTAAAATGCTTCTCCTCATTAACTGCTTGGGTGATTTCAACCAGACATGGATGGAAGGACCCTATGGTGGCAGGCTTCATTCAAATCTAGTATGCAGAATTTTGATTGGTCAGTTTTTGGGTGGCCTTCTTGGATTTTCCAAAAGTTTTGGTAAATCAGATAAAAGCCTACACCTCATTAACCACTTGGAAGATTTCAATCAATCTCAGCTGAAAGGACCCTAGGTGGGTAGGCTTCAGAACATATACACCTGTGCAAAAGTTAAGCACCACCCTATTTTTACGCACATGCGAGGGTATATTCATGTGCTATGAAGAAAGCAATAGCATAAACATTTATGAAGAAAGCAATAGCATAAACATTTATGTACCCATCCATCTTAGTGCAAGAGGTAATAATGCAACTAGAGGAATGCTGATTATGATGGTGGGGAAACACTGTATGTTTTTGTTTGAACTTGAAAACGAGGCCTGAATATGGTTACGTTGACACAACTGACAACTATTGCCCTACAGTTGACACACGTGGCTAGATTGTCATTAATGGTGTCTGAAAACGAAGTTTAACATCTGTGCACGAGTTTGAGACTGTCATTATTAATACCGGGTATATCCACCTTGTGCCTGGATGACGGCCTGGACACGACGTCTCATGCTGGTCACCAACCGACTGATACGCCATTGTGGTATTCGTTGCCATTCAAGATGGAGTGCGTCTGTTAATTCCTGTAGGTTCTGCACAGGAGGATCCCTCCTTCTCACCATGTTTCCCAGAATGTTCCAGATATGCTCAATAGGGTTCATGTCAGGGCTCCTTGCTGGCCATGGTAGGGTTTCGATGGCATTCTAGCGGAGGTATTCATGCACAGCTCTAGCACGATGTGGTCGGGCGTTGTCATCCATGAATATAGGGTGGGTTCCAGGTGCATGATTTACAAAATGAGGGACCACAACTATCCAGTATGGAATCTTGATATCTTTGTCCATTTAGTGTTCCAGGTACAGTCAACAGATCCAGCTTACAATCAAATGAGATGCAGCCCCATATCATAACGGAAGCTCCACCAAATGGAACTTCTTCCATGATGTTACGTTGGTCGTACGCCGTGCGTCTGGACCTCCATACACGAGTTCGACCATCTGTGGCATGAAGCAGGAACCGACTTTCATCGGACCAGTGTACCCGTCTCCAGGATCTCATGTTCCAGTGTCTTCTTTCGTTGCACCACCTCAGACGCTCCTCTTTGTGGTGTGCAGTGAGGAGAGGACGTCTGACAGGTCTCCTAGCTTTCATGCCAGCAGCATACAGTCTCCTTTTGACGGTAGACATTGACACTGTATTGCGCGTTTCCCATTGCTGGCTGAGCACTCTGCTGTTGGTGAATGGAGATCTCCTAACAAGGCGTACTAGGGCTCGATCATCACGGGCAGTAGTCTTCTTCGGTCTTCCAGATCTAGGCCTGTCCTTCACCTCGTTAGTTTGCCCATGTTTTGCAATCAAACGACTGATTACAGTATGGTTAATGTTCAGCTGTCTGCCAATCTCTCTGCATGACATACCAGTGGTATGCATGCCTATGATTTGCCATTTCACATGATCACTTAACCTTCGTCTTGCCATAGCGGTTCACAATCAAGAGCTAATTCTCTCTGTACAAATAAACCACGGTCATGAACACAAAATTCCTAATCTTGTCGCCTAAATCTGTATGTAATGTTCTACACCTCAAACTGGACTTTTACATAACTGAACACGTGTGCCGTTTCCCGCCACGCACGGACATCAAGCGGCGTGAAGTCATGCATGCATGTGCATTTCGTACTTGGAATTATGTCAGCTAACGCGGGGACAAAAAGTATGGCAGCCTAGTTTTACCATCATGTTTCTACGTTCTATTGTTTTTGCTGGTGCTTAACTTTTGCACAGGTGTATATATATATATATATATATATATAATTTTGATTGGTTTATTCTTTTAGTGGCCATCTTGTTTACTTTTTAATCTTATAAATTGACGATTTAAAACATAACATTATTCAGACACTTTCATGGCAGACCGTTCTATTTAAATAATCATGATGGATTTATGTCATTTTGATTGTGCTGACACATGACGTATATCAATATGACATCAGATACTTAGCATTTCAAAAGAAACACCAAGAAATATTGCCAGCACAAATAGAAGACCCAAACCACACACTTGATCCTCCACCCTGGGAAAATGTACCCACAGGAGACATGGATAAGGATCTACATAGATGGATCAGCCAAAGATGCAATTAGGAGTGGAGGTGCTGGACTGCATATACAGTATCCAAACGGACAACATGAGTCAGCTGCAATACCGACAGGCAAACACTGCACAAACTACAGAGCTGAAGTCGAAGCACTGGTTCATGCAGCTAATACCATCAGCAGAACAGCAGACCCTATTGCACAGATTGTCTTTTTATCTGATGCCCGCTCCGTCCTTGAGGCTATCACCAAAGGTAAGCTGGCACAACTTGAAGAAGCACTACAAACCATCAAATGCTTTCGGATAGCATTGCATTGCATCCCCTCACACTGCGGAGTCCAAGGAAATTAGGAAGCAGACAAGATGGCAAAGGTTGGTGCAGAAGAGAATCAGACAGAAAACATGGTTACCCATACAGAGATGAAGACTATCATCAAGTCACTCTATAGAACACCTCAATCAGAAGATGCCTACCATCATCTCTCGAGGCCAGAGCAAGTGACCATTTTTCGTCTCAGAACTGGACACAACAGACTAAACCAACACATGTACAGGCAGTTCCATCTTACGACATCGGCCGCTTGTCCTTGTGAAGAAGCAGAACGGAGCACAGAGCACATACTTCAATGTTACAGTACGTATCAGCTGCTGAGAGAAGAGATCTGGCCTTTGTCAACCTCTTCTTGAAAAGCTGTATGGGCCTGTGGAAGAACTGCAGAAAACCACAGATTTCATCTTGAGAACCGGCTTTCCAAGTGTGATACCAGCGATCGAAAAGAAGAAGACATCAGATACTTGAGTGACAGATCAGATACATCACTCAAGTATTTGACGTCCTATTCTTGTCATATGTCCATTGAACAGATGACAAGATCTGTTTGTTTGAGAATTCTGACCCAGTACACACGTATGATGTAGTAGTCACTAATAAAGCGTCTGACCAGTACAAGTTAGCACATACATTAGCAACTATCCCATATCTCGGACAAATTACTCTATTTATCGGTACATGAGGACTTTAAGTTTGTTGAATATATTTATCTGCTCGCAAGAACTTTAAACTTATCAAAGCTTACAGAAAATAGACAATGCTATTAAAGGTTAACCATGTCACCGATGAATTCCTCATATCTAATTTTTACGGCAACCATGCTGGAAAACTGTTTAAATATTTTGAAATTAATTTGACTGGAAGAAGTTGGTGCCTTAGGCAGCAATGGCTTCCAGTCAAATTAATTTCAACATATCCCACAGAATAAGTTTTATACCGTAAAGAATTTACATTTTCAGGGATTTGTCGGGTTAATATCATAATTATAGCATGTCTTGTCTTTTTCATATGCATTGTAGCGTGAGTGCCGGGTATAGGGTGTGGTGGGGTATAGGGTGGATGGCAGATGTGTGTCATAGTGATAGTGCCAGGCAAATTGGGTGCCTTAAAGACAATCAAGCTAATAATAAATAATTATAGTAATTACTGGTATGTCACAGCAATAAGATTCCTGAATCTGAATTTAATTATTAATTAATTATGCATACCAATTAATTAATGAGTTATGTTGGTTAGTAATTGTCTATTATATAACTATTGGCTTTATGAAATTGTTACTTTTATATTAAAAAAGTTGTTATTATTCCAATTATTGTCAAACCTGTGTATAAAAGCCACCTGTTTTGGAGGCGTAGCATGGTTCCTTTTTAACCGTTTTAACAGTCAAGGCCAGCCAAGAAATGTCTTCTAAAGTTATCTTAAGAAATGTCCAATCAAATCTTTTATCCAGTTATTCCAGTAGGAAATTTTCAAAAATAGTCTTGACCAACCAATGAACATTGGATTGGTAGAATTTCAATTTTCTTGACACATTTATACCTAATCATAAAATTTGTTTTAAAATATTTTTTATTTTCTCTACCGTCCCTTTGGCAGACCAAGAGATTATTTTTAAAAATTTATCACTGGAGTGACTGGCTCGCTTATCGAGCCAGTAATTTCAGTGGTACATTTTCCAAAAATAGTCTTCGACACTACAAAAGCATCATCCTATTGCATGATCCTTGCCCTCCTGCTCTGCTCCCCTATTGAGTCCCATACTTACAGGCTTTTGATGTCTGCGTGAAGTTCACGAAACGCATAAACATTAATGAGCTGTGGTCAGCAAACTTCTACCAATGATAAGAAATAAAGGAAGTACACAAATTTACACGTGTGCATAAGCCAAACTAGCGGTTCTATTTACTGAAAAAAACTGAATAGTGTCATCAGATTCATTCACGATTCTATTGTGTGAATTGGTTTACCCGCATTAGGCATTTATGCATCAGGTCATTGATTACCCATAACGATTCCAAATTCTCAGAGCGGCTGTTTGGTTTTAAGCTGATCACTTTTGAATAATATATGTCTAATCTTTATTTTGAATTACTAATGCAATATCCTAACTGAAAATAATGAGAGGATATGGTGGGAGTTGATTGAGAATGAAATATTCTCAGAATATTGGAGTCTAGTGAGAAGAAACTCCAGGGAATGGATCTATCCAGTTTTTGCTAAGCCCCGCCCACCTCTAGCTAAGCTCCACCCACACCTCGCTCGTGTTGGTATCAATTGATCTCTGAACTTCCTGACTATCAATTTCCAGAAAACTATACAGGTAAGCTGTTGAATATTTTGAAACTAATTTGGCTGGGTGCTGTTGTAAATTAGCTTCAAAATATTCAACAGAATGTTTATTAAATAGTAGACACGATTCGTACAACAACGCATAGTCCATCTTCAAATATGCATTCGTGACATACTTATCTACGTCATTCATGATGTCATTGATTGTGATGTCATACTATACGCCACATAGTTAATTATGATGTCATGGATGGATACAGCGGAAAGGTGAATTAACCATGAAACCTGTTGAATAGCCTTACAATATTTGACTGACAGTAATAGACGAATCCATTTATCTATCATTCATAAGACGTCATAATCAACAACGTCACATGTAGGCTGATGTCATAATCCATTACGTCATGAATGATGTAATTTAGTGCGTCATAAATGCTTAATAGTCTGTCAAGTTGTACGAATTGTATGTCTTTACTATTTAATAAACATGCCATAGCAGCAACAGCACCTAGTCAAATTAGTTTCAAAATATTCAACAGCTTACCTGTGTTGTTTTCTGGAAATTAAGATTCAGGTAGTGCAGGGATCGATTGATCCAAACATGGACAATGCGTGCGTGGAGCTTAGCTAGAGATTGGCAGGGCCTATCTAAAACTGGATTCATTCATGAAACCTGTTGAATATCCTGCTGCTTAGTGAATGTCTATTTGCAGACCAAGAGATGACTATTTTTTAACATTTACTACTGGAGTGACTGGCTCGGTTATCGAACCAATCATTCCACTGGTAAGTTTTCAAAAGTAGTCATGTCGGCCAGAAAATGGAGATCTATCATGACCAGTGCAGAAGCCATTTCTGGTCGGATTGACCGTTACAGATTTAACAATTTAATCCTCGTCGTTATCGAGCCAGTCATTCCAGTGGTAAATTTTCAAAAATATTGTTGTCTTGGTCTGCAAATGGACATTTCTCAAGACCACTGCAGAAGCCATTTTTGGCTGATATGAGTGTTAAAGGGTTAACCTGTACCACTCTGATGTCAATTTGCTGTCTTTTATTGTGTCAATATCACAGAATCTGGTGTACATTTTTCAACAATTTTGGTGGAAGATGTTGTTGTCTACGACAGCACCATCTCCCACCAAATTTGTTGAAAAATGAACGCCAGTTCATCTTTTAATTTAATTTGAAAATTTAGTTTTGACACCAGAATGGTAAGGGTTAAACATCAATATATAAGCATTCAGCATATAGAATGAAATATATAGATCAGTAAATAATATCACTAGACATATGTAGGCTGAAACTGTTGCAAAGTTTGATTGAGAAATTGTAAATTAGTAATGTCCTATTTATTATTATTTAATATACAGTGAGCGCATGCAGAGAAGTAATCGTTAAAGGTGTCACTATTTGTTATTCTGTGTATATATATTGTAAATAGGTCAGATGTATATATATATATATAAAGATTTGTTGTATAGTAAATCTACGATTATCATCATCACCGTCATTATCACAATTAACGTTCTTTCATTGAAAGTGGTCAAGATAGGGAACTTTGCATCTCCGTTTAGTGGATATTTTTTTTAAACTGGCCACAGATATGACTGGGTTGTTACTGACGCGCAGACACGCACATACATACATGTGAACTTACATAATTATATCCATACATATAGACACTTGCCATGTCGGTGGTAAGGTTTCAAAACATCTTTAACCATTTAATGGTCAGATTTGCAGACCAAGAAAAAACTTTTTGAAAATTTACCACTGGTATGACTGGCTCGATAATCGAGCCAGTCATTCCAGTGGTAAATTTTCAAAAATATTCTCTTGCTCTGCAAATGTATATTTCTCAAGATCAGTGACACAGCCAGTTTTGGCCAGCTTGACCCTTGTAAAGGAGTTTTTGTGATAAGTTGACCAAGCAGAAGAATACTAATTCAGGTAGCACAGTGTTTTGTACTTATATGACTGGCAGAGTTTATGATTATTATTATTATTATTATTATTAATATTGAGATGTGATTTGTATAACAGACGATGGTTTCATTCAGAGCTATTAATTAACCAGTATCGATGTGTATATAGTTGTACAGAAATGAATTGCAATACATTATTACTAATATTACTATTAAATCCACTGCAAGAATCTATCTCTATATAAACAAGTCGTTTTGTTATTTTATGCTTGTTCAGTGCGTCCGACCGACCGTGTGTGTGTGCGTGCGTGCACTGGTGGGGTGAAGAGTATATAATCTCAGGCCTGTACATCTATCCCACCATATTTAGTGATTGATAATTCATGAATCCAGTTTATTTATCGATCAATCATATGACCTCATAATCAACTACGTCACATGTAGTGTGATGTCATAATCAATTGTTCCATGAATGATACGATTTAGTCTGTCATTAAAGCTTAATAGTCAGTCAAGTTGTAGGAATTGTATGTCTAATATTTAATAAACATTCTGTTGAACATTTTGAGACAATTTGACTGAGCTCTGTTGCTGCTAGCAACAGTGCCCAGTCAAATTAGTTTCAAAAATATTTAACCACTTACCTCTATAGTTTTTCTGGAAATTGAGATTCAGAGAGTGCATGGATCGATTGATCCCAACACGGGCAAAGCTGGGTGGGGCATAACTTGATACCTCCACTTAGTGAGAAGTTACAACCCGTGCGCTGTCTGACTCGGTATGACAATTTCAAAAGAATTCCATTCAACACTTTCGGAGGAGTTGAATTACAATCAATTTGACCATTTGATACCTTTTGAACAAACTTGGTTCAGCTCCTGCCCTAGATCATATTTCATGAGTTTTGAATCGATCTCCCAAGCGGCTTTGGCGAAAAAGAGTTTTAAAGATATTTCTAAAAATCAGCCAAAATCCAAGATGGCCGCTGGACAAATTGGCTGATCAGCTCCATTTGAACAAACTTAAGACATTTAAAATTTCTCATTGCTTTAGTATGGGAGTTTCTGGCTGGAAAATGATCCAAGATGGCCGCCAAACCGTTGATAGTTCCGAGTGGCAAATTTTAAATCGGCATATACAAAAAACTATAAAACCAATTTCTGCTTCAAAATCCATCAAATAAAAAAATCTAAAATGTGGTCTGCAGCGGCATGTTTTTTGACATATCAACTTCCCCTGAACAAACTAATGGGCCTTGTCCCTAATCATATCTCCGAAATTTAGGGCCCAATCCGATCAGTGTTTCTGGCATGTCTGGAGAAGTCACGTGCGCGAAAACTCGGACATCCAAGATGGCCGCCAAACTATTTGGCCAATCACGTTCTCTTGAACAAACTTGGTTCACCTCTTGCTCTAGATGATATTTCATGAGTTTTGAATCGATCCCCAAGACATTTCTAAAAATATGCCAAAATCCAAGAAATTGGCCGATCGGCTTCGTTTGAATAAACTTGGATCTCTGCCCTAAGGATGCTTCGTGACAAATATAATTGAAATCTGCCCGGTGGTGCTTGAGAAGTTGTTTAAAGGAAAAGTTGACAGACTGTCACCATGGCATAAGCTCACTTGGTCTTTCAGGCCAGGTGAGCTAACTATCGAAACAATTGACTTTGAGGTACTCATTTCCCATTAAACAGAAACAGTTGCATGAGATGTCTGTTGATTTCTGTTCAATTTACCCAGCATGAAATGCCCTAACTCCATAATCATTTAGTCTATTGTCTATAGGCCAGGATTTCTCAAACAAAAAAACCTGTCTGCACGTGCACATGGTAATTTATCAGCCAACTCTGGAAGATTAACAATGCATGGAGGACATATTCACAACAATACATTTTACAACCTGTATTTCAAAATTGTTCAGCGCATGTGCATCAGCTCCCAGGATAAAATATGTGAACACCTTAGATACTTGGCTTTGACACGGCACAGTGATATGCAGTTCGTCCAACATTGTTGCATGTTTCATCATTATAAACATGGCCTTTCAGTCTTTTTTGGAAATGGAAGAAGCCCCGCCCATCTCTAGCTAAGCTCCACTCATGCTTTGCCCATGTTGGGATCGATCCCTGCACTCCCTGAATCTCAATTTCCAGAAAACTACATGTAAGCTGTTGAATATTTATGGCAGCAACAGTGCCCAGTCAAATTGGTTTCAAAATATTCAACAGAATGTTTATTAAGTAATGAAAACATACTATTCGTACATGACTAAAGCGCATCATTCATGACATAAATGATTATGATGTCGTATGATTGACCGAGAAACTGGATTCCTCCATTCAGTGATCAGAAACTCAAAACACAACCTCATTTGAAAATTGAACGATCCATTTCTAGCTTCGCTAGCCCATTTCTAACTAATCTCTGCCATATTTTTGCACCTGTTGACATCGATTTAAAACTTTGAAACCCAAATTCCCCAGAATCTAAATTTGAAAGTAATTATACACGAAGGTGTTGAATATTTTGAAAGAAATTTGACAGCTACCAGTCAAATTAGTTTCAAAATATTCACCAGAATGTTGACAAAGTTGTAAATTCATTAAGACATACAATTCCTGTACACTAGGAAGACTTCGATTTTCGTGATGGAGCTATTATGTTCTAAAATCATCAACAGCTTACCCATAAAGTTGAAAGTATTCTTGAAATTGAGATTGGGAATTCAGAGTTCATGGATAAAATTGATTCAAATTTGCATACATAAGTGGGTGGATCTTAGGTCAAAATGGGCGGAGCTTAGCTAGAAATGGGTCCCTCAATTGAGGAATCCAGTTTTAGCTATGCTGTGCCCATCTTTATCTAAGCTCCACACACACTTTTCCCTTGCTGGGGCTGATCAATCCCTGCACACTCCCTGAATCTCAATTTCCAGAAAACTAAACAGTTGAGTTGTTGAATATTTTGAAACTAATTTGACTGGCAGCAGCACTGCCCAGTAAAATTAGTCTCAAAATATTCAACAGAATGTTTATTAAATAGACATACAATTCGCACAACTTGACGGACTATTAAGCCTTTATGTCAAATTGTATTAAAGTTTATGACAGATGAAATTGCGTCATTCATGATTATGATGTCATATGATTGACTGAAAACTGGATTCCTCCATTAGCTTGTGTATGTGTGTTAAAAATTGTGTAACTCTGGATACACAGGGTGGATGTAGTTAACCGAGTGTTATGCTATAATGTCAATTTATGTGCATGTAACTGTAGATAGTATCTGCGTGAGTAAATTCCCAATGTTAGATGCATGGTGTGCATATAGAATAAATTTCTAATTTCTACCCCTGCAAACTGCAAACACTTATGGACACACTCAATCTGTTGGTCATCCCTCATTTCACTGGTTGTCCACTGCAGTTTTCTTTTTGTCCTTGAGATGGATTGAGGATAAGCTCCTGAATGCTTGGTAGACTCTATCTCTTTAGTAAGTTCTTAATTTATATAGTAACCCTGCTATCAGAATTGGCAGTCTTAAATGCTAGGATGATGATTATTGTATTCTGCGGATTTAGTAGAAGAAACATCCTACAGCTGCAATCAGTCCTTCGCTTTTGCCCACTGTGTCTTGTCCTCAGCCAAAATCCTTAGCTTCCTCAGGTCCATTCTTCACTTGAGTGTACCGAGTCCTGCTTTCTTGAGGTCACCTCGTAGCAAGCTTAGCAGATTTATGCAATGACGTCCTCTACTGGCTTTGTATTTGCTGGCTCCGAGTAGGGCGAATTGCAAGCCTCTGCGCTGGTGTTTCTTCTGGTATCCTTAGCACATGGCCAAACATGGACCATTGGTGTCCAGCGGTCATCAGTGTCCGGTGATGGTGCATAGGTGTTTGCAGTGGCAAGGATCAAGTTTGTCTAGAGCTGCCTTTGGACCTGCCAAACAGTGGTCCAATAAACCTATAGTTTCAAACCGACCGTAGAAATCTTAATGGAAACTACTCTGCCACACATGTGCCCGCATGAATGGCGCCATCACATACTATCCCGTCAATTCTTTTAGTAATGTATAACAAAGGGATTCAAATATAAATCCATGAAAAAACCCACAAAAATTGGGAAAATTTGTTCAATGTATTTCACACTATAAATGATCCATACATATAATATTTATCAATACTGACATACCTTGTTTATACAACTCTTGTACATATTAGATAAACTATTCTTGTAAATAAACAATCATGTTCACAACATATGTATTGTACACACGTGTGTATATATAAACCTAAGTAAATGTTAGCAAATACATACTTCACTCTTTAACCATTAACCTTTTAACACTCAAACCGGCGAAAAACTGCTTCTGCAGTGGTCTTGAGAAATGTCCATTTGCAGACCAAGAGAAGACTATTTTTGAAAATTTCCCACTGAAGTGACTGGCTCGATAACCGAGCCAGTCACTCCAGTGGTAAATTTTCAAAAATTGTTTTCTCTTGGTCTGCAAATGGGCATTTTTCATGAGAAAATTAAAAATTTGTTGAATAAATTCAAGGGTTAAAGGGTTAACGTTCCAGCATCTCAATTACAAGATACATAGAAACTGGTGATTATTTTGAAACTAATTTAACTGGAACCGATTATTGCCATTGAAGCTACAGATATTCCATAGACAGAAACAGTTTCTAGTTGAATCAGCTTCAAAATATTCAACATAATATTCCTTACATCAACGCAGACTCTGTAACAGATCAGGGTGTGACCCAATGTGGCCCCAGGAAATGCTGCCCCTGGCCTGACATTGTTTAACTACTTTCCATGTGGTTTAACTATTTTACTGAAAGTTGGTGGTGGCTAAGCTATTCAAGGATGAAAATATTCAACAAATATAAATTTATACAACAAGGGTTCAAATTATACAGAAATTATAAAACATAGATCCAGTATGGTTCAAATATTCAAATACAACTTCTGCTTAAATAAACTCAATTTCAATTTCCAAATTCAATAACTACATTTTTATCACAGACATGACAGATAATGACAGTGAAGCACAAGAAACTATTAGACGGCAATTCCATGTTTGATTCTGTGGATCCGCAAACAGAAGGGTCCACCATTTCTAGCTAAGCTCCACCCATTTCTAATTAAGCTCCACCCACTATTTGCGTATGCTGGGATCGATTTATATACTGAATTCCCTCAATCCCAATTTCAAAGTAACTACATGTATACGGGTAAGCTGTTGAATATTTTGAAACTAATTTAACTAGGTGTTGTTGCTGACTATGGCAGCAACAGCTCCTGACAAATAAGTTTCAAAATATTCAACAGAATGTTTATTAAATTGTAAATCTATCAAAAACACAATTCGTACACTTGACACACTTTTCCAGCAACATGACAGAGAATTCACCTTTCCAGGGTCAAGTTCAACTCCTAACCATAGTTAGCTATAGCTAACCAGAATACCAGTCGAACTTCAAATAGTTAACTAGCTAGTCAGCTATAGTCAGGTTAGGTTAGGTTAGTATATAGGTTATATATAGTATATAGGCTATAGGTTAGTATAGCACTAACCATCTGAACCGAGCACCCGAGCTCGGTTCAGATGGTTAGTGCAAAATTTGCGTAAATTTCAAAATGGCGGACACCGATCGTTTGCCACGAATAAATGCATATAAAAGTGTAAATATTTCATTAAATAACTTCGGTTTGATGAAATTATGCTTTCCCATTGTATGTCAAAATTCCCAAGTCCCTATTCCTTCCCACTTTATGTCATATGGATGCTTTTTCACGTCTTAGTGGACAAAAATAACCCATTTTCGTAGGTCATTAAAACAGACGACAGAAAGTGTTAATGGAGACTGGTACCTGGCTCAAAATTTTCGGCAATAGTAATTCAATGGGGAACCGGGTACCAACGAACTATAGTTAACTATTTAGCGTTCGGCTTGACATAGCGACTGCGCATGTTCAGTAAACCATGAAACTGACTACAGTTAGCGAGTCGAACTTGACCAAGAGTATTCATTTATCAATATGACGTCATAATCAGCTAAGTGGTGTGTAGGATGATGTCATAATCATTACATCATAAATGATTCAATATGGCCCGTCTAACTCTTAATAGTCCGACACGTTGTAAATTCTATGTCTCTACTATTTAATAAACATGCTGGTGATAGTTTGACACTAATTTGACTGGTCGCTGTTGCTGCCTTAGGCAACAACAGCGCCCAGTCAAATTAGTTTCAAAATATTCAACAGCTTACCTATATAGTTTTCTGGAAATTGGTAGACAGGGAGTTCAGAGATCGATCGATACCAACATGATCGAAGTGTGGGCGGAGATTAGCTAGAGATGGGCGGAGCATGGCTAAAAATAGAAAGGTCCATTCCAAGACAACTATACAGGAAAGCTTTTGACTATTTTGGAACTGATTTGATTGCTACCATGTAGCAACCACTTCTAGTCAAATTAGTTTCAAAATATTCATTAGAATATCCCTTACATCATAAAGAACATGTCGTGTCTCGTCTGTAAGGGTTTTAATGGTTAAACACAAACATGGAATCAGGAACAGATGAGTATACAGATCCAAAAACTGACACATGCAATCACGGCCTTATTGCAATAACAAGCACACAAGCACACACACACACACACACGGACATGCGCACACACGCACGCACGCACGCACGCACGCACGCACGCACGCACGCACGCACGCACGCACACACGCACGCACGCACGCACGCACGCACGCACGCACGCACGCACACACACACGCACACACACACACACGCACACACACACACAGACACACACACACACAAAGATACCATAAGTACAATTAGCTTGGATGTCTCAACTCGACGTGGAAAGCACAAACTCGTTTCCTGATTGGTCAAATTTTAGTTTTTCCTTCGTAAAGCTTTCATGTTGTTAAAAGATATGTATCCTAACTAAATTTAGGCCTATCTGTAACCGCCACTTTAGATAGATATTTGTTGACACCGTTATTTCAGCTTCTATTGTCGTCGCTGGTGTGCAGTAGTTAGTATAAAACCATTCCCGTAATGCTAACGCTAGCCATTCTTCTGCTGGCTTCCATGCCGAGAGCGTACTAAGTGCATAGTATAGTACAATACTATGTGTATATTTCCTATGGTGCAAGTGAAAACTGATATATTTATAACAAGTTTCCTGAAACTGTTGCTGCCTATAGCTGTAACAACCTTCCGTCAACTAGTGGCCAAAATAATCAGCTCACAATACAACTGTCACTAGGTAAAGTTTTGATAAGAATTTGGCTGAAAATCGTTGATGCAACAACTTTCAGTCAAATTGTTCTCAAAATAAGGCAGTCAATGTTGCAAGAGTTGCTGAAGATAATTGGCGCTATATAAATCTTTACATACATACATATTTTGAAACTAATTTAACTGGACGCTGTTACTGCCTACTACGGCAGCAACAGCACCCAATCAAATTAGTTACAAAATAGTCAACAGCTTACCTGTATAGTTTTCAGGAAATTAATAGTTCAGAGCATTTGGGGATCGATCAATCCCAACATGGCAAAGTGATGGTGGAGCGTAGATAGAGGTGAGCTGAGCATAGCTAAAACTGGAAAGATTGCACACAGGCGAAGACAATAGTCTGAAAAAATGGTGCCAGCAATTATCTATCTACGTAAAATGGCAGTTAAACTCCTAGTTAGTTAAAATGCCCATAAAGTAACAGATAGTCCGAAATTCAGCTAGGACAAGTACGTTTTAGCAATATATGAAAACTTTACGGAAAGATGACTCAAAAGTCGACAAAATGTATACGTAAACATGATATCTGGACATCTCAACATGTCACATTTTTGCGAATAAATGTCCTGATAATACTATATATAGTACTCTACATTCAGAATGATGATTATCAAATAGAGGAGTCCAGTTTATCGATCAATCATATGATGTCATAATCAATAACGTCATATATAGGCTATACATCATAATTAATTAAAGAATGACACGATTTAATCCGTCATAATCACTTAATAGTCTGTCAAGATGTACGATTTGTATGTCTTTACTTTTTAATAAAGATTCTGTTGAATATATTGAAACTAATTTGACTGACCGAGCCAGTAAAATTAGTTACAAAATATTCAACAGCATATGTGTAGTTTTCTGGAAATTGAGGTCCAGGAGGTGCAGTGATCGATCAATGCCAACACAGGCAAAGCATGGGTGGAAGTTAGCTAGAGATGGGTGGGGTAACGCTAAAACTGGATTCCTTCATTGGAATGATAGGACGACTGAGTCGAGTCATTTAACCCTTTAATGGTCCAGATCAGTAAAGAAATTAAAATATTTACTTAATGAATCTCCATCTACAGACCAAGAGAATATTTTTGAAAATTTACCACTGGAATGATTGGCTCAGTTTTCAAGCTTGTCAATTCCAGTGGTATATTTTCAAAAATAGTCTTCTCTTCGTCTGCTAATGGACATTTCCTAAGATCACTACAGAAGCGTTTTTAGGCTGACTTGACCATTAAAGGGTTAATAACAGTATACACCAGTTTTTCTTAACCAATGTCCATTCAGAGGACAAGAGATGACTATTTCTATTTACTAAGCCAGTCATTCCAGTGATAAATTTTCAAAAATAGTCCTCTTGGTCTGTAAATGGCCATTTCTCAAGACACCTACATTACCCATTTTGGCCCAACTTGAGTGTTAAAGGCAAATTTTTAAACTAAAGTAAATTAACGTTCATAATTTGTCCCATTTGTTCTACATAAAATTACCTATTGGTAACTAGGTATGTAGAGATTAAAAGATAGCAAATAACCATGGGCAGAGATGTAAAAAAAGCCCCTTTGTTTCAGGTATTCAAGTGGTAAATTTTCAAAACAGTCCCAACTTTGCTTGCAAATGGACATTTCCCATAATCACTGCAGAAGATATTTTTAGTAGGGCTGTAATATGTATTGTGTATCGCAACAGTAGTCATGGCAATACTCATATCGTATCATGAACTGTGTATCGTGATATGGACTAGCAGCAAAATATATTTTAAAATAAGTATTGGTCATTTGTCCGATTGCCTATATCAGCGTTTAAATGATCTTGAAAATATATAATGGAGGATTCCAGTTTATCCATCAATCATATGATGTCATAATCAACTACATGATGTGTAGGCTGATGTCATAATCAATTATGTCATAAATGACGTAGCCAAGTTCTCCACGATTGCTTAATTGATGACGGACTAAGTTTTGATGTACGAATTGTATGTCTTTACTATTTAATAAACATGCTGTTGAATATTTTAATACAAATTTTATGGTCGCTATTGCTGCAACAGCACCCAGTCAAATTAGTTTCAAAATATTCATAATTTTCTGGCAATTAAGATTCAGAGTTCAGGGACCGACTGATCCCAACACGGGCAGTGTGGGTGGAGTGTAGCTAGAGATGGGTGGGGCATAGCTAAACCTGGATTCCTTCATTACCATGATCAATGTCTATTTGCAGACCAAGAGAGGAATATGTTAGAATACTTCACACTGGATTGCAGTCAATCTAGTTTGAAGTTTTCAAAGATGTTCTTCTCTTGGCCTGCTGATAGACATTGATCAAGATCACTCCTGAAGCCATTGTTAGAATGCTTGATCATCGATCATTATAGACTTAACTAGATTGCTCAGTCACATTCACCGCTTTTACCCCTGGGGGCAGTGCCAAATGTAAATGTCCTCTTGCACTCCGCAATCATGAGTAACTTACATACCAAATTTAGTTGAATTCCATCCAACTGTTTCAGAAGAGTTGCGTTACAATTACACACACACACACACACACACAAACACACACCACACACACACACACACACACACACACACACACACACACACACGGGTTGGCCGGCAAAATCCCCCACTTTTCTTAAAAAAGCATGGGGATAATTATTATAATTGTACATCGCATGTGTATCGTATCACCAAAATGTGTATTGTGATACGTATCATATCATCCCAAAGTGTATCGTTATAGCTCTAATTTGTGGCCAGGTTGCCATTAGTGGTTTAACACAGATATTCTTATTAGAGATGACGAATTGTCAGTGGTTTTATTCAACAGTGGCCGGTGGCTAGGAAATCGCACACATCAACTGTAGTCAGTGGCTAGGAAATCGCACACATCAACTGTAGTCAGTGGTTAAGAAATCGCACACAAACCATAGTCGGTGGCTAGGAAATCGCACACATCAGCTGCAGTCAGTGGCTAGGAAATCGCACACATAAACCAGTTGGTGGCTAGGAAATTGCACACATCAACTGCGGTCAGTGGCTAGGAAATTGCACACATCAGCCCAGGTCGATGGCTAGGAAATCGCACACATCAACCGTAGTTGGCAGCTAGGAAATCGCACACATCAACCGTAGTTGGTGGCTAGGAAATCGCATACATCAACCGTAGTTGGCGTCCAGGAAATCGCACACATCAACTGTAGTTGGCAGCTAGGAAATCGCACACATCAACAGTAGTTGGTGGCTAGGAAATCGCATACATCAACCGTAGTTGGCGTCCAGGAAATCGCACACATCAACTGTAGTTGGCGGTTAGGAAATCGCACACAAGTCTTCACTTGCCATTTTCACCTCACCATCCAGTAACGCTTTCACAACACTCTTTGCTATAAAACCTGTCGTACCATGAGTAACATTTGGTGGTGTGTTTAAGAAGCGTTTCATATCATCGCGTTTATCCGTGCTGTCTATTTGTCCCTTTTCCACCTCTTTACCTTCGACTTGGGACAGCGACTGACGGAAATCCAGGAAACCTTCATTGATTAACTGGAAAAGAAAGTACATGGTAAACCCTCAAATTTGTTAAATTAAATTTCAATTTTCTCGTAGAAAATGTCCATTTGCATACCAGTAAGTTAATATTTTTGAAAATTTAGCACTAAACTGACTGGCTCACGGTTATAAAGCCAGTCATTTCAGTCCTAAATTTAAAACAAGAGTCCCAATGGGCCTGTATTGTTGACCTGGAACATTGGCATTTCAACTAGACAGGCCATCGCTTATAAGTAGAATCCTAATGTTTTGGCCAGAATTGCAACAAGGACATCCAAGATGGCTGCCAAGCAAATCGACCCATAAGGTTTTCTTGAACAATATTGGTTCAGCTCTTACCATAGATATTTCTGGATCAGTCCCCCTAAGGCACTTTGGAGAAGATTTTTAAAGATGTTTCTAAAAATCGGCCAAAAAACCAAGATGACTGCCAGCCAAATTGGCTTCGTTTGAACAAACCTGGATCTCCATGCGGATGCTTCCTGCAAAATATAACTGAAATTGTCCCAGCGGTTATCACTTTGGCATGGGAGCTTTGGCCAGCAAACTGCTTATCCATCAGTTTTGAAAAAGGCAAATTTCAAATCAGAATAACCAAAAAACCTACATAAAAACAATTTTGGCTTCAAAATCCATCAAATAATAAAATCCAATATGACCGCCAAATGCACTACATTTTGATTGGCCGATGGCGGACATGCTTTTTTACGCATAAACATTGAACAAACTTTAATGGTCCCTAATCATATCTCTCAAATTTAGACCCGACCAATTAGCGAAAACAAGGACATCCAAGATGGCCACCCAAACATTTGGCCAAACAAGTTCCCTTGAACAAACATGGTTCAGCTTTTTCCCTAGATGATGTTTCGCGAGTTTTGGCTTTTTAGACATTTCTACAAATTGAACAAAATGCAAATGGCTGCCAGCCGAATTAGCCGACCAGCATCCTTTGAACAAACTTGGATCTCTATGCCCTGTCAAATATACTTGAAATCCTCCAAGTGGTTCTTGAGATGAAGCCCAAGATTTGGACAGAACTGAAACAAGAAGGAAGGGGCCTACCAAATTGGGTTAAAATCAATCCATAGGTTCTCAAGAAGAATCCAAGATGGCCGATCAGCTTCCTTTGAACAAACTTGGATCTCTCTACCCTAAAGATACTTCCTGCCAAATATAATTGAACTCGGCCCACTGGTTCTGAAGAAAACATTTCAAATTTCCTATTGCTTTCGTTTGGGAGCTTTTGACGGGAAATAGATTCAAGCAATTCGTTTATCCGACAGTTTCAAAAATGTCGAATTTGAAATCAGAATAGCCAAAAACCTACATAAAACCAATATTGCCTTCAAAATCCAACAAATAAAAAAATCCAATATGCCCGCCAAACATGCTACATTTTGATTAGCCCATGGCAGCCATGTTTTTTACGTATGTCACCCTACCTTGAACAAACTTTAATCGCCCTTAGTCCCTAATCATATCCCTCAGATTTTCGTCATAAATGTTCAGTGGTTCTGGAGAAGTCATTTTGGCGAAGGTAGGTTATCCAAGATTGCCACCAATGCATTTGCCCAATCAAGTTCCCCTGAACAAACTTGGTTCAGCTGTTACCCTAGATGATGTATCATGAGTTTTCAATCGATGCATTCTATTGAATATTTTGAAACTATGTTGACTGGGAGCTAGTGCTGCATATCAGCTTATCTGTATAGTTACCTTTTAAGTTAGATTCTGTCAATTCAGATTTCAAGTCTTAAATCGATTCCAACACGTAAAAAAATTACTGAGATTAGCTAGAAATGGGCGGAGCATAGCTAGAAATGGGTGGGGCATAGCTAGAAATGGATCCATCCCTCAATCCTTCACAACAACGTGACAGAGTACTTACCCCATCCATATCAACAGTCTTTTTAAACTCCAGCTCTGGGTTTCTATCTAAAATTGTAGAGACAACCATGAAAGCCTGAAATAAAGGAATGAGCTTATATGATATTCTGACAAAAACCTGGCTATTATTAATTAACCCTTACTCATATCAGCCAAAAACGGCTTTTGCAGTGGTCTTGATAAATTGCAATTTGCAGACCAAGATAAGACTACTTTTGAAAACTTACCACTAGAATTACTGCCTCGATAACCGAGCCAGTCATTCCAGTGGTAAATTTTCAAAAATAGTCTTCTCTTGGTCTGCAAATGGACATTTTCTATGAGAAAATTGAAATTTTTGGACAAATTCATGGGTTAAAGGGTCATGATCAAGATTGGTCAAGGAAATCAAAACCATTTGCTTAGTGAAAGTCTACTTGCCAGCTAAGAGAAACCTTTTTTGAAAATTCACAATTGGATTGACTGGCTCGGTTATCGAGCCAGTCATTCCAGTTATAAATTTTTAAAAACAACATTCTATTGGCCTAAATACCACTGCAGAAGCAATTTTTTGTGAGCCTGCGAACGTGCTTGCATGTGCGTGCGTGCGTGCGTGCGTGTGTGTGCCGCTCAGCCTCTAGAATTATACCATTTTATACCATGTGCTCCCATAACTTGCTGTGCTGTCATGGGAACGACATATGGAAGTTACTGTATATGTGGTAACAACAAACCCACTGAATCCGCTACAAAACACCAGCAATAAATTTCAGACAAAATCTTCTCAAAAATAATCATCAGAATTTCAAATCTAACATGCTCAAGCAAATAACCCACAGGATGAATTGTGTTAATTGGTTTGAGATTTAGCTAATCATGCCTCGGCATCATAAGCTTAAACGTGTCTTAACCCTTTCACTGACAAATCCCTGAAAGGTTTATTCTTTAGGATATTAACCCTCTGGGCCATACCAAGAATTTACAAAAAGGTGCTACAAACCCTACAGCCAAAAGCTAAACTTGCTTAAAACCCTAGCCTATAAGCGGTAGTGGTGTGACAGCGGTGTAGATCTACCATGCCAACTATATTAACTATTTTTGGCAAAGTATCAGATCACTATATATAAAACTAGGTCAGGGGGTGGGGTCCAAAGTTCAAATATCCAAAAAAAAATGTCTCATACTTTACTCCCAAACTGTTGTGTGGAATTCAAAGAAATTTGGTGTGTGGGTTGCCCATTTAATTGCGGATTTCCTGACATTTATTTCTTTGGGCTGGAGAAGGGGTTAAAAGGCCAAGAAATTTATTGTAAGCAGAGATTGGAGTCTTCCAGATTTATCTAGATTTCTGGATTTTTCAGACCACTCTCGCACACCAGTTGACACCCTCTCCATGCATTGAAATTAAGCCAAATGAGCCACTACATTTAGATAGGACTAGTGATTACTAGACTATTTTTGAAATTTTACAACTGGAATGACTGGCTCAATTACCGAGCCAGTCATTCTAGTAGTAAATTTTCAAAAAGTCTTGCTCTGCTAATCAACATTTCTTAAGATCACAGCAGAGGCATTCTTTGGCCACCATGCCTATTAATGGGTTGACAAATGAAATTGTTACCATTGGGCTGGTCATTGTACTAACCCTGGTCAATTTCTACTAGCCTCTGGCTCATGTTAATTTTAACTCCTGCTCTCACAGATCACTTCCCCTGATGACATCCAGATTTTTCACAACAATCCACTCCAGTCCCTGTGTAATGCAACTAATTCAAACAAATTTGGTATGTGATTGTGGAGTGCAAAGGATACACCCCCAGGGATGGGATGGGTAAAGAGGTCAAAGTGGTGAGCATGGGGATTTGCTATAATGCGTCATCGACCAACCAATCTAGTTATCACTCGCTTACCATCATGGTCGAAGACTTGATGCTTGGTAGATAACATTATGAACAGGAGTAATCAGAGATTGTAAATCACCGCCGAGACCACCCTACTGTTTTTGTTATATCCAAATTTGTTAAATCTTTATGTATGATCACACAGATCACAGCCAAAGTCTGGAAACCCTTGTTTAGGTTATGTTGGTTTGTTGTGTTAAAATTTTAAACGAATCGGATCAGTAGCTTTTTAGATGCAATACCGGACGCATGCACACACATAATACCCTCTTTTCTCTTAGGGCAAGGGTAATAATCCAAGAATGAATACCAATAAAGATCAAATATAAATAGTTTTCTGTGAATGAAATTCCTAGCATAAAATCGTCAACGATAGCGTGGAAATTCCCTTATTTAACCGAGTACTCGATTTCCTGCTGGCCGGAATCGCTTACTGAGAATGTCTAACCTAATTTATAATTTCGTTTGATAAAATATTACCTACAGCTGATTTAGTGTGCATCCTTACATAGCTTGCTCATTAATACCATTATCTCACACCCGTCACTTAGCTTCTAGGGAGATGTTCGCGTGCTTCTACCGTCTAATTTCTGTTCCTCAATCATCTATCCTGATAACGCAGGTTATGGGGCTGCTACTGGGTTAGTACGGGCCCGTAACATGCATTATTAAAGTAAGGACAGTCATGAGACATATTAGCTTGTTATTGCCCTTTGAAATCGCCTTTGTTGACTGTTCCAGTTTTATTTCCGTTTTCTATTGTTCTTTCATCTTGTAAATGTTTCTCTTTTTTTTTTCTTCAGGATCATATGGCGAATAGGACAGTGATCTGGTTGAGATTTCATGAAAATGATGATTCTGTAATTCTATCTTCTGCACTATTTTATTAACCCCTTACCATTCTATGTCAAAATTTTTAATTTTCAAATTAAATTAAAAGAACTGGTGTTCTTTTCTCAACAGATTTGGTGGAAGATGTTGCCACTTTGGTGAAGACCCTCGGTGCTGTGGTCAGACCGAACGGGAACGCATTGAATTCCCAAACATTGTTTTAGAACGCAAAGCGAAGGTATTTCTAAAAAGGAATTGGCATTGGAATATGAAAATATGCATCCTTCAGATCTATCGATACTGCCCACATGCCTTTTCCCAGCCCTGTCATCACCGCTACCAGTCGCCATCTGAAATTTTGGTGAGAATTAATTTGTTCAGCGGTTTGAGGTTGAGAATTGGTCTCCAACCTCAGATGCATTTCGGAATGAGGAAAATTATCGAATAGAACCCCAGGGAGGACTGATTGCGGACTAAATGAATCGCATTCTTCTGCTGAAGATCTTTGATTTCTGAGCAAATGGCATCTAGACAATCGGATTCCCTTGGAACGGGAGTCCATACTGGAGTTGAAGTTAACGCAACTAACGATTGACGGATGAGCCAGTCTGGTTCGTAGCCGTTTCTTAGCCAATGACAGACTAACAATCTTGCACGACCTGTTCCTACTGGTTTGAGGACAGTTGAAGTCTGCCTTCGCCGGAAAGAATCTGCACACAGTTCGCGATCAATATTGCATGATAAGATGTTAATTCGCTTGGGTGAAGATTCTCGGCTCCCTTCGTTCCTGCCGTCACCGGAGCAGGTCTCGCCGGAAACCAGTGAGGACCATCCCCAATGGCCACCTCGCGGCTTCTTGGAATATGACGGCCCGGGACCGCCGCCACGCCTATCTTTACGGTAACCACCACAACCCGAGCCACCACCCTTCCAAACATCTTCATACGGCCTCTTATTAGATGACTTGTATGAGGATGAACGGCCAGGTTCCTGTGAACCAGATGCCTGATGGGTATCACAGCCAGAAGGATGGAAGGGGCGATCTCTGGCACTGCCTCTGTTGCTCTTGCCGATGCTGCTTCTAGGACTGCTGCGGCCGAGTCCTCTTCGTCGACTTCCACGACTTGCCGACTACTTCCTGCTCTGCGACCAATGACGCAACTTTGGAGAGCTTGCCGTGCAGAGCCGCTAAGCAAGCCCGGACAATTTAAGGGTGCAGAAGATAACGCATCCCTCATCTCTGGTCCTGGTTATACGCAATCGAGAACCATTCTCCGCCGCTCCGCCAATGATCTAGTGATCACCCGGCCAGGCAATCTTGGGACAAGCGCATGGTGTCCCGGATAACTCCAGGAGCAGCCTCTGCCACTTCCCCACCTTCCGCCACACAGGTCAGCATATCCTGCAGGACGGTGCAACCGTGCGAGTGCAGCCATAGGCCTGCTCCAGAAGCGGCCCCTACTCCTTATCGCCTTAGGGGCCTTGGGCAGCGAGTCATCCGGCTGAACCAGATGGTACGCCGCAACTTCCAACATATCAGAAGTCTGCGTGTCCAAGGGGGAGCGTCGGCATGGTCGAAGAGCCACACGACAGAGCGCTACCCACTCGCTCTGACATCCGCTCCATCGCCGGATCGTGCTGAGATCCTTGATCCGATGCCAACCCGAGATGGTCAGACATCCAGCCAAGGACCTGCACTCATTCAGCTTCGGTGGAAAAGGATGATTCATCCATCAATGGACTACCATTCTCATCCTCCTCACCCTTGGATGAGTAAGCCACCGATGATCTATGCTAGGAGCTACGGACCAAACTTCCAATACGAAGTGGATCCGTGGCTCGACTACTTGTGGCTACAGTATCTAGCAAATCGCCAGATACGGATTCCCCGCAATCCATTGGCTCCAGCACGGGAGCCGGGACTACGGGACTGAGCGAAATCTGGGTGAAAAATGCCCGACGGAACGTCAACATCTCCACCTGGCTGGCAAACCCGTAAAAGCCTGTGGGTGACCCGCAGGAAGTACTGGTATCTGCCACCTGAGAAAGCTCCAGCATGCCAGAATCTTCCATCAGGAAGATATCTTCCTCCTCTGCCATCGGCTCTTGAGCCAAAGCAAGAGGAAGAACAGGTGCTTGTCCCTCCGCAGAACTGGCCGGACCAGCGATAGGTAATCTTGCACCATGCTGCATCGTCGGGATCGTGGACTGGAAAGACTCGAACATCGCCTTGAATTGGGCCGCCCAAACACCCAAGGCCGAGTCCATACGCTCGCTCAGGCGCTCTTCAAGACCTTTTACTGATGACTGATCAACTTTGGCCACCTTTTCCTTCGCGATCCTCTCCAAACACGCACGCTGATCACGATCGAACTCCGCCACCAACTCTGACGACCACTTCGCACATACATCGCAAGGACTTCCAACCTTGCACTTCCTGCAGGCAACACAGTGATGACCGGAGAACTTCCACTTCATGAAGCGGTTCCACTGCTGACAGAGCGTGTCAGGAGGGGCCTTGCCTTGCCTTTTCACGTTCTGCGAACACAGAATAGGAATTAAAACGCTGCACATGATAACGTGATGACGAGCAACATGCACAATTTACTTGATTGTAATATAAATCACTTACAAAACATTAACTTTCTCTTAAATTAATGATAATCAAGTTTTAGGCAGGAAATATTTGAAAATTTTTAGAGTGAAAATTTTATAAACATGACTTGGTAATTAACTAACGTTAAAATAGCCAAGAAATAATGACTAATCACTACATACACCCTCGGCAATGAAGCGAGAGCTAAAGAACGGCCTAAAACAGAGTGCATAGACACGCCAAGCCAAAACAAAACGTTAATCATGGGTTATTATCTTGGCTACGGGCGCATCTATCTTAGAAGGAACCGAGTCGCAAGAGAAATTAACCGAGTACCCGGATAAGATAAACCAGTTAACGGGTAACAGAGCGACTCCAACAATGGCTACCATTTTAAAATAATGTGCCAATTTAAGGAAATTGTAATCAGTCATTACGGCACGAATGTATAAATTCTAGATTGATACAACCTGCCCCTGTGATGACTTTCGCTTTCCTTCCATGAAGCCAGCGATGGATAACGTTAAACATGCTTAATTCCGTTAAAATTGCACAAATTTTAGAGCTCAAAAACATGCGGCTTGAAGTCAGCAAAATAGACGAATCTGTCTGTTGTTGGAAATTGACTCGGTACCTGGAGGCTATGGCAATTCCTGGACACAGTATGGGCAGGACCATGGAGAGTGCGGAGTTTTAATTGTTTATTTTGAGCTAGACTAGATAATAGACATTATCATGATAGTACATCTGGTAAGTATTATTCGAAATAGAAAATGAGATATGGGGAATTCATCGGTGAAAGCGTTAAGTACCTCCACAACAATTTGTCGATAAGCGGGATCAATGATCTTGCTGAGCATCTGTTCCACGAGGAGTGAAAAGTTCAGCTCATACATCGTCATATCAGACATAGTGGGTTGCTGAAAAAGAGAGCACGGGAGTAGTGAGAATATAAATACATTTAACCATTTAAAATTTGGTCAAGAAAATCAAAACATTTCCCTATTATACGTCCATTTGCATGCCAATAAAACAATTTTTTGAAAATTTACCACTGAAATGGCTGCCTTGGTAACACAGCAGGTCATTCCAGTGTTAAATTTTCAAAAATAGTCTTCACTTGACTATCAAAGGGTTACTAACGGCATCATAATAACCATTCAAATGTACCATTTTATGGATTTTACTTATATTTACGATGCAAAAACTGGAAATGACAGACGACGACGACACTGATACCACCATGCCCAATATTATTGTGCTGCTTCCTATCGGGATAGGTAACCCAGCATTAAACCTTTGCTCCAAACTAGTTAAGTAATGCAGAAATATTAAGCCAAGATAATTTACTAAACACAAACACTGGATGTTTATGAGGTGAGACAACAAAGCACCATTTATTAACTCCTTAATGCTCAAAATTCTTTAATAAATTAAAATATTTACTCATTGGATGTCCAATTGCAGGCCATGAGAAAACTATTTTTGAAAATTTATGACTGAAATGACTGGCTCGGTCATCGAGCCAGTCATTCCAGCGTAAATTCTCAAAATAGTCTTCTCTTGGTCTGCAAATGGATATTTCTCAAAACCACAGTAGTGGCCGCTTTTGGCTGGCTTGACCGTAAAAGGGTATACAGATTAGCACACTTGATTATCAATACACACTAGAATTAATACCTGAGGCAGCAGATATCCAGCCACCTTAATGCCACCAGGTGTTCTCTCCAGTATCTGCCATACACGCTCGTAGAAATCCTTCGGAACACGATTCAATGCACCATCTAACTGACGTTTTTGTAATGGGCTCCTGCACATGAATTGTTAGTTTGTTTAAAAGAATTACAATCAAACAAGTAGTACAAGAGACAAATTGTATTCTGGATTTAAATGATGGTGAATTTTTAAAGGAATACTCATCTCATTTCAAATGATATGTTGCTCTGATAGATTATGGTGTGTGCGTGCATGTGTTCTCCGCTTCTATGTTCTAATGCAGCCTTTTTCCGGAGGTCAATAGGACGGATGTGATTGACAGTAATTCTCATATATTAATGAGGCACAGTGCCAATATATTACTTTTAATCGTCTAAGCTAAATTTTTTTAAACTTTACACTGATATGACTGGCTCTGTAGTAGTTCATGTACCAGTAAAACCAAGTGAGTATCGTGTTTATAAATAGCACATTTCCTCGGATGTACATAGTAATTTTTCTAGTGCTATTGTAGAAAAGTTAGGTAGCCATGTTAGTGTGGACAGACAATAAACACATGATTGAAAGGTAGTAAGTTTTAACCATTTAACACTTAAACTGGACCAAAAACAGCTTCTGTAGTGGTCCTGAGAAACGTCCATTTACAGGCCAAGAGAAGAGTATTTTTGAAAATCTATCACTGGAATGACTGGATCGATAACCGAGCCAGTCATTCCAGTGATAAATTTTCTAAAATATTCTTCTCCTGATCTGCAAATGGACTTTTTCTGAGAAAATTGAAATTTTCTTGAACAAATTTAAGGCTTAACGGGATAAGACTAACTTAGTTTATTTTGACGAGCTTTCCCACATAAATGTGCTTCATCAGGTCCTCATCAGGAAGCACATTTGTGTGAGAAAGCTCATCAAAATAAACTAAGTTAGTATTAAAACGTACTACATGTATCTTTGAATCATGTTTTTCCTGTGTGATTGTTTTAGCACTATACCTGAATTCACTATCTGTGATATTCCGAGTGAGAACCGAATAGACAAGCTGCTTGACAATGTTTGGTGACAAGCTGTGAATATCACGATCCTTCTCGTCTCCCTGAAACAACTCCACCTGCATGGCATGCACAAACCACCTGTAAAATAAACACAAGCACATGCATACATTAAAGCTGACATGCTGTTCTAAAACCATCTGTTAAATAACAACAAGCACATACATTAAAGCTGACATGCTGTTCTAAAACCACCTGTTAAATAAACACAAGCACATACATTACCCCTTTAACACTCATATTAGCCAAAAATGGCTTCTCCAGAGGTCTTGAGAAATATCCATTTGCAGACCAAGAGAAGACCATTTTTGAAAACTTACCACTGGAATAACTGGCTCGATAACTGAGCCAGTCATTCCAGTGGTAAATTTTCAAAAACAGTCTTCTTTTGGTCTACAAATGGACATTTTCTATGAGAAAATTTAAATTTTCTTGAACAAATTTGAGGATTAAAAGCCAATAGTTTATTCATACCCGATTCTAATCTTGAGAATGCCATCAAACAGATCCGGCGCCGAAGCTATGAACTTTCCTATGCTGATAATAAGCTCCTGCTGTAACACGGCCTGACATATGTCATACGGCGTGCACTTAGCATAGATAATACTCTTTATCTCATTCGGTGCCAGTGGTTTATCAACCACCTCCTCTTCGTGACCAAACACACCGAGCGTGACCTGAAATCACGTAAAAATGTCCACTGAATAACCACAGGATTTTCACTCATTTCACAATGTGTATTTCAATCGCTTTTCCATGATATTGTATTTAAATGGAATTACACAATTTAATGACATTGAGTCATTTGAGTGCTCACCAAATAATGGCATGCATATATGGTTTTAAGAATATTCAGCAACTTACTTGCCTGATTGTCTGGAAATATACAGGCTGGAACATTCAACTTTCCATGCCTTTTCCATGACTTTTCAGGACTTAATTCTAAATTCTCAGATTCATAACATAACCACATAATCCATTATCAAAATCATTATTATTGATGGCTGGATGGATGGATGGATGGTGGGTACACGGATGGGTGGGTGGGTGCGTGGATGGAGGGATGGGATGGGATGGGATGGATAGATGGGTGGGATGGATGGGATAGGATGGGGTGGGATGGATTGATAGATGGGTGAGATGGATGGATGGGACGGGATGGGATGAATAGATGGGTGAATGGATGGATGGGAGTGTGGGTGTGGTGGGTGGGTGGGCAATTGGATAGATGGATGGGTGGGTGAATGGATGGATGGACAGACAGACGGATGCACACCCAGACATCAACGAGGATGGATGAAGTGAGAGGGTAAATAGATGGGTGGTTGCAGGTAGTACACATGTCTATGAGGATACATGGACACTGCTTTTCCAGGCTTTCCTGGTTTTATTTCTAAATTTGTATGTTCCATGATTTTCATGACCTGTACACACACTGATGCTAGTTAAGACATTCAGTGTTCTACCTGTTTTCCTCTAACGAGTATTGAGGTGATCGATGGAGCCAGAGAATCCACCAACTTTCCAAGCAACGCAGAGCAGAATCGTACCACCCACCAATGTTTGTGTGTACCTGCATCAACAATAACATGATATAATAACTGACGTTACACCGCCTGGACGCTGAAAACACAGTTTCTCAATTTTAAGGCTACCACTATGCAAAGGTGTTAAATATTTTAGAAAATAATGGAGGAACCCAGTTTTAGCTATGCCCTACCCATCTCTAACTAAGTTTCATTCAGGCTTTGGGATTGATCGATCCTTGCACTCCCCGAACCTCAATTTCCAGAAAACTATACAAGTAAGCTGTTGCATATTTTGAAATTAATTTGACTGGGTTTTGTTGCTGCCTATGGCAGCTAGGCAGCAACAGTGCCCAGTCAAATTAGTTTCAAAATATTCAACAGAATATTTATTAAATAGTAAAGACATACAATTTGTACAACTTGACTGACTATTACGAGCTTAAGACAGACTAAATCCAGCCATTCATGACATCACTGATTATGACATCAGCCTACATGTGAAGTAGTTGAATAGGACGTCATATTATTGACTGACAAACTGGATTCATCCATTGCAACAGCATGTAAAAGTACACCAGCTACAAATTGAGGGATCAGACCTGTCCGTCAAGTAGCCGACATCATAATCAAAATATGTCACTTATTAGCTGACATTAAAAATCAACTGGCGTAGGTCCATCAAGAAAGTGATAGGAAAGCGTATGAATTCTACGTCTTTTTGTGAATTAACAATTTAATAAACATTCTGTTAAATATTTTGAAACTAATTTGACTGGGAGTTGTTGCTGCCCTAGGTCATATATTTAGAAGACTATGGAATTTTGGCAGGTTTTGTACACATTGTTGATGCACAGGTATGACTTATTATTTACGATCATGTATATTTTAGTTAGTAATAGCTTTCAGCAGCACAGTTTTCAAAATTTCATTAGCTATAGTTAGAGTATTTTATAGCATCCATGTAACTTTTGGGATACAAACACGTTACCTCACTGGGCGGGTCAATTCTCAACTAATACTAGCCCGTACAAATTTCTTCTATCCTCGGGATAACCTTAATGTCAATGGAAGGATTCATTTCTACCTACGCCATGCCCTTTTCTAGATAAGCTCCGCCAAACTTTTTAAACATGTTGAAATCGATTTGATAACTGTGAAACTGAATTCCCAGCACCTAAATATTGCGGTAACTATACACTGTAAGCTTCCAGACAAATTAGTTATAAAATACTCAAATGAACGTTTATTTTTAAATTGTAATTTCATCAAAGACACACTATTCGTATATTAGTGACAGACCTTTTGACCTTCATGACTGAGCTATACATCATTCTGATTGCGACGTCAGCTAACTGGTGACATTAATGGACCTTTCCATTTTTAGCAATGCCCCGCCCATCTCTAGCTAAGCTCCACCCACACCTTGCTCATGTTGGGATTGATCAATCCCTGAATGCCCTAACTAGCAATTTCCTGAAAACTATGCAGGTAAACTGTTGAGATATTTTGTAACTAATTTGACTGGATGCTGTTGCTGCCTATGGCAGCAACAGCGCCCAGTCAAATTAGTTTCAAAATATTCAACAAAATATTTATTAAATAGTAGACATACAATTCGTACATCAACGCATAGTCTGTCTTCAAATATATCTGCATGACGTACTTATCTATGTCATTCATGACATCATTCATTATGATGTCATTCTACACCTCGCATAGTTGATTATGATGTCATAGGATGGATGGATAAAGTGGAAAGGTCTATTATGACGTGAGCTTCATGAGTGACAGATCGGATCCCTCTATTCATACATGTAGGTAATACCTCTCGTAAACAAATTTGTATGCCTTTCGCTATAAAATACTGACCAGCTTTCTGAATGAGTACTTCTATCCTCTCCCTGATTGTTTTGTCTTCGATGCAGTGGTTTGGTCCATCTCTCATCAAGAGGACGTGTAGATATTGACTCTTCGCTTTCAGATTGTCCGTCTGACACATCATCTGATATACGTCCCAGTTAGACCTCTGCGTCACATCCTAAATAAGCAAGCAAACTGATTTTCATTAGTTTGTGCATGCAAGTGTACATGAGAGAAATATTACATGACTTGTTGCCTAATGGAGGAATCCAGTTTTCGCTACGCCCTGCCCATCTCTAGCTACGCTCCACCCACACTTTGCCCATGTTTGGATCGATCAATCCGTGCACTCTTTGAATATCAATTTCCAGAAAGCTATACATGTAAGCTGTTATTAAATAGTAGACATACAATTTGTACAACTTGACAGACTATTAAGGGCTTAAGATGGACTAAATCGCATCATTCATGGGGTAATTGATTATGACATCAACCTACTTGTGACATAGTTGATTCTGACATCACATGATTGACCCAGAAACTGGATTCCTCCATTACAATGAAGATCTAAAGCTACTTTGATGTAAAATATCTAAAATGTACATTATTTACGAATACAATCCCAGATGATAATACTAGAAATATATTGATGTACACAAAACCAGGAAAAGCAATCGATAGTATTCAACAACAGGATAAAATGCCAATCTAGCTATATGCCCCTCCTCAACTATACCCAACCACCAAGCATCACCATAAATATTCAGTAATATTCAATAGGAAGATAATGTGAAGTCTTGTGCCGCATCAGAATGAGCAGGATGGACATATCTAACACTGTCACAGACAACCCCACCCACCCACCGCCGCACACATTGCACCCCTGCATACCTATCTCACTTCACTGATGATACATTAACACATGGGTGATGGACATAATTTACATGAATTACAATTTATAATCAATATTATTTCTAAGTTCTATAAAAACAGTTGCACTCAACCATCCACAACATACGATAAATCGATATTTTGAAACTAATTTGACTGGAAAGGGTCAAATTAATTTCAAAAGAATAAACAACTTTCGTGTGTATTTGCTTTGAATTTCAGTGGTAAAAGCATTAAATAATCAGCTTAATAATTTAATGCTCAAGATCGGATTTAAAAAATTAAAAGTTTTGCTTAATAAATGTCTATTTGCAGGCGAAGAGAAGACTACTTTTGAAAATCTACCACAGGAATGACTGGCTCGATAACACAGCCAGTCATTCTAGTAGTATATTTGAAGAAATGGTCTTCTCTTCGCCTGCAAATAGACATTTAAAAATATCACTGTAGAAGGTCGAAGCCATTTTGGTCAGTCTGGCCAGTAAAGTCTTAACAGGAACCTGGTAATTAATTCCTTCCTCATATCGTAATTCCATGATCTGCGGCATGGCGGTCATGCTGGCAAATGGCGTCGTTACCGACTTCTCCTCAAATGGCTGGAAGATCGAACCATCGGTCAAAGTATGAAGGAAGTCCAGGTGCTCTACACATGCAGAGGATAATAAAGTCTGAAACACAACAATTAAATTACAGTCAAAACCTGTCTATAAGAAGTATAAGTCTCACTGCCTTTCCGTGGGGGGGGGGGGGGGTGTTTCAATGGATAACTTTATAATCCTTTAATAGTACAGATTTGTCAAGAAAATCAATAGTTTTACTCAGTGAATGTCCGTTTACATGTCACGAGATTATCTTAAATTTCAAAACCCAAGCCAGTTATTCCAATTGTAAATTTTCAGTCTTCTCTTTGCCTACTAATGGACATTCCTTAAGACCATTGCAGATGCCAGCATGGCACTAAATGGTTAACAAATGAATTGTTAAGCCTACCAAATGACTTTTACAGCACTTGGTCTCGTGAATATTTTCAAACAAGAGATCGAAGGGGCCTCAACTGCCGACTTGCAACATCAGTATTTGAACAAAAAGCTTTAAAAGGATGCAAATTTTGGCTGGAAATACACACGTTTTTGTATCAATAATCGCAATCTGAGTTCCAAACGTAGAGTACAGCTCATAAATAAGTTAACATGTTTCCAAAATCAAAACAGAAACATGTTAGTTAGTACTATTATGAACACGATGTAGGAAATGTTCTGTTGAATATTTCGGGCATAATTTGATTGGAAGCCATTGATCCCTGAACTCCCTGACTATCAATTTCCAAAAAACAATACTGGTAAGCTACTGAATATTTTGAAACTAATTTGACTGGGTGCAATTGCTGCCATAAAAGCGCCAAGTTAAAGTAGTTTCAAAATATTCAACAGCATGTTTATTAAATAGTAAAGACATACAATTCATACAACAACGCTTAGTCCATCATCAATTAAGCATTCATGACGACCTTATCTATATCATTCATGATGTCATTGATTATGACATCATCCTACACATCACATTGTTGACTATGACGTTATATGATTGATGGATAAACTGGAAAGGTCCATTCAATGTAATGACCCAATCCACGAAATTGATTGTCTAAACAACAACCCGAGTTCTGAAGGAATGGTGATCAGATCTGGCCTACAGGTCGTCCTTGTTCTCCCGAAAAGCGTTATTGATCTATGGATTAATGATTAACATGAGTGGTCCAATTATTGAAATTGTATTACTGAATATTCTAAAATGCTACATGTGTGATTATTTAACCAGGTTAAGCCGGCGTGTTGGTCTTGGTGTTCTGAGGAACCATATTTTGAATTAAAATATTCAAATCGCAAGGTCATCATGGTTTAATAATACATTTTACAGAAATTTCCCATGGGCAAAGAATTTATAATACACAATCATGATCATCAACATCATCATCATCATTATTATTATTATTATTCAATCACAGCTATTTTTCCTATCAGCACAAACATCATACCTGTAATCTCGCCACTCTGACATTGACACCATCGATATCTCCACGTTTAAGCTGAGACAGTAACTCGAGGAACTCACCAAAATATGGACCTCTAAAACAGACATGGGATGATAAGTCAGTATTACAGTACAGCTTAGAAATAATTTTTAAGACTGTAAGAAATGTTTTGTTGAATATTTTGAACATTATTGGATTACTATGCTTTTCTTGTTTTGGAAACATGTTATATTATTTCTGACCCGTGTAAGAACTGTAAGAACCTTTCACACTTTAATGGTCAAGCCGGCCAAAATCTCACTCGGCAGTGCTTTTGAAGAATAGACTATTTTTGAAACTTTAACACTGGAGTAACTGGTTAGTGAGCCACTCATTCCAATGGTAAATTTAATAAAAATTATCTTATATTCGCCTGAAAATGGACATTCACCGATGATTTTTTTTGTGCTCAAGCTGACCAAAACTCGCCTTTTGCAATTGTCTTATCTCCATATGTAGGCCAAGAAAACTATTTTTTTTAATTCGCCTGTGCGGGGATCGATCAATCCCTCCACTCTGAATCTCAATTTCCAGAGAACTATACAGGTAAGCTGTTGATTATTTTGAAACTAATTTGATTGGGTACTGTTGCTGGAGCAACAGCACCAAGTCAAACTTGTTTCAAAATATTCAACAGCATGGTTATTAAAAAGTAAAGACATACAATTCGTAAAACAATGCTTAGTATCTTATTAAAGTGCTTGATAGTTTTATATTCCATCTACAAACTCCTTTGAGCTCCTCTATTTACCTTATGTTGTTTTCCCGGAGAACCATACAGAATGTAGGCCTTCCACTCAGCTTCCAACATTTACCCACAAATGCCAGGTCATTCTTTAAATGGAAGTGAATCAGAGGTTAGACACACTCAAGAAATAAAACAGTCAAACCTGTTCAGAGCATAATTTATCTGGTATCAAATATATTTAGGATTTGCTATACATTCTGCAACATGCATAGCTGTATCTGCTTTGCAAAATTTGTATGGAATTGCAGTTTATTATTGATTTTCCCAAGTGCTATTATTAACCCTTTCAATGACAAAACCATGTACATGCATAGCATATTCTATTGAATATTTTGAAATTAATATAACTGGAAGCCATTGCTGCCTTAGGCAGCAATGGCTTCCAGTCATATTAATTTCAAAATATTCAACAGCTTTCCTGTTTGTTTGCTCTGAGATTAAGATACAGGGGAGTTATCAGTGATAGAGTTAATTGCTATACATTTTTACCGACAACTGTACAATTTATAATTTGCATAGCAATACATGCTATGCAAATTTCAAATTCTAAATTATGCCCTGCTGTTCAACAGATCACCTGGCTTTTTGAACAATGTGACGGTGCTTCTTTCGGACAGGTAGTCGATTGACCACTTGTTTAACACTTTATCCATCAAATTTGGTCAGTACCAGTCATTTCTGTGATAAACTTTCAAAAATAGTTTTCTCTTGTTCTGCAAATGGGCATTTCTCAAGGCCACTGTAAAATCTGTTTTAGCTGATATGAGTGTTAAAGGGATAACAACTAATGCATGGTTCATAGTCTCATAAAAAGTGCAAATTTAAGCACTTTTCATGAGTTCTTCCAACCATTTACAATGAACATTTTCCAATTTCTGTCAGTATTTTCCTATTTAGAGCTGTCTTGAAACGCTTCAATGGTCAAGAAAACCAAAACTGGCTTTTTTCAGTGGTCCTGATGGACGTCCATCTGCTGACTAAGATAAAACTATATTTAACACTGATGTGACTGGCCTGTTAAATGAGCCAGTAATTCCACTAATAAATTTTTTAAAGTAGTCTTCTCTTACCCAGCAGATGGAAATTCAACAGCACTCTTTAATTTTTTTTTTTAACAAATCTTGACTATTAGATGGTAAAAATTGCAGTAATTATGAAATTATGTACTTTTAACTTACCGGGAATAAAGGTTTTGTGAAAATGTAACAGCTTTCATAGTTTTATACTAAATCTATGAATTTCTAAGTTAATCTGCAAAAAAGCATGCACTTTTAAGGGCCTTGAAAAACAATCCTTTCAAAGATCACTATGAACCCTATAAAGAACCATCACCATCTGGCTAAAAAAACAACCCAGAAAGACATATGTATCAACACATAATGGTGTATCCAGCCAAAACCACATCTGCAGTGGTCATGAATAATGTTCATTTGCAGGCCAAAAGAAAACTATTTTTTAATTTTACCACTGGAATGACTGGCTCAATAACTGAGCCAGTCATTACGTTGGTAAAATGTCAAAAATTTTCTTCTCTTGGCCTGAAAATGGACATTCAGTCAGGATTTTTTCTCCAAATTTGGCCATTAAACGAATAAAGGACATGTTTATAATGACTAATTATGAGGGCTCCATAGAACAGCACAGGCTTTCCTGTACGCAAATTGTCATGTGTTACTCTGGTATATACAGACAGCTCAGAAATAAATTATCATATTTCCAAAACAAAAACACAACCCTGTTAGTAAAATTTTGAACACAATGTAAGAAATGGCCGGTTGAATATTTTGAACATAATTGGATTGGAAAACTCCAATTATATTTAAAATATTCACCAGTACAATTTAAGTTATTTCTAAGCCATACTGTATGCCCTGCTCAAGAAAGACATGTGAATTCATGAGTTTGTGGCTCTTGAACAGGATCAAAAGACAACATGTCATAAGCAACCCCCATCTTGTTCTCAAAAGGCATTTCATATCCTAATAGGCTATACAGTCACACAAAGATAGTGTATGCTTGACCATGTTCTGTGAATTTCACCAAACATGTCTGCACAAAGAGCTTTGTAATTTGCTGTATTCTGCGTCAACACCTATAACCCTCGCAGATGTCACCACTACACAACCCAGCTGATTGTGCTAAGTACTGACCTCAAAGAAGCGGGGATGGGTACAGTGAGGTCCTAGAACAGTGATGAAGATTAGCAGGGGCCCTAAACTCACTAGCTCAGGTGTTGTTTTAAATTGTTCCATTCATAATAAGATTGCGAACAGAAAATCATTTTATATATCTGCCGACTCTATTGCCGGTAAAGCCAGTTTCATTAACTCTTTCAATACTTGCAAAGTACATCTTTATGACGCATAGCATATTCTGTTGAATATCTTGAAATTAATATCAATGGAAGCCATTGCGGCCTAAGGGAGCGATGGCTTTCAGTCACATTAATTTCAAAATATTCAACAGATTTTTTTCTTTATTTGTCATGAAATTGAGATTTATATACATGTATATATAATTTAACACCTATATTAGTAAATCCTAAATTATTATATCCTGTGTTTCTAAATGTGGGACCTTGTGTGCTGATGCATCATAATTATAAGATTGGGCCCTTGAAAAATTGACTGGGCCCCTTCAGGTTTGCTTTTACGGGCCCAGGTGGCTACATGGTTAAAAAGCTAAAGCTTTATCACTGACCAAGCAGAACATGAGGGAGCTATGGACTCTGGCTTGGGGGATGAGAACCAGTGGTCACAGAACGACTGATTGCAGGTACCAGATGTTTTAACTACTGCAGTGGCACAAGCAGTTCATTAACCGAACCCGTCATTCGAGTCGCAAATCTTCAAAAATAGTTTTCTCATGACCTGTAAATAGATGTTCAATAAAGAAATATTGTTATCTTCTGGACGCCCTTTAACCATTAATGTGCAAAACATGAAAAACATGATCCAGCATCTTTATCTTTTGCTCTATATGTGGCTGTCGGGCCTGGCTTGTCAACTGAACAGCGGATCAGATGTATAGCGCTTAGAGCATGCAATCGCATGCAGTTCAGCGCAATAAAAATGTGCTATCTATCTATCTATCTAACGGCCTGAAAGTCAGGTGGTCACTGGGACAGGTTAGACAGTATCTTCTTATAATCTGACATACCTTTAGATCATCGATTATCAGGGAGAGATCCTGGGCGAGATAGAAGTCATGCCACTCAAACAGAAGTGGGTAACACAGTACCGTACTGCCCATAGCTCGATAAATCTGAGCAAATAAATACATATTTATCACATAAGCAAGACTACATTCTATTTATTACATAACATTTATTAAACATATTATTTTATGCTCAACTAGAATCACATAATGATCTTTTAACACTCATATCAGCCAAAATCGGCTTCTGCAGTGGTCTTGACAAATGTTCATTTACAGACCAAGACAAGACTATTTTTCTAAATTGACCACTGGAATGACTGGCTCGGTTACCGAGACAGTCATTAGTGGCAAATTTTCAAAAATAGTTTCCTCTTGGTCTCCAACTGGACATTTTCTAAATTATTGGTTAAAATGTTATAAAATTAAATATTTGGATAAACTTTAACGAAAAAACTCAGACATTTTAAATGATCAAGTACAAATAATTCCAAACCTGAAATAATAAAATGCTGCATTTTTAACAAAGTAATTTTGGTTAGAGCTCTTATTAGTGAAGCCAGATATTGGTAAAAGAAAGTAAAGTGAAAATGATTAGAAAATGACAAGAATCGAGATCAATGACAATGGAGAGATCAGACTTGTTACTCTGACATCATAATTAATTACGCCACTAGGTAGCTCATGTCACAATCATAATGACGTTTGTCTCGCCCCAAGAAAATTGAAACATCTGTCACTAGTGTACGAATTGTATGTCTTTGATCAATTTACAATTTAATAAAGATTCTGTTAAATATTTTGAAACTAATTTGACTGGGAGCTGTTGCTGCCATACAATTCAGACACATTCGTGACCATTGCCATTTTCTTAACAGACCAAGTCATTTTTTACGTATTTGATTATGATGTCAGATACTCAACTGACAGATCGGATCTGTCCACTGGGGCGTGGGTTTGGAGACATTTCCGACACGGTTCTTACCTTTGAAGTACTAAGAACACCAAATGGCCTAGAAGGTCGTCCAGTTAAAGAGAGTTTATTATTTAGACCCAGGAGTTCATATGCTTTCGTGAGTTCCTTCGGTGCCCATATCTGTATTGGCTCTATTTGATGAGGCGTCTGTGTTTCAATGCCATATGTATTTAGCACCTGTTGAAGGCGAGCACTCTCAGCAATCAGAACAACTTGTACCACGAGATCACACGGTGTACCCTGTCATGATAAAAACATAACTATGTCGCTATGAAAGAATCAAATGGGAAAACTGAAAATTAATTTAAGCCTTTAAATTCCTAGGCAGCAACAGCTTCAAGCCAAAACCGGCCTCAGAAATAACTTAAAGGAGATCACAGACGAAAATTAGATTTCAATGAAAACCGCCAATTATACACGTTTTTATCCATTTTATAAATTAAAAGAAGTTGACCGATTTTCCCAAACTCTATCAGTAAATTTTTTTTTTAATATCATGAATTTTGACGTGACAAAATTAATGTCATGACATCATCGCATGAATTGTCAACCACATGGATTCAGATTATGCAACATGTGTTTTCAGGTTAAAAGAAACTAACGTCTAATACAGTCACTAAGTGGGACATCAGCTCTGACACAGGTTCTAGTTTAACAAACTCTAGTGGCCATCTTGCATATCATTAATTTGGTGGTGTTGAATGGGCTGTTGTGAGCTATAAATCATCAACAACAAAATATTATACATACGATAAAGACATGTACACAACAATAATTCACGCGATGACGTCACACCGTGATTCTTCACTCGGAAACTGAAGAAAATGATTTCACGTGTCGAAATTTACTATTAAAGAATTCGAAAATATGCAAACAATATATTTTATTTTATTTAAATTTTACAAAAGCATCATTTGGCATGCCGTGACCATTCTATGTTTGTGTTCCCCTTTAACATGTTTCCAAAACAAAGTAAGATGTACAATTCAAATATTTTTAACACAACTGCATTGGAAGGCTTTGCTGCCTAAAGCAGCCCTTTAACAAGCAAACCAGCCAAAACCTGCCTCTAAATATCTTGAGACATGTCGATTTGCAAGCCAATAGATTAAATTTGAAAATTTACCACTGGAATGTCTGGCCCAATAATCAAGCCAGTCATTTCAGTGACATATTTTCAAAAATAATATTCTCTTGGCCTGTAGATGAACAGTCAAATACGTAAATCTTTCTTGATCAAGCTTGGTCATTAAAGGGTTAATAATGCGAGTGGAGCTTATAAATACCTGGAAAGATGAATACCTAACATTAACCTTTGGCCGTTCAGATGCAGGTAGGCTCCTACGAATTGGATCCAATTCAGCTATATTCAACAGCTCATCCACTAAAACACAAACACATGCAATAGAAAATTAACCATTTCAATACTGAAAGATGAATTTCATGATAACCATGAGAATATTTTGAAAACTAATTTGACTTAAAGCTCCTGCTGCCCTAGTTAATTAGTTTCGAAATATTCAACAGGCCATTTCTTACATCATAAAGAATGTATGATATCGTGCTCAGAGATAACAGGTACATGTGTACATTACAATAGCTGGACTCACTTTTGGGAGCCAGATGTCATGCTAACATTGATTTGTAACCTTTAATCTTTTAATGACTAACTTTATTTTTTTTAAATATTTATTGAATGGCTACATGTATTTGCAGGCCAAGAGAACTATTTTTGAAAATTTACCACTGGAATGACTAGCTCGGTTATCAAGCCAGTCATTCCAGTGCTAAAGTTTCAAAAATAATCTTCTCTTGGCTTGAAAATAAACAAAATCAAGGATTTCTTTTTTCACGAGAGTTGATACTTACCTCCCTAATACTTTTTGATATTGCTAAATATCGGCGTTCACTCAATAAACACTCAGAATAAAAACAGTTAGGTGCCCCTACTGGGCAGGTAGACAGAGGGTAGTCCGGCGGATGACAGCCCCACCACTGCGCATGCGCCGACTACTACTTCCTCTGACTAATTTATTGGCTGACACACATGCAACTATTAAGAGCCCGAAGACCGAGCCTCTGTGGAGTGGAGAGGCCGGGTCCGTAACTAGGGAGGTAAGTATCAACTCTCTCGTGAAAAAGAAATCCTTGATTTCGTTTATTTCACTTCAAGAGTATACTTACCTCCCTAATACTTTTTGATATTGCCAGAATTCGACAGGGAATTCGGCGGGAGGGAGGCGAGGTCAGAAGACCAGCTCTTCCCTATGCGCTTTCACGCGTTCAAGGCACTTAAACATCTGAAACTGTGTGAAAACACAGTCAGGATTTGATGACCATCGGCTAACACCAACCGATGGATGAGATGACCGAATGTCATATGCGCTCCCCCCCCCCCCCCTCCTTCCTGGGAGGAAGACTAGAATGACCTCAATGTCCTATACGCTCTCTACGTACCAGTGCCATGTACTATAGGACAGAGACGAAGGCTCCATTTTCGTATACTCTCAATGATGAACCACATCAAAACACAAACCATCACCATATTAATAACAACGGGTAACGTGACAATACAATCAACAATGAACAACACATGAACAAGACTGACCTTGTTGAACTTGGCAGCTGTCATCCTCTTCCCAGTGTAGAAGACCGATGCAGTCCCAAAAAGTGGTTGTTACCATTAGTTAATTGTGAAGTATATAAGCAATGAGGAAACCCTCCTCAAAAAACATACAAGCGATTATTTTTTCAAAATCGACAAGGCGAGAGGATTCGAGGTGTCACGGAGATAATGGTCTGTAAAACTTGACTCACAGTGCCACTGAGCCACGGACATAATGTCATCCACAGGGACCCCATTAAATAGGGCAGTGGAAGTCACTACGCCGCGGACACTGTGAGCCTTGGCTATGTCAACCTGCTTACCAGTGGCGGATTTATGACAAAATTGGATACACTCTACAATCCACCTGGAAATGGTGTCCTTAGACGCCCTGCCATGGGGTTCAATATATGACAACCATAACGCTGACTGATCGGTCCGCCACTCCGAAGTACGCTGTTTGTACCAAAGTAGCGCCCGAACGGGACACCATGCTTTAGAATTAGGATCATATCTAGTTAAAGCTGGCAAAACAATAGGTTGACCTGGATATTTCAAAGACTGATTCTTAGCCAAGAAATTAATCCTAGGTAGCAGCTTAAGGCCTTCCCCTGTAACCACAAAACGGTCTTCCTCGGCTGATAAGGCATGAATTTCACTCCTACGCCTAGCCGAGGCTGCAGCAATTAAAAATACAGTTTTAAGAGTTAACAGTTTCATAGAAATGGAACTAAGTGGTTCAAAAGGCTTATCACCTAGCACCTGAAGCACTAGCGATAAACTCCAAGACGGAATCACCGGGGGATTCCTTGGTCTTAGATTGTCCATGCCTTTAATTAATACATTTAATGTACTTAATTCATCACTCCCCCTATTAGCCAAGCAAGGGATAACAGTCATTAACGCTGATTTATAACCAGCAATAGAGTTAGGCTTGAGGCTATAGGCATCATACAGGTGACAGAGGAAATCAGCTACTACCTGAATAGTCATCATACAGAGACTGGGCGACTTCGTTCCGCCCTGGCGGTTTATGTAAGTCACAACTGTTGAGTTGTCTGAACGAATAAGAACAATCTTGCCCTGAACTTTCTGTAAGAAATGTTCCAGGCCCAGGACTACTGCTCTTAGTTCCAGTAGATTTATATGTTCCTTTGACTGTTCCAGATTCCAAAGCCCTGATAGCGTGGATTCTCCCAGGCAAGCTCCCCACCCCGCCATCGATGCATCTGTATACACAGTCACCTGAGGGTGGGGAGGGGTTAGCAAAACCCCCACCAAGAGATTCTCTGTCTTCAACCACCATTGAAGGTGATGAATTAGAGGCGCCAACACTGACACGTTCGAGTCCAGCGAACCTGTACTCTGGGTCCATTGTGTCATGAGAAACAACTGGATCGGCCGCCTGCGTAAGGCGGCCTGAGGAATGACCGGTTCCAACGAAACCATCAACCCCAGCATTCTCAAGTAAACCCGTGCCAGGACATGACGACTGTCGCACACTGACTGAATTACCGAGATGAGTTTCTGAACTCTCTCCTGAGTAGGATAAACATATCCTGTCTCTAGATCGAAGAACATCCCCAGGTAAACAAACTTCTGGGATGGAGTCAGCTCTGACTTTTGAAAATTTATCATCCAGCCCAAATCCGTGAGAGTTTTCAAAACAATCTCTAGATTGGTCGATAAACTTTCCTGGGTGTGTGCATTTAACAGCCAGTCATCTATGTACGGAGGTATGCTGTGATCGCAAGAACCACACGGGTGAAAACCCGAGGAGCGGTGGAAATTCTGAAGGGTAACACCCTGAATTCCCACTGTCTGCCCTGGAATGCAAATCTCAGGAAGCGACGGAAACTCCTCGCTATGGGAATGTGGAAATAAGCATCCTTCAAATCTATTGAAGCTGTCCACATTCCCCTCTCTAACCCGCCAACACCGAGCGCACAGTCTCCATCTTGAAACTGGGCGTCTCTATGAACTTGTTCAACGGCTTGAGGTTGAGAATTGGTCTCCACCCTCCGGTGTTTTTTGTTACTAAGAACACGGTTGAATAGAAGCCCGGACACTTTTGTGCCGGTTGAATAGCTCCTTTTCGTATGAGGGAATTTATTTCCTCCTCGATACACAACCTTTGATCTGGATCTCTCGGATTTGGAGTCCAGATTGGCACTAGAGACAGTCGCAACGGCGGGCCTGTCATCCAATCGGGATGATACCCGACTGAAAGCCATCGCAAGACTAAACGGTCCTGAGTCAACCGTTCCCACTCTTACATGTGGTTCGCCAAACGGCCTCCCACCGGTCCACCTAGGGAGAGAGGTGGACATAAGGAGTGCAAGAGTGGCACTGTCTCCTTCGCCAGAAACACTGGAGTGGTTCTCACCGCGGTAACCGGCCCATCAGGCATGATTACCACGACCAGATCCTCGCGCGCCACGCCCAGCACCGCGCGCACCTCGGTGCGCGGGTGGCTGCCTGGCTGACTGCGCCTGAGGAGCCTGCGCCCTCCTCACTGCTGGCCGAATCGCACGCGGCCTAGGCCGACGCTGCGCTGGTGGGTGGCCTCTGACCTGGCCACCTCCACCTCGAGCCTGCAAGGGATGATACGCAGGGGGTGCGGCGCGAACGCGCTCCCGACGGAGCACTTTAAACTGCTCGCGCAGCGCCCTCTAGTTGTTGACCAGAGTAACCGTCTCCTGGAGGTGCCTGCATCCCTCACCTCCAAAGAGACCAGGACCTGTCATAGGCGTACGCAGTAGCCTATTATACAGGTCCTGGGATGGGCACAAATTGTTCAAAGCAAATGTGCGCCGCGCCCGGACACTCCTGGTCACCGCCCGAGTCATACAGTCCAAAGCCAGGTTGATACCATCCTGGATGGCTCTCTGGACTGTGACCGGGCTCAGCTGGCGCGATGCGGAAGCCGTTACTACCCCTTGTAACAGCTGTGAGACGTGGGACAGAGCGGCAATCGAAGCCCTCCCACTCTCCTCCGCATCGCGCAACGCGGCATTGGCCGAACGCAACGCGTTCGAACACAAGACTCCAGTGTCAGAATGGGAGCCTGGCCGCGCATCTTCCCCCAAAGCCGCGCAGTCATCCACGTTCGGCTTGGATACCACACCGTACCTCTGGTAGTCCAGGGGCACGATGTGGCAGCGCCTTGCTACCTCGCGAGGGGCCTTCGCGAGACGCCCATTCGCCTTAATGGACGTCTCCGCCGCCTCGAACATGTCAACGACATGCTCTGCCAGCGGCAGAGATGGCATAGCGGTAGCAGTAGCCGTTCCAGCTAACCACGGCCTGTGGTCACGCTGGCTAGCCGACTGCTCCACGGGCAGATCTGGCCGAACACTTACCAGCCACTGGCAAGCGTCCGACCAATCCTCCTCCGTGGCTAACTGCGAGCGCTCTACTAGACGAGGGCCTTCGTCTTCCTCCTGAGCGCCGGCAGTTGAAATCGACGGCGGATATGCTGATACCCCTGGCAAGCCAGGGAAAGCATGCGGGCCCGAAAGAACAGGCATGCTAAACTCCCTGGCTTGACCAGGAGCCGGCGCCGTGGAAGAGCGCGGGGCAGACACCGCCCCACCACGGCCCTGGCCAGCACCAGCGATACTCTCGGCAAGCCGAGGTATGCGGTAACCCTGGCCATCAGCACCACCCAGGGTCACCTTCTGGACCGTGAATTCTACTCCTGCGTGAGTAGAACCATGGAACACGTCGCCTGTATTCCCCGCGAGGTGTGCACCGACGTCGTACTCCATGGCCACGTCCCCAGACGGCGACTCTAGCAGGTAATCCTCTTCCTCCTGGCCAGAAAGATTAGACTCCGGGTCAGCAAAGAGAGCTAACCCGGACTGGCCAGGGAAGGTGCCATAGGAGGATTTGACACCCGCGGCGCGCGGATACCCAGGGTCTGATGAGCAGACCGCGGGTCCCAGCAACAACCGTTGTCCATGGCCCCTCGGCGCGGCACCAAGCCTGCTGCCAGGGTCGTGGACTGCCCCCAACAACGGGGCCACCTCTGAATCCACATCGAACACCGGACCGGACCTAAGGAAACCGGATTCGGAGGCGGGGATCACCTGCTCCGAAGCAGATGCTGAGGACAACAAAGGACCTGGCCCAGGCAGCATGCTGCGAAGCAACTCTGGGACCAAATCCTTTATCGTCCTCTGCATCTCTCCCAACATTTCGGACCGGAAGGCCTCCATATCCACCGCGGATGAGGCCTTCCTCTTACCCTTTTTTACACCCTCCTTCTTCGCCTTCCTCTCTTCCTCCATCACCTTCTCCCTCGCATGTAACGATAAAAACTCAGACATTAGTTCCCCCCCCCATTGCTGACATATCTCGCATTTTAGTAACGGTCCACAGGGACTGCAACTAAAACACAAGTGTGGTGCAAATCTATCTTTCAGAAATCGACCACAGGACGGGCAACCAGGTCTCTGAAACAGGACAAAGGACGAGGACAATGAGCAAGTTAGTTACGGTTAGAAGAAACTCAAAACCAAACTAAAAGAGAGGGATCGGATCATAAAGATCACTAATCAAGAAGAAAACCAGCGATGGACAAAACTTTAAATGTTAATAAAGCGCAAGGCCGATTATGACGTCATCAACTCCTTAACAGAAATTAATCGGTCCGTAACACGCATACCAGTGCAAGGACGAATTGTATTCATAACTACACATCATCAGATATAGAATGATAAAAAACGGTAAAAAATCAGTCATTATTTTTTCAAATAATTCATATTACCTCATATCATTAATCATATACCTGACACCTTGTATAGACAAACCATCCACCGTGATGCACTGGAGCACTCCACCAAGACTACGCCTCTTCACCTTTCTCCACCTTGGGGAAGGAATTGGATCAAGAGGGCAAAGTGAGAAGACCTTTATAGTAAGCCTCCAACTCACTGAACATAGACTTTTTGGTTAGATAACCTAACAATATTAGTAGGAAATGGAACCGTGGTGGAGAAAAAACAAACCCTCCTGTGCTGAGATGTCCACTAATAATGCAAAACCATACCTGTGGACATAAACACAAAGAGAAATTAGACTTATAAAGCACCATGTTGGAAAAAACCAACTCAAACAGGCGCTAATCACGGTAAGCGCGAGTCCCGGAAACACATTACACCGGGGAAAAAACTCGCTAGAATATCATTGAATTCACCTGATAAAGAGATCCCGTCCCCTCCTCTGGCGAATTTGTCCTCTCAGACATCTCTTTCAACAATATTCGACCGTAACAGACGTGAAAAAAGGCTTTTAACTCGTGAAACTTGCAGATAACTAACAAGCACATGTGAACCCTTTGCCAATAAATTAGCAAAGAGGAAGTAGTAGTCGGCGCATGCGCGGTGGTGGGGCTGGCATCCGCCGGACTACCTCTGACTACCTGCGCAGTAGGGGCACCTAACTGTTTTTAATCTGAGTGTTTTATTGAGTGAAAGCCAATATTTAGCAATATCAAAAGTATTAGGGAGGTAAGTATACTCTTGATGTGAAACTCGAGTGCTGAAGACGGAGGTTCCAGGCCACACGGCGCACTCTAATAAACCATGGATCCACGCACTTAACGCTTATGATCATGTCGATAGTCACTTACAGGACTGGCGGTATGATCAGCGAACGAAAAGAAGAAGAAGAATGCCTGTTCATAGTCGCCAAGCATTCCGGAGAGTTTGCATTTAATTTACACTCTGCTTTTTTCGGTTTCTATACGATAGGACATAAAAGATCTGAAAACAACTGAATTGAGAAATCACGTAGTGTGTGCAAAAGCGATTACGTTGTAAAACAAATTACCTGGTCAATTCCGCCTAGAGGGATATGAGCATTGCTCATTCCCTCGTAGCCGAGTTCCATGGCTTATGAATTGATCGGTAATTATGTAGAATTCATAAAATTGATTTTGACCGATACTGACAGATCTGGCATATGTATATGGCTTGGAAACTACATATATTATAACATAACGATTAAGCTAACGCGAATACTTGTAGACTTTATATTTAATGATTAAAAAATTATACTGATCACACATTTTGCCGAGAAACATATGCTTCTAACGCTTCCGCCGAATTGAAACTTCCGGTGTACATAGCTGTTGGAAAAGTTAGTTTGTCCTCAAAATCAAACATGTGGCAATTCATAGCGGTGTCAAAAAACAAGAGCAAAAAAAAGCAGGACAAATGAAAACGTGGTAATACATATGATCAGAATCAGAGTGCGAAAGTATCAGGAAACATGGGAACACCACTGAGTTATTTGGCTTAATTACCAATAATAATATGTATTGTGTGGTTCCGGAAACCCACTTTAAGAGGACTAGTGCATTTACCTGCGGACTAGTCTATTTTCAAAATCATTAGTCCGATGGACTAGTGACATAAAAACTTAAGATCTACCCCTACTTATGAACAACAAACTCAAGTAGGGATCTTCAGACTGCCAAGGGCAACATACGCAACATACAGTGTTGGTAAAGATCCCTACATTATAACGTATGCTATCAATCATAAGTTTCCTTAATATTGGATTCCCAAGACATCAGTCACAAGACACAATCAGTAAGGTTCTTTCGCCATACAACAGAAAACACCCAGGGCAAGTTTAGCAAATGGGATTTCAGCAAAACTACAGCTATCATCAGATGACATAATTTTGTTAATTGGCTCACCACGATATTGACCTTCGGCCTAAAAAATCTACTTGGTTCTTCACAACCTAAAGGGCAAACTTCTACCCAAGTTTGGCAAGCAGAAATGGAGATGGGAGCTCAGTAGGACGCACGCACGCACGCACGCACACAGATGGATAAAACCAATGCTAAATACCCCCTAAATTTATAGAAGGGGCATATTTACCCACTTGAACCTTTGAGTCAGATTATCTGAACTTCAAGGCAACCATATGTATAGCCGTATAGGTATGCTGTTGAATATATCGAAACTAAATTTGACAGGAACCTGTTGCTGCTATAGGCAGCAACAGTTTCTAGTCAAATCGGTTTGAAAATATTCAACATATTTCTTACATTTTAAATCATTTATCATGTTTGGACTTTCAGGTTCAAAGGCTTAGAAATATTCCGAGAACGCTTATCTGAGAACACACCAAGTAATTGCGAGATGATGTAGATACTCTGACCCCAGAGGAAGATCGATCCATCAGCTCCTTCATCACTGCAGTATTTAATGCAACTGCCAGGATTCTCCTGTTCATCATCCAGGCTATCCTCAGGGAGATAATAGTATCTAGGTATAACTTTACCTGTGAAACAAACACGAGAAATAAACTGAGTACATTAGTTATATAATATAATTTTAATTTTCTTAACCCTTACCACTCTGATGTCAAAATTTTTATTTTTCAAATTAAATTAAACGGTGAACTGGTGTTCATTTTCCAACAAATTTGGTGGAAGATCATCCACCAAAATTTTTCAAAAATATACGCCAGTTTCTTTGCACTTGACACTGCAAAGAATAGAATATTGGTATCAGAGAAGAAAATGTCAATTTGCAGACCGAGAGATGCCTATTTTTGAAAATTTACCTCTGGACACCGAGCCAGTCATTTCAGTTGTAAATTTTCAAAAATAATCTCTTGGTCTGCAAATGGACATTTCTCAAGACCACTACAGATGCCATTTTTGGATGTTTTGAGTGTTAAAGGGTTAATCACTGACTATTACACGAAGCACAGCATATGCACTATTTTGACTATCTATTTCGGTAGATCTGGTAGACAGTTTTGATAGTTAGTCTGACATCTTTAAAACCTGCCGACAAGATATCACAAACTTCTTAAAACATACCCGTCCGGTAAGCAGCATATGTTAAATATTTTGAAACTAATTTGATTAGAAGATGTTGCAATCTGCCAGTTAATTAGTTTCAAAATATTCATTTGAAGTCTTTCAGGGGAGAGAACTCTCCTGATCTTTGACAAATTCCACTGAAATTCAATCCCAGTTAATAGTCCAGTCAATCTAGGCCAAAAATATTTTAACCCGGAACAAATTGCAACAGAATTTTTTTACCTCGCCCAGTGTATAGGGGGCCATCATGTACAACATATCAAAAGTCCTCCAAAATTCCAATAGGGGAAAGGGTAAAATCTGCATAATTATTACCAGATTTGGGCCATTTCACCTGAAAAATCAATTTTTCTTTATTTCTTTAAAACCGGTATGTAATATATGTGTGACTGGGTATTTTTGGACTTTTTTAGTAATAAATGAATACGATTGACATATTCTCCACAAATTAAATGTATTGTGTTATGCCACTTGCATGAATTTACCTAATACCATCATTGATATTGATACAATACATATTATATTTTATTATGTCACGGTATTGTGTGTTTCTAAGCTAAGCTAAGATGAAATAGTATGGCATAGGTACCTGGTTTCTACTAATTTCATCTTGCATCAATTATCCAAGTCATCTTCCTCAATGAGCGTTATTGAATTCGAGCAACTGAGACCCTTACAGTCTTCGCAGGCGGATGTGCAGCTGAGCCCATGTTTTCTACAGGTGCATCTCTTTGATTCACAGCCAGTTTTGCAGCTGCATCTAAATGAATACAGTAAATCGTCAGGTGCTGCCAGCATGTCAGTCTTAACAGGCAGCATTTGGTGGTTGAGAACTTTCCAGCCCCATTCTGTTGGATCCATATCTCCAGCATCTCCTCTCCAAACTTGAATTTGGTAGTACACGCGAAGACTGTGAAACTTTGCGGATGCGGGTGTTGGTGGTAAATCTCGTGCTTCAACATACTTGGAACTTTTTGCAACCTTCTCCCTGAACCGCTTGTACCGCAAAGCAACTAGACTATCCATTGAAGTGCCATTGTATAGAATAAGCATTGCCTTCTCACCTGCTTTTATCACGTCATCTTTATTCGCATTACTCATTGTAAACACTTCAGCAATTTGAGAGAGTTCTTTGCAGCACTGGATTTTGCTAAGGGATGCAGATTTTCCAATTCCATAAAGCCTAGATGTTGAGTCACAGCCAAGGATAGCATGGATAAATAACAGCTGTGAGCACAAACAGAACCCGAGTTTTTCCTTTGCCATTTTGATATTCCACAGTCGGGGGTTTCTTTGCATTTTGCTTTGGCTCTGGTCTGAAAAATAGCTGACAGCCATTCATATCAGTATGGTATAGAAGCAACACCAGTAGGTCGGTATCGTCTCCAACAAGAGCAGTATTTGTTGACTTTGAAGCCAAGATAGCCGTTTGCGTAATTAAGACATCAGCATCACCGCTTGCCTTTATCGTTAAGCATCCAGCCTGCTCGAGAGATGAACTTAAGATTGATATGAACCGATGTTTGTTCTGCTTGTTACTAAGAAAATCAGGCTTACTCAGAGTTACAACTGTTTGCGGAGTCAGTACAACAGTTGCGCCTGATCCACGAGTTCGCCTCTTACGTGTTACATCTTTTATGTCTGGGCCTTGGTCATAACCATCAAAAACTACTGTAGCCTTTCCATATTTGCTAATGCAATATTTTACATATCTTTGACAAACATTTGCAAATGTCTCTCCACGCTGCCATGGAACACGGTGTAATAGAGCTCCTCCATCAAGCACATAGTGGACAGAATCTGGAAGGACTGCATCTTCATTTTGAATTAATTTCCACAATGCATCAGCAAGTGCCGGCTTATTTGCTTCCCATGGAAGAGATGAATTATCAGAGTGCGGGCGGATGAGTGCACAACTCATACTCAAAATAAGATGCTGGATTCCCTTTTGATCCATTTGTAGCAATTAAACTGAGTCTTTGAAATAGGAGTTGTGGATCAATTTGTTTACATTCATCATCAATCTTGAGAGATGTTTTGGATGCTAAGGTAATAGCTTGTCTCTTTCTCTGGAACGAAATGCTTGATACACATTGGCCACACATCGAATTGATAATTGATTCTCCAATATCTTTAGCATCGTCAACATTGACTGATTCATATGCAGACAATCCACTAACAAGTCCTCTAAGAGAAAGGTCTGGTCCAAATGGATTCAGTTCACTAAGGATTTTGAGAATTTTGTAAGTATCATCCATATCACGCTTTATTCGAGATTGTGTGGAATCGTTGTGTTGTTCACTTGAATCACAGTTTACCCCAGAGAGCTCTTGCATTTTATTAACGAGGTCGTGCAGGGTCAGCTGCTCATCATCATTATTTTCAAGAAATGCCATTGTCGCACTAAATGCTCTTACTCTGTCCAAGTCTTCTGGCCTTCCATGTTTTTGGGATGAGCAAGACGAGTGCAGCTGAGGGATATTTTTCATGGTTCGAAAATTTATGCTGCAGCTTTGATGGTATACTGCATTGACAACGCATAAATCCGGCGTGAAGGCAGGCCGCCCAGCTACAAGTTTGCCCCATTCGTCTTTTCTCTGCTCACAGGCCTCGGCGATACTACATTGAAAGTCATGAGTACTTACTGGATAAATATCATAGCCACGTTTCTTTCCATCTTGAATTTTTGCAGGGTATCCGCATAGCAAACAATGTTCACTAAAATTGAATGTTGGACTTTCTGAACGGAGTGTTCGCATGGGTGGCGGAGATTGTTCAATTTTCTCTGCGTCACGGGCAATCCGCTTGGGATCAATGAACTCCCGTCGACATTTTACATGAACCCTCTGTCCTACTTCAGCCATGACATCGCTTTCACGGGCTCTGCTAGCATTGTTAATACCGTCACAGCCTTTAACTCGAAGCTTAACAGTTTGTGAGCCATTTTCTAGGCTCTGGTTACAAATAACGCATGTATCTAAATCCATGTCCATATTCTGATTGAATTGTATAGAAATTTATTCAAATTGTGAGATAAAAGTGAAAATTAAAATGCAATTTATTTTAGATAAAATTTTAAAAGCGAAAAACAAAATTAAACTTACTTTAAATATAATTTTTTCAAATTACCCCGGCCCTGTGCATACAACCATATTTAATCTGTGGTTTGGAGAATTTGTACAAGTGGTTCAAGGCAATATTGCCAATTGCTTACTGTCTTCCGTGACCATGAAATTCAGAGCTTAGACAACATTTCTACTTCGTTTATTTGCGGAATGAAGCAGGTAAGGGAAGTTTCATTATTCGGATAATGGCGGTAGCTAAATATGCGAATTTACCCACTTTCCCGTCGAGGGATTTTGGAGGACTTTTGATATGTGACACCTGGCAGTCCCATGAATGCCGCAGAAAAGAAATAAATTCTGTTGCAATTTGTTCTAGGTTAATTTGTAGTTTTACTGGACTATAAGGTCTTGTCATAACCTACATGTAATGTCCATGCATTCATTGATTCACGATATCCTCCGGAAGATGAATCGGACTGCATACAATGATAAACATGGGACACATATAAGTGTTATGGCAGGAAAAGTATTTTATGTTATCATACAAGTAGCCAAATTATTGCAAACAATGATAGTTGGAAAGTTGTAGACACATACCTTCATTCGTCGATACCAGTAATTTCTGTAGAATTTCGTTATAATTATCCGCACCATCTAGGTCACCTTTGAAAAAACCTGTACAAAACAAAACAATAATTAACACAGGGTAGGGTTTATGCTATATAGACACATGAGAGGCCACAGAGTGAGCTTTACAATAGAGGCAGTGAAAAAGCTTTTAGCTTTTTAACCCTGTAGACAATGCAAAATTTAAGGGCCCAGTTAATTTTTCAAGAGCCAACTTTTAATTAAGATGCATCGGTATACAGATTCCAAATTTAAAAACACAGGATTTAATAATTTAGGAGTTGCTAATGTAGAGTGTGTTAAATACGTTGCTTTCAAGCTTAAGCCTTTCACGGATAAATTACATGCGTCTCAATTTCATGGCAAGCAAACAGAAAATCTGTTGAATATTTTGAAAGTAATATGACTGGAAGCCATTGCTGCCTTAGGCAGCATAATGCAGCAATGGCTTCCAGTCAGATTAATTTCAAAATCCATGTATTCAACAGAACATGCTACAGTGTAAAAAAATTTTAAGACTGAATGGGTTAATGAAACTGGTTCGGTCGCCACCTGGGCTAGTGAGTTTGAAATTTTGGTATCCCAACCTAAAATCTAGTAGCCAGTAGCCACGTGCTATTGCGCCCCCGCTTATCTACATCACTGATAGACTTAAGGTGATTGGAAATTGAGATAACTGTCTGCCTGCTGAATTTCCGCAGACTACATCTAACACAGGGTTTAACTTTGGATATATCCTTGTTTCTGTCAACTTTTGTATTTTTTGTACCCATGTCTGGATGAACTTGACCCTGCGGCCTCTATTCAGTGATGTCCCTGGGGCACGATTTCACGACATTTTCCGGCTAAAACTGTCAGTGGTCGCATTTTTATCCAACCCTTACGCCATCGTGTCGCACATTTCACACATGCCGAACCTTTGCCATAATTTTCACCCTTAGATCAATATCAATACCAGCAGAGTACATACAATATCTATAGAAACTACCAGTTACGAATACAACTCAAAATCTGGAACTTAAAACGGGATAATCAATTATAATTTAAGAAGCGTCTCAACTTATAAAGCGAGAATGCTTTCGTATTTGAAAAACAACCAATTTGCGGAGAATGGCAAATCCATAGATCTATAAACCTTAGATAGCATACATTAGTGCCAGTCAGTATAACCATTAGCATTGCATATTTAAACAAATTTCTAACAGAATGTTGTTGCAGCCTAAGGCAGCAAGCCTAAGGCAGCAACAACCATATGTTAAATAGTTTCCAAAATATTGAACAGCGATCTTTTGATGTGTTATCTAAATCAAGGACGACATAAACCTGACAGTTACTGTAGTTATATCGCGCCGCATAACCTCTTGTACAAATATAGGTGCCTTTTCAGTCTCGCAGAGCAACCTGTCCCAAGGAGGTCAAAAATTCATGCTTGACATTTGGCCTCATTTATAATTAACTACAATCTTGCACCATTGGGTATATGAAAGCTGTTGGAATTATGGCTGGAACTGCATTTTCCTTGAAGATATGGCTTATCAAAATATGTATATATAGAAAAATGGCAAAATGTGCGCGTCTGTAACAGCTGTATTATCCAAAAGAAAATAATCATCCATCTGCTAGAAAATGCATTACAAGTATTTATCTGATAACTATTCATAGATTTATTGATAAAGTTTGGCCTAGATTCTAGTTTTTCTTAAAAAAATTACTTCTCTTCCGAAATAATGACCCTAAATTGAGAGACATGGTAGCTAAAGTTGCTCTTACTATCAGAATAATAATTAATTATACTGTGATTCATCAAGTGGCCGGTCTAAACATTAGAAAGAACATGAATAGAAGTACAAGAAATAAAACATTGAAATTGATAATTGAAATATGTTACACATTTCATGGCTGTACTTAGTTCAAACCATTAAAGAACTGTGAAAACTTCATCTCAACATTAAATCAATAGTCTTTAGCTTGACTCTAAAAAGACAACTCTAAAATGAAACAACATTCTATAAACTATTAGCAGATTTCAAAACAAAATTAACATGTGCTGATGTTTGAGATGATGGAATACGTCAAATCTGCTTTAAGCAACGACCCTTTGGAGTACCAATAGGTGGTAACTGAAGGTATGTGGTGTCTGTAAAATAGACATCAGTAGCCAGTGAATATGGTTTCTGTGGTGAAATGATGGTGATTCCTTAAAACAGGTGTATGCCATAAGCTGTCGGAAGGTAAAACACTTTTTCTCCCCAAACAACCAAAATACAGGTGCAAATTTGGGTTTACACTACATCCTCTAGTAGTTGAATATGTAACTTGTACAGATTAAAACCTATGAATTACAAGTACTACTTAGCAGTCATACACCCCACACTGACACAGATATTTAAATGTTGCTTCTGGTATTTAAAGCAAAAACATGACGATTATCTGGTATTGGTGTGGTATTAATAACTGTTAGAATTTCACTCCTAGGAAGTACACTTTGTCAACATCTTGCAGCTTGTAAATAGTCTGCCCATTTTTATCATGGTGGTTGTTTTCTACTATTCCTGGATACCATTTATCATCATAGGTAAGAGCCACCCATGTAACCTTGGACATAGGTTATAGCGGCAGAGTGGTAGAATTGGAAGCACCCACTGCAGGGCTGGGAGCATCTTCATCATCACGGCTGATGTCTTCAGTTTCATCCTCCATATTGCGAATAGGTGCAGCTCTCCTAACTGGTGTCAATGTTTGTTGTTGCCAGGTTCCAACATACCTTTTTGCTGCAGGACCCTGAACCTTTTCTGCAAGCATTGCAGAAGCAAGAAAGCGGTCGCTTCATCATGAACTTATTAGGATCACCTACCCTTTTGACTGTGTGAATTGTCATAGTACCTTTTATTATTTTAGCTTGGATGCTATCAGGTCTGGTTCTACTGATTCAGTGTAGAAAAACCTCTTACAGTATCTCAATGCTCTTTTCGTTCGTGTGATGGGAATGGACCAGTGCCCAACATGCACAAATTCTCCTCACAGAATTTGTACAACTCATGAGCATTGCGCATTAGAGCCCTTCTGTTTGTAACAGCTTTTGTGGCACTATATTTCAGCACTGCTGACAAGCAATCTGCAGTTGACTTTCCATGGCTACACTTAACGTAATGTCTTTCCAGTTTTACAACAGACGGCTCAGCAAATTCATGGAAACTCATGCACAACAATCAGGGAACTGAACCGCCCATGCAATATTGAACTTGTCAATAAGATGGCTGTGTGCCCTCTTGGTGAAGGTTTTCACAGCTGCACCATCGTGCCCTTTAAAGTCAGCAGGTATGATTACTATATTTTCTATGTCTGTCTAGTCCTACCTTCCCACATGTCCAAATTATGTCCACTCCGACAAATTTTAATGTACACTAGCAAAACTGTCTGAAAGGTTCTATCAAGCATGTAATATTTACTTTTGATTATTTCTAAGTAACATTGAGATATTTCCAAGATAAATTCATGCTTTTGGAATCATTAGTGTGACATTTTGTCGGGAATGAAACTGTTGCTTGTGAATGAGTTTTAATCACAATACATAGTGCAGAGGCTGCTACAGTCAAAATGATGTAGAGGATGATAAGAAAGTGTTAAAGATAATGAAGATGATTGTTGTCTTGATTAGCAAAGGAATAATTGAATAAAATCCATGCAAAATAGCAATATTCAACACGCTAGTTGTATGCTAAATGAGTTCGGAGTGGACAGTAATATTTTGGACACTTTCTATGCTAGGCTTCATAAAAATGATCAGCCGAAAAGATTTAATATGTATTGTGTGTACAATATGTAATTGAAGTATATTTCTTATTAACTTGAATTAATCAAAATGTACTCAGTATTAAAGCACTGTCCACATTACCATATTTGTCGGAGTGGACGTTTTTGGATGGACACATCTTTGAACACTGTTGCTCCGTGTGTGAAGAGTGTAGGTTTGCGCGATTTCGCGAATTAACCGAAAATCGCGATTTAGAAAAAAATCACGATTTTCTACGATGTAATTGAAAAAAAAATCGAAAAATTGTGAACAAATTTAGCAGACTAAGATTTTAAAACTCATCATTCAGCAGTAAAAGAATACAGTTATAATCCATTCGCGCATGTATCCATTGCGTTTTTTCTTGATCGCTTCACGCATGTGTTCACTAAGTCCTAATCAAAACACAAAGCTCTATGGTAAAGCCGCTAACAATAGTGAGGTAATACCTTTGTCATTGAGAAAACCAGCTAGTTACTCCATCGAATCGCCATATAATTTTCTTTCTTTCGCTACAGACCCCCGAGTCTGTCGTGAAATACTAAGTATATACTTAGTTGTTAGGCAATAATCACTGAACATAATTCTTTTTAATTCTTTTAGCAATTTCAGGCTGTGTACTAATTTTTCCCTTTTGATTCGGTTGTCATGCCTAATTAAAGAAAATAATGCAACAGCATTCCAGAATGTTGTATTTTGAACTGTGCGTTCTGTTGATTACTCTTAAATGTAAATGATACATTCTGAAAGCAACTATAAACTGCACTATAGGATGAGTTTATGCCGTTACTATCGTAGCTACTCAAAGCTACCGTCCTATGTATATGGATTGCACAGTATCTCCCCAGGTACTAATATTAGCGTCTTCGCACTACTCGGGTAATGACTTACACTCGTCCTACAAAGGGAGGCTATAAGCGGAAGCGGGATTTATATTTTTACTTGACGAAATTTTATGTCAAATTTTGATGAAATAAACGATGTTTATTAAACAATACGCAATATTTAGGCAGTCCCAATTAATAATTTCACTCCCGAGATTATGGATATAAGGTATACATTAAGCATAGACGTACATTGTAGGATGGTAAGAATTTGTCACATGAAATTGTGTTCTAATTTCGTGCTATTTTTTGTATCATTTATTTCAACTTTTTCAGAAATTCTAAGTCCCAGTTTTGGTGTCTTGTCACATTACCCAGGTTTATACTTTTGGGAATTTGGACCTACGATTTAATCGAAAATCACAATTTTTAAAATAAAATCGATCGCGATGTTTCAAAGCAAAAATGGTGCAAGTCTAGAAGAGTGATTTCCAATTTTTTTTGCTCATAAGTGACAAATATAGGTGTACTTCAAAAAATATATATCCAAGTTGCAAAGCTGCTTTTCTTGTTAAATCAAACCATGAAAAATTCAGTGGACATTTTGGACGGACGACCACACGCATGTATTCAGATGACCACAGTATAAAATAAAATCTTGATACATCCATCAATGCATGATTTTGGATAGCAACAGATTCTCACATACTATTCCACTGCAGAATATTCTTGGCAGGGTTGCTGCTTTCATTGTTTTCTCCAACAAACAAAATTAAGATTTATCAGTGGGAAACTCAGTTTTGTCAAAAATGTAATATGTGTGTGTAATTAAAAGAAAACATATGATATTCTGTTTCTTATATTCTTATTTCCAGGTACCACATACTATCTTGCATTAAAAAATATATAATGTTTCATATTACTCATGTTCATTTCTGAGCATTCCCCATCCTTTCTCTTCTACCTCTCTGCTCTAGGTGACTGTGAAAATGTCCATAACTCTCCTACTTCCTGGAAATTGCTGCTGACTTAAGGGAAATCCCCTAGCACATGTCGTCTGCAAAGTGAAACTGAACTGAACCGTGAAAGGCTGACTGCCTCATTACCGGGGAAAACCCCTACCACGTCGTCCGCACGCTATCCCATACAGTCAAATCTGTGTATAGCGAACACTTGTTTTGGGGGCCAGTAAGATGGTAGTTCTTTGACACTGGTGGAATTCTTTACAAATTAAAACACATTATGTTGAATATTTTGAAAATAGTATGACTGGAAGCCTGACTTATTGATGTACACATACCACAATATAGTAAGCTTCGCAGGAAAACCTGAGTAATCAGTATGCTAATCCAATGCGATATCGTAACCCAGATCGGTCACAAAATGGCGACCCCCACTAAAAAAACATAGTTACGGTAGTGCGTAAGGTCCAGAACGAAGGGCTAAAGAAATAGCATGTTGAATTTTCATTACTGAGTTGCTGTCTCACTTTTTTAGACAAATGTCTCACATTTTTTCCTTAGGGGAGACACATTGTCTCACTTGACTAGCGCCCCAGGGACATCACTGTCTATGTGATTGTACTCCGTCCTGCGAATATAGGCCACCATGTGTGTAAGGTTAGTCCTAATACGGTCAACCAAAGTTGAAATATAGGTTAAACCGACTTACTAAAAGGAAAACTTAACACTGACGGCACATCCATCAGAGGCGATAACTATATCTCACTTCTGCTTCGAAGGTGAGGCAAATTTTTTTTTTTTATTCATAAATCTGGCCCCTTTAACCCTCAAATTTATTCAAGAAAATTTCAATTTTCTCATGGAAAATGTCCATTTGCAGACCAAGAGAAGACTATTTTTGAAAATTTACCACTGGAATGACTGGCTCGGTTATCGAGCCAGTCACTCCAGTAGTAAATTTTCAAAAATAGCCTTCTCTTGGTCTGCAAATGGACATTTCTCAAGACCACTGCAGAAGCCGTTTTTGGCTGATATGTGTGTTAAAGGGTTAATGCCATAAAGTACTCACAGTCAATAATGAGATAAACATAGAACATGGGCCATTCACATTCGATACCATCAAACATCTGAAAAGAAACAACACAAGGTTTATCGCATTCAACAGCTTACCTGTATAGTTTTCTAGAAAATGATACTCAAGGAGTTCAGGGATCGATCAATCCCAACACGGGTGAATCGTGGGTGGAGCTTAGCTACAGATAGACCGGGTATAGCTAAAACTGGATTCCTCCATTTAGTCTAACCTAAACAGATACCTGATTTATTGTCAAATATCGTGTCCTACCTGATCGAAAATTGTAATGCCATTTCAGTGGATGTTTATTTGTATCTGATGTAGTCTTGCTTAATAGCAGGTAGAAGACTATTTTCATTATACATATACTATATATATAAGCAGGAAAATTCATGCACATGTCATTTGTTATTTTATTCATCTACAAAACACACACTGTTATTACCGCTTTTAAAACTTATTTCATTCTGTATACAATCATGTCCATCACATTCACTAATGACTGATGATGTCAGACTATCTCCCAGTATTTTCCAATATTTCTCAGTATTCCGCAGTATTTCCCACTGCCCTGTGAAATATTAGTATTTCCTGAGAAATTGACAACCTCGAGTAAAAAAATGACCCGAATTCATGTGAAAATTTAGAAATAATAACTTATGTGATAAATTGAAACTCAAACTCGTTGCTATTTCATATAAAATTTAACTCACTCGGTTAATAAGATCTCACTTTGAACTCACTATTTAAGCTTATTCCCACTGAGATCTTAATTAACCCTTTCATTGACAAATCCCTGAAGTCGTTCTTTATGAAATAAAACTTCTTCTGTTGAATATTTTAAAATTAATTTGACTGAAAGCCATTGCTACATAAGGCAGCAATGTATTTCAGTCAAATTAATTACAAAATATTCAACAGTTTTCCTATATAATTGCTTTGAAAATGAGATATGGGGAATTCATCGGGGGGAAAGGCTTAACCATGGGATAGATTTCATATGAAATAACAACGTATCTCGGTTCCTCGCTTTATTACGTGCGTGCATGTATGCATTCCTAAAATACCTTGATCTCTGCTGGCTTGTAATACTTTCTATTCTTGTCCTCTACCACAGTCTTATAGCCATCACGAAGAAATCGTTTGATGCCATATTTCCCCTGAAGTCTTCTCTTGACCTTATCAATTGTTCGATCATGCAGATGTCTTTCATGCATTGCAAATGCTGGCCATGTCACGGATGGTAGCAACGATGCATCAGTGTTCTGTGAAGAACAGTATTTAAGCATGCATTCATATGAGAAATCTAGTCTTTTTGACAGATAGATAGATAGATAGATAGATAGATAGATAGATAGATAGATAGATAGATAGATAGATAGATAGATGGCTAGATGGATGGATGGTCAGAAAGACAGATAAGATTGGTTAACTGATTGATCGATCGAGTGATTATATTGATTATATTTCCCAACTCTTACAACACTAATGTCAGAAATGGAATTGCAAAAGAATCCTGTAGAAGAAAGACTGATGTACATTTTGGAAATGATACTACAGAAAGCTGTTGATCTAGACAACAATACTTACACCAACATTATGTCCAGAATGAACACCGGTTATAATGTTTTACTAAACTCTAGGAACCTAAGGCCTCATGTAATGTTATTGCGGTACACATAATTTAAAATCTGATAATCACATAAGCAAGGAGGATATGGTAACCAATTCTTTTATTATATATACCTATTAATTTATCTTAAACAGCCAAAAAGAACCTCTGCAGTGATCTTGATGAATACCATTTGCAGGTCAAGAAAAATGATTTTTGACAATTTACCACTGGAATGACTGGCTCAGTAACTGAACCAGCCATTCCAGTAGTAAATTTTCAGAAATCATTTTTTTCTTCGACTGCAAATGGACTAAGTAAACATTCAGATTTTCTTGACCAATTCTGACCATTAAAGGGCTGACATTACCTTTGAATTTGATTCTCTTGGTAATATTGTTTCGAATATGGTTCTATTTCTGTTATGTGCATCAATGTCTACGTAGATAACAGACCACGATGCTCCCTGTTCACCGTACAGGTTAAAACCATTCACAGCTTCCAGCGCCGCTTTCGCCATCCCAATAGAACTGTCAAAAAGGTTAAATAACATCGCTATACGGCATGATTTGTTAGCAATTTGATCAGAGTAAAGCTAGGAAACAGTCTTGATAGAAAGCTAATGGTGGATTCCAGATTTATAGCCAATCATATGATGACATAATCAACTACATGTACGTGACGTGTATGATGACATCATAATCAATTACGCCATGAATGACGTAGCTAAGTTCATCACAAACACTTAATTGATGACGGACTACGCTGTTGTACAAATTCTATTGAATATTTTGAAACTAATTTGAATGAGTGCAGCAACAGCATATGGCAGCAACAGCACCCAGTCACATTAGTTTCAAAATATTCAACTACACAGGTAAGCTGTTGAATATTTTGAAATAATTTTATTGGGTGCTGTTGTTGCCTATTAGTTTCAAAATATTCAATAGCATGATTATTAAATAGTAACGTCATACAATTCATATAACAACCCTTAGTCCGTCATCAATTAAGTGTCTGTGACGAACTTAGCTACGTAATTCATCTCGTAATTTATTATGGTATCATCCTACACATCAAGTAGTTGATTATGATGTCATATGATTGATGGATAAACTGGATTCCTCCATTAACATGCATTTTAACCAATAAGGGAAGAACTATTTCCCTCTGTGCATGTGTGTGTGTGAGTGCATGCGTGTGTGCAAGTTGTATTCTTTGCACAATACCTTGCATGTAATTCACTACTGCCATTATTGTACTTGGTACCGCGCTCCCACATGCCATAGTCGGGTGTTCTGTAGGCTCGTTCAACATAGAAGACCAAATTCTGTACAAAGTTTACTTCATCTGTTGTGAATATTATCTGAAATTAAATATGTGTAATAACAAGAACTCCAGGACCGTAATCCTAGAAGTCAGGAAAATAAAATTTTCCTTAAGGAAATGCAAGATTACTTAATTTTCAATCATAAAAATTCACGATTTAAAAAATAATCACAATTCTTTATTTAATCACGTAATCATGCAAGCATACCATTTTATCCGCAAAAGCATGTTATAAACAATCTACCTATGGTCCATCTTCAGACAAGAATGTGTGAAAATACAATTGTTTAAATTGTATAATTTTAGAGGCTTAACTTGTACGCATATAGAAGTACTGAAACGAAATAAATCTTATCATATGGTGATTTAATTCCGTACAAATTATTATAATTTTTTCAATTGCGAAATTGAATTAAGGACTCGTGTCTCTAATTCAATTTCCAAACTTGAAAATTTTTATCAATTTATATGCAATGAAATCATCAAATGTTACTATTTATTTTGTTTCATTACATCTGGGCTCATAATTTAAGTTTCTAAAGATATACAATTTTGATACTTTTTATTTTCAAGAACTTCGCTGTGAATATGCACATTTAATCACTTAATGGTCAATATTTGTTAAGATGATCGCAATTTTTGCTTAGTAAATATCCATTTGCTGACCAAGAGAAGACTATTTTGAAGATTTTTCACTGGAATGACCAGTCACTCATGGCCTGTAAATGGAGCTTCCTCAAGACCACTGCAGAGGCCAGTTTTGGCCATCCTGACCATTAACCATTTCACCAGTGAATTCCCCATATCTCATTTTCAAGGCAACCATACAAGAAAACTGTTGAATATTTTGAAATTAATTTGACTGGAAGCCATTGCTGCCTTAGGCAGCAATGACTTCCAGTCAAATTAATTTCAAAAATATTCAAGAGAATAAGTTTTTATCATAAAGAATTTACTTTTTCACGGATCTGTCGTTGAAAGGGTCAAAGGAATGACCATTTAACACAAAATGATACCAGGTACAGTGTACTCACTTTAAGTCCTGACGATATCATCTCCACCAGAAATATAAGATATAGCGCAATGACATCAATCTGTAACAGAAAATATGTGACAAAATCTGCAAATACATGTACATATAATCACAATGTGAAATTGTTAAAAGTTCAAGCAAATCAATTTCAGTGATCCCAAGCCTGGAAATAAGGTGTCTGTCAAGGACATTGTTAGGCACCAAACTATCAAATGTCAGGCACAGTCCTGCCGGTTCCTGACATTTTGTCAGGTACAGATTTAAAGTCCCAGTAGTTGCAGTGTGCAACAAAAGAGTGTGCATATAGGTGTTGATAAAACCATAAAATATTCATCTACCTAAGGTGTATCGCGATCATTATCACACGTTTAGTTGTTTTTGACATGTTTTTAATAAGTTCAAGTAAAGAACACTGTGAAGTAGAATAGTGTTGACAGGCAGCAAAATCTGGATGTCCGGTACCAAGTGGCTGGTGCCTGACAAAGTGGTGGACACTGTTGAAAAAGTTATTTCCAGGCCTGTGATCCTCACGTGTTCAGACAATAAATTTCCTATAGAGAACATTGTTCCGTAAAACTAAACCTTCATTGCACTAATTTCAATCCTCTCTGGAAAGCTTTTTAGTTTTTTCGCAAACACATCAGATTCAGAATTTGTGTAATATCACAAATCTAGTTATTCAGATGTGTAAGAATACGATAATAAGGATAACCTTTACAAATAAAAGATAAAATACTGTATAACATCTCCACATAAATCTGTTAGGCATGCAGCGAAGTGACCTCAAGAAAACAGGACTCTGTACACTCAGATCAACAATGGACCTGAGGAAGCCAAAGATTTTGGCTGAGGACAAGACACAGTGGTTAAAAGCGAAGAAGGACGGATTGCAGCTGTAGTATGTTCTACGAATATAGCCTCAGAATACAGTAATCGTACATACTGTATGACATAAATTAGTAAACAAGCTTAGAACATCAGAAAATTACATTTACAGTACTGTCTGTCCCAATTTAACCCGTTACCTATTAGTTTTGGGCATGCTGACTTTATTATTATTAGCCTAATGATCTGAAATTTGATCACATTAGAAAAGATAAGAAAATCTCTAAATAATTTAGGAATATTGTCCAACAACATACCAAACTAGATTTTTTTGCAAAAGTACATCTAGGCAGTTCACATATTGGAACCAGCTAATATAATCAAATGCTGATCAATACTGCTACAATTTGGACGATATTTAGCGTTTCATTATCTTTTCTCATGTGGCCATATTTCAGATCAATAGGCATGATCGGATAATATTAGAAAAATAGACCAAATGTAGTGGACAATGGGCTTGGGAATGGAAAGTAGATTGAGTGCGACATAGTCACATAAAGATCTTCTGGATTTCATACACGTATCACTTCTGACGTCTATACGTAGCATGATAAGCGTGATAGGAAAACTAAAATATGTGTTATAAACATGAAATGTACAGTAAAGCTCATAAATAAGGCAAGATGTTTCTAAAACAAAAACAGAAATGTGTTAGTTACTACGAAATATTTAGTTGAACATAATTGGACTGGAAGACCTTACTGCCTTAGGCAACAATGTCTTCCAATTCAATTAAGTTCAAAATATTCAACAGTACATTTTATTTTAATTTGGAAATATATTAGATCACTTCTGAGCTGAGCTGCACTGCAATAAAACCTTTACATTATTTTACCTCTTTAACCCTATAACACACAAGTCGGCTAAAACGGCTTCTGTAGTGGTCTTTAGAAATGTCCATTTGCATCCCAAGACAAGATTATTTTTGAAATTTTACAACTGGAATGACTGGCTCGATAACCGAGCCAGTCATTCCAGTGGTAAATTTGCAAAAAAAATAGCATTGTCTTCTTGGTCTGTAAATTAATATTTTCTTTTAGAAAATTGAAATCTTCTTGAGCAAATTTAAGTCTTTTAAATTTTAATGGTCAAGTCAGCCCAAAATGACTTTTAGTGGTCAATAGAAATTTCAATGGTTTTATCTTGGCCTGTAAATGGATATTTACCGGTATTAAGTAAACGTTTTGGATTTTCTTGATAAACCTTGACCACTATAAGATTAACTCTTTAATACACACATTTTTTAAGAAAATCTAAGATTTAAATTTTCTCAAAGAAAATATCCATTTGCAGACCAAGAGAAGATTATTTAGAATAGTCCTCGAGCCAGTCATTCCAGTGGAGTATTCGATTAATTTGCAAATGGACATTCCTATACCACCACCGAAGAAGACATTTTTGGCTGGCTTGAGAGTATTAAACGGTTCATTCAGAGCTGGGTAATATAATATATTATAAAATTATATTTAGAAAATATATGTCAAATTTTACCATTCAACTATCATTAAACTATGATGCCATAAAACACAATTGCCAAAAGTATCTAAGCATGTTTCAGACAAGGAGTTACCAAACTCGTGTGATAAATTTGATGTGAGATGGCGCCTGGTTTAAGATTATGTACAGTAACATATAATAAATAAGTTAACATATTTCCAAAACAAAAACAGAAACGTGTTTGTTAGTAGATGTAAAATTTTGAAAATAATGTAAGAAATATTCTGTTGAATATTTTGAACATAATTGGATTGGAAGGCATTGCTGCCTTAGGCAGCAATGTCTTCCAATCCAATGATGTTCAACATATTCAACAGTTTGTTTTATTTTATTTTGGGGAAATTTTATTTCTGAGCTGTACTGTAGTTGTCGGTCCTTTATAGACATGTTTGACTGAGATGACTGATATGACTGAGATGGTGTACTAACCTGTAGATTTTCGAAGTCTCCATCCTTGGATATGGGATCACCGGTAACAAGGTCAAACTTGGTGTGTAACGCATGAGAAGAACTCTGATTCTGTTTAAACTTTTCCACCTGGTCAATAATAATAATAATAATATTTTGAAATTTTACCACTGGAATGACTGATTCATTTATTTATAAGTACTCTCCTGGCTTACAAATGGACATTCCATAAGACCTGTGAAGAGGCCAGTTTTGGTCGGTTTAGGCAGGAAAGGGTTAAATTGCATAGATAAAAAGCTTACAATATCACCACACCACACCCACATACATCCCAACACACACCCCAGCCACCATTTCTAAGAGCGGACAGATAACTAGACTCTTCACTCTTGTGTATCACTCGGTGAAATACATTAATTATTAGGGCGCTTACCTTATCAGCTTGTTGTAGCCAGCAGAAAAGGATACCGCGCATACATTTGACAGCGGACTGGCCTAGTTCATGCGTCTTTCCCTGATCATCGTCAATACGTCTAAAACAACAAATTATTTAATCAATCCACTGTTTCGATGAACACAAAATATGAATGTTAGAATGCACACAAACTACTGACATAACCAAATTCTATGCTTAACCCATAATGCATCCTCTTTTGTCGGATAACTAAATATCCGTAAGAAGACTTTGAAATTAATCTGGATGTACAATGTAGCACTAGTCAGGTGAACTAGTGATCACTAGATACTACTAGCCATACTTTATTATCCATTACTTGGTAGATATGACTATTACTTTTAGCCCTTAATCTGCTTTTAGTTGAACATGGTATGCGGACAGCGGAATGTGACGTACGTATTGTAAAACACAGACTGATTTAAGAATATTTGGTATTTACTTGTTACAAGTCTCTCTCTTCACCTAAAATTAATTTTAGGTGCATATCTCATTGCTCGTCTCCATATAGGCGAGTACATATGGAGGCAAGTACAGACACTGCTCGTCTCACTGGGTTAAATTAAAATTCGCGACAGCAAGCTATTGCTCCATTTCAAAATTATCACAGAGGCCTGCAGCTTGTATATATACACCAAAATATCTTAGAAAATGCATGAGTGTTAAATAAGCCAAAATATTGACAAAATGTTTTGTTTCACATTTTCCTTTGCTGCAAGTGATTACAGCCACAGCTTTTACTATGGAAATACTTTGTAAAATTTAATACTGTATGTCATCACCATATCATTTATATCCAGACAGACAAGGTGTAACTCGCTACAACTCACTAGGTTGTGTCATTCTAGTCATTTGATGATATGTATCACGATACGTATTGTATCGTGATGGGTGTATCACAATACATATTGTATCGCGAGGTCCCTGGCAATGTTGATTACTGTATTCTGCGGCTGTAGTAGTAGAAACATCCTACAGCTGCAATTAGTTCTTCGCTTTTTTTGCCCAGTCTCTTGTCCTCAGCCGAAATCCGTAGCTTCCTCAGGTCCATTCTTGATTTGAGTGTACCGAGTCCTGCTTTCTTGGTTAACTCGCAGCATGCTTAGCACATGGCCAAACATGGACCATCTTTGCGAGACAACTTTTATAGACAGCAGCGTTCTATTCCACATCCTGTATTGTGCATTATTGGAAATTATGCTGCCTGGCCATCAGTGTCCAGTGATGGTGCGTAGGTATTTGCGGTGGCATGCATCAAGTTTGTCTAGAGCTGCCTTTGAACCTGCCCCGCTGTTAAAGTTATGCAGCATCAAGGATACTCAGGTTGCACTGTATAAACGTAGTCTTTTTTGCTAAGGGGATCTTTGATCTACGAATCGGTCCCGATGACGCAGCATGCAGCAATACAGCAAAGCAGTGAGCCCAGGATTTTACATTTCATTTTCTTTAGTTTCATGCCTTGTAAATAGGTATATGTAGTGTTGTGCCTGGAAAACTTTCCGACCCTATTTTTCTGGAATATTTTCCCGGTTTAGCTACTAAGCTGATCCAATAAATTGCATCATCTGGGCTGATGTAACAGTGGCTGGAATAAGTCAAACAAGATGAAGAAAGTCAATTAGATGATGATCACGATGACAATTATTGATTAAGATATAAACACATAACTGACGTAAAACAATAAGTTTAATAACCAGAAATGTGGTTTTATCTCTTTGTACATATGAAGATTGTTGACAGAAGGCTAACTAAAGTGTATTACCTTATTGACATAATTGCAGTAAAAGATATATATATATATATAAACAACACAAAACCTAACCAGAAGTAACAAAGTCCCAGATGTGGCAATATAGGGAGGAATTGGATAAATGCATTATAGAATGCATTCCAGTATTGATGTATTTGCAGTAATAAAGCTCTATATATGGTGAGGTCTGGTTACAATAACCTTGACAGTTTAGCTGTAGCTAAGGCATACAGAAAAAGCGACCTGTATGGACTAAGTGAAGGTAAACCCAAGACTTAACCAACCCTGTAGTATAGCCTAATGTAAACAGTGTCTTTCAGTCCTCAATCATATCCATGGTACCCTAACTAAAATCTGGCTGGTTTATGACAACTTTCTGAAATTCCTAACCTGTAAGCCTGTGAGAGCGCCCAGGATGCTGCCGCACAATAGATGCTATCACGAACATAAGCCACCTTACTCTCCTTCTCGGGGTCACCAATCGCCGGAAACAAACCGAGCGTACAGCCCTGGTAAGAAAGAACTTGACGTTTGACTGAAATAGAGAAAAAAGAAAAACTAAAATATTTATTCAAGACAAATTGTCTGGATGAAATGAGAAACACACCTGTGGCCCTTTTTCCAATCTCGCCATCACACACACACACCGTTTCAGCAACCTTAAGGTGCCCTAAAAAGACAATGCCTGTACACACGGTATCCTCCGGTCCCACCCATTTGTAATGCATCAGTGTCAAAATGGACATCATTCAATCCACATTCGATGCCACAAAGGACACAAATCAGTGTACCATTTTAGGAAAATGGGACACTAAAATCACAACTGGTGTAGGCAGGTGTACCATTTTAGGGACACCGAGAACCTGACTGGTGTCCAGGCCATAGGGTATAAAAGGCCAATAAAGATCAATCGCTGACTCTTCAGACCTTTTGAGTCACATCAAGTATTCACTGTACGGTCATCAAGATTCAATTGAAGATAACATTCATCAACTGAACACATAGTTATCATCATCCCGGTAACAGAATTTTCATCTGGACACCAATTTTCAAGATGGCCACTGGTAGCTATTGGCCATCTTGGATTTCGGACTATCGTCAGTTTCGATAGGTTTCTTCCCCAGACCTAGTCCAACCATCAGACCTAGTCCAACCAACCAAGTTTTAAACTGACCCAATAAACGGTAATGGAGTTATAATCCGGAAACCAATTTTCAAGATGGCCACCAACTGTAGGTGGTGGCCATCTTGATTTCAGATCATCATCAATTTGACAGTTTTTGTCCTCAGCACACGTCCAACCATGCTCTGAAGTTTCAAAGCGATTCAATAACCAGTAACAGTTATCATCTGGAAACAAAGATTATCTTTTTAATGGCTAAATTTGGTCGAGAAAAATCTAAATACTTCCTTATTGAGACTGGCTCTTCTTTTGAGCATTTACCTCTGGACATCCCGGAGGTAAATGCTAAAACATAGTCCTCTCTCGTGACCTGCAAATGGACAATCATCAAGATCAGTGCTGCAGAGGCCGGTTCCTCACCATGTAATGGTTAAAGGGCTACGGTGAACTTTACTCTGACCATTTACCATTGCAAGACTGCAAAGTTACATGTAAGTGATCAGTGCTGGGGGCTGTTGTCACAGGAGATAAAAAAATTGTTCCCCTGGGAGGCGAAGTATGAGATCATTTTATTGATCTCCGTGGGTTTTCAAGGCCAGGATTATAGATTGGCCAGGTACGTTCTATCGAAGGAAGCAAGCTGACCATGGTAGTCAAGATTATTTATTTCATGCTTAATGTACAATATACAGACATTACAACTGGGCAGTCCATCAAAGGCAGAGCCTATGAGTCGATGGACCCCCAAAACAAAACATTACAATATATAGGGTGATAGTTAATTATACAAACATCCGTGAGTAAATACAGAACACAGGACGACACATCTATTTTTTTGTACCATATTGTCATGATTGTTCTACATGTAGCGTATTCTACATATAAAGAGTCTTTTAGATTCTAACTAAGATTTTTGATAGCAGATACAGGTGGGTTTTTTTAATATGGTACAGTGTGTGTGGGGGGGGGGGGGAGGAGGGGGGAGGTGCTCAACAAAGTCACAGTAGTTTTTGGGGTGAGAAGTTGTTGGTAGGTTTGACTTAGATAGATATTTTATAATAGTCTCAGCATCTGATATATCCATTGAGAAAGCGGATATCAGATGAAGATTCACGATGATAAAGATCTGATTGAGTCCATCTGTCTTGCCGCATTTCATGCTTTTCAACATGGTATATCTATCCTAAGTTTGATAACTTCTACCACTCTGATGGAAATTTTCCTGCCTTTATTATCTCTATGGCAGAGAAATTGGCGTCCAATATTCAGCAATTTTGGTGGACGATGTTGCTGTCTACGACTGCACGTCTTTCATCAAACCCACTTAGAAAATGTAACATTTATTATCTTTGGTCATTTATTTTATTTTGCAAATTTCAAATTTTTCCATCCGAGTACAAAGGGTTAGGGAAGAAGCGAAATCGTGAAACTTTGTCTGTACAGAGTCTGTCCATTAGGGAGATGCCATCTGGCCCGGGCAAAGATTTTATGACAGACGTATAGATACATGTAGACAAGTCAACATACCGAAAGAGACGCATCACATGATAACTTGATAATAGTAATAGTATTAATAACAACGGTAGTTAATCTGCTAGTATTGAGCTGTGTTTCTTAATTTAGTTGTAGATTGATAAAGTGGGGAGTATTAGATCAGAATTTGAAATAAATAAAAAGCATTGACGCAGAATTGGGATAGATAGCTATAAGGATGGCCGAGATTGACTCATACTGGTAGTAATCACCCACTACAGCAGTACAGGTACAGAGTAAATATGAGATCTGACTGCTAGGTGAGAAAAAGGTTTAGATTTGACACTATCGATGCCTTTGCTCCATTCACTTAATTCCCCTTATTTATACAATGGCTGGATATGTTAAGACTAGCCTCTACTGTTAGGACTAGCCTTTACTGTATGTATCTACAATCTAGCCATTGACATTACACTCCAGGACCCGCACACGCATGTGTGTCTAAACCTACTACTGACTTTAGTCTGGGCTCAATCATGTCAATACTGTCTGTAGTATAGGCTTACTTTGAATTTCAACTTTAACTTCAGTCTATAAATCTATTTATTTAACAAATGACAATTATGTCAAGTGACCTTGACATGTTGTTGACATCAGATTAATCAGTGGAATTGAGTATTCTCAGTGACAGTATTTTGCATTCATCTAAATTGTAGCCTAGTAAATAAATCAACGCTTACTTACACTGAACATAATATTCACTCAGCTTCTTCACGTGAATTTCGTGGGTGGCTGTTCGCTCAGCATCCTCCGCCATTTTACGCACCCCAACCCTACTGTCAGCTGCGAGACGATCTAGACCTACACCATAACTAGATGATCGCGAAATCTGGAACTGTATCCTCTTACGGCTCATTCTGGTTGGTCAATCGATTTAATCTAAGACCAATGACAAAGTAAGATTAAATAAATAATCAGTTCACGTCGTCTGCTTTTCGCCAATTGTTCTGATAGGTTACAACCTCGACATGCACTAGATAATCACTGCATGCTCTCTTCACTTCTAAAAGCGTCGCAAGTTAAGTCAATTTGCCGAGAGCGACCTTCACCTTCCAAGGCTCAATGACAATAAAAGCCAACTGTTGGCGTTGCGCTTTGAACATCAATCAACTTTCTGTCAGAAGTTTGGAAATGCGGAGCGTTCTACTCACTAACAGTGGTTAACTTATGTTGCATTCAAGGTATCATGTCGCAATAAATAGAGCGAACCTATCCGTCGCATAGAGTTATCTATACTAGCGATATAACTACCTCTATGATCCGCCGTCTCATCATAATCATCATCATCATTATCATTATCATCATTTTACGAGGCATAAGCCATTGCCTTGTTATTGCCTCGGTGTTTTTTTAATCATAGCATGGCTTGCTCAGTTACTATTGTAATGCTGAATTTAGTAAATAAAACATTATTATTATTACTATTATTATTATTATTATTATTATTATTATTATTATTATTATTATTATTATTATTATAGACAGATTCCATTTAAGGTTGTTCCTGGGTTTAGCAGTAGAATGGTTAGGTCTCTGTATTTAAAATATATCCACAATATGGGAATTAACCATAAATCATTTCAATGCGGTACTCATTGTACTTACTTTTTATAACAGTCATATAAAACAACTACTGAATATTTTGCAAATAATCTAACAGAAACTGATTGCTGCCAGTGGAGGCAGCAACAACTCTCAATCTAATTATTTCCCAATAAATGTTCAGCAAAATAATTATGACATCGTAAATTGCAATACATATATGTATGCCATAAGGCTCAAAGGGTTAATTCACTCCAGTAGTGGTGTCGGGAGTAAAATGATACCACTTCCCTCAACTTGCAGCCATTCAGCGATTTGTGGCCCCCACCGCCCTCTCAATCCCTGGGCATAGGGGTGCATGTGGTTGGTGTATGCCTCTAGATGGAGGCCCCCAGGGTTGCAGGTGGTTGATGTATGCCTCGGGCAGATGGTTGGTGTATGCCTCTAGATGGAGGCCCCAGGGATTGAGAGGGTGGTGGGGGCCACAGATCGCTGTACGGCTGCCAGTTGAGGGAGGTTGTATCATTTTACTCCTGACACTACTACTAGGCAAATGATACCACCGCCATTCAATCCCTCGGGCGTAGGTTGCGGGGGCCACCATGGATCGCCAAACAGCTGCCAGGGAGGTAGTATCACTACTACTACCAGGGTCTGAACGCCCATTTAGAGACAAGCCTCCACAGTGATATACACCACTGATCGCCATCAACCACAGGGCCGGCCTCCCTCTCTCTCTCTCTATTCTGTGTAGGCTCAGACAAACACGTAGTCTCTGCCAGAGTCCCATCGGGCACCGCCACCCCACACACATCTGAACGCTCATTTAGAGACACGCATCCACTATCACATCCACACAACGGACCCCTCACAGGTACTGATCGCCAGCACCACGCATAATAGGGTCTGAACGCCCATTTAGAAACAGGCACCCACATGGATATACACCCACAGGTACTGATCGCCAGCACCACACATAATAGGGTCTGAACGCCCAGACAAGCTTTCACAGGGATATACATCACCTACAGGTACTGATCGCCAGCACCACACATAATAGGGTCTGAACGCCCAGACAGGCATCCACTGGGATATACACCACCCACAGGTACTGATCGCCACACATAATAGGGTCTGAACACCCTGACAGGCATCCACAGGGACATACACCATCCACAGGTACTGGTCGCCACACATAATAGTGTCTGAATGCCCAGACAGGCATCCACAGGGATATACACCACCCACAGGTACTGATCACCACACATAATAGGGTCTGAACGCCCCTTAAGAGACAGGCATCCACAGGGATATACACCACCCACAGGTACTGATCGCCAGCATCACACATAATAATGTCTGAACGCCCAGACAGGCATCCACCCACAGGTACTGATTGCCACACATAATAGGGTCTGAACGCCCATTTAGAGACAGGCATTCACAGGGATATACACCATGAGTACTGTTGCACAGCTTCACTCTATTGCAAAGCAATTCGGCCTTAGAGGCTACTCTAAGGCCAAGAAAGACGACCTGCTCCAGATGATCGGACAGGTCCGTGCTGAGGAGTGGCAGAAGCGACTCTCCCGAGCAATGAATACGGGAAGGTTTCGAGCGCTTACTGAGGATCCTTGGAATCCCCACAAGAAAGTGCAGTGGATACTGAGCTTCGTCAGTTGGATGAGGAGGTGACTGCTAGCTTGCGAGCCAAGACCGCAGAGAGGCAGATGGAGGCCCATCCACTGGAGTGCCTATCTCAAATGCAGGATCGTTAAGCGATGCCGGATACTGAGCTTTGTCAGTTGGACAAGGAGGTAACTGCTAGCTTGCGAGCCAAGACTGCAGAGAGGCAGATGGAGGCCCATCCACTGGAGCGTTTATCTCAAATGCAGGATCGTTAAGCGATGCCGAGGTCTGAACCCAGCCCGGAGGATAAAGGGGGCCGAGGTCTGAACCCTTAGCCCAGAGCATAAGGCAAGAAGGTGAAGACATTCTCGACCAGTGTCTCGGCGAAAGGGAGACAGAGGATAGAGGACACCAGTCAGTACGCTGGACATTCTTCCGAGGTCTAGAAGGAGACCTCACAGGCCAGATCATGCAAAAGATCCAGCAGACTGTCCCGAATGCCTTCTACCTCTGCTACACCCATACGTATCGCATCCGTCAAATCGAAGACGGTAGGGTGATGCTCTTCCACAAGAATGCTCCTGGGAGCCCATGGTTGAACACGATAGGAGCAGCTCAGGACTGGGTGGTAGCAAGAGAGCAAGCCCGCCTCGACACAGACAATATCGATCGACCCAACACCAAGTGGGCTTTCGTTCAATCAATCAACATTGAGGTCAGGGCTGTCATCGACCGCCAACCTCTGCTTGGGACAGGCCCCCTCCCAGACTGTCTACGTCAGAAGAAGAGTATGACTGCCCTCGACACCTACAGGGACAACATGTGTCTCTGGAGATGTCTAGCAGTCCACCGAGGAGCGAGAGCTGATAGAAGTACAGCTCCTGCACGAGAGCTTGCCACACAGTTCTACGGCAAGACAGTGACAGTACCTGATGTCCGCAAGACCTCGCTGGATCAGCTGGACAATGTAGAGTTCTTCGCCAAGATCGGATTCGCATGTATGAACCAACCGATGAGGGCACCTGGCACATGATCAGGCAAGCAGCTCACTACCGTGACACCATGACCATCGGAGTGTGGGACCACCATGCCTTCTACATCAAGAACATCTCCAAGCTGGCACATACACTAGTCTGCAGGCACTGTTAGCAGAGGTTTACACAGGCATGCCATCTTCAACACCACGCTGATCACTGTACAGGCGGCAAAACAACAATCATGTGTCCTGGCGAGAAGGTTGAGGTGCCACAGTCTGCATATGAGAAAGCATTCTATCTGCCCCAGCCATCCAGTTCAACCTGGCACACCACTGAACGGTAGTTTATCGATTAACCCTCGGAAGGACTTGACCAGGGCGTACAGAGACACCATCCTTATATAGTATGGCTTAAATGTTCGGCGGCCCAGATGGCCGCGAGTGCTATGGCAACATAAATGCTGTGGGGAACGCCCACGTGTTTGTGAAGATAGTCTACAGATCGGCTTATCCCATCTCCCCTGTCTGGTGAGCATCATGTCCAACACCACCAACCCAGAGTGCAAGATTGAGTTGTCCCTGTCCGATGACACAAGTAGCAAACTGTTCAAGGGTCAGTATACGGGAATAGTGTTACAAACATTTGGGGAGACAGTGAAAACCCACTGTCAAGGTAAACGTACCGCTGAGCACCGACTTTTGAACGGGATTTACGTTTTGAATCCACGAAAATGTGCTTACAGCGGTGCTGGATGGCATTACAGGCCTATTATGGCCTATGAACACAAATATGTCAAAGTGTTGCCAGTTCTAAATTTGATTAATATAGAAATTTCTGATGTCCCAAATCAGACCCAAATAGTTAAACATCGTGAAAGCGTCAGGTGGGATCATTTACGCAAGGCCAAAATGGTTAGTCTGGCACCTCTATCCAATATTGATATCGATGCGACCAGTATCGACGAACTGGGACGGAGTTCTTTTATTCTTATTACCTTTACATCATGTGTAATATTTATGTGTATTTTATATCTTTCATACTGCTGTGGTGTTTGGCCGGCAGCCAAACGATACTGTATTTCTTGTTTATTTAACTCAAAGGCGACGCCCAATGATTCCAATGAATCTGCACAGGATGGGCAGTGCACTACTCTGCGCTGGAAATTGATCAACCCGGGTGATTCGACCAATGAACTGACGCTGACGGGTGGCCACCGGGAAAGTGGCATTCCCCTATCGGTTCCGGTGAGTACTGTGCTGCGCATCCCTGGCATATCCTTTGATACACCCCTGTACCCGTATACCTGGAAGGTAACCATATAGCATACCAATAGGTACATTTTATTGTATTGATTTCATTTTGTTGTGGTGTGACGCGTAAACAGAAGCTTGTCCGGCATGGGATCCGTTCCCAGGGCCGACGTGCATCGAATGTGTACTCGATCCAGCGACACGTGCGCACGTGATAGACAGAGAGTGCTGTAATCCAGGATGAATCAGATTCGCTGTGAGCCTCTCTCTGGGACATGCGTTTCTAGTGTGTTGTAATCGGCGGTTACATCCATGATTGTTCGAGCCGCATGGTCCAGGTCCATCACACACAACTGTGTTGCTCGTAGATTGTTATCATTTCAATTATATTACTACATTGTTGTTTTAATATTGGCGACCACTGTATTGTGTATAGGTTGCTTAATTACAATTGTTTAATTATGATTGTTTGAGTGTTGGAAGTATTTCCCATGTAATGCTCGTGCGTGTTGGATATTAATCCATGTAATATGTATATCTTAGGTATATAAATTGTTTTGTTGTTATTTTATTTGATTAACATTGCGAATTATGTCTGTGATTGTTGAATTAGGTGTTGTGTTTTATCATTAGAATTATGTCATGTTAGGTTTGTATATAGCTGTATGTTACTTTACAGGCGATGCGATGGTATGAATGTTGGTTCGGTATGTGTATGTGAAGGAGGTGAGTGGCTGAAGATGGTACACAGCTAGTTAAATGGCCGGTCATTTAACTTCGGTCGATGGGCATATGTAAATATGGGATTTATGGATTAGCTACCCGCGAACCCCACCGGCTATCTTTTGGTACCCGGGTAAATATTTGCAGATAACCTATTGACACTGTGTACGTCAGGTATGTTTGACATCATGTCCTCAGTCATGAATATTCATAACATCGTCATCGCCATATGTCACTGGCTATGGGACCAATCTTTACGGTCGCTATAGACAGGGAATAATTATATTTGCATCATCAGTAATAGGACCAATTTGTTGGGTCGCTATTAACAGGTAAGCAGGGTGATATATTAGTAATAGGTCGGTACGACATAATGAGTGGTGTAGAGCTTTTATGTAGTGTTTATTTCTATCCGCATAGGGATATCCGATTACGCCACTGTTATTCATAGTCAGCCCTATTGATTACCGAATGTGTAGATCATATATTATATGTTAATATCTAGAGGGTTTCTAAATTGATGATTATGATCTCTGGTGATGGATAAATTAGTTTAGCCATGTTTGATTTATGTCTGACTGAGATTGGTCGCTATAACCAATCTGATTTTGTTATTTCCATAATTGGGATTCATATGAACGAATTAGGTGAATATTCAACCCACGTAAAGTCATAATCGGTCATGATAATTTATAGGAATCGAACTGAATCTTTAACCCTTTTGATAGGTAGAAACTGGTTCTGTCACCTTAATTCAAGTCATGGATACCGTGCTGGTAAGATGCTGTTGGATTAGGATCGGGAAACATCTTAAGATGATTTCTGGATATTAATACAGCAAGGTCTTACAAGATGATTAATTAAGATGGATATTTACGGGATTCGAAGAAGACAAGTCAGATAGCCGGGATGGTGTATACAGATCCAGTTCTATGATTCAGCACTGCGTGGAAGTCACGAGATGTACGTAATGTGTGTGTATTTCTGGAAATAACCCAGAATATACATGACAGGTCAAAGAGCACCTAGGCATACGTCATGACATCTCGTAACCATTAGTTATTGCGCCCAAATAGAATGCACTAATAATGAGTTAATCCTGATGGGTTGATACTCGAATGGTTAATGCTCTTGTCACAACAGAACAATTAGTAATTGGGACGTGGGTATGCAAGGAATGGATGCTTGACGAGTCCTGTCTAAACAGATTTGTATATGTTATCTGTCAAGATCCATCACTTGTGTACTAGTTCTGACTGGTTGAGTCCGACCATCTTACGAGCGGGGGCAAGGGAGTGTTAACCAATTGGAGTAGCTAAATTTTGGAAATCACCAGGGAATCTCTCTAAGTACGTCATCACGATAACGTCATGCTCGTATCCACTTTTACTGTATATAAGGACGAGCATGATGTTAAATCATTAATCTTCTGATTGCTCTGTTACTGAGAAGTGATACCTCTTTCAGCTAATAGTTACCCTCAGCAATTGACGTTCGTTTCGAAGTAAGTTAGAATTTTCGTCAGAGTTAGACATTGAAATTATCATACAAATATTGTTAAATTTTATAGCCTGCAATACGGCTCAGTTTCTGTTTCACTTAATAAAAGTATTATCCATTATTATATAATTTGCAAAACGTGTTGAGTTAGTTTGTTAGGAAGAAATCGACATAGAGAAAGGCAGACCACCTTTCCCGGACTCTTCAGCGATAGGAATCTACTCCAGCTTCAAGTAAGACATACACCGAAGTAGAACACAGTACACACACATTTTTCAACATGGACAAGTCACATTAACGGAAGCATGTTTAGAAAGTGGTCTTTAGCTTACTTATGGTGGGGAGAGAGAAACGTATTCCCATCTATGGTGGCTTTCCCATAGGGCGCGGTGAGCTCTAAGGCTCCACCCAGTCACCGTTATGAGTTAGATGGTGATCTGTGTCTCTATCCGTCACTTGATGTTTCGAGTACGGACCGTATGAGATCCATACCCTGGTGTTACCATTTAGCTGCTTTAGGTTTGGAGAAAATTGCCCAAAGAACACTGCTGGGATAGCAATAAATTACATTATTTATATTTTCGCAGCGTTTCCTACTTTGGCATAAAAAGGAATAAGACAAATTGATTCTGGACGGCAAGAAACCTGCTGTAGTTTCTTGATTTGATCCTAACCATTCTGATGGTGGGAATTCAAACAATTATTTCGTCCAGACGGCCAGAGGAGCATAGTCAAAGGCAGTTACTCATTGGTTTAATTTAGGCGGCCTTAACATGAATGGCCAACTATGAAAATCAGTAGTACCGTTTATACAATGGTCTTATTGACCGTGAAGAGAGTTTTTAATAACAATTCTCTGCTTTGTAGAGTAATCGCCTTTGGCTAGCTCAAAAACCTATCCTATCGAGCTATCATAGTTCTAGGTTTAGCAGCCGCATGTCATGTTCTCTGGAGAGCGCATAGGCAGCGACCTTACTGTAAAATTGGTGCCTTGAGGAGAAAACATGGTGAAGCATTTGTTGTTGCTGTATAGTGTAACCTAACTGTACTGCGGTCCAAATATTTTTGTATTTTTTTTACTGCTAACTAGCAATATGGGCAGAATGCCTAATTACTTTTATACATTCATTGAAGTATAAGGCCTATTTGGCCTACGGTGCTGTTTAATTGCTGGCACCATTTACAATGCATAATATTATGTATAACATCATATTAAAGCGGAGGTCGCTTCTGACCTTATGGTACCATTTAATACGGTACTTTATTTATTAATAATGGTATAACATAACTAAGATATGTTCCTATGTTGTGCACCTATTAGTCATCAGTGGAATTTAAATGTCATTACACCGCCTTCTTGCGATGTGAGTTGATGTATGGTATAGCTACGGCCTGGCGAATTACTGCAGGATGCTGGCCAGTATGTTTCATACTCAAGAACAGTGAAGAATAAATCCATTGTTGGTGGCCAATAGATTGTGATACATAGCACATAATGAAAAGTTAACCATATCACCGTTATGCTGGTTGTGCTTGCTGAGAGTGATGGATGCCTCCATTGTGTAGAGACGGTAAGTACATATTATATTTGATCATTTTCTCAGCACAAAATGGTCCATGCCGCTTAGCTCTTGCGGCGCGTAAAGCAATGTCCTTGTCTGAACTACGGTCAAAACATGAATTCAGTGATGCTGGATGCGCCCATTGGTTGTTACCGCCGTTTCTGTCGTGGTACAGCAAGTCTGATGAGACATTACAAACACCACCGTTCTTACATACGAATTTGGCTGGTAATAGTAAAAAAGTGTTACACTGCAATGAAGGTACCACCGGTGATGGTGGTGAAATAAAGAACCTTCTTTTAATTTAGAATCCAAAAACTTAGTGCAGTGTGGAGTTCAGGTGTCCTGAGAGGGAATCTGACTGTAATAAGCTGCGTTGGTGTAGATTGCAGAACGCGAGCTCCACACAGTTGGCAGATAAGGAACTTCTTCCCAATCGGACGGAAACCACCTCCCATCTAACTGAGTCTGACTTTGAGAGCGCCTTTTATACTCGGTGAGAGGCTGCACCAGTGGGCTCAGCCAATCAGCGCGCGTCCTGTGTATGAGGCGAGGTAGTTAAAGCAATCGTGCCTGGCTCTCACCTGATCATGTACACGCTCTGGTGATGTCCATAGTTTAGTTGGAGCTCTCAATAGTCCGTTTTAATTTTACCGTATCGTCGACATATCTGAACCAATTTGATTTCTGTTCAGAGTTTTAAATTCCCCATTAAATTCTGGTATTAATACATACCAAAATCATGGAGAACGGTCCCATATTATGGAATTGCCATAATATGAACAACTATATACATAAGCTGCCAGTCTCCATAGGCTAACTCGTCAATGTTTGTTTACCTCTCATGACCGTGCATGCGCATAGGGCAATCTCATGGACTCTGTCATTCTGTTCTCCTTTTGAATGGCTTATATATGCGCGGGCCTCATGTGGCCAGTGGAGAGGTGAGCATGGAGTATCCCCTACCATGCCATTTCGTACCCAGCCGGACGGGGCCGGTACGTACCTGACAGGGCGGTCCGTGCTCCACCTGCTCTCCTGGCATCGACCAGTGTTTGGAACTAGAATAATCTCTTTTCATCCTAGTAGGGTATGAATACACATCCTCCGGGATTCCACTGATGAAGTCTGGACTCAGCTCGTTTAAGCCTGCCTGGGTATCCCTATGCGCTCACCTAGATTATGTTGATGAAAAGCGCCTGGACTCAATTCCCTTTAGTCGGCTGTGTTCATCGATGTATGCACATGTATTAAGGTGATGGGCTTCTGTACAAGCAGGAACCTGAAAGATTTCTATCTGACTGGTGCGCTATTGGAATTTGAACATGGAAATTATGTTTATACAGCAATGACATCCATGGGAACACTGGCAGTGCCAGTGGAGGTATAGTCTCGAGTAATGAAGCCTAGACAATGGATGGGAGTGGCTGAACTGTATGATCTTTGGCATCACGGGTGGGTGGGGTGGGGGAGACTCTTATGACTTCTGGCAGCGTGGAGAGCCTTTGAATGATCTGCCGTGCTACAGAGAGCTTACCAACGCCATGGTAAAATACATTTAAATTTGTATTGATAAAAACAATGTTAATATCTTATCTGTCTCATATACCTTAACTGTAATGTGTGTCTGTCCACCCAGCCTGCATTGTCAATTTGCCAACACTATCTGGGTGGTTTTGCTGGTGACATTGGCTTGGCCTATATGTTATCCACTAGTCGTAGGGCTTTGTAACATGAGCTGAGTCTCTGTATGTCCGTTTGGTCAGAGGTTTGGAACATGGGCTTGGTCTATCTGTAGTACCATGGGCATGAGCCTTGATTACATGGACGTCAGTGCCACGATGTTTTACCTCCATGGGTCTAAGTTATTTAAATTCCTATTTATAAAAATTAATTTTAAAATTATCTTTTACTTACTAAATGCTTCTCCTTTAGGGCACTTTCCTCGCTCAGATGATTAATTCATTTAAAAGAATTTATACAATTTCTTAATTTATACAAATTTTCAATTATAAATTTAATAATAGATTTTATCCTTTTAATTATCTAAACTGATTGACGAACCCACTGACCGACCGCCAAACTGACTGTGTGGATAACTGACTTAGTGACAAATGAAGCTGTACGACTCGTGTATGCGTATCCTACAAGCAAACCGTGAATAGACTACCTATATCCTACATTTTTTTATGCCCAATGCATAGAATTGGGCTATGAAACTGGCGTAGGTGTGTACAATATCACGTAAAATCGATGAAATCACCTCAGCGTTTTACAATTGTACCATAATAACAATGGCATAAGGTGGCGAAGTGGCACTGAGGCACCCCTTGACGGGATTGTTTTTCGGTTCCAATCGCTTAAATATTGTTGTATTTTCTTATTCTAGCGCACAAATATCTTTATATGATGCAATATCAAGCTGTCATCTAGAAGTTGATACATGAGAACATGCTAAAACACACGAATATGAGAAGAAACATACGTAGTGTAACATTCACAAACTCGTCGCTGCTGTCCCGAGAGATTTGTTTATGCGTTGTGACATACTTTGCGACTGGGGAAGCCCTTGATTTCACGAGGTACAACCTACATATTTCAAATAAAACTCATCCACGTGGCATAGTTTTTATGCACAATTCAATTTCAATGATAGGGCGCTCAACATGGAAAATAAGATTTCATTTTCCATTAGATTGCATAAAAATACGTTAAATACGCCTGAAATATTGTACGTTTGCTATTATTTTTAATTTATGACTACTTGGTGTGACTCAGTACCTTTAAGTGTGGTCAGGTTTTTGCCAATTTTCTATTTGAAAGATCTAGACAAAGACACATAAAATGGCATTCATCTGCCTTCATACGCTTAACAAAACTAACTGCTGCACGGCTCACGATTTTACAATACAAAAAACAGCTGAAATTCTGTCGTATATAGTCCTTGTTAGACGGTTCTGACAGTTCAAAACACTGTGAGCTAATGTATGTGATTTGGTCCTGGGCTATGTCGATTCTTGATCCCAGCAATCAGAGAATGGAGAATGAGTACAGTACATGTTCTGATCACCGGTATCCAATGCCTGTTACCCCAGTAATGGTTATTAAAGGAGAACACAAGAAGGGTCGCCATCGTTTGCTTAAAACACGCAGTTCTATCGCAGAGCCAATATTAAGGCTACTGTGTATAACTTTCCTGCGACATTTATATATAAATCCGACTAAAATGGTGTTAAAAAATGTTATGTTGCTATACTTTTCTGCGAGTTAATTAAACCTTTGACGTCATAGGTTGAATCCCATTCGACAAGAACCATGATAATGGCACTCTGAAGGCAGGAGTGCATGCATTTGGATGGTGATATCTCTATCCCTGATAATGCTATCAACATCATTTATATATGTACAGATCGAAAAGATTAAGACGTTGCAAATTCAAGGAATATATTTGTTATTTTCATACATTAGTTACCGAACCTTAAGATGGCCATTTTCTATGAAGATACCTGCCAATTACATGAATATTACAAAGTCCCAGGAAGTCTTGAGGCTAGTACGAAAACATAAGTACCTAAAGATGTATTGGGATGCATGCATGAACTACTTAAACTCTCATATTAATAGACGAAACCTTAATAACATTATCTGCCGTAGACCCAGTGAGCGTGTTGATTCAAAAGTAGCAATTATATTGATATGCCTATACTATCGCGTCATTCATTTATCTCAATATCAAAACTTGATGTCAAAATCGGCACCATCAGAGAACTCAGACAAAGGACTGTTATTATATGTTCTTCAACATTTCCGCAAACATACTTTATTTATTCTTAAAACCGCTGAAGAGAACCCCCTTATAAAACGCAATTCACAATTTTATTGCGATAGCGTTGGATGACAGCGAGAAAAACGTTCAACTTATGACGTCATACACCTCATCTGGAAATAGAAATTTAACTAATGTATTACATATTTAAATAACGAAGATATAAATTTCTAATGTGAGCACTAAGCTTACAATCATATTTTTGAAAACGTTACGGTCTGTAGATTCACTTTATACAAAGTAGTATAGAGGTGTTTCCCTTTAACCAGTCGTTATCTTAATTAAATGTTGCCCTGATAATGCTAGGGGTCTGATTTGGAATGGACATCCAGATCCACAAATCGTTGGTTATTGCTCTATCGCACCATTCTTGGTTCACCATGGAAGTTATAGAGTTTCGGTAATGCAAGATAGATATGTTGCTGGTAAGAAAACTACATAGTAACTGTTGCATGATAATGGCTGGATGTCTTGACTATCTCTATGCGGATGGCTTGCGGGACTGAGCATGATGTGTTTGCAAGCTCCCAGAGGTATTTGCTGTTAAACTCCCGGTCGTGGGGCTTTGCAACATGGGCTGAGTCTAGGTATGCCTGTATCACCATTTCCACTCTTTTCTCCATCAATATTCGACTGGCAATACATCCGTTAATGCTATTTTACCAGTCTATGAGACTCATTCATTCAATTTTGAGTAACTTATCACCCGTGTTGAGGAAGGTTGATCCTTTTAGGAAACAGTGTCTCTTATTAAAAGTTAGAAAATCGGTGGTGGCCGTGTTACATTACACAGGGTGAATGAAATTGTTATTCCGCAAATGTGGATATGTACTTCTGAGCCACCAATGGCTTCAGGTGTGGCTAAGACAAAACACAGAAGTATCTCTGAACGGGCACGTGCACAATACCAATTTATAATACTGGGAAACGTGATGGACCACAACAAATAGAAGCGGTTGATCCTGAACCGCAATCATCGTGCATAATTTTATCATAAAGAATATTGATTAGGTACTGCCACGCAGGTCAGACCCAAAATATTAGTTGGAATGATTCAAAATAATATTATGTGGTGAAATATGAGTTGCAGAAGACACGCTCGAGTACCTCTCAGTAGCAAATGCAGCAACAACTCGGTAATCAAGTCAGTATTAAATAATGACCCAATCTGTGAAATCTATGCAAATTTTGCAGCTTAATTTTATAGGATGACTATGTATTTGATCAAACCCTTTATGCAAGGTCGGTGGAGGTTGAATGGAAACATCAAGACAAGTGTAGTCCGTTAAATCTATGAATGGTGGTTTCCAAACAGTACCAAGCAAAATAGTTTTATGATATAAAAGTGTCGAATCTGTAGTTACTTCAGACAATTTCATTTCTCGGATGCGGAGAAGGCCGCCGGAAAATACAACCATGCCATTGCTATATAATGGCATTTCACAAGGATCACTGCAATAAATCATGCAGAATACATCTTGCCTACATATATTGGAACTATTGGGGCAATATATTTTGCTTTCTCAGAATTTTCAATGGACAAAAGTTCTGCATTATAGGGACATGGTAGAAATTGACTTGATTTATTGCGAGCATCGTGGGAAGGAGATTGGCTTCTGCAGTACCTAACATCTGTTCGAGGCACGATAGTACCATGGCGCTCTGCATGTGATAGACTTAATTACACGAGATATCCACCCTATAAATACGGGGGGGGGGGAGAGGGGGGGGGGGGGGGGTTTGGTTGTTTGAACAGCAACCCGCATGAAATGGACACATATGCGCAAGCTACAAATCTGTGGCAATCAGAAGCAGAATGAAGAGACTAACTCAGTTGAGTGACTAGAATCCGAAGTGGACACGGACGATAATTAATCAGTCTAGAAGATGTAACAAGTAAATTTTAACCCAATCTAAGAGGCGTGGCTTCTTCGAGAATACATTTCTCGATCTCGTATCGAAGATCTCGCGAGATACGAATGGATTTCAAATTGATACCAAACATTCTCTATGTTGAAAAGATAAACCCCAGCCTTAAAATGAGAAAGTATATTCATATTTCATCAACTGCCAATGCTGATTTAAGTAGGGGTAGCACGGATTTGTCTTGCCACTTATCCGTGACATTTGTTGACATTTGTTGACATTTTATTGATGTAATTTACATACAACTATATTAATTGGAAAGATGTTGACGAGACATTCATTTTTGGTGGTCATTTGTGACTTTGCCTTGAATGGTACACAAGTTTTGATCATTTTACTTTCACTTACTTAATGTCGCTTTTCAATTGTTTCAACTCCATCCCAATAGCTCCATATCGTTTTTACGAGAATTGTTGAACATATCGGCCTTAGATTGGTCTATACTGCGCTGCCTCAAACTCTCATAATCATTCCTGGAAGACTGGAGCGTTCCAGTTTATCTGCCCATCATATGACGTCATAATCACCTACATGACGTATAGGATGATGTCATAAGTGCGTCATGAGTGGCGTAGGTAAGTTAGTCTCGAACGCAGAACGGACCTTTCCATTTTAGCTATACCCCGCCCATCTCTAGCTAATCTCCATCCACACATAGCTCGTGTTGGGATGGATCGAACTCGGAACTCTCTAACTATCAATTTCCAGAAAACTATACAGGTAAGCTATTAGAGAAAACTACACAGGTAAGCTATTGAATATTTTTAAACTAATTTGACTGGGCGCTGCCTATGGCAGGAACAGCGTCCAGTCAAATTAGTTTCAAAATATTCAAGAGCATGTTTATTAAATAGTAGACATACAATTTATACGTGTCAGACTATTAAGAGTTAAAGACGGGCCAAATATAATTGTTTATGACGTAATGATTATGACGTCATCATACACGGCACTTAGCTGATTATGACGTCATATGACGTCAGATGATAGATGGATACGCTGCAAAGGTAAATTAGTGACGGATTAAGCGTTGGTATACGAATTGTGGCTTTACTATTTAATACACATGTATGCTGTTGAGTATTTTGGAACTAATTTGACTGGGCGCTGTTGCTGCCATAGTCAAAAGCTTACCTGTATGGTTTGCTGAAAATTGATAGTCAGGGATCGGTCGATCCCAACACGAACGAGGTGTGGGTGGAGTTTACCTAGAGGTGAGCGGGGCATATCGTAGCTAAATGGGATTCGTCCATTATCTATAATTGATCATGCATGAGTGGAGTGAAACTGTCAGGTGACAAATTTTTCGTTCTGCATTAAAAAGCCCATTTACATCGAAAATCTTGGACCTATAAAGGCGAATCCTTAAAAAACCACATCTGCTTATCATAACTGATGCATATACCAAGTTTCATTAAATTATTTAAGCGATTCTGTATGATATGCTGTTTACGAGTAAATTGACAAAAATCGTGAGTTTTTACACTAAAAAGAGCATTTCACCAAAAATATTAAACCTATAAAGGTGAATCTATCAAAAAGCACATTTAGCCATCATAAAGAAGCCACCTGCCAAATTTCATTAAATTATTGTATTACCCTGATAACACAGCTTACTGGGCCTGAAAGTATCGGCAATGTATCGGCCCCGTATCGTCCCAGTAAGATGCGTTATCTGGGATATTCTGTATGATATGGTGTTTACGAGGAAATTGACAAAAATCGTGAGTTTTCTTCAAAGGCCAATTCTTCAAAAAGCACATCTTCGTATCATAACTGAGGCATACAGCAAGTTTCATTAAAATGTCTGAAGCGGTTCTGTATGATATGCTGTTTACGAGATATTGTGGACGGACGGAGGGATAATAATAATAATAATAATAATAATAATAATAATAATAATAATAATAATCTTTATTTTATGAAGGTAAACCAATCAGTTATAAATAGCTGGTGTTCCCCGGGGCCTTCAATCTATTCTACTATTATTCACATATTTACAGATAATACATGGTTTTCCATATACAATATGTACATATAATATACTGTACATATTTGCATTGTATGTCTTAGACAACACCCGTCTGCCAACACTCAAGATCGGATCCAAACCGGTACAATCCAAAAACATTTTGAAAAAAAGAGAGAGAAAAAGATGCCTGAACTCCGCAAACAGCTTCCTCCTGTGCAAAAACCTTTAAGTTTTATGGTCCAATTTTCTCAAAATGTTTTAAGGTATACCAATTCGGATCCAATCCCGAGTGCTAGCAGACAGGACTCATCCAAGACAAAACATAAAGATTTAGATATGAGTACCTACACCATATCAATAGTTATAAATGTACATGTAGTGATTATTTACCTAATTTGTCAGCCATATATTGGGATTTGAAAGCAGTCAAGGAAGGGGCAGTTCGTAGTGATACTTTCAAGGAATTCCATAATTTTGATCCTTTCACAGCGAAGCCAGATGAGTGCACGGCACCTTTCGCCAATGGAATATTGACTTGAAAATTGTTTAAAGATCTCAGATTTCGCTTATGAGAATCAGCACATTGTACAAATAGTTTTGTTAAATATTCAGGATTTTCATCTCTGATAGCTTTATATACAGTGCATCCAGTTTTGTAATTTATTCTTTCCTGTATCGGAATCCAGCTAAGTTTTTCAAATAATGTTCTTGAAGGTGTACTAAACCTTTCACTGAGAATGATTCGTGCGGCTCGTTCTTGCAATTTTAGAAGTCTGTCTAATTGATTTTCTTTGCAAATATTACCCCATACTACCAGGCAGTTAAAAAATCAAGATGGTGGTGGAATTATTGTATATATCGCTCATAATATATCTTTTAAACGTAGAATTGATCTTGAAATCGATGAAATAGAAGTAATGTGGTTAGAAGTTAAACCATTTAAGCGTAAGCCTTTTCTTACAGCATTTGTTTATAGACCTCCAAGTTCCAAAGCTGTATGGATTGACCTTTTTGAAGACATGTACTCTAATGTTATTGATGAAAATAAAGAAATTATTTTGTTAGGTGACTTTAATATTAACTATAATGTACCAGATGAAAACACGAAATGGAATGAAATGATAGATATGTTTCAACCTACTCACAAAGTCAACCAGCAAACCAGAATTACAAGTACAACATCCAAATTGATCGACCACATATATGTATCAAATGAACAGCTGGTTGATAAGATAATTATTTCAAAACGAGCCTTAAGTGATCATAAAGCCATTTTCAGAGCGCTAAATTATAAGGAGTCAAAGCCTAAAAAATCAGGTCATACTACTGTCCATATGCGGAAAATGACACAATTTCTTGAAGACTCATTTAAAATGGATATAGAAAATTTCAATTGGGAAAGAATTTTTGCCATTAATGATGTAAACCAAGCTCTAGAATTCTTCGTCACATCTTTCTTGGGAATACTAGATAAACATGCACCTATGATAGAAAAACGAGTTAAGCATAGATTCTTGCCTGAATGGTTAAATGATGAAATTATAACTGCTATGAAAACCAGAGATAATTATTATGATATGAAAGATACTCCAAATTATAGACACTGGCGCAACAAGACAACAGCCTTAATAGAAAAAAGTAACCGAAAGTTACTACAAACAAGTATTATGAATCAAAACAGTCAGAATGATATTTGGAAAATTCTAGGAAAACTAAATCCTAAGAAACATGAAGCTAGTACTGAACATTTTATTGACAAAGATGGTAACTTGTTGTCCGATCCAAAGGCAATTTCAGATGCATTCAATATTTTCTTTTCTGATGTAGCAGATAATTTTTTGAAGCAGCAGCCTCCCTTATGACTACAATAATAAAGGCCGGTATATAGATTTGATAAAACATATGGTAGAAATAAATGTTCCACAAACCATTTACTTTAGCATTCCAGAAGTAACTCCAGACTTTGTGTTAAAACAACTTAATGCATTTGATATAAAGAAGTCAATAGGATTAGATAATCTACCTCCTAAATTAAATAAAATGGTTAGTTCTATAATTAGTTTCCCATTAGCTTATATACACCTGTGCAAAAGTTAAGCACCACCCTATTTTTACGCACATGCGAGGATATATTCATGTGCTATGAAGAAAGCAATAGCATAAACATTTATGTACCCATCCATCTTAGTGCAAGAGGTAATAATGCAACTAGAGGAATGCTGATTATGATGGTGGGGAAACACTGTATGTTTTTGTTTGAACTTGAAAACGAGGCCTGAATATGGTTACGTTGACACAACTGACAACTATTGCCCTACAGTTGACACACGTGGCTAGATTGTCATTAATGGTGTCTGAAAACGAAGTTTAACATCTGTGCACGAGTTTGAGACTGTCATTATTAATACCGGGTATATCCACCTTGTGCCTTGATGACGGCATGGACACGACGTCTCATGCTGGTCACCAACCGACTGATACGCCATTGTGGTATTCGTTGCCATGCAAGATGGAGTGCGTCTGTTAATTCCTGTAGGTTCTGCACAGGAGGATCCCTCCTCACCATGTTTCCCAGAATGTCCCAGATATGCTCAATAGGGTTCATGTCAGGGCTCCTTGCTGGCCATGGTAGGGTTTCGATGGCATTCTGGCGGAGGTATTCATGCACAGCTCTAGCACGATGTGGTCAGGCGTTGTCATCCATGAATATAGGGTGGGTTCCAGGTGCATGATTTACAAAATGAGGGACCACAACTCTATCCAGTATGGAATCTTGATATCTTTGTCCATTTAGTGTTCCAGGTACAGTCAACAGATCCAGCTTACAATCAAATGAGATGCACCCCCATATCATAACGGAACCTCCACCAAATGGAACTTCTTCCATGATGTTACGTTGGTCGTACGCCGTGCGTCTGGACCTCCATTCACGAGTTCGACCATCTGTGGCATGAAGCAGGAACCGACTTTCATCGGACCAGTGTACCCGTCTCCAGGATCTCATGCTCCAGTGTCTTCTTTCGTTGCACCACCTCAGACGCTCCTCTTTGTGGTGTGCAGTGAGGAGAGGACGTCTGACAGGTCTCCTAGCTTTCATGCCAGCAGCATACAGTCTCCTTTTGACGGTAGACATTGACACTCTATTGCGCGTTTCCCATTGCTGGCTGAGCACTCTGCTGTTGGTGAATGGAGATCTCCTAACAAGGCGTACTAGGGCTCGATCATCACGGGCAGTAGTCTTCTTCGGTCTTCCAGATCTAGGCCTGTCCTTCACCTCGTTAGTTTGCCCATGTTTTGCAATCAAACGACTGATTACAGTATGGTTAATGTTCAGCTGTCTGCCAATCTCTCTGCATGACATACCAGTGGTATGCATGCCTATGATTTGCCATTTCACACGATCACTTAACCTTCGTCTTGCCATAGCGGTTCACAATCAAGACCTAATTCTCTCTGTACAAATAAACCACGGTCATGAACACAAAATTCCTAATCTTGTCGCCTAAATCTGTATGTAATGTTCTACACCTCAAACTGGACTTTTACATAACTGAACACGTGTGCTGTTTCCCGCCACGCACGGACATCAAGCGGCGTGAAGTCAAGCATGCATGTGCATTTCGTACTTGCAATTATGTCAGCTAACGCGGGGATAAAAAGTATGGCAGCCTAGTTGTACCATCATGTTTCTACGTTCTATTGTTTTTGCTGGTGCTTAACTTTTGCACAGGTGTATATAATAAATCTTAGCCTGCAATCCATGACATTTCCTGAAAATTGGAAAGGTGCTAAAATCTTTCCTTTGTATAAAACTGGTGATGTGAACAATATTGAGAACTATAGGCCGATTTCTATACTTCCTATCTTATCTAAAATAATGGAACGCCATGTTCACAATCACATGTTTGAATATTTATCTCAGTACAATCTACTTTGTAGCAATAAATCTGGTTTTCGTAAAGATCACTCTTGTGAAACAATCCTTCTTAAAATGCTTAACACATGGACGAAAGCCATTTACGATGGGCAAATAACTGGAAATGTATTAATTGTTTTTAAAAAGCCATTTGATGTAATTGATCACCAGATATTACTTAGAAAATTGGAATTATATAAATTTGATAATGCAGCACTTAGGTGGTTTTCTTCATATTTAAAGGATAGGTGGCAGTGTGTAAGTAAATCTGGAAGCTTAGCCGACCGCATGGAGTGAACTATAACACAACGTGAAAATTCAAATAAGTGACAGAGAGAGAGAGAGAGAGAGAGAGAGAGAGAGAGAGAGAGAGAGAGAGAGAGAGAGAGAGAGAGAGTGATTATTATAGGTCTCCCGCACCTTCCGGTGCGAGGGCTCTAACAATAATCTGATTGAGGACATTAACACATAGGCATACCTCTTTACTTGTAAATTATTGCTATATGACGATTGACTCAAAGTTTCTTGACGCAATGTTATGCGATTGCCCAATTTTATTTCTCACCAACCACCACCCCACCCCACCCATCCCCCTTCTCCACCCCCAAATTGTCCCCAAAAGTGGCATGCCCGCGTATCATCGTGTTTGAGTTGTATAGAAACTAATCAATTTTGGAAAGTCGATCACCTCAATTTATTAACTATATTTTAAAATACCACGAGACTATTCCGCTTTGTCCCTCTGCGCGGTACCAAAATCTGGCGTTAACACTCCACAGAGGAATCCAGTTTTAGCTATGCCCCGCCCATCTCGAGTTAAGCTCCATCGATACTTCACCCGTGTTGGGGATCGATCGATCCATGAACTCCCTTTCTCAATTTCCAGAAGATTATAGCCTAAAAGTAATCTGTTGAATATGTTGAATCTAATTTGACTGGGTGTTGTTGCTACCTATAAGCGACAGCGTCCAGTCAAATTAGTTTTAAAATATTCAAAATCATGTTTATTATATAGTAAAGATATACAATTCGTACAACAACATTTAGTAAGTCCGTCATCAAGTAACCATTCGTGACGAACTTAGCTACGTCATTCCTTACGTCATTGATTATGACGTCATCCAACACGTCACGTAGTTGATTAAGACTGCATATGATTGGTGGATAAACTGGAAAGGTCCATTGTTTCACCCTCGCCCCCCCCCCCCTCCCCCACCCCCCCACCTCCCCCCCCCCCCCCCCGACTTCGCGCCATTGTTTTGCTGATGTATTTTAATATGTGTGTTTATATTAGACATGTTTAATGGAGTTTGGATAGTTCTTTGTCGTCTGTTCCATTAGTTTATGATTAATACAGTTCTTATCATGAGAAGTGATCAACAAACCGGCCAAACACTGGGTGATCTTAGTCCTATTATTCTGATTATCATGTCACAACCGTAGAGAAAATGAAATTTATTCAAATATTTTGCGACTCATAACTAATACTAAGATCATATTATATGTCCATCTGCATACCTGTTCGCCAGCCGACCGGCCGGCCAACCGCTGTGCACCCACCAGCCGGCATGCCTGTCAACCAGGTTTTTTTTTACACAACCACCCATGCCCCTCTCCCTTTCCATCCCCTTCCCGTCTCGCATTCTGGAGAAGTCAATAACGCTATTAGTATTATGGATTCCTGCTATTAGCCAATCAGCATAAATACAGCGTTGATCCAACGTAAGTAGACCTAATTTACTTTCAACCATCCACCGTAGCCAACATGGCCAACAAATTAAACATGTTGGGCCAACGAAACAATGTTTGCTGTGCTCTACAGTTTTTATGGGGGAACTATAACACAACGTGAAAATTCAAATAAGTGACAATTTTCCTCACCGGCTCTACACAAATGACTCGCTCCCCTATAAATAATAGTGTTCACGACCACACAATATATACATTTCTAAATAAAATCATCTTCCACACTTTAAGGAGAAGAGCACCCACCCATCCATCCATCCATCCATCCGTCACCCCAACACACACTCCCTCCCCACCCTAAAAGTTAAACAATCCACATAAAAACACTCAGGGTACAGGTGTAACATACGCTCAAACAAATATCTGATAAGACGGTGAAATACCTGGTAGGACATTACTTTGCCATAATATAATAATATATACCCATGTACGTGGCTGTTACAATTTATATGAACTGTTGTAGGTAAGCTCGTTAGGTTAAACTATTTTTAAGTCTTTAGCCCTCGAATTTGTTCAAGAAAATTTCAATTTTCTCATAGAAAATGTCCATTTGCAGACCAAGTGAAGACTATTTTTGAAAATTTACCACTAGAATGACTGGCTCGGTTATCCAGACAGTCATTCAAGTGGTAAATTTTCAAAAAATAATCTTCTCTTGGTCTGCAAATGGACATTTTTCTCGACCACTGCAGGAGCCAGTTTTGGCTGATATGAGTGTTAAATGCAAGCTAAAGCGTAAAGTACGTGTATTTAGAAACATATTCTTGCTTTTCTAAATGTTTATAATATTAACGGTATCCCTTTAATCCTACCATAGCATAAACCACAAATTCCTTATGATGTAAGGAATATTATGTTTAAAATTGTGAAACTAATTTGACCGGAAGCTGGGGTTTTTCATATGGCAGGAAAGGATTCCGTTCAAATTAGTTTTAAAATAGTCAATAGCTTTACTGGCATTGAGACACTGGGATTACAAGGGTTAAATGCTTGATTCCTAATGGAGGAATCCAGTTTATCAGTCACGTATATGACGTCATAATCAACTACGTCACATAGAGGGTGACGTCATGATCAATTACGTCAGGAATGACGCGATTTAGTCCCGTCATAAACGTCCATCAAGTTGTATGAATTGTATGTCTTTACTACTTAATAAACGTTCTGTTGAATATTTTGAAACTCATTTGACTGGGCAGAGCTGAAACAGTACCCAGTCAAATTAGTTTCAAACTATTCAACAGCTTACCTGTATAGTTTTCTCGAAATTCAGATTCAGGGAGTGTAAGAATCGATCGACCCCCAATGCCTGCAAAGCGTCGGTGGAGCTTAGCTAGAGATGGGCGGGGCATAGCTAAAACTGGATTCATCAATTCCTGTGAATTTAATGCTGGTCCATTAAGATAGGTGGTTTCATAACAACGGGCAGTCGCTAGAGAAAATGATTAAGGATAGAATTAATTTAGTTGACAGAATACAGCTCAGAGTGCTCATTCTCAAGGAATGTTTCCAAAACAAAATAAAACGTACTGTTGAAAATGTTGACCAAAATTGGATTGGAAGCCTAAGGCAGCAATGTCTTCCAATCCAATTATGGTCAAAATTTTCAACAGAACATTTCTTACATCGTATTCAAATTGTTCTACCTAATATCTTTCTGTTTTTGTTTTGGAAACATGTAAACTTAATCACGAGCTGTACTGAAGTGAAATATCAATTTCAACTGTACAGATACATAAAGTTCCTTATGTAAAAAGTATGTTATATTAAAATTATCATAAAGATTGCATAAGAACCGCTTAATGTTGACAGACTCTGTCAAGTGTTGGACCAAAAAAATACGACCCACTAGAGCTATAGAGTTGCGAATTCTGCAACTTTGTCAGAAATGTTTATAATTTGATAGACAGGCGATAGGCAGTTATAAGGAATTTTGTTTTAAAAAGAAGACAAACAGACAGACTGACAGACAGACAGATGGACCGCTACTAGTTGCAAGTTGCAACTAAAACAAAAATTGCAGCTACAAGACATATTTATTATTAGCCTACTTATTCATTAACAGATTTTTTTTTTTTTCATCGCAGAAACTCGGTTATAAAACCTTGCATGTGTATCTATCTAAATGGCTTGGAATAGAGTCAATGGTGGCATGAATATCCGTCTGGTATATCTGACATTAGGAATCACACTGCTGGTTGGCCGGGTCACGCAATCCCTGGTGATCGCAAACATCGAGGACAATCAGAACACACTGCGACACTTAGAGGAAGCTGACGGTAGGGTGTACTCCTTTAAAGAGACATTCGTTGATAGATATAGAAATAACTTTTGGAAGATTCTATATTTATATTGGTCATGTAATGGTCTCTATGTACTGTTGCTGCATACTGATTTTCATACAGGAGACTACGCACCGGTCACCCATATTTGTTATTATTTGCGGGGTTTTTCATTAGTGCGCACCCCAGTTTCTTCGTAGGCGAAATCGATGAATCACGATGGTAAGTGTAAGCGAATACTCTGGGGTTCTTCGCGAAACGGTGATATATTCTGTCATCTAGTTAGTGTTTACGTTTTTAACATTTTAGACACTTCTAATTTGCGTCTTCAGACTATTTTGAGATATAAGTTAGTATTGATCCACTAGAATATATATATATATATATATATATATATTCGATGAAATTAGGCAATTGTTTAAAGATGAATGGCGTTTTAAATGATTCCAGAAAATTTTAGGAAAATCTGATGATCTAAAAAAATCACCTAATCCAAATTCTGAATAGATGTTCTAGAGCTTACCACAAGGGGATCATTCCAGACAAATTTGGTTAAAATCCACCATGATGTTGAGGAGATTCATTTCAAAGAAAAGGTTGACGGACAGATGACAGATGGGCGGACGGCGGAAGGGGGGGGGGGGGTGGATGGTCATCATGGCATATAGCTGACTTGGTCATTCTGGCCAGGTGAGCTACTAACAAAAGGTGCCATCATTTTTTATGCTGGACACAGACAGAGAGACAGACGGAGGGTCAGGCGAATGGACAGACGCAGAAGAGACAGGAGCTTTTAGCTCGGTTAACTGGCAAGACTGCCACAGACAGACAGGTTATTAAGAACGGACTGACAAGTCAGCTTGGCATAAACACGTCTCTACATTTGCTTTGATTCAATCCCGGTAGATGCTGAACATGCAGTACACTTGTCAGCACAGGCAGTATGGGATGAAGAAACCTTGATGCAGGAGGCTCACTTTCCTGAGGACCTAACTGATGTTGAAACGAGGCGTATACCAGAAGCACAAAACAGCAAGATCATACAAGGGCAAGGTAAAAACATTAACTGTCTGCCTGCTGAATTTCTGCAGACAACATTTTCCATGGGGTTTAACTCTGGATATACTGAATATTTTGAAAACAATTTGACTGAAAGTTGTTGGTGGCTATATTGCAAGATGCTGTGCGTGCTGATCCGAATTACTGCTTGTAATGAGAGCAAACTATAAAACATTAAATCAGGACATCTGAGTATGCCGTTTCCTACTGGACACCAGTCGAGCAAACCTCTCAGATAACGTGACCAAGCAATTAGAGTTTACCACACGTAGACTCTGTTGTAGTGCATGAGAAGACTAACTGTATTGCCATCAAATAAGAAGAATGGTTTAGGCCGCAGACGTGAACTGGATATGATGACGAATCTACAATAATAATCCATCTACCGTTACTATTATATAGAAGATAGGTCATTGCGACAGTTCTCACCAAAAGTGAAAGTGAGGGATCTACCACGTCAACTCAACTCAACTTACTGGGGGGGGGGGGGGGGGGGGGGAAGCTATAATATTGTCAACATGATGCCTGACCGTAACCTTTTGACTTCAACAGTTCTGTTAGAGACACTGAGACTGGGGCAAGGTTGGTGAAGCACTCAAGCTATTGTGGTCGGGTAACAGGAAGGTCTAACCAACCCAGAACCAGTGAATGCCATCTGTACTATAGTTACCCTGATGGACAACAGTACAAACGTGAAAGGCGGGGAAAGTTAAAGGGACGATTTGCTTCTCCTGCGCATGTGCCGGGCCACTGGGAGTACCCCCATAGTACAGGTTTTCTTGAAAGATGGGACATGGCCACGTTCGCATGATGTCATTGACTGGGTGGACCTTTTTGGGCCGTAAATACCAAGCTGAAGATGCCCACTTTTTAGAAATCGTATTCGTGAAGTTATTTTGAAAACAACAACCACTGAATCTGCCCCCAAGTGCAGTTCAACTTTCGAGGAAACGTGAATTTGGCCACATCATTACCGGGCTAGCATCTCTTGCTTAGATGCTGCTATTGCTCTCACTCTCACACTGCCGACCCCTGATTGGCTAAAGGCATTTATAACACACTAGCCATCCACCAAAAGATAATGAGATGCAGAGACAGACAGTATAAAAGCAACCGACTCTGCTCGCCACAAAGAAACTTCCACCGACTTTGTTGCTGATTGCTCATCATCTATTCCAGCTGACGGTCCTCCGCTCCACTGAAGAACTGCCAGTGTGACCAGAACTTCCTTGTGGCGGCTCGCAGAGAACATCTACATAGTCGTCAATCAACGACCCTCCCCTTTTTTTGGATGGCCGCTCAGAAAAGCGGCCAAATTAGCAACCCAAATTGTTCTGCCATCTCTTCTGAGCCACCTGGGCTCTTGTGCAAGAAGCTATGCATAAACTGTGTAACCTTCTCATACGAACCTGCAGATGCTTGCTTCCCACAAAATTTTGTCACCGCTCCCGGACTCTGTGTGCTGCTTGCCTGTTGTGGAAGAAACGAACAAACTTTCTGAACTCGTTACTCGCCTCCAACTGAAGTATTCCACTCCTGCTTGTACTCGTGTTCACGCCTCCGCCTGAAGAATCTGTGACAAGTCATCCCGCAGAACTGCACTTTTACCGCTCGAACTAAGAAATGGTAAACCTGCTTTCGAAACTCCCATTCAGCGGAAACTTACAAACTTTTCCCGCCTGAAACTCTACAGTTATCTCAGTATTGTGATCTCTGGCCACCGAGGACTTAGTCACCGCGCGGCGTTGCGCCTTGGGAATACACCTCCCACGGCTGGATCAAAGCCAGTAGTCAATCGTAGAATCTAGACCCCATGTGACGGACATTTTTCCTTCTTGTGAACTGTTAAGTCTTAAATGCACTAACATCCGTAACATTCTTATTCTTTACAGATTTAACACTGTTGATATTTCCACCCGCTGCTTAACATCGAGTGAAGTCTCAGTTTCTCTTTTCTTTTCTTTTTCCTTTCTTTTCTGTAGAATATTCGAAGAGATCGGCTGTCTTAACCCCCAAATTCGGATGGCGATCTCGCGCTCCGCTCGACGTGAAGATATACATTAGCGCCGCCAGCGGTGTCACCTTTCTGATAGTTACTAGGACGTATGCCTTAGCCGGCAAATTTGCGGGTGTCATCCAATTCTCTCCCCACAGCATGGAGAAATATAATAGTGCTGCTATCGGAGATGCTTCTTTCCGCAAAAAAGGCATCCCCCTTAGAAGACTAGGGCCACCACACTTCAATTGGAACTCCCTTAAAAACAAGTCACCAGCAGACTTTTAACCACCTTCCCATACATATAAAGTTACATAGAAATAGGTGTTAGGGTTGGCTTAGTTCAAATAGCCTTCCTGTCTTCATAAATGTACTAAGTGTAGATATTACAACATTATGATTAACACATTCCGAAGATGTAGTTGAACAGTTCTAAAAATCAAGAAACCTTTGCGCAATTTCATTGCTTGAGTTTGTGTCCAGCTTATACCGCCGTGCCCGATGTGATGTGCCTGGAGCAGGGATTAGACATAGGATATGTACTTCCGGTACCCAGCACAAATCTTCTCTCACATGCCATTGAAATGATGATGCAGGACCATTTGGATGCATGAATTTGACACAAACAGTCTTCATTCACTGTAGAGTTCTCCTTGATATTTCGAACCCACCACTTTTCATCATAGATACATGCAATATATATTCCCAGGTTGTACGTCAAGCTTTTCTTTATGTGGTTTCTGAGAGGCAATGAAGTGAGAATCATTCCCACATACTTTGCCAACTTTCATTTCAGAGACAGATATTGGTATGAAAGAGTGGTTGTCCTGAGTCCCTGCAATTGTGTTTGCCGATTCAAATCTAGCCTCGAGCATTGGTTTGACAGCATCTACAGCTGCCTGTGACACAAAGAAGAACCTGATGTTTTGAATATTTTGGTTGCACCATTTGAACATTTGTGCTGGTATTGTTATGTGGCCTTCTGTAGTACACTGAAGGCTAAAATGAGCGGTCAAACGATTAGTTGTTCCCCCAATTCCATCACATGTTTTTGCCATGGCTGGTGGCGAAAAATGCCCATTCTGCATCTAGCCCGAAATTCACAGCGTGGTTAACAGTTTCGTGTTTCATACAGTCACTGATACAGCACAAGCTCTAATATGCTTTAATACACTACTTTCCTTATAATATACAGCAAAATGGTGTACAGTTGCTTGGGAATTATCCCAGTAGAACCCCTGATGAGCATATTGCACTACAAAATAGAAGTTCTCAGCAAAGTCTAATATTATGATAGCACTGTCATCACTCAGGTTAGTCTTCAAGTTTTTTAAGTAACTTCTCTGATGTTTGGTAATATAGTCATCTGTTGTCAAGTCATCTACTTTGTACAATAAAGAGCTGATATATTCCTATATGACCATTTGCTGTGTAATGAGGTTAGTCCGATCTGTGTGTAACCACTGCTTGAATGCAATGACATCTTCATCAACATAGCCCTCACTAATCATATTTTGTAGAAATTCCTTTAAAGCTGACTTTCCTGGACACGATTCACAACGATGAAGCATACAATCCTTGTTTTCAATGTTGCAGACAATCTTCTCCATCAATATTCTGTAATCAAGTTTTTCAGCCAAAGTTACGTGTGCACTCACGCACGCACGCACGCACGCACGCACGCACGCACGCACGCACGCACACTAAATGACTACCACTTGCACCAACAGTGATGCACCATTTCGGACGAAATTCACAAAATTTGGAAAAGCCAATCTTGTACTCAGATTGTTCTTTGAATTTTACATGTAGTTCAGTCAAATTGGACAGAAGCAGTTTCTTCTGCCGATGTTCCCGCTCACTGTTTTCATTTCTGATAGATACATAAGCCTGGGAGCAACTGATTGTGTTCATCATCTTCATAGAAATTTATGACTGTTTGTTTTACTGTATCCAATAAAGGCTTGCCTTTCCTTGTCGGTGGCTTTGCCAAAATGCCTTTGCTCTTGCGAAGAGTTCATGCAGCTTTAGCCGCGCACTGACATGTACACCAAACTCAGATGCTGTTTTTTCTATAGTCCAGGTTAGAGGTACAAGTGTGAAGATTTGCACTTTGTCTTCATACTTGGGATACAGTAGCACACTTGTCTTTTAGGAAGATCATACAAATCCTTGCATTTCATACAGTCTTTGTCCTCAGAAATTTCAGGCTCCAGCTCTTCTGGTGCTGCAAAGATAAATGCTGCATTGCAGAGCACAGTCCTATATGAATAATCCACATACCAAACTTTTTTTAATTTTACCCGCTGGTTTGGGAGGAGATAACGTGACAGACAGACAGATGGACAGACAGACGGAAGAGATTACAATATCCATAAAAAAAAAATTTAATGTGAGGATAACAATATTATTTGTTCACATTGCTGTGACTGACACTTTCAGACAGGAAAAATTAACTGATATGCATACATAATTAACATGTAATATCATCAAAATATATTCTTACAAATGGCAACATACCCCATTTTGTCCCAAAAAATTTGATGGAAGAATGGAAGAAAACTGAATTTTGGCCATGTTGTAGAGCCCACCTAATGCTTTATTGTCTGTAAAGCACACGTTTCTTCCACCTATCCCACATGGATATCCTGACAGTTGAATATGGGATTATTTTCAGGTTGGGCCAAATTCAAGGGCCTATATTTCAAAAATGTTAAGAACCACATATTTTTTCTTTTATGTATAAACTAACAAATATATATGTAATTGACCCATCAAGTATTAAGTTTGTAACTCTAATAGCTTTAACATAATTATAATCACAAGTGGGTCTGAAAATTTGTCACTTTGAATAAATTTTCATTTTAATGTTACCTAGGTTACCGACATATGCACAAAAATTATTATGCCCTGCACATTTCAAGAGGGTACCTACATGTGACCAAGCTCTGAAAGTTTTATTGGAATTGGATGTCGGGTTAAAAATTTGCAGAGCCTTGAAAATGCTACAAAACGACAATTGTGTCTCATGTGGTGACCCTCTTGCTGTTCTAGTATCCATATCTCCAAAAATATTGGGATTTGGGTACTGGAACTGTGCAGGATTTCCTAAAACATACTACTGTACCACTACACAAAGCATCTTGGAAATCTGAATTGGTCATGCAACACCCATCGGTTGTCTTGACACGGAACGACCCTTAGAATTTTCGAAGAGATCGCCTGTCTTAGGTGCCAAAATCGGATGGCGATCTCACGCTCTGCTCGACGTGAAGATATACATTAGCGCCGCCAGCGGTGTCACCTTTCTGATAGTTACTAGGACGTCTGCCTTAGCCAGCAAATTTGTGGGTGCCATCCAATATGCTCCTCACAGCATGGAGAAATATAATAATGCTGCTATCAGTGATGCTTCTTTCCGCAAAAAAGGCATCCCCTTAGAAGACTAGGGCCACCACACTTCACTTGGAGCTCCCTTAAAAACGAATCCCCAGCAGACTATTAACCACCACCCCCCCACCATCTGCCCCGGCCCCCCAAATGATGCATACATTCCATGTTTTCAATGTCACAGACAATCTTTTCCATCAATATTCTGTAATCAAGTTTTTCAGCTAAAGTTAGTCCAGATAGCATAAGCTTTACGCCATGTGTCTCCGATACGAGCTCGTTCTAGCAGGCCTGAGGGCTGCTTTTGAGCAGCCTGTAGCTGTAGGCTAAGGAAGGCTGAGTCTCCGGTTCACTGCATTCCTCAGCTCACTGCTTTCCGCACCTTTTCTCAAGTGCCCCCTCCCCTCACCCGCTGCGAACAATCTCAATGCCATGCTCCATTCGCACTGACGAGACTGTGCCTCGTGGATGTATTCTTGTCAGACACCATGCCTTTTCTGTGCGCCTAGCTTTTAGCGGGTCCTGTGACCCCTTGCCTCCTTTTATTTCTGCCCCATTAGAGAAGACCTTGCCACTTCAGCACACTCCCTAACTTAAACTCACCATGGCACGATCTTCTCCGTCAATTAGCGACTCATTTTCTCTTTTCCTTCGGACAGCTCACGGTCAGGCTAAAATGATTAGTTATGCGACTGTGGTTGTTACTGAACTCGGATAACCATCTGATCACCCAGAGCCGTTTTTGAGTCGACTGCACTCTCCTAAGACAGCCATCGCTTTAGACCGCTGTGGTGTGTAGACTCAAAAAGAGACTCCTCAAACTCTTTCCTCATAATTACACGAGTTGGAAACGACATCTGAATCTCGGTCAGGTCATTCTTGGACTCCGTCAAGTCTTTCTTGACGCCACTCAAGGCGGTCTTCATCTCCAAGGGGAAGATCGCCCGACTGCGAGGGTAGAGGTTCTCGCATACCCTAATCAATAGCATCCTTCTGCAGGCGCCAGAGACCGTAACCGCAAAACCTTTCGCTTTCTGAAACAACAGCCTTGTGCGGGATCCCAGAAGTTAAGTTAGGCACCCATAGAAGAACCACCTCCAGATGACGGCAGAGAACATCAGATCAACCAGGCGGCGCCCATTAATGTCTAATTGACGATTTACCCTTTTTTGATCCCATACTAAGGTAGAAGCGTAAGTCTCATTTCCGCTTTAAGGGGAAAATAGCCAACTTAGGAAAGAAACACGTACCAAGATCTTTCTCGACTGATCAAGACCTTATATAGGCGAAGGAGGACAATAGTGACTGCTAGCAATGAACTGACCACAGGGAGAATTTCCACTGTCTCTCCCCAGAGGTGAAGCCGCCTTTCCTTTTTTCCATCCCCCGCTAGGTCAATGCCCGAGAGACAGCTATGTGCCACTCAAATAGGCCCGTCCACACCTTCCCATCTGCAAACTCTTTCCCATGGATAACCTGACCCCGAGCAGGGAGAACACATCGAGCCAACACTGGTGACACCGACCGACCACTCACACCGGATCCACGATGATGCCGTCTTCCACCCCTCTTACCGCCAAGATGACTACAAACGGCGCAGAGACCGCCACACACCTTTTCAAGGATGGCCCTATCACCAGAGGCTGTGTTGGGAATGCTCGACCAGAACAGCGTGTCTCCAAGGACACTCCGGTCAGCAATTATTTGTGGAGGAGCCCCATAGAGACACCCATGGGATGGTGTCCCAAGCCCTGTGATTCAACGTGACCAACCTCCAGGAATTGGCTATGATGGAGACCTTCCGACTGGCTGACCAGGCCGCTCGATCGCCGACCCGATGCTAAAGAACATGTATGTGGACTTGCGCGATGACCAGACACCCGTCCCCCGCCCACCAGCACATGGCGGACAGACGCCAACGCACAGTGGCTGCCTGGCCACACTAGCATTCAGAAATACAGTTTCAAGATGAGGAGCAAGTGCATGTGTTGCAAACCTAGAAAACCAGTATCAGAAAAAGGCTGGATCAGTAAAGCAGCAAGATTGGCAGCTTACAGTCCTAATGTCCTTCCAGCAAACAAATGCGTTTCGCTATGATTGTGAAATAGGTGCGCTTTATTAGAAATGTCCACTGTTTGATAGATAGACAGCAAGCCAGACAGGCAGGCAGGCAGGCAGGCAGACAGGCTCAATAACCGAGCCAGACGTTCAAATGATAAGTTTTCAGAAATAATCTCGTGGTCTGCAAATGAGAATTTTCCATGGCAAAATTGAAATTTTCTTGAAGAAATTTGAGGGTTAAAGGGTTAACAATGTCAAAAACCTATGGAATATACACAGACACAAAATCGTTAGCAACATTCAGATTTCAGAGTGACATATTTATTATCTTAGCAGGGCCAGAAGTGTCTAACATAAGGTTGACTGTATTCTATGACTGGCCGCTTTCTATTTGACAAAAAGAATTATTCACACTGTGACCACACTACATTTACTTCTTTATTTCCAGAATTTGAACCGTGTGAATTTGAAGGTCGGTTTAGGATATACGGAGAGAAGTTTGAATCTTTGAATGTCCGCAGTAAGTGCTACAGGATCTGTGTTTGTCAGGGCAATGTCATCGGAGTCTATTGTTATCCTGGGTAAGAGAAATAATCAATGGGTTCAGTCTTCATGCCACATCACCCACACCACAGCACGTCCAATAAAAATCACCTTATTAGGCAAAAATTATGCAGACTTAAATGTCTCACCTCTCCACCTAATGGAGGATTCCAGTTTCTCAGTCAATCATATGATGTCAATCAACTATGTGATGTTTAGGCTGATGTTATGATCAATTACATCATGAGTGGCATAGCTAAGTTTGTCACGAATGCTTAATGATGACGGACTAAGCATTATTGTACGAATTGTATGTTTTTACTATTTAATAAACATGTTGTTTAATATTTTGAAAGTAATTTGACTGGGCGCCGTTGCTGCCAAAATATTCAGCAGCTTATCTATATAGTTTTCTGGAAATTGATAGCCAGGGAGCTCAATGATCGATCGATCCCAAAAGGGGTGAAATGTAGCTGGAGCTTAGCTAGAGGTGAGTGGGTAATAGCTAAAACTGGATTCATCCATAGCATCAAACAATCCTGAAATATAAAGCAAAGAAATTTGTTAAACGAAAAACTTAACATTGCCACTGTTGGCACCAGAAAAGTGAAGTCTATGTTTCACTTTTGCTTGAACTACAAGACAAAAATCTATGCAATACAGACAGAAATAGACATAAAATAGGTGTACAAGTATTCTGTTAAATATTCTGAAAATAATTTTTTGGAAAGCCATTAGTTCAGATCATTTCCAAAATATTCAAAATCATTTCCGTATGAGTTCCATGAAATTGATATATATTATTATGACTTTCAGAGTTAATAACAAAGAACAACTACATGTGCATTTAAGTTAAACATAAGAAACATAAGAAACTACATTCAATTCTACTTCCTTAAACTTTTCCTTATCTCATAAAAAGTAGGACAGAAACTTAACAAGTAGGCATAGAATTTATGTCCCAAAGTTTGACCAGTGCTGTGAGGCCTGACTTTTGTGATTTCTCTCCTGCATATTTAGATAATGTTGAGTCAGACATGACTGTAATGTTATCATAATACATTCAAATAGACTCCCTCAGGGTCAGGTGCATGATATTGAAATACATAATGTTGTGAGATACAGTACAGCTCGGAAGTGACTTTAAAATCTTTCCAATACAAAACTAGAATGTGCAATTGATGGCACATTATCGAAAATCCTCAAATCTTCGTCAACTTTTCCCTCCCACCCTTACCCCACCTCCACCCCGGTGGTGGAAACTAATGTAAACATCGCCTCATAATCCTCAATCATATGGGTAACGAACATACCGAATTTGGTTGAATTCACCAAACTTTGACTATCTACCCTCCCCCACATCCACCCTGCCCCACCCCTACACTTGGGGTGGAGCCATAACGTAAATGTTGTTTTGCTGTCCCCAATCCTATGGGTAACTCACGTAACAAATTTGACTGAATTCCAACAAATATTTTGGAGATAGCTGGATGGGCAGATGGACAGATTGACTGACGGATGGAAGCGATTGCAATCTCCACTCAATTTTTTCAAAATGTGTGGAGATAATAAGAAGAACTGTTGAATATTGCGGCCTAAGGCAGTTTTGTCAGAGTAACGCGATGAAGCAGAGAATGAAGTTAACTAATTTGAATAATGTTTATCCCCTTAATGGTCAAGCCTGCAAAAACATGCCTCTGTCCAGGTCTTGAAAAATGTCCATTTGCAGGGGGAGAGCCTATTTTTGAAATTTTACCACTGGAATGACTGGCTCGATAATATAGCCAGTCATTCCAGTGGTAAAATTTTTAAAAATAGTCTTCTCTTGGCCTGCAAATGGACATTTTCTGAGAAATTACAATTTTCTTGACCACTAAAGGGTACAAAGCAGACTAATTTTCATTAAGGTTAAATCTGATTATTTTGTTTTATACAGGTGCTCACGGAAACTATGAAACCTCAGCAATCATCAAGAAAGTAAGAACAAATAAACTGCCTTGAAAAAGTACCAATGACTTATGTATTTTTGTCACAGCTTAGTTCTCATATCCCATTGAATAGACACACCTTTGCAGGAGATATGAGATGCATGTCGATTTCTATTCAATTAACCCAGCATGCTATGCTACCCATCATGCACTGCCCTAACTTCATAATCGTTGTAACTATTGGACTATTCATTTAGTCTATTATCTGTACAGGCCAGGATTTCTCAAACAAAAAGAACCTGTCTGCTCGTCCAAATAGTCATTTGTCAACCAGCTGTGGAAGCATAAACATGCACATAGGATGTATTCATGGAAGTACTTTTGACAGCCTGTACTTCAGTACTGTTCAGCGCAAATGTCAATTTCCTGAATAAAATGAGAAAACTTTTATATACGTTGATAATAATTTGCATAAAAGTTGTTGCTATCAATGACAGCAACAGGATTCAGTCCAATTATTGTCAAAATAATTAGTAGATTTTGCAATTACTACTTGCTACAGATTTGATACAAATTTGAATGGAAATTGTACATTTGCTCTATGGTGCTATCTGATTAGATCAAGCAACTTTACTGACACCTTGACATGAACTGAAACACCATGTTCAATATCACATAAGTGTACTGCCCTACCAACAGTATTGGGACTATGGAGGGGCAGAACACTATCATGCACGCACACTCGCGCGCATACACACACACATGCACGCACGCACGCACGCACGCACGCACGCACGCACGCACGCACGCACGCACGCACGCACGCACTGCATCTCTGGTGTGAAGTGTTAAAGGTTAATACAATTACACAGATATAAAATATGATTTTACAACAAAACACAAAACCATGTAGTTCTAAGTTCAGAAATTATTATTATTATTATTATTATTATTATTATTATTATTATTATTATTATTATTAATACCATACATAAATAATATGAAAATGTAAAATTAGTTAAAATAATATCTTTGTCAATTTAAGAAAAATATATTAATAATTTGCAAAAAGAAATATACATAAAATATTCTGATTATAAGCACCATTAAACTGGAGATAAAATATAAAATGTTTTGTTGGACGGAAAACAATAATGATCATTTAAAAATACAAGTGAATGCTAAGTAGAGAAAGTAGAGATTTAGTGAAGCATCGCAATCACAGAGCATACTTGCTCCAGCAAATTAATTTCAAAATATTCAATAGAAGAATACGTTTTATATCATAAAGAATTTATATTTTCATGGATTTTTTGGTGAAAGGGTTAATCGTCAAGACTACCAAAACATTTTTCTTGAGGAACATCCATTTGCAGAGCAAGAGAAGAGTATTTTTGGACAATTTACCACTGGAATATCTGACTCAGTAACCGAGCCAGTCATTGCAGTGGTAAATTTTCAAAGATACGCTTCTCTTGGTCTGCAAATGGATGTTCAATAAGTAAATATTTTGATTTTCATGACCAAAATTGACCATTAACGAGTTAATGCTGCAGGATAAACGTCTGATAAACCTCGCACCTTTCCAGAGTATCCATCCATCATCTGACCTCATATGATGTTATAATCAGCTCAGCGCATGTATGATGACGTCACAATCATTACGTCACAAAGGTTTCCATATAGGCCGTCATCAAATCTCAAATTTTCCGACACGTTGTATGTCTTTGCAATTCTTTGCTATTTAATAAACATGCTGTTGGATATTTTGAAACTAATTTGACTGGGCACTGTTGCTGCCTTAGGCAGCACCCGCACCCAGTCAAACTAGTTTCAAAATATTCAACAGCTTATCTGTGTGGTTTTGTCGAAATTGATAGTCAGGGTGTTCAGAGATTGAGCGATCCCAACACGAGCGAGGTGTGGGTGGAGCTTAGCTAGAGATGGGCGGGGCATAGCTAAAATCGGAAAGGTCCATTGTCCTAAGATGTGCATATACCACAACTTTGGTGACATAGGGGGAAGAGTGTTGAAAAAAACAGCCTGGACAACAATTGATGAAGCCAGTTTCTCGGTCAATCATATGTCATAATGGCATCATAATCAGCTATGCAACATGTATGCTGACATCATAATCAATTACGTCATGAATGACATGATTTAGTCTGTCATAAATGCTTAATAGTTCGTCAAGTTGTACGAATTGTATGTCTTTACTATTTAATAAACATTCTGTTGAATATTGACCTAATTTGACTGGGCGCTGTTGCAGTCAAATTAGTTTCAAAATATTCAACAAGTTACTTGTATAGTTTTTTGGAAATTGAGATTCAGAGAATGCAGGGATCGATTGATGCCAACACAGGCAAAGCATGGGTGGAGCTTAGTGAGAGATGGGTGGGGCATAGTTAAAACTGGATTCCTCCATTTCAATAAACTGAAAAAGAGTCACCATGTCCTACATGACACACCTTTAGAAAGTGAAAATACTCAGTACAATATCATGTATCAAGGCAGGCACAAAAAGTCCTTTATGTTTAGTGAATTGTGAAACACATCAAATTGACCTACTTTTGACATGTGAGAGTGTCACAACTTTACCATAAGATATAAGATGGATCCATTTACAAAAATTGGTTACTGTATTCGTAAGTGTTCAGTTAGCCATGAAGAATAAGTGCCGCTGAGCTACCCAAACTTCAGTAGTTTATGTAAAATGGTTTCAAAACTAAAGCCTGGATAAGTCAGTGATGAGTGGATTTACATATGGATGGACAGATGGATGGAACACATATAGATCAATGGACAAAGTGATTATAATAAACCTCCGTTGTTTTCATAATGAATGACTATCAGACTATCACAGATAAAATTTATCATTATTATTATTATTATTATTATTATTACCGGTATATGTATTTAGATTTCATAATATTAAGTAGTATACTATTAGATATGACATAGACATTAATGAAGTGAATATTGAGTAGAGCTGGATGATTTTCCAAAAATATCCGGAATGTTGCGATACTATCATTATGGTTATCAATATCATTAATATAAATGCTTTAATAACAGGCCCTTCAATCACATTGTAAAGTTTTCTAAGCTTTCCAGATTCTTCGTTGCATGCCCAAAATGGTGGAGTTCTAGTGTATGGCCACAACCTTTCTTGTGATAAAATTTGATCAAAATCGGACCAGAAGTTTCTGAGCTATCCAGAGATCCGGAATTTGATCCATTCTGGATCTGGGTTCTTTTATCCAGACCAGAGCCAAAGCCGGGAAATCCTCTTGTATAGTAAGTTCTTTTGTAGATAACCATTCAACCCTTGAATTTGTTCAAGAAAATTTTTTGAAAATTTACCACTGGAATGACTGGCTCAGTTAACGAATCAGTCATTCCAGTGATAAATTTTTAAAAATTGTCTTCTTTTGGTCTGCAAATGGACATTTCTCAACGCCACTGCAAAAGCCATTTTTGGCTGATATGAGTGTTAAAGGGCTAAAGTTTGGCCTAAATTGGATCAACATTTTTTAGGTAAAGCTTAGGACAGATACATGCATGCACCCACACTCACCCACACTCTCAGACTCTTTCTCTTACAGGGTGAGAGCAGTAATATTATATATGAGATTTGGTTAGCATAAGACCAATAGTTTAACTCCAGCATGGCAAAACTTCACCCGAGTTGTACTATGTCCAGCCAAATACAAAATATAGCCAGGCGTGATCAAGTCTCCTAACCTTAAAATACTAGTAACAATGCTATACCTAGTTGAGTATTTACAGTAAATATAGTGTAAATGCTATATACAGGCATGTCAGATAAGAGGAATACAATCTCTCAATCAATCACATGACGTCATATTTAACTGTCACATGTAGGATGACATCATAGTCAATTACGTCATGAATGACGTGATTAATTCTTTCATAACGCTTAATAGACCATCAAGCTGTATGAATTGTATGTCTTTGCTATTTAATAAACATTCTGTTGAATATTTTGAAACTCAAAACCGATAAAGTTTTCTGTCTAGTTTTCTAAATTGAGATTCAGGGAGTGCAGGGTTTGATTGATCACAACAGCGGTAAAATGTTGGTGGAGCTTAGCTAGAGATAGGCGGGGCATAGATAAAACTTGATTCCTCACTTGTTGCAACATGGTCATGTCCGGGAAGAGGATAGTCAGGTTACGCAACGATTTCTGGTGCATACCGATTTTCAGTTCCTGCAGTTTCTTCCATGTGGTTATATTTTGTACTAGGCGTGCGCGATTTTTCGATTTAATCGTGAAGTTCGATTTATTTTTTAAATCGCGATTTTTACGATGTAATTGAGGAAAGATCGGAAAATCATCAAAAATTTCATGTTTTTACAAAATCTGAAGTGTGTACTTTTCCGTCGCATTATATCAGTACATGAGTACACTTATAATCGATTCACGCCTGTGTTCATTGTGTGTATATCCCGCTGTGCCATGCATGTGTCGAATAATTACGAATCACAACACAAAGCGCTACAATAAACAAGCTAACAATAGCGAGGTAACACCTTTGTCATTGAGAAAACCAGTTAGTTACTCCGGCGAATCGCCATATAATTTTCTTTCTTTCGCTGCAGACCCCGAGTCTGTTGTGAACTGTCAAGTATATACAGTTTCAGAGTGTTAGGCAATCAGTGAACATAATTCTGTTTAATTCTAGAGTTAGCAATTTCAGACGGTCTAATAATTTTTCCTTTTTGATTCGGTTGTCAGGTCAAATTAAAGAAAATAAAGCAACAGCATTCCAGATTGTTTGATTTTGAACTGTGCGCTCTGTTGATTACTCTTAAATGTAAATCGTACATTCTGAAAGCAACTATAAACCGCATTATAGGACGAGTTTACGCCGTTACACTAGTACCTACTCAAAGCTACCATCCTATGTATGTGAATTGCGCAGTATCCCCCGCGCTACTAATATTAGCGTCTTCACGTTACTCCAGTAATTACCTAAACGCGTCCTACAAAGGGAGGCTATAAGTGGAAGCATCACGTAATTTATATTTTTTTCTCGGTGACATTTTATCTCAAATTTTGATGAATTAAATGTTTATTAAACTATACACAATATCTAGGCGGTCCCATTTAATAATTTCACGCCCGCGATGATGGATATAAGATATACATTAAGCATAGACGTAGGATGGTAAGAATTCGTCGCATGAACATCATCATGTGTTCTAATTTCGTGCTATTTTTGTATGATTTATTTAAACTTTCTAGAAACGAGTCACGTTAACCCGTTTATACTTTTGGGAATTTGGACCTACGATTTAATCGAAAATCGCGATTTCTTTCATAAAATCGATCGCGATGTTTCAAATAAAAAATCGTGCATGCCTATTTTGTACATAATTACATCAAATGTGATTACACAAAAGAAAACTGGTTACCTAGGACAAATCTGCATAACCAAAAAATTGGTTACACACATGGTTTCTGATACGGGTCCTTTTGAGGGTGTATATGTCAAAAAGTTAACTTGGGATGCCCAAAAGGTGTGGCAGTGTGTCAGATGGGACCACTGAAAATCTGGTATGATTTTTTAAGCTTTTTTTTACAAACATACCCAAAAAATCTAGCATAAGACCCACAACTCTCATAACATTGAGCCTATGGTACTCTCTAATTCTAGCATGGATGAGAAAAACTACATGTGAATTACAAAGTACAGTTTGGGAACCCCAGGTTTCAAGCTGCGACCCCCAGATTTCTACGTGTGGGGTCCATGGAACCTCCAAAATTTAGATGCCATGAGAAACACTGGCTACACACATTTCAAATTCCAATTTTTGACATGGCTGTATATATTACGTTTGATTGCCACATGCCTGATAGATTTACTGTAGCAGGAAGGCATGTAAAAAGCTTATATCTTGGACATTGCCCAGCGAAACAAACACTTAACCCTTTAACACTCATATTAGCCAAAAATGGCTTCTGCAGTGGTCCTGAGAAATGTCAATTTGCAGACCAAGAAAAGCCTATTTTTGAAAATTTATCACTGGAATGACTGGCTCGATAACCGAGCCAGTCATTCAAGTGGTAAATTTTCAAAAATATGATTCTCTTTGACTGCAAATGGACATTTTCTATGAGAAATTTGATATTTTCTTGAACAAATTCGAGGGATAAAGGGTTAAGTAGAAATGACAAAGTCCCTATAGATGCCTAAAATACAGGTCAGAAGGTTACAGATGTGCAGCTAATTTGATAATTATTATATAACTGATATGTTGTATATGATAAATTTTAACCCTTATAGTTCCAGTGTCTCAATTCACGATGGTTATACTGTTGGATATTATGAAACTAAGACTCTATTCTGTTGCTGCGCCCATGCACAGCAAAAGTTCCCAGTCAAATTTGTTTCACAATATTCAACGGAATCTTCCATATATCATAAATAATTCCTCGTTTATGGTCTGTGAAGGTTAAAGGGTTAACCCATTAAATCTCGAGTTTGTTCAAGAAAATTCCAATTTTCTCATAGAAAATGTACATTTGCAGACCAAGATAAGAGGGTTTTTTTTAATTTGCCAATGGAATGACTGGCATGGTTATCGAGCCAGTCATTCCAGTGGGAAATATTCAAAAATAGCTTCTCTTAGTCTGCAAATGCACATTTCTCAAGACCACTGCAGAAGCCGTGTTTGGCTGATATGAGTGTTAAAAAAGCACTAATAGAACGCAGAAATATTGACCTGCAAACAAGCCGCCATCTTTTAGTGTGTCGCTTTTGTAAAAGTCTGGTCATTGAGTTAATAATGCTCTATATATAAAGTGTGTTAACCATGGGCTTGACAGTAGCTAGAGAAATAAATGCAAAACTTAACCTGCATTCACTAAGTCAGGCTAACTGTTAAACTTAACCTGCATTCACTAAGTCAGGCTAACTGTTAAACTTAACCTGCATTCACTAAGTCAGGCTAACTGTTAAACTTAAACTGCATTCACTAAGTCAGGTTAACTGTAAAACTTAACCTGCATTCACTAAGTCAGGCTAAATGTAAAACTTAACCTGCATTCACTAAGTCAGGTTAACTGTTAAACTTAACCTGCATTCACTAAGTCAGGCTAACTGTAAAACTTAACCTGCATTCACTAAGTCAGGTTAACTGAAAAACTTAACATGCATTCACTAAGTCAGGCTAACTGTAAAACTTAACCTGCATTCACTAAGTCAGGCTAACTGTAAAACTTAACCTGCATTCACTAAGTCAGGTTAACTGAAAAACTTAACATGCATTCACTAGGTCAGGCTAACTGTAAAACTTAACACGCATTCACTAAGTCAGGCTAACTGTAAAACTTAACCTGCATTCACTAAGTCCAACTGTAAAACTTAATTTGAAATAATAAAGTTCTTATGCAGGTCAGAATGATATAAATGCATTGGAGCATTCATAGAGATCTTAAAATAGAATATAATGCGATATAGTATATAAATATTGAAGACGACTTACCTGAGCTTACCTCCAGCAGAGCTAAACACAAAACCTAACGTGTGCATCAATGGAAGACAGATTGAAATCCATCATTAATAATGATATATATATATATATATATATATATATATATATATATATATATATATATATATATATATATATGATGTATATATATATATATATATATATAAAGTTTGGTCGCCATGGGTCTGGTAGTTTATCAGTCACAGCCCATAAAGCTACATGCAGATCTTAACCTGAAATGACAAAATCGCTGAAGAGTGAAGATACAGGCTATAATGATATAAATGCATAAAATGGAAGAGTTAGCTAACTTAGGACAGGCAAGAGTTTAAAAAAAGATGTAAGTCTAGTTCCTGTCAGCCTCATTGTGAATAATTTACTGAATTCATAAGTGACCTTGAACATTACTAAAAACGGACTTAAACAAAACAATATATCATACAGTACAGTTCAGAAATAACGACGGCAGCAATGTCTTCCAATCCAGTTATGTTCAAAATATCCAACAGAACATTTCTTACACTGTGTTCCAAATTGTTCTAGTTTCTGTTTTGGAAACATTATAGATTATTTCTGAGCTGTACTGTAATATATATTACTGATATGTATTAGCATTAGATGCATTAGATGCTTCAATTGTCTCGGTCCTGCAAGCCACCGAGCAATAATTTCAATGGGTAATAACTCTGGACTTGCTGAATATTTTGAAAACAATTTGATTGAAAGTTGTTGGTGGCTTAGCCACCAACAATTTTCAGTCAAATTGGTTTCAAAATATTCAGGATATCTAGTTAAACAAAATTGAAAATGTCATCTGCAAAACCTCAGCTGTCAGACGGTTAATATAAGCTATCATCTTTAACCTTTTAACCCTCAAATCTGTTTAGGAAAATTAAGATCTCAGAGAAAATTCCCATTTTCAGATCACGAGAAGACTATTTTCGAAAATATATCACTGGAATGATTGGTCATGTTATTGAGCCAGTCATTCCAGTGTTAAATTTACAAAAATAGTCTTCTGTTGGCCTGCAGATGGTCATTTCTCAAGGCCACTGCAGAGGCCATTTTGGCCACATTGAGTGTTAAAGGGTTATGTAATATTCATTTTAAAGAAGTTATTTTAGAAAACTTACCACTACAAAGCCTGGCTCATTTGGGTTGAAAATTGAGAAAGCCAGTCATTCCAGTAGTAAGTTTCCTAAAATATTCTTCTCTTGGGCAGCAAATGGACATACAAGTATTTTGAGAAAATTAATATTTCCTTGACCAATTTTGTCAATAGGTCAAGGTCAAAGAGCTAAAAATATTTGTTCATTGCTTGTCAATCTGTAGTCCAAGATTATTTTTTAATATTTAGCACTGGAATTATCGGCTTCAGACTAGGATTATCAAACTAGGTACTCAAGATAAATTTTGAAAAATATTCTTCTCTTGGCCTGTGCATGGACATTCCTCAAGACCGCTGGAAAAGCCAGTTTTGACCATCTTGACCAGTAAAGGCTTAAAGGGCTAAAGACCACATGGCCTAAAAAATCTTACGCCTTAAGCTGGTGGTCAGTTGAGGATGCAATCAATTCATTTGACCAATGTCTGGGTCAATAATTCCACTTTCATTCAAGCCAATTTTCTTTTGCAAGTTAATTGTTGTTTGTCGAAAACGTTCTTCCATCTGATTTAGCCTCTTAAAGTCCTCTTCTAGCTCTTCTGCAGAGTCTAGAAGCTGAAATGTTCTGTCTGGCCGGAATCTGTGGTCAGGTGATCTGTTTGAAGATAGACCTGAAATATTAATGAATACTTAAATGTATTTATACTTATATCGGTATTAAATTTCAGTTTTAAATTGGATTACTTTTTTTTCACAAATGCACATAACAACAACATACAATTTTAAGCTTTCAAATGATGGATTTTATTTATCTTATTTGTGATCAAATTTTGGCTACTGTCATTACAATGACATTACGATTTGTATACTTTGAACACAGAATTTTCAGATTCCCATCTTTAAGATTATTATGAAAGTAAGCTGTTGAATATTTTGAAACAAATTTGACTGGCGTGCTGTTGAGCAACACCGTCCAGTCATATTAGTTTCAAAATATTCAGCAGAATATTTATCAAATATGAAAATCCATCAAAGACATAGAATTTATACACTTGACACTTAGTTTACTGACTTTTAAAGGTTCATGATGGAGCTAGATACATCATTTATTACACATTTTTATTGTGACTACATATGACGTAGTTGATTATGATGTCATATACTTATGTGACAGATTGGATCTATCCATTGTTTATAGACGTGTTCACTTTTATCGCCAAGTACATACAGAACAGGTAGATAAACAAGTAGAGTACTCTTTGATATGATGTTGACCTTTGACCTCATTCTCATGCAAACAAGATGGTCTCTGGATGTACGGTCATCTTATATATATGAAGAATATGATCTAGGCACTATTCAACTGTTAGCATTAGTATTAGAATGTGTGAGAAAGGATATTTGCCAGTCCATGTGTTGCAATCATCATACATTTACAATTCAGATGAAGCCAGGGTTAGCAAGTTCTGCACTATTGGGTCCCTGTTATGTGTGCCATATTTTTAACACTCAATTTTCTCATAGTAAATGTCCATTTGCAGACCAAGAGAATATTTTTGAAAATTTACCACTGGTGGTAAATTTTTCAAAAATAGTCTCTAGGTCTGCAAATGGACAATTCTCAAGACCACTGCAGAAACCGTTTTTGATATGAGTGTTAAAGGGTTAAAGGGGACACCCATAAGAACTGGACTTTTTGTAAATGTCAATTTACAGACTTGTAGAAGACTTTTTTGAAATTTACAACTAAAATGACTGGCTCAATAACTGAGCCAGTAATTCCTGTGGTAAATTAAAAGAAATTAGCTAGACAAACCTGACCATTTAACGTTTTAAAAAGGTAAATTTCTCTTCGATGCTTACCTGTAGGTGTAGTCAGTCTTGCGCTGCTTGTAGGCGTCATCAGTCTTGAGCTAGCACTTTTTGGTCGCGATCTCAAACTAATATTTGATGCTGACTTCACTCGCTTTCCTGAGAAAATAGAACACAATAAAGATTTCAGCTTGATGCATCAGTGATAGATTTTGGGGAAGATCTTTAATTTGACATTTAACCCTTTAACACTCATACCAGCCAAAAACAGCTTTTGCAGTGCTCTTGAGAAATGCCCATTTGCAGACCAAAAAATACTATCTTTGAAAATTTACCACTGGAATGACTGGCTCGATTATCGAGCAAGTCATTCCAGTGGTAAATTTTCAAAAATGGTATTTTCTTGACCATAGCAGAGGCCGGTTTTGGCCTGTATGACCATTAAAGTGTTAACAGCCATTACTGCGCTTCATCATGACATGAAAATGTACTGCCGTCAAATCTGGTTATTATTATAATTATCATCAAATGAACCTTTTCATCCCTACAGATCAAACATGACAAATAGTTAAAATGATATAAAGAACATTTGACTGAATATAAAGGGGAGCTGCAGGTGCAAGTTAAATTAGTTTCAAAATATTGAACAGCTTTCATCTTTAGTTGTCTTTAAATTGAGACGCTGGAATTTTTAAGGTTAAAACTTTGAAATCCTAAAGACCGGAATTTTCACCCTCAGAATGTCCTGGAGGGTACCTGAGTGAAAGACACAGATCTTACAGTTAAAATGTTCTTATTATGAAGAAACACATTGGTGACCACAAAGACGCCAAATAAATAAGCTTTAATTAAACCCTTTGATAACAAAATTTGATCAGGTAAATTAAAATATTTCCTTATTGAATGACCATTTACAGGCCAAGAGAATACTATATTTGAAAGTTTACCACTGGAATGGCTGGCTTGGTTATCGAGCCAGTCATTCTTGTAGTAAATTTCCAAAAATAGTATTCTCTTGGCCTACAAATGAACATTTCTCAAGACCACTGCAGAGGCTGGTTATGGCTGGCTTCGTCAGGAAAGCGTTAAATGCTAAAAAAAAAAGGCCACGTTTTTGGTGGGGTTTTTTTTATACTAACAATGGGTCGGTGTGACTGTCACAGAAATAATGTCAATGTATAAAGGGTTATTGGATTCACATGGCAACCACAAATTTCATTCAATATTTCTATGCAATTACATTCATAAATCACACTAACATGTCAGAGAGTAAGTGTTAACCATTTAAACGACATATCCTTGAAAAAGTAAATTCTTTATGATATAAAAGTTATTCTGTTGAATATTTTGAAATTAATTTGACTGGATGCCATTGCTGTCTAATGCAGCAATGGCTTTTGCTTCCAGTCAAATTAATTTCAAAATATTCAACAGTATTTCTGTATGGTTGGCTTGAAAATAAGATATTGGGAATTCATTGGTGAATCAAAAAAGCATCCGCTTTTGTTTCTATGAGAATTCTTAATACTTGATGCTACAGACATCACCTCCTCTAATGAGACACCCTTATAAAGGGCCGATGATGCTACTAGTGCTCTGACCTGATGGGCATTCGCACGATCAATCTGCTTTCCTGTAGCGATTTTGTGCGACATCTGAATAGCGTCAACTATCCAACGAGAAATAGTATCTTTCGAGGCGCGTAAATGAGGAGCTTTGAGACATAACCACAGAGATTTTGGGTCATCTCTCCACTCGTCAGTACGTTTCTTATACATTTTCAGACATCTGACAGGACACCAAGCAGAAGAGTTTGGGTCATGTCTAGTTAAACTTGGCAAATTGATCGGCTGTCCTGGATATTTAAGTGACTGATTCTTTGCCAGGAAACAAAGATGTGGAAGTAGTCTTAAACCTTCACCCGTGACGACAAAACGGTCTTGTTCGGCAGAAAGTGCATGTATTTTGCTTCTCCTTCTCACCGACGCTGCTGCAACTAAGAAAACTGATTTAATAGTTAACAGTTTAATGTCTATAGATCTAATCGGTTCAAAGGGAGCATGCCCTAAAACCTGTAGAACAAGAGATAGATTCCATGCTGGGATAGGAATTGGCTGTCTAGGTCGCAGATTGCTCATTCCTTTGATAACTTCATTCAAGGTGTCATTCTCCACTCCTTCAATGGCCAGACTGGGAATGACTGAAGCTAATGCAGACTTATATGCTGCTAGGGTTGAAGGTACAAGTTTGTCAACTTCGTATAAATGACAGATAAAATCTGCTACGTGTTGAACAGATGCAGATAAAGGATTGATATCTCTTCCCTTACACCACTCTGCAAATTTGTTGATTCTATAATTATATGTTTTCGTGGTTGAACCTCTTCTGGCTGATGCAACAAACTTTGCTGCTTGCTCAGAAAAGCCACCCTCAATTGCACGCTGCTTGATAACATCCATGCAGTCAATTTGAACATTTCTGGTCTGTCGTGAAAGTACAGACCCTTGTTCTGAGAGATTAGCTCTCTTCTGTCTGGAAGAGGGATTGGATTGCAGACCAGAAGGTCCAGCAGATCCGTAAACCATGATCGGCCTGGCCAATAAGGGGCGATCAGTAGCACTTGGCACATTCCCTCTCTTATCTTTGCCAGAACTTTTGGGATGAGAATTGATGGCGGAAACGCATACGTGTACATTCCCTTCCAACTAATCGCCAGTGCGTCTACCGCTAGAGCTAGCGGGTCCGGGATCGGTGACACGTAAGTGACCATCTTTGCGTTTTGTTTCATCGCAAACAGGTCGACATTTGCTTTCCCCATTGTTTGAATAGAACCTCCGCTACCGACTGGTTGAGCTGCCATTCCATCGGACGACAAACCGTCCTTCGACTGAGAGCATCCGCTAGGATGTTCAATCTTCCTGGAATGTGTGCTGCCTGAAGAATAACATTCCTCTCTTGGCACCACAGCAGAAGGTTCCAAATCATCATACACAACTCTGGTGATCTCGTCCCGCCCTGGCGGTTCAAATAAGACACCACTGTTGAGTTGTCTGTCCTTATTAGGACAATCTTGTCTTGAATTAGACTTTCGAACTTTCGAAGTGCCAATACCACCGCTAATAGTTCGAGCACATTGATATGGTTCTGCGCATTGGTCCGATCCCATTCCCCTGACACTAACTGATCATCCAATACTGCTCCCCAACCCGTCGACGATGCATCCGTGAAGATGGACATCTGAGGTTGAGGAGGTTGTAGAGGAACACCTCGCAGGAGATTCTGTTCTGATAACCACCACTGAAGGTGGAATATCAATGGTTCTTTCACTGGTATCCCCAGAGATAACGGATCCGTTTTCCGAGACCAGAATGACATTAGATACATCTGAATTGGCCTGCGCCTGAGTGCCACATATGGAACCACCTTCTCCAGAGATACTAGTAACCCCAGTATCCTGAGAAATTGGCGCGCCGTCAGATAGGCTCCTAGAGAAACCAACTCCAAATGTGCAATCAGGCTCTTGACTCTGCTCTCCGCCGGAAAAGCTACGCCGTCCCTGAGATTGAAAAATATTCCCAGATAAACAAACTCCTGGGATGGAGCCAAATCTGATTTCTCTAGATTCACAATCCATCCTAGATCCTTCAATAAGGCTAGGACTACCTGAAGATTGCTGCGCAGAGTGACTGGATTCCCCGCCTTTAGCAGCCAGTCATCTATGTAAGTATGAACAGCTATGTTTCTCCTGTGAAGTAAAGAAGTCATGGCGAGAACCACTTTGCTGAAGACCCTCGGTGCTGTGGACAGGCCGAATGGAAGCGCATTGAATTCCCAAACATTGTCTTGGAATGCAAAGCGAAGGTATTTCTGAAAAGGAATTGACATTGGAATATGAAAATAAGCATCCTTCAGATCTATCGACACTGCCCACATGCCTTTTCTCAGCCCTGTCATTACCGCTGCTACAGTCTCCATCTGAAACTTTGGAGAAAGAATAAATTTGTTCAACGGTTTGAGATTGAGAATTGGTCTCCATCCTCCGGTACATTTCGGAACGAGGAACATCATCGAATAGAAGCCCAGAGAAGACTGATTGCGGACTAGATGAATCGCATTCTTCTGACGAAGAGATTCTATTTCTGAGCAAATGGCATCTAGACGATCTGATTCCCTTGGAACGGGAGTCCATATTGGAGTCGATGTTAACGGAACTAACGATTGATGGATGAGCCAGTCCGGATCGTAGCCGTTTCGTATCCATTGACAGACTAAACAATCTCGCATGACCTGTTCCCATTGGCTTAAGAACAGTTGAAGCCTGCCTCCGACGGTAGGAATCTGCACACAGCTGGCGGTCAAAATTGCACGAGAAGATGCTAAATCGCTTGGGTGAAGATTCTCGACTCCATCCGTTTCCTGACGTTACCAGATCTAGTTCCGCCGGAAATCCGTCAGGACCGACATCCATGGCCGCCCCGCAGCTTCTTGTAATATGACGGTCCGGAACCGCCGCCACGGTTATCCTTACGGTACAAGGACGAACGGCCAGGTCCTTGTGAGCCGGATGGCTGATGGGCATCACGCCAGAAGGACGGAAGGGCGATCTTGGACGCTGCCTCTGCTGCTCCTGTCGATGTTGCCTGTAGGACTGCTGTGGCTGTGTCCTCTTGGTCGGCTTCCACGACTTGCCGACCACTTCCAGCTCCGCAACCATTGACGCAACCTTGGAGAGAGCTTGCCGTGCCGAGCCGCCAAACAAGCCTGGACCGATGAAAGGCGCAGAAGACAATGCATTCCTCATCTCCGGTCCTGGTTCTACACAATCGAGAACCATTCTCCGTCGCTCTGCCAATGTCCTGGTGATCACCCTGGCCAGGCAATCTTGAGACAGGCGCATGGTGTCCCGAATAACTCCGGGAGCAGCCTCTGGCACCTGCCCACACTCCGCCGCGCAGGTCAGCATACCCTGCAGGACGGTACATCCGTGCGAGAGTGCAGCCATGGCTGCCCTCGCTGCATCTTTAATGAGCGTCAGCTCATTGAACGGATCTTTATTGGTCTGCGAAACCAAAGGACGAGAACGCCCCTTAGACTTCCCAGCCAACGGCCTGTTCAGCGCCTCTCGTTCCCCGATGGAAAGCCGTGGAACCCGGGCATACTGATGGTAGGCCTGCTCCGGAAAACAGACCCTACTCCTTATCCCCTTCGGGGCTTGGGCAATGCATACTCCGGCTGAACCAGACGGTATGCCGCAACTTCCAGCATGTCGGAAGTCTGCGTGTCCAACGGGAGTGTTGGCATGGCAGAAGAGCCACTTGACAGAGCGCTAGCCACTCGCTCTGACATCCGCTCCATCGCTGGATCGTGCTGAGATCCAAGATCAGATGCCAACCCGAGATGGTCGGACATCCATCCAAGGACCTGCACCCATTCAGCTTCGGTGCAGAAAACAGATTCGTCCATTAAAGAACTTCCGTTCTCATCCTCCCTCTCTCCCTTGGATGAGAGGGCCACCGACGATCCATGCTGAGAGCTATGAGACACAACTCTACCAACATAGAGCGCATCCATAGCCCAACTACCAGCGGCACTGGTGTCCAATGAATCGCCGGACCCGGATTCCCCGCAGTCCATCGGCTCCAGCACAGGAGTCGGGACCACGACCGCTTTACCTATGGCAGGTGACAGCATTCCGATAGGAGCCGCACCCAAAGCCGCCAGGATACCAGCAGGAACCGCAAAACACGGCTCCGCCGACACCTCTGGTTGCACAAACCTCAGATGGAAGATACCCGATGGAACGTCGATATCACCATCCGCCTGGCAGACCCGTACAAATCCCAAGGGAGACACCTGGGAAGTACTGGACATTGCCATCATCGAAATATCCGGCATGCCGGAATCTTCCATAAGATCTTCCTCCTCCACCGTCGGCTCTTGAGCCAAGGACAGAGAAGGGGCAGGTGCTTGACCCTCCGCAGAACTAGCCGGACCACCTAAGGGTTTCCCTGCACTAGCTTGCATCGACGGGACCGTGGAATGAAAAGACTCAAACATAGCCTTAAACTGGGCTGCCCATACGCCCAGAGCTGAATCCATGCGGTCATTCAGACGACCTTCTAGTCCCTTCAGAGACGCCTGGTCCCTCGCGATCCTCTCCAGACGCGCACGTCGATCCCGATCAAACTCTGCCACCATCGCCGATGACCACTTGGCGCACACATCACATGGGCTTCCCACTTTACACTTCGCGCACGCTACACAGTGATGGCCTGAGTACTTGCGCTTCATGAACCTGTTGCACTTCTGACAAAGCGTGTCCTGGTTCTTTGCTTTCCGCGAACACAGAGAAGAATTAAAACGCTGCACATGACAAACGATGATGAGCAATACGCACAATCGACTTGATAGTAAAAGAATTACTTAGAAAACATTAACTTTTTCTTAAATCAATGATAATCAAGCCTTTAGGCAGGAAAATATTTGAAACTTTTTTGAGTGAAAATTTAAAAACACAACTTAGAAGTTAACTAACGTTAAACAACCAAGAATACAACGCCGATCGCTACAAACACCCTCGACAATGAAGCGAGAGCTAAAAATCAGCGTAAAACAGAGCGCCTAGACACGCCAAGCCAAGCAAGACATTAATCATGGCCGCCGCCATCTTGGCTAAAGACGCATCCATCTTGAGAGGAACCGAGTCGCAAGAGAAATTAACCGAGTACCTGAATTAAAACTAAAAGTTAACGGGTACAGAAGCGACTCCAACAATGGCTACCATTTTAAAACAATGTGCCAATTTAAGGAAATTTCAAACAGTCATTATGGCACGAATGTATAAATTCTAGATTGATACAACCTGCCCCTGTGATGATTTTCCTTTGTCCTCCATAATGCCACTAATGACGCACTCCAACAATCCTTGTGTTCGTTATTAAAATCGAAATTTTAAGAGCTAACAAAACGTGACTTTATTAAGTCGCAAAATAGACGAATCTGACTGTGATTGGGAATTGACTCGGTACCTGCGGCTATGGTAATTCCCGGACACAGTATGGGCAGGACCAGGAGAGTGCGGAGTTTTAATTGTTTATTTTGAGCTAGACTAGATAATAGACATTATCATAATAGTACATCTGGTAAGTATTATTCGAAGTAGAAAGGATTAACACTCAAGCTGGCCAAAAATCACTTCTTTTTTGAAAATCTACTACTGGAATGGCTGGCTCGATAACCGGTAAGTGGTAAATTTTCAAAAACAATCTTCTGGTATGCAAATGGCTCACCTTTGGCGGCTGAGTCAGCATCACTAGTCACGCCGCTGCCAAATGCAATAGCACTACTTTTACTGAATATTGGTTTCTGAGTCATCTTGGTGACCGGCATTACAACTTCATATTTCAACGATCGTCCCTTGTCCTCATCAGCTGTTTCAGACACTACAGGATAGTACAAATATAATTAGTCAATTAGCCATGTATAACTAATTCTTATACATAAAGCACTGAAAATATACCTTACTCATCACATGGCAACAAATATGCATATGAAGAATGGACACAAATTCAAAGAGTGATAATCAGAGATTGCTAAAGTATGCTCGCCCTACCCAACCCCACCTCCCCCCACCCTTTTACGCAGTCAGAATAATTTCCTTAATTGGTTCACCATGACCCTTGACCTTTTAACCACAATATCAATATGGTTATTAAGACCGATGAGGGTAATATCTCACCAAAATTTGGTAAACAAATCCCTTGACATCTTGACACTAACATCAATAAGCTTCTTGGGACTATAAGTGGCAAGCTTCACAGGTGAGAATTTCTCCAGTAGAACTCGAGTTATCATCTGGATATGCAATATAATTTCAGTAATTGTCACCATGACCTTTAACCTTTTGATCCTAAAATCGTTATAGTTTTTCGGAATGCCAACCCAAGATTGGTAAAGATACCTTCAACAGAACTCGAGTTATCGGGAAACGCAATATAATTTCATTAATTGGGTCACTGTGACCTTTAACCTTTGGACCCCCAAAAGGATAGGGTTCTTTGGAACCCCAAGCACAACCTCCCTCTGATGAGTCGCAAAGATCCCTTCAATAGAACTGGTTATAATCAGGAAATACAATATAATTGCACTTTGGGGCACTGTGAGCTTGACCTTTGACCACAAAATCAATATGATTCTCCGGAACACCAAGGACAACCAACTCAAGTTATCATTTGGAAGGTCAAAATAATATTATTAATTGGTCATTATGACCTTGACCTTTGACCTTTTGACCCCAAAAGTTGTGAACTAGAATTAGACACATGACACAACTAAACAAGAGGCCCAAGGGCCTTAGCACTCATCTGGACCATTAGCATTTGAACAGACATAATACAGGTACTTTAAATTCAGCAGTAACAAGACATAAAATACAAAATTGGGAATTCAGTACAATCGATATTTAATGGGAAATTAATGAAGAACGATCACCACACAATCAGATTGAACCTTATGTTCCATCAAGCCAATAAAAAACTTCAATATGGGCATCAAAACTAAAATTTTGATTGGTCCATGACAACTATGTTTTATCAAGGATCAAATTCTCTTGAGCAAACTTTAATCACCCTTGGTTATCGATGAAATTAAATCTAATGAATTTCAGCCTGATCTGTACAGCAGTTCCTGAGATGTCATTTTGGAGAACAATATGGCGGCTGTAACAAGCGGTCATGAGTAGCATTTTAAATGATATTCCGGCATTTTTCAGAAAATTCAAGATGGCGTCCGAAAAAATAGACCAATCAAAGTTCTGTATACAGCTTCTCAAGCATACCACTCTAGGGACCTCCCAACCCAGTTTGCTTGAAATCGTTCAAGCGATTAATGAGGAGTCGCATTTTAACTGATTTCCTGCACTGTTAAAAAAATCCAAGATGGTCATTTTTCGGAAAATTCAAGATGTCCAGCAAAAAAAATAATCAATCAAAATTCTGTATCTAGGTTCTGTAGCACACCACGCTAGGGTCCTTCGAACTGAGTTTGCTTGAAATCGGCCAAAGTGAGTAGGCTTTGAACAGATTTCCAGAAATGTTCTGAAAATCCAAGATGGCCACCAGAAAAATTTACCAATCAAACATCTGTATATATGTTCTGAAACCGACCAGCCTAGTATCCTTCCAACCAAGTCTGGTTCAAATTGCCCAATAAGTTTATGAGGAATAACATTTTAAATGATTTCCCCCCAATTTCGGGAAATTCAAGCTGGCCGCTGAAAAAATAGACCAATCAAAATTCTGTACCAAGTCTAGGGTCTTCCCAAATGAGTTTACTTGAAATCAGCCATGTGGATAATGAGGAGAAAGCTTTCATATGATTTCCAGAAATTTTCAGAAAATCCAAGACGGACGCCGGAACTATTGACCAATCAGAATTCGCGGCAGAAGTCTTGAAGCCTACCAGCATAGAATTAGTCTACCCAAGTTTCATTGAAGTTGGGTTATTTATATTGGAGTAACGTTTTAAATGTTTCCTGAAATTTTTTGGGAAATTCAAGAAAAATTAAACAATCAAAATTCTTAATAGAAGTTCTTGAGCCTACTGCCATAGGATCCTTCCAGCCAAATTTGGTTGAAATCAATCAAAGCATAAATAAGGAGATGCAAGGTGATGGATGGATGGATGGCCGCCATGGCATAAGCTCACTTGGCCCTTTGGGCCAGGTGAGCTAAAAAAATATGAATTTATCTGTAATGAAATCATCATATGCTAAGATTAATTTCATGTCATTACATTCGAATACACAATTTAAACGCCTGAATGTGGGCTTTTAACGCTTTCATGACTAAATTTGTTCAAAGAATTTAAATATTTACTTATTGAATGTCCATTTGATGGCCAAGAGTTTTTTTGAAAATTTACCACTGGAATGACAGGCTCAGTGACAGAACCAGTCATTCCAGTCAACAATTTTTAACAACAAGTCTTCTCTATGTGTCCAAAAAGCCCACTGCAGAGGCTGGCTTTGACCGGCTTCGTCATGAAAGGCAGGGACAGACCTGACTTTCACAAATTATTAGCCAATAGATTACCGTAATTTCTCGACTAAAGGCTGCCCTCGAATATAGGACGCTGTCCCAAATTTGACCAAAATCTGCCCAAAAAACTCTTGTATTCAAGTATAAGACGCTGTTAGATTTAGAAAAAATGTACCTTTAGAAAATCGAAAATTGGTATAAAAAATAACCATCAATCCGGTCATATTTAATGCATGACTAAAAATTATCATGATGTTAGAGAAATTATTAAATAGGACTGCCTAAATATTGTGTATCTTCAATAAAGATTGTTTATTACATCAAAATCAATCTAATTTTGGCATAAAATGTCTCCTTGAAAACATCGAAATCGCGTGATAGAAACAGATTGTAATGGCTCTTTTGCGTTTGGAGGCGCTGTGTGATCTTATGTGCTAACGGGAGATGGTTATCTGGCTCTTTTGTGATTGGAGGCGCTGTGTAATCTTATGTGCTAACGGGAGTTGGTTATCAAACAGGTACGGGAACATTCAGTTCCTATCGCGCAATGATGATATATAGCAATTTCCGAGTTCCGAGTCCAGAATATTTATATCCGAGTACTCGCTCTAATTAGAATAAAGATCTTTTGCGATTGGAGGCGAATCACGTGATTTATACACGTATCTTTTCTCGACGCCATTTTATGTCAAATTCTGGATTAATTTTGATGTAATAAGTGATATGTATTAAAGAATAAGCAATATTTAGGCGCCCCAATTTAATAATTTCACTTCCGCTTGGTGTTTTTGGAGTATACATTAAACATAGTCGTCAGGCGGCGCGAATTGGCTAGGGTAACATTTAGTTCAATTTCCGTGGTATAATCTGTGACTTTTTAAGAAAAATTTCGACCCAAAAATGTGCGAAAGGAATGTTCTCGATTATAGTACACACACCCCTTTCTAGTACATGTGTTTTGACCAAAAAACTGCGTCCTTTAGTCGAGGTTTTAACGGTAGTCAACTACACTTTTTTTAAACCAAATCTGTACTATATTAGCTAATGTTTTACAATGTCTATAATCAGTGACCACCTGGTAACCATTTCAACTGAATGCTACTTACCAAATACGAGGTTATGCTGAATAATTTGAAACTAATTTGCCTTATAGCTTAAGGCAGCAACAGTGTCCAGTCAAAATAGTTTCAAAATATTCAACAGCTGGCCTGTAGTTGCTTTTAATGAGATATTAGGATTTCAGGGTTTATTTGGTCGCAATAAAACTATAATATAAGTCCTACTTACATTTAAATGCAATGGTTCTCTACTTCGAAACTAAGTATTTATAATAATAGGATTTTAATCATTAGCCAAATATTTAGCCAATCCTCCTTTCTATTAGCCAGATTACCATTTAGTGGTCAAACCGGCCAAAATAGGCTTGTGAAATATCAATTAGCAGACCACGATTTTTTATTTTATTTTACTGTTGCAGTGACTGGCTTGATAGAGGAGCCAGTGATTAGTGGTAAACTTTCAAGAATTGTCTTTTGTTGGTCTGCAAATTGACATACACTAAGCAAATATATCTATTTCCTTGACATATCGTGACCATTAAAATTTTAATAACAAATTTAGGTAAATTAGAATTTCATCACCCAGCAACTGCCATACCAGACAGTGTGTTAGATATCTTTGCGTCTTATTGGTGTCTACAGTCCAAATGGCTGATGCGTGTCTATTATTAGAATGGAGGGTTCCAGTTTATCCATCAATTATATGACATCATAATCAACTACACGTCGTCATAATCAATCACGTTATGAATGATGTAGATAAGTTCATCACGAACACTTAATTGATGATGGACTAAGTGTTGTTGTACGAATTGCATCTCTTTACTATTTAATAAACATTCTGTTGAATATTTTGAAACTAATTTGACTGGGTGCTGTTGCTGCCATAGGCAGCAACAGAACACAGTCAAATTAGTTTCAAAATATTAAACAGCTTACCTGTATATTTTACAGAAATTGATAGGCACAGAGTTCAGGGTTCAATCGGTCCCAAAATGGGTGAAGTGTGGATGGAGCTTAGCTAAAGTTGGGCAGGGCATAGCTAAATCTGGATTCCTCCATCAATGACCCCAGGCATCTTTTATATTTTTGTCTTACATGTAAATGCAGCAATACATAAATCATATATACCAATGTAGCATACATTTCATTATCCAACCGAGCACTTACATACGCTGGAGCCAGAATTGTGTCTGTTTTTCTGAATATCACGATGGCATAGCTGTGAAGCACTAGCGGGTCTGGTGCGAGTCTTCACCACACGCTTTGAGTCAAATAAGCCCACCTAGCAAGGACAGAAGAAAATAACTGAGACTTATTGTCCCCTAAAGCATAACATATTTATAAATACCCACAGGTCATAGTGAAACAATTCTTGCTATGCCCCGCCCATTTATAGCTGAGCTCCGCCCACTTTTATATGTTTGTTGGAATCAATTTAAAACTTTGAAACCTGAATTCCCAGAATATAAATTTCAATGTAACTATAAAGGCAAGCTGTCGGATGGATATTTTAAAACTAATTTCACTGGGGGATGTGGCTGTCTATGTCAAACAGTGTTGTAGTTATCTCCGTTTAATAAAATTTTTATTTATCAAATTTACATTTCGTAATAGACTTTTCTATTTTGGTGACGGAGCTATATGTCATTTTGATTGTGACATCAGTTAACATGTTCTGTATTTGATTAAGACATCGGATACATGAGTGACAGATTGGATCCCTCCATTAGCATACAACTACTTTGCAGCTTCCTATACCATCTGATTTGACTCTCCTATTTACCTAAACGTCATGCCATTTTTCATAAACACTAAATACATCGCATAATTTGGGAAATTCATACTCTAACTTACTTGTGAAGCACAATATTTAGTTCATCCATCCCACCTCTCACTCTTTAATTCCCACATGAACAAATTTGAGAGTTAAAGGGTTAGCATAAGTTTGTGCCATATAAAATCAGTTGTGGAGTGACCAGATGGTGGCTACATAAGATATAGAGACCATCCTCTTAACCCTTTAATAGTCAACATTTGCTAAGAAAACTTAAATTTCTGCTTAGTGAAATAACGTCCATTATAGGTCGCGAGAAGACTATTTTTGACAATTTATCACTGAAATGACTGGCTCGATTATTGAAGTAGTCATCGCACTGGTAAAATTTCAAAAATAGTCTTATCTTGGCCTACAAACACACACTCCTCAAGGCCACTGGATGCAGCATGGTTTGGCTGGCTTGACCATTAACGAAACCCAATCAAGTGGTCAAAAATACAGGCGGTTGCTAGATAGATAGGGCAGGTGTGTGCGTATGTGTGTGCATGCGTGCATGTGTGTCTGTGCGCACAGACAAGTGGAGGCACTAATATCATTCAAAATTTAGCAAATGGCTTTTTAGAGTACCCAATTGTAAAAACAAATTGCGCCCCAGGATCCCTGGCAGGGTAGGTTGGTAGGTGTGGAGAATCCAACATTACTAACCACATTACTGGATATGTCTAAAGTGTACGCACCTGTGCATATCTTCTCGGGTCATCATATGGAAGATTAATATCTGATGATTGCTGTATTGCACTGGCTTTCTGAAAGTTAACAGGTCATTCAGAAAATTACAAATTTAATCACAAAATCATCAAAACAGTTTAGTAAATATGTGGATTCCAGGTGTGAATAGGGTTAAATTGGACTCCTGCACCAATATTGTGGAATGTACTGATTATATGCATTGTATCAAGTGTATATAATTCATTCTGCTACATTTCAGAATTGTTAAATATCAAGCACATTGTTAGAGTTGTGTGCACTACAGCCACCATGTTCATTAAACACACCCCCCTCCCCCCAAGTGTTCATTACAGCCACCATCTTATGTGTATGTAGGGGTGGTGCATGGTGGGTGGAGGTGATAGATAATTTGAGAATAGTTTTCAGTTATCCTAGGTCGCTTAACATTGAAAATTAATATGTCACAGTTGCCATTTGGTCCCAAGCATGCCCCCTGCACTCAATGTAGCCCAGTCACTTAGCCAGGGGGCACATAGCCTACCACAGACAGGTTAGTTACTCTCAACACGAATCTACTCAATCTAGACTGGCAGGCCTATTATGGGAGCTAATTAAAAGAAATATGTGCTTAGTATTCAGGTATCCTAACCTGTCAATGCGAATCAATGCCATTAAAATTGTATACTATTAAAATTGTATACTATGTGATTGTCAACACACCCATTCTCATACGTAAATGCGTACCAATCGGCACCAGTATTCGTGTGGCATAAAACACAATTTCAGAGCACCCATGTATAATAAATTAATAATCTCTTCAGTTTCCTATTTGACAAGTGATTCTCCATTCGAGTGTATGTGCTATTAGTCCGGGAGCCAATTTTCAAAAGGGGTCTAGAAGAATGGTTTCGTAGCACACCCAGTATTCAGAAGGTTTGTCTCTATATTATGCTAGACCGATGTCTTGGGTATATTCTGAGCCACGTTGTACAAGAAAATTGTGGTATCACTAACCCGTGAGAAGCCCATTTACAATAGGTGTTGAATGTAGTTTTCAGACAATTTTCACAATGGTAAATTTTTCACAAACTTAAGCGCATGTTGTATCAATACCATCTTAACCAAAATGAGAAGGAGTGATCGTATATCGCAGATTTATACATAATCAACCTCGTTTAAGACACCCGTATGTTGCTTTGTACATATTAGGGCACTTAGGTCTTCTTGTGACTAGCAATACCTTAGCTACAACAATGCCCATGTTTTCTACATTTTTCATAATTAAACTTTTAACTGACATGCAGTGCATGTCTACACAAGCTGGCAGGACATATTTATCACGTGAGCAAATGAGAGCATGTTACTCATCCGTGACAGAGTCATCTTCGACAATTGTATGCTGAACATTGTCACACATTTCACCTCCCATACAAAGGCATGCTTCAGTGCAGAGTAGATTGTTAGCCTTGCATTGACAGAGATCTGTTCTTTTGCAGGCAGACTTTTGACATCTACATGATGTGAGTTCAATTAATCCAAATGGAGCAGGATCCTCTGACATTAGAACAGGCTTGAGTAGACCATCCACTATACTCCAGCCATGTCCATTTGGAGATGGAAGATTCTGAACAGCTTGCAATGAATGTCTCCAAACAAGAGCTTGAAAATTGGCCCTTTCGGTGTGATGCTTTAGACTATTCGATGTAGGTGGAAGATTTTCATTTCTTTGTCTCTTTTAACAAAAGAGCCAATAACGGGTTTCATCAGCTGTCTTTCCCACATCCCTGGTGGTATACAACTCACAGACAAATTTCTCACATAGAATTGCAGTATTCGGTGATAAGTCAACATGTTTGCCGAGTTGGGCTAAGCTAAGCCGATGACATTCAGATGACTTTAAGAGATTGAATGATTTTCTCTTAGCGACTCCAAATAATGCACTAGTGCTATCACAACCTGTAAGAGAATGAAACCCAGGCAAAGACAGACAGATAGCTGGGCCCAGTACTTGAGCAACTGTATGTATTGGTATGTATCGCAATTTGTCCTTTGTGCCCGTACGGAACCATAGTTCAGAACAGTGAAGCGAACGATACGTATATATACTAAGTACTGCCACGTCTGTATCAGGAGACTGTATAACAACACGCATGTGGTCTTTTGAAGCGTGTAGCGCGTGCAACATCATACGCGTATCTGCTTCCTCGTGATCTGATCGAAGTTCTTCCAAATACGACGAATTGTTCGCTGAAATGACAACAACATCCATTCCATCGTTAAAGCCACCAGCAAGAATGACGCAATTGTCGGCAGATAGCATATTTGGACCAGTATCACGCCACCGCTTGCTGAGAAATGCAACCAGGTTACTTTTGTTGCTTGGATTGCTGATGTACTTGGCCCATTGCTTTGGAACGGGAGTATTTTCTCCAGCAATCTTTACTTCCAATGCTGTTGATGACCCATGTTTTAGCCGCTCTTCCGCTTTGAGAGATTCCAGTCTATCATATCTGTCAAAAACTATATCTACTCTGTTGCAGTCTTCTTGATTCAGTGGAACTGTAAAGATGTGCCAGTATTTATCAGCCAGTTCTCCAAATGTAGACGTACCTCCAGTTTTAACCATTTGCACAATTGCCATGCCATCTACTACATAAGCTGTTGCGCCTGTCTTGTCAACAGGTGGAAGCCGTCCATCAACATTTACTTCCTTTTCTAGTTCACTTAACAAAACACTTTTCACATTCTTTCTTAGAGTCCCATCCGTATGTGACAATGATAGTGGAACAGCAGACAGTTCATACGTCATCACTAGTTTTAAATCAACATCTCTGGACCTTGCGGCAATAATTAATCGACCAAATAGTTCGCGGTCAGATCTCAGATTGTGAATTTTTTCATCATTTGTTTTGAGTTTTTTCTTCTGTGCTAGGCTGGCAAATGTTTTAAGTTTTAAGTGTGGCAACGTGTCCCAAAAGCTTCTCGTGTTAGTGTCCAGCCGCTCCTGAACAGAATTGTCCATAATCTCCTTACCAATGTCACAGGCGGAAACAAGTCTCTTGGCAATTTCACTAGGCAATACCATGCCAGTTGCAATGTTTACAAGCGGAAGACACTTGCTGTCGTCGTTTTCAGCAATATTAAAGGGATTGGTCATTATATCTGATGAGAACATCGAAAGTATCTTCTGCACATCGGTTTCATCCCTGTTCATTCGATTAGTCCCCATTTCCTTATGTACTCCAAACATGTGATTATCTTGTAACCCACACATTTGCTTTGTGACCGTTGCTATGGCTGCCCTCTCGTGGCTAGTTAAAAACCACCTCTCCAGAGCTCCTGGCTTTTGTGATATTCCAATAATACCACCTCGCTTTTTGGAATCCAAATTAATCGATTGCTCTACGGCCATATCTGTCCACACTTGATTGAATGGATGGTGTGAGCAACTTACGGAATGATTTCCATTCAAGAATTGTTCATGTACATGGGGATGTGTACTTGGAAGCATCTTCATGTCCGCAAGATATATTGGCAGCCATCTTGCATAATTGGTTCTGTCCATGCTGTAGAAATATGGCGCCATAGCAGCAGTAGCAGATAGGTGTGCCTGCCAATCTCCAGTTCTCTCAGCTCTTATGAATCCAAGCAGCAGCTCTACCATATGAATATATGAGTTCCAAAATGCAGCTGGATATACAGATTCTATGATGAAGTTAGTATACATACATAAAATATAACCTTCACATTTCACCCTCGCCTTTGGTATATGCATGCAAAATGTATGTTGGATATATGTTAGGTCGATATCCGTCTAAATATCATATATGGTGAATCTAATACGATATTACTTTGAGTTATGACACGATCATGCTAATATCGTTGTGCACTGTGGATACAGCCAAAGCCTAGACCCCCTATGCAAAGAAATCAGGATAACTAATTAGTGCTACCACAATTTGTTTGTACAACAGGGCTTAAAATGTGTGGGACATGTCCCCCAAGCCACAGCAAGTGTCAGACCTTCCGAATACTGGGTGTGCTACATCACGATTCTGACCTAGCTTTAGCTCCTGGACTATATGTCCAACAAATATGGACAGGAACCGCCTAAAATACAGCTTATAGTGTCCAGGCATACACTTTTCACCTTAGATGAGCGCGGACATTTTGGAATAAAGTAGTTCCGTCATTGTGATGACGCAACAAAATGGCCAGTCATTATCGTAGAGGTGTATTCTCGGCATAGCACGAAACTACGACTCTATGTTTAGATTGGAGGTCAATGGTCAAGGTCATTCTGACCTTGGTACAAAAAAAATCAAAAATTCTTGATAAAGATGAGCACAGGCAAGATATTTAACTCCGCTGAATTCTTGTCAATCTGCGTGATCACTTTTCCATTAAGCAGTTGCTGAATTTCTTTAAGTATTAATGCAGTACAATAAGGCAACCTAGCCAGTTTGGTACAGATTAAATTTCCAAGTTAATTTTTAAAGATTGTATTATATTTTGAGTTGTTCATTTGTTTATCTTTTTATCTACAGCTGGTTCTCAGAAACTACTGATTTGACTCAAATTTAAAACCAGAATTCAACTGGTTTTTATCCCAAAAACATAATTGATATATCTAGGAGACAACCACCAACAAAAAAGGCTGGGAATTTACAATTACTCGACTACTCGCATGTTGTCTTCTTCTTCTTCTTCTTTTCGATCGCTGATATCACACTTGGAGAGCCGTTCTCAAGATGAAATCTGTGGTTTTCTGCAGTTCTTCCACAGGCCCATACAGCTTTTCAAGAAAAGAGGTTGACAAAGGCCAGATCGCTTCTCTCAGCAGCTGATACGTACTGCAACATTGAAGTATGTGCTCTGTGGTCTGTTCTGCTTCTCCACAAGGACAAGCGGGCGATGTCGTAAGGTGGAACCGCCTGTACATATGTTGGTTTAGTCTGTTGTGTCCAGTTCTGAGACGAAAAATGGTTACTTGCTCTGGCCTCGAGAGATGAGGTGTTCTATAGAGTGACTTGATGATAGTCTTCATCTCTGTATGGGTAACCATGTTTTCTGTCTGATTCTCTTCTGCAACCACCTTTGCCATCTTGTCTGCTTCCTCATTTCCTTGGACTCCACAGTGTGAGGGGATCCACTGCAATGCTATCCGAAAGCATTTGATGGTTTGTAGTGCTTCTTCAAGTTGTGGCAGCTTACCTTTGGTGATAGCCTCAAGGACGGAGCGGGCATCAGATAAAAAGACAATCTGTGCAATAGATGCATGTTGTGATTTTAAGTCTTACCTGATCTGGACATTGACAAGTATCATTTAACTGTGGGGCTGCAGGAGTGACGTAACGAACAGTGCATGATTTAGGCCGTTGTTGCTGACTGATTGGCTGTGGTCGTTGCCCTCCTAAAGGCTTTGCTGATGATACCTGCAATAACATATAATTAGACGGTAATTACATAATGTCCATGCCATTTATGATACAGTACAGCGCAGGAATAAACTTACCCTGTTTCCAAAGGGAAACAAAAATAAATTTTTAAATATATTGAACATAATTGGATTGGAAGACATTGCTTTCAATCCAATTCACCTTTCCTGAGTACCCACCCATCATTTGACGTCATAATGAACTGCATGATGTGTACAATGACATCATAATGAATGATCTCGATAAGTACGTCACAAACGCATATTTGAAGACGGTCTATGCATTGTTGTACAAATTGTTTGCTTTTACTATTTAATAAATATTCTGTTTTGAAACTAATTTGACTGGGCGTTGTTGCTGCCATAGGCAGCAACAGCACCCAGTCAAATCAGTTACAACATATTCAACAGCTTCCCTGTATAGTTTTCAAGAAATTGTTAGCTAGAGCATTTGTGGATCAATCAATCCCAACACGGCGAGGTATGGGTGGAGCTTAGCTAGTGATGGGCGGAGCATAGCTAAAAATTGAAAGGTGCATTGCGTTCAAAATATTCAACAGAACATTTCTCATATCGTGTTTAAAATTGCTTTGTTTTGGAAACATTCTAACTTATTTATGAGCTACATTGGCTATCAAGGCATGAGAATGTGATACTTTAACCCTTTAATGATCAAATTCAGTCAAGAGAATTAAAATATTCACTTATGAATGTCCATTTGCATGTGAAGAGAAGACTAATTAAAAAAGATTTACCAGAATGACTGGCACAGTTATCGAGCCAGACATTCCAGTGGTCAATTTTCAAAAGTACTCTTGTACTCTTGGCCTGCAAATGGCTATTCTTCAAGACCATGATAGAGGCGGGTATTGATGTGCTTAAACACAAAAAAATGATAATGATGTTGATGAGGAATTCTGGGTTAAAATGGTTCTTGCCAAGCACTTATGATTGTCAAGGGTACGTGTATTAACCCTTACCACTCTGATGTCAATATTCTATCTTTTACTGTGTCAATAGCAAAGAAACTGGCGTACATCTTTCACCTATTTTGAGGGACGATGCCACCATCTTCCACCAAATTTGTTGAAAAAAGAACACCAGTTCATCTTTTAATTTAATTTGATTTGAAAACTTAAAATTTTGACAGCAGAGTAGCAAGGGTTAATAAATAATGGCTTGCACTGCATAAGGATTAGCATGCCATCATTCTTATGACAATGGAAGGATCTGATCTGTCACTCTATCTGATGCCATCATCAAAATATGTCACTTGCTAGATGACGTCACAATCAAATGATGCAGGGCCATCATGAGGGTGGCAAAGGTATGACAGTATCCATTTTAATGGCAGAATCCAGTTTATCCATTAATCACATGACGTCCTACGTGATAAGTACCAAGTAGTATTGACTTCTAGGGTGGCCAGAAATGTAATAGGGCAGATATCAATGTAATGTACACACCTTGTCGTGTTGACTTATTATTATACACACTATTCTTACAAATGTGCAAAAATTAAATTTTCATATACAATATGCTGAGTTAAGGGATGGGCTTCTAATACAGTTTGCCGTTTTGAAACTGCTAAGAAATCAGTGGAGCTCATATGTCAAAGTAAGGGGTGGGCTTCTATTAGAGCATGGGCTTCAATTAGACAAAATACAGTATGATGATGTCATAATCAATTATGTCATGAATGATGTAGCTAAGTTCGTCACGAATGCTTAATTGATGACGGACTAAGCATTGTTGTACGTATTGTATGTCTTTACTATTTAATAACTGTGCTGTTGAATGTTTTGAACCTAATTTGACTGGGTGCTGTACAGAAACCCAGTCAAATTAGTTTCAAAATATTCAACAGCTTACCTGTATAGTTTTCTTGAAATTGATAGTCAGTGAGTTCAGGGATCGATCGATCCCATCATGGTCAAAGTGTGGATGAAGCTTAGCTAAAGATGAACAGTGCATAGCTAAAACTGGATTCCTCCATTATATTGCTTTGGTGAATTTACAATTTAATAAAATAAACATTTTGTTATAATATTTTGAAACTAATTTGACTAGAGTCGGTGGGTGCCATTATTGCTTACCAGTATAGTTACATTGAAATTTAGATACCGGAATTTCATGGTTCAAAGAACTAAAAATCTATTCAAGTGTGTACAAAAAGTGGGCGGAGCACACCCACCCACCCACCCACCCACCCTCCTAAACATTACTAGACTTACTCTTCTGGATTTGATAAACACCCTATCGAGATAATCAAGAACCTCGTCATGACGAGTTTCATCAGGTGGTCTCCCCTTGGACATTCTACTATGATGATTGCTCAAGATTTCATCCAAATATCTGACAGGTAAATAGAAAACAGAATGCAATTAACCCCGTCACCGATAAATTCCCCATATCTCATTTTTAAGTCAACCATACAGGAAAACTGGTGAATATTTTGAAATTAATTTGACTGGAAGCGGTTGCTGCCTAAGGCAGCAATCATCCAGTCAAATTAATTTCAAAATATTCAACAAAAGTTTTATATCGTAACGAATATACTTTTTCAGGGATTTGTCTGTGAAAGGATTAAAGACTATAACAGTACAGTTCATAAATAAGCTAAAATGTTTCCAAAACCAATACAGAAATGTGTTAGTAAAATTTTGTAAACGCTGTAGGGAATGTTCTGTTGAATATTTTGGACATTATGCTCAAAATATTCAATAGTACTAAATTTTATGTAGATTTGGAAGCATCTTATGTTAGTTCGGAGCTGTACTGTATTTAGTTGTATTTAACTTTACACTATGTTAATACTTTTATCATTAAGATTGGTCAATGACATAAAACATGTTTGCTTAGTGGATGTCCAGTTGTAAGGCAAGAGAACAATATTCTGGAAAATCTAACACTTCAATAACTGACTTGGTTGAACATTCATCACTGGAATAGTTAGTTTAGGTGAGTTTTAGAAGGGTGGCCTACTCGTAACCCTTTAACGATCAAATCTGTTAAAACAAATTTCAGTTTTGTCAGTGAAAATCTCCATTTGATGACCAAGAGAAGATTATTTTAGAAAATTTATCACTGGAATGACTGGCTCGGTTATCGAGCCAGTCATTCCAGTGATAAATTTTCTAAAATATTCTTCTCTTAGTCTGCAAATGGACATTTTCAAAGACCACTGCAGAAGATGTTTTTGGTTGGCTTGAGTGTTAAAGGGATACATTTTAAAATAACTACTCCATTATTGATGAACAGATCTTGATCAAACTTAAGAATGGCAGTCTATAGGTAACTTTAAACACACAATTACGCAGCCAGGTTGGTTTTAGAAGGGGGGGCCACCATTAAATTTTAAAATCTATACAAGTTGTGGAACGTTCTAGACCTTAGCTCGCATAAACTTTTTTCTAGTTAATATGAATTTTGTGATGAATTTGTGATGAGTAAAAACAGGTCAATACGGGTCATAAATCTCTTTACCAGTATATTTGGTATAGGGCAGCTATTCCAATGTTATCCGATCAAACTTATCATTTTAATTGCATTCAAAACTTTTATGGCCAAGATTTATCAGGAACTTTGTAATTTTTGCATACTGAATGGCCATTTGCACGCCAAGAGAAGATTATTTTTGAAAATTTATATTGTAACTGGTATGACTGGCTCAGTCATAGAGACCATGATTTATTTCAGTGATAAACCTCAAGCATGGCCTTTTGGCATACAAAGAGACATTCCATAAAAAAATTACACAGAACAGTTTTGGTCAGCTTCACTACTAAAAGATTATACATGATGATAATGCTAGAGATTTTGCTGAAACATAAGCCCTAGCAATGCTCTAGAAATAAAATGCAGCACATTCTACATGTGAGATAGATGGCTTTGCTAGAAATGTCAAAACACAGACAGACAGACGCAGACAGGTAGGCAGACAGGTAGGCAGACAGACAGACAGACAGACAGACAGACAGACAGACAGACAGACAGACAGACAGACAGACAGACAGACAGACAGACAGACAGACAGACAGACAGACAGACAGACAGACAGACAGTGACTGACTTATACTAATACTAACAGAGGGATGCATTTCTAGTGATAACATTTTTCACATCCCAACTCAAATGTGACAGAACGCGTCATTTTAACCCTTTACCACTCAAGCTGACTAAAATTTGTTTCTGTAGTGGTCTTGAGAAATGTCCATTTGCAGACCAAGAGATGACTATTTTGTGAAAGTTACCACTGGAATGAATGGCTTAATAACCAAGCCAGTCATTCCATTGGTACATTTTCTAAAATCCTTTATCTTATTCTGCAAATGAACAAATTTAAGTGCTAAATTGTTAAGCATGAATTAGCCAGTGTGTGTACATACAGGCGTCGTTGTTCTAGGTAATAGCTCTGCTGCTGTTGCAATTCCTCAGCTCCCATGCGGTTATACACGGCTAACAGCTCCTCAGCAAGATGATCCAAAGGCTTGAGAAGAAGAGCAATGAAAGAGGCTATTTAAGGACATCACAGTTCATGCCAGCATTGGCAGGACTACCTATTAACTAGAGCTGGGTGGTATTGACATTACATGTACATGAGAGTAGCAGTACTATAGAAAAAGACTGTGGTAACACAGCATACCATTTTCCAACGGTGAGGTGGCATGCCACGAAATTAGTGATTGTTTTCAATAGCTTTGTTCCTGAGACCTAGTCCAACCACCCTATCGTGTTTCAAAACGATCCGATAAACGGTAAGGGAGTTATCATCCGGAATCCACTCTGTCGCCCACGCGCCGGCCTGTGCATCGCCATCACTTAATACCCTGCCAATATTTTGGCAGTATATAATTTCACAACCTGACAGACATAGACAGCCTTGTACATTTTACTAGTCCCGAGTCTACAAAAAATTCCTTGCACTTACATTATCTGTAGGTTCAGGAGATGTAGAGTGACGTGCCTCTCCATTTTCATGATTTTGATGAAGTTCTCTGTTTTCAGCATCATTTCCCCCATCACGCATGTCCTCCAAACCTGTAACAAATAATCACTAGCACTTGCCAACATGTGCTCATATCAAGAGATGGCACATTCCTGGCAAATAATGGGAAATAGGAAATACTCAGACACTAGGTGGTGAGTTTAACTATTTTGAATCAAGACGCTCAGCTGGGATACCATAAGTCATCAGTTTATTCTTTTCACACTGCAGATCGCTTCATCAAGAACACTCTTTATCATATAAATAAAGCCTTCTAGCTCATTCCATATTAACAACATAAACACGGTTAATAATGCACTGACGTATGTTCATTGGTTGTTAACATAGGAAAGTAATTTTATATTGGCCATTCAGAATACGGTCCTCATTGTGTCATTGAATATCACCATATCAAAGTCATCTCTCAAATTTTCACGATGGTTTATTCGCGCAATGGCTACGCAAAATGAATTTCACATGAACGAAAAAATGGTCTCGCAAATGTTCAGTCACCTATTACACAGAAATGGTGCAATCGGTTTAGTTCGCACAAAGGTTACGCAAGATAAATTTTACGATAAACGAACAATGGTTCTCACCAATATTTGAAATTTTGAGGCCTGGAAGTCATAACATCATGAAGTAAGAATATTGCTTGTGACGTCCTATAGTATATAAGAAACTGTTACCAATGTATATTGTTAGCTATGTTAATAAATAAACATTGATTAGTGCCAATATTTCGCGATGATGCCATTGCTGAACGATGCAGAGGGCATCAATCCCGCTTGTTTTCCTTTGCACGGTCGAGCTAAATATTATTTTGAAAATGCTCAGCAGAAAATTTTCCGTATGTCAGAAAGAAGAGCTGTTTATCTGGTCTATAGCATGGAAAGGCTTACTTCAAAGTAAATTATGGAGGAATCCAGTTTTAGCTATGCCTCGCTAAGCTCTAGCTAAGCTCCACCCACACTTCGCCCATGTTGGGATAGATCAATCTCTGCACTCCGTGAATCTCAATTTCCAGAAAACTATACAGGTAAGCTGTTGAATATTTTGAAACTAATTTGACTGGGTGTTGTTGCTGCCTATGGCATCAACAGCGTCCCAGTCAAATTAGTTTCAAAATATGCAACAGCATGTTTACTAAATAGTAAAGACATATAATTCACGCAACTTGACAGACTATTAAGTGTTTGTATCAGAGTTTGTAAACATTTGTAAGTGTTTGTAACTGAGGTCACCCTATATGTGATGTAGTTGATTATGACGTCATATCATTGACTTAGAAACTGGATTCCTGAATTATATTTTTAACATACCTATAATTAGGGCTGCGCGGTTTGACTTACAGCCATATCGGTTTCAATATGACTTTTCATATCGGTTTTAACCGAATATCGGTTTTATGGACATGAAACAAAAAATTTAAATGACAAAAAATAGCACGAACACAGAACGTATTTTCACGCCCTGATACACTCGTAACGTTTTACGCCTTTAAAGCTTAATATACCTCATAATATCCATCATCGCGGGAGTGAAATTATTAATTAGACCGCCTAAATATTACGCACAGTTAAATAAACATCGTTTATTTTGTCAAAATTAATCATAAATCAGCAAAACAGGTTGCGAAAAGACGTAAATCACGTGATTGTAATTAATTATGATGTAATTATCTCCCTTTCTTCTTTCATTTCCAATTCGGCCCGAGGACGAAATCATGCCTTGAAGAAAATATTAACTGTAATATTGCGAACGCGAATTTCATACGTTAATATGATATTGTGTATAGAAGATAACGGTTTAAAAATGGTTTGAGTAATAATTTTATTTAAAATTGTATCCTAATCAGCAAAATGTATTCAGCATTATTATTTATTGGCGAGATTTTTATGCATTCTGGCGATTTAGTTTTGGGACGACTTTGCATTATGTTAATTAGCCCGTGACGTAAATAAAATGGATGCCGTTGTTTAGAAATGTTTCCCCGATACAAATTTCAATGACAAATTCTTGCGTTAGTGTTTTATATTGAAAATTTATCTGAGACTACCAGAGAAAAGACGAGTGGATATTTATTTAATGAATGCGCTGCTTGATTTCTCTAGGCGTACAGCGAGTTAGATGGAGTTACACAAATCGCGCAATTGGGGCCACGTTCAATTATTAGTTGCCCCGAACGTAGTTTAATGGAAAGTATGGCCATTATTATCCATTACGCTTTTCATGCTCGTTAGTATCTTTTATTTTTAACAATCCTGATACGAAAAACCGAAAAACCGAAAATATGTTCATATTCGGTTTTTCGATATTTATTTTTTATAATCGGTTATGAAACCGTCAGTGCAGTATATCGGTTTTAAATATGGTATCGGTATATCGCGCAGCCCTACCTATAATATTTGCAATATGAGTCTTAGCGGCTTTGTCTCCTGCCCATGCCCTAAAAACAGAGAATTATATATTTTAGAGAACAGAATAAGCAACCATATCCCCAGGTTTAGTTTCAATAGGGTTAGCCAGTCCCGAAATATAAACTGCAAGGCTTTGCTAAATACAAAATCTTAATTTTTAAAAACAGACTTGTACAATGGTCACAGTGACCTTCTCTTTATGAGTTCAATGTTGTGTTACGTCCGACAGAATAGCCAACACAGGGCATAATTTATCTGGTATCGCATCCCAATTTTCTACACATATTTAGGCATTTGCTATACACTTTGCAACATGCATAGTTGTATCTGCTATGCAAAATTTGTACGCGATTGCAATTTATTATTGATTCTCTTAAGTTCTACCATTAACCCTTTCAACGACAGATCCCTGAAAAAGTAAATTCCTTACTATGTGTAGCATATTCTGTTGAATACTTTGAAATTAATATGACTGGAAGCCATTGCTGCCTAAGGATTTACTTTTACTAGCGATTCAACTTTCCTGTTTGTTTGCTCTGAGATTGAGATACTTGGAATTCATCAATGAAAGAGTTAATTGCTATACATTTTTGCCGACAGCTATATGATTTATAATTTGCATAGCAATATATGCTATGCAAATATGAAATTCTAAATTATGCTCTGTAACCATTTATCAAAGTTATGACCAGTATGACCAAACAATCCTGAAACATATGTCGAGCAGCTTGATAAACATTGAAACTTAACATTGAAAAACAAAGGATTTATGCCAAAGTTCCAGGAGGCTTGACCGTTGACCTAATGATCTGAGTATTAAAATACAGCTTTCTTTCACCATAGGCAACCATAATGGTATGGTTATTGACAATTGGGTCAACAAAACCTAAAAAAATAAAACAAAATAATTTGTTAACCATTTAATGGTCACGATTTGTCAAAAAATTGAAATTCACGATTAGTGAATGTCCATTTGCGGGCCAAGAGAAGAATAAATTTTAGAAAATTTACCACTGGAATGACTGGCTCAGTTATCGAGCCAGTCACATCAGTGGTAAATTGTCTAAAATAGTATTCTCTTGGCCCGCAAATGGACATTCCTCAAGACCACTTCAGAGGCTGTTTCTGGCTGGTTTGACCATTAAAGGGTTAAATCTTGTTTAACATTGATGTTACCGTACGTCTACTTTGTAGGAGACACCCTACTAGAAGGACTGCATCCCAAATTAAACACTGAGCCCCTTTCTCTTTCTCTATATGACACATCATATCTGACAGTATCGTGAAATAAGGATTGCTATGTATGGTGTGGTATCACATAGGTAGTAATGTATATGGTAGAGCATAGTATTGGGAATTACCACTATTTTTGGGATCGATGAACGGCTTTACATAACAAACAAATGATCAATGAACCTCATCTCAAGCTAAGCTCCATACACACCTCGCTTGTGCTGAGATCGATCGATCCCTGAACTCCATGATTATCAATTTCCAGAAAACTATACAGGTAAGCTGTTGAATATCTTGAAACTATTTTATGGTAGCAACAGAGCCCAGTCAAATTAGTTTCAAAATATTCGACAGAACGTTTATTAAATAGTAAAAACATACAATTCGTACAACATGTTAGACTCTTAAGCATTTAAGACGGACTAAACCGAGTCATTCATGCTGTAAATTGATTATGACATCATCCTACACATCATGTAGTTGGTTATGACGTTATATGACGTGATTTGATGGATGGATAAACTGGAAAGATCCATTAATGATCAATCGATGACAGATTCTTAATAATTTGAGAAATAATCTGTTGAATATTTTTAACATAATTTTACTGCTCCAGATAAATAAGTTTAAATATATTCAACAGGTTACTGTTATGGCTGCTTTGAAATTAGCATACCGTACTATTTCAGTGTTGAAAGGGTTGATGCCTTAGACTAAGGAGTAATACTATGTTATATAGTTGTAAAAATGAAATTAAAAATCTTTTGTTCATCTTCTGCAGTTGTTTTCTAGATTGATCAGTCAAGCGATATGAATAAAGTCAATTTAAAAACAGTCAAAATCGATTTCTGAGATCATGATAGATCTGTTGGTTAAACATGCAAACCAATCAATCATCGATCGATTAATGGATGAATCCACTTTTAGCTATATTAGAAAACTTGGAAAATAATTTTTACTATAAGGCAGAGTGAGTGTGAGTGAGTGAGTGGGTGGGTGGGTGGGTGGGTGGGTGGGTGGGTGGGTGGGGGAGGGAGGGAGGGAGGGAGGGAGGGAGGGAGGGAGGGAGGGAGGGAGGGAGTGAGTGAGTGAGTGAGTGAGTGAGTGAGTGAGTGAGTGAGTGAGTGAGTGAGTGAGTGAGTGAGTGAGTGAGTGAGTGAGTGAGTGAGTGAGTGAGTGAGCGAGCGAGCGAGTATCGGAATGACTGCATGAGCAAGAATGAGAGAAAATACGTCAATGGAGTTCATTAGAATCATATCAAATACATGTAGAAACTAGATGCAGCATATTCTTTATGATGCATTGCAAGAGATATTCAGTTGAATATTGTGACACTAATCTGATTGAAAGCTATTGCTACCTTGGTCAAATTATTTTGAGTCTTTCCTGTATGGTTGACTTGAAGCTAAGAGAGGTTGAGGTTTGGAATGATTGCATGTATGTGAGTTTTGCCTGTGTTTATTGGTCAAGAATATATACATCTTTGTTTCTAAAGTCAATGTCCATTCGCATGCCAAGTGAAGAAATCTTTTTTAATACTTACCAACGGGAGTGTGAAATTTTCAGAAAAAAGCTTCTCATGGTCTGTAAATAGACATTTCTCCACCCTACTGTGAAGACGCTTTGGGTTGGATTGACCAATAAATTACCGAAGAATTACAAGAAGTCTGCCAGCGAGAGAATGTTATTGACCCTGTGTAGTAACGGGTAAGGACAAATTCTTACCGCTTCATCAGAGATATTAAGCAGCGGAGTTGGTCATTGAGGTTTGAAGATTTCTTCTTATTTTCTGCGAGCTCAAATTTCAGTCTCCGCACCTCCTCCATCAGAAGATTGATGCTGTTGCGGTTTGTGGTGGAATAATTGGAAATGTAAAGGTGTTCCATATTGGCAGTCTCTGTATACCAATGCTGCCTCAAACTAAGCAGCTAATTCATCAATTGATTGCCTAAACAAAATACTGCTAGGCAAACAAATACAGAGATTAATATTTTAACCCTTTAACCCTCGAATTTGGTTTCGAGAGAAGGTTATTTTTGAAAATTTACCTCTGGAATGACTGGCTCAGTTATCGAGCTAGTCATTCCAGTGGTAAATTTTCACAAATAATCTCTTGGTCAAGCAAATGGACATTTCTGAAGACCTCTGAAGAAGCCATTTTGGCTGATATGAATGTAAAAGGGTTAACCCTCGAATTTGTTCAAGAAAATTTAAATTTTCTCATAGAAAATGTCCATTTGCCAAGAGAAGACTATTTTTGAAAATTTACTACTGGATTGACTGGCTCAGTTATCGAGCTATTCATTCCAGTGGTGAATTTTAAAAAATAGTCTTCTTGTTTTAAATTGAACAAATTAAAAGTGCTCACCTGGCTGATGAGGAACTGTAAACAGGTTTACATTAATTAATGCACAACAAGCACCAGTGGTCAATGTGGCAAACATAACTGTTGCCATACACCAATGGTCCTTATCATTATTGATCCTTACAACTAATGATTAACCCTGCAACTGTCACTATTAAACAATGGGACAAGCACCATTTGTCAATGAGGCAAGTGTAACTGATGGCACTGACAAATGGAACCATGGTCATTGGCCTTATAATGAGTAATGGGTCAAAACAATTGACACAATTTACTAACGGGATAAGCATAACTGATACTACTGACCAACAAGAGCGCAGATTCCTGACATAATTGACCAAGGAGCCTAGTATTACAGACATAATTGACCAATGAGCCTAGTCCTACAGATATAATTGACCAAGGGATCAAGCACTCATGGTCAATGTGGCAAACGTAACTGATGTTATGGACAAATGGGGCAAGGGTCTTTGGCATTATTGACAAATGAGACAATCATTTGTGGCATTATTGACAAATGAGACAATCATTCGTGACACTAATGACAAACAAAACCATTTGATAATAGGGTCATGGATGGCTGCTCCATTGGTCAAACGTACATTTCCCGTTGGTTAATAATGTCAAGGATGCCAATATGTTTGCATTTCTTCATCCAGTACCACTGACCAATGTAGCAGCCACCCCTGACAATATTACCAAATGGTTCCAGTATACCAATAGATGCCATTTCCCAATGTGGCAATGGTCACAAGCAAAAATTTGAATCAGTACTATATAAAAATGTCCTTGACACTTCGTACTGATCAAGAGGAAAAGTACCATTGGCCAATGACGCAGCCATCGCTGACTATTATACTGATAATATTAACCAACGGTTCAAGTTTTACAACACTGACATTTATCAAAGAGGCAATGACAGTCACAAATTTGGATGAGGAATTGCAAGAATATTGGCATTATTTACCAATGGGAAAGTACCATTGATCAATAAGGCAGCCATTCCTGACACTATTGTCAAATGATTAGAGTGTACTAAAGGAATACTTCTGCCAAATCTTGTCTTAAACCATTAACAAGTTACGAAACGTGACACAGATGTATTTTCCCCATAGGGTTCAATATACGGTACTTAACTAGATTGACTGCGTCCCGCGTGTCGAGCCCTTTAGTTTCTCTGCATATTACACATGTGTGGCAGTGTTGCAAAATAAGGATATCTTAAAATAGTATACCCTTGCTATATTAGAAGAAGACTGAGCAACTTTAACATTCTTCTAATTCTTGCTCCACAATAAACTAAGTCCAAACCACGTAAAAATATGGAAACAATTTGACAATGAGTGTACTTATGGAGTCGGGATGTAATGATCGCATAGAACAAATCTGTACAGTTTTATTGTGATCGGGTAAGTCCTTGATGAAGCACATGTTCATTGAAAACATTAACATTTATCTAATTCTTGGTGCAAAATAAGCTAAGCACAAACCCCATAATAAAATTGAAAGAATGAAAAATTATTTAAATTATGATGCAGACCAGGTGCAATGCTGGTATAAATCAAATCTGTAAAATTTTATTAAGATCAGATAAATCCTTGATGAATTACAAATTCACTAATAAAACTGTAACATTTACCTAGTTCATGTCCAACCCCAGTGAAAATATGGAAAAAATTTGGATTTTTGAAATTTTAATTGTGATGTAGACTAGATGCAATGATGGTATAGAACAAATCGGTAGATCGGATAAGCCTTTGAAGAATTAAATGTACATTGAAAAAGCTTTACATTTACCCAATTCTTGTCTTGAAATAGGCTACGTTCAAACCCCATAAAAAAAATAGAAAAAATTTGAAAATTATGTTAATTATTGTGTAGACTGGACACAATGACAGTATAGAACAGATCTGTAATGCTTTATTGAGATTGGATAATCCCTTCACGAATTAAATGTACGTTGAAAAACTTTAACATTTCATCTGCACGTCGCATGCCATTTGGATCGCTATGACGAGCCATCCTATGAAGCATAGCACTTCACAAAAATGTCTTAAAGAGCCTGAGTTATGACCCTTATTTCAAGTTGTGGCCTCTTAATATGTATATAGCAAACATATATTGTCTGAAGGATAATATCTGCTAGATTTGGTTTTAATCCATCAACAATTGATGAAACAAATGTATTTTCAACATATGGTTCAATGCTTAAAAATACCTTATTGAACCAGAGTTATGGTCCTTGTTTCAAGGCATGGTCACTTCATATTCATAGCATGCACAGATGTTACCTTATGGAACATATCTGCCAAATTTGGTTTTAATCCATCAATAAATGACAAAATGTACCACAAACGTATTTTCCCCAATTTTATATTATTACATATTTTTCTTCAATACTTTGAAAATATAGCACTTCTATTTGCGGGGCTGTGGGCGTAAACACTTCATCTTCATAGCCCAAATAAATATTGCCTAAAGGAACAATTTTATTTGCCAAATTTTGTTTTGATCCATCTATAAATGAGGGAATGTGGCACAAACATATTTTCCCCAGAGGCTTCAATGCTTTGACAATATAGCAAGGGCGATAATGAACACAGACACCCCCACCCCTTTTTGGAGTTAGGCTGTAGTTTTATTAACCACCTAAACATACTCACCATTCAATAACAACTTAATAAATCCAACCTACCAACATTTAGCTCCGGAAAAAATTTAACCTATCCTTAATGCCTCAATAATCAATAACATTAACTCCTCTATCCTATTCTAGGCTTCTAGAATGGACTAACTCATTTCTTATCACTCAGGTCTAGATATGGCCGGGTAGCCGCCATCCCGAGCCTGTCCCCATCTGAGGCGACCAGGTGGCCAGTTGTCGCACAAGCTATCATCTCCTTCGAGTCCCTCGAGCTCCGGACCGGGCCGCCAGTCGGACGTGGTCGGTCTGCCAAGGCAGAGGCTGTCCCCACTCTTGAATCCTCTGGAACAACTCTTGGATATCTGCCCTGGTCTTGAGGCTTGCGACGCCATCCTCTGGATCCACGATCGTTTGCTGACCGGAGCAGTCAGTCGTCTCCTTGGCGACGCGTAGGTCCGGCCAGACATTTCCGACCAGACATTTCCGACATGGCAGTGGGCTCGAGTTCGATGTAACCGGAAGGCTGGGGTTTCCCCAACAGTCGGGTTCCAGTCTGGTCTCCGCTGTCTATGGGTGGAAGGTCGAACCTTGGAGTGGCCATCTTATCCATCGTGTATGACCTACCCTTGTCTACTTCGTTTTTCCTTTAGTCCGAGTGGAGGAGGGTCGCGCTGATGTCCACATTCGTTCTGGCAGAAGTGGTCTGTGCAGTAGAAGCAGTCTGATTTGGCGGCAACTGTTGTCGCAGCGGTTATGGAGGCGGTAGTGGTTCCTGCAGCGGAGGTTTCTGTGGTGGTAGCGTTGGCGATGGTTTAGGAGGCAGGAGCTTCGGTGGTGTTGGCTCTGTCAGCGACGAGGGAGGTGAATCTGCCTCGTGCATGCGGTCAACAAGAGCCATCCGAAGACGGCATATCCCCCCCCCCCCCCCCCCCGGATCCAAACATTTCAGATAAACATACATCGTAGCTAAACTGTAGGAGTTGTGTTGACATCTTGAAATGATTGCCAGAGATGGACGGACCGACAGACTGACACACATACATTCTATACAGACACATGGATGTACAGGCATACGGATAGCAAACGCACATCTTCAAGTGGTAATGAGAATCCTTACTAAGTTTCAATAGAATTACAGCTAAATTGTAGGAGTTGTGTTGACAAGAAATGATTGGTATTGCAGTTTATGTATCGGCTTAAAGGTATTTAAAGGGAGATAACGCTGTAATGAATAATTTTCTGGGCACGAAAAAAGCACATGGACATCTTTGGATGGTAATGACGAGATTTACCATGTTTCAAAAGAATTGTAACTCAACTGCAGGAGTTGCATTGACAAGGATGGACCAACAGATAAACATACATTTTGGACAGATGGATGGATGTACAAGTATACGGATAGCACATGCACATCTTCATCTCGTAATGATAACACTTACCAAGTTTCAAAAGAATCAGAGCTAAACTGTAGGAGTTGCGTTGACAAGAAATGATTGGCAATGCAGTTTATGTATCGGCTTTAAGATATTTAAAGGGGGATAACTCTGTAATGAACAATTTTTCGCTCACAAAAAAGCACATGCACATCTGCACATGATGCTGATGTCGACAAAATTTTCAGTTAATCCATTGAGATCTCTAGGAGGAGATGCGTTGACAATAAATGATTGGCAATGCAGTTTATGTATTGGCTTTAAGATATTTAAAGGGGGATAACTCTGTAATGAACAATTTTTCGGCCCCGAAAAAAGCACATGCACATCTGCACATGATACTGATAATGTTGACGAAATTTAGTTAATCCATTGAGACCTCTAGGAGGGGTTGCATTGACAAGGAATGATTGTCAGAGATAGATGGACTGACTGACTGACAGACAGACATACATACATTTTGGACAGATGGATGGGTGTACATGTACACGGATAGCACATGCACATGCACATGCACACGCACACGCACACGCACACGCACACACACACACATGTAGTAATGATAAGATGTATCAATTTTCAAAAGAATCGGAGCTAAACTGTAGGAGGAGTTGAGTTACGAGAAATGATTGGCAATGCAGTTTATGTATCGACTTTAAGATATATAAAGGGGGATAACTGTGTAATGAACAATTTTTGGATGCGTAAAAATCACATGCACATCCATACATGATACCGATAATGTGGACAAATTTTAAGTTAATCCATTGAGACCTCTAGGAGTTGCGTTGACAGGACAGGGACAGACGGATGGACAGACAGACAGATGGACATGCTGATCGCTATATATCCCCCATCTTCCAGAGCGGGGGGATAAAAAGGAATTGACAGGTCGATGAGTAGTTCCTTCTAGAAGAAGGATCTGGTCGGATTAATCCTGCAGGGGAATGGGAGGTGTGTGCGGGTGTGCTGCGTGTGAAACAGACGGAAAGGGCTACAGGTGGTTCTTTTCACATCAGGTGGCTTTCGATCTTTCCTGCCTGTGCTCGAGCCAAGCTCTTTTTAAGTGTCTCTCTTGGGTGCTAGTGTGTTGAGGAGTGAATCGGGAGTTTTTTAATGTTTTAGGTTTCCTAAAGCTCCGTGCGCTGTATTTTTCCATCGGGCAAAAGGTTGCACACGGGGCGGCGATAGGAGCAATTTGTGTCCTAATCATCTGATGAGCGTCTCCCTATCCGAATACCATCTCTTGAAATGCGGGTAGACCTGTGAGGTGGCTGGGAAACAACTGTCTCTTGAGAGGTACTAATCGGGAGGAAAGAGCTTCCTTCGGAGCAGGGGTGTGTGAGAGACAGCAAGCTTTTCTATTTATCCCAGGCAATCAGTACGTCACTAACGGTCACTATTCGTTCCATCAGTCTATATATCTACGGTTAGTTCATCATAAGAGTCGCTTGGCGCTGAAAGCTAACTATTTCCTAGGTGTCCGCTTAAGGCAGAATGAAGAAAGGAGAAGAATCCTACTTTGGTGTCCTAAGGGGTAGGAACATGTGGAGAAATTTAGTAGTTGCCACCTGGTTGATCCGATGTACGAAGCAGATGTCCAGAGGCAGCCTTTCTGTGTGTGCCTCACTCTAGCGCTAAAAGGGATCCCATGTAAGGCAGTAGTTTAGTTACCTAAGATGTTTTGTGATTTACAGCTTCAGGTGGCCGCAGAAGGTTGCGATCGGTTAGATTAAGCGAGAACCTCTACCCTCTCAAGGTCAGGCGAATCTTTAGCTCAGAGCCTAGACCGACTTGAGCAACGTCAAAATGATTTTGACAGGGTCCAATAGGCGGTCTTTCAGAGTTGCAGACATGCAAACCGGCCCATGTAATTACAGAGGAAAGCATTTAACTATGGAACCTCTGTCGAGTTTGTGTGCTGCTGTGGTCTAATACGACAACAGACTGAGCAGGCGCGGCAAGCCTGAAAAAGGTTCCAGGTGATGCAGCGGTTATCTGGTTCGGTCACTTGGAACTGGTGTGAACTGCAGTATCGCTTAACAATACACTGCGTTTATCCTGACTGCTGACCAAGCTGTCTAAAAAGAAAAAGGTTTGCTAATCGACGGAGAAGATCAAGCCGCTGTGTTTGTTCTTTTCTAGAGGATATGCTTAATGCATCCTAGTGAGTGGTGTGGAATTAGGCGTCAAAGCCTTCTCTATAAGAAAAAGAGAGGCAACAACCGAGGAACTCAGCTTTCCTAGTCTTGACGATATTTCTTAAGTATCTTTAGTAGCCAGACGAAACATTGCAGATTGACATGTCGAAAGACACACGCTGATTGCAGGAGCTTTGAACAGGAGCTAAACAGGGGAAAAGTGGAACAAACATCAGCTGGCGAGTTTACACTATTTAGGGGAGGTCTGAGTGAAGTGTGTGAGATCTACAAAACAAGTGAAGAAATCACATTTTTGGCGGTGGGAAACGCGCCTCCGTTCGCAGCATTGTTAATTTCTTCACGCTGCATAAAGTGTAAAGGTCGTCACCCACTAGAAAAGCGTCAAAAAGGTGAACATCCTTATTTACATTTATAAGTGCTTGAAAGCGACACTGCTACAATGCTAGTATTTGTCCGCAGATGATGGCTAACATGGATGATCTCCTTTCGAGCTTTTCCTAAGTGAAAAAGGAACAGCTGCTAAAAGATTGGAAGAAAAAGTAAACTGCACTGAAGGCTGTATATCTAGGAATCGGTAAGGAATAGAGAACTAGATTAGTAAGTACATTTAAGATTTAACATGCACAGTTCAAGTCCTAGAAGCGCGGTAGAAAGTTCAGTCATGGAAAAGTCCCCCGGTAGCGGGGTCTAGGTTTTGCTATATTGCGGGTGCTGCTGGCTTTCAACCAGCCTTGGTAGGTAATGTAGGCCTACATTCCCAAGGCACAATATCGCGCGGTGACTTAATTCTCAATGGCCAGATATCACAAAAGCCTGGCAGGCGGAACTTCTCAGGGTGGATGAAAGTTCAAGCAGATCCTCGTGGAGAAGCGGTGACAAAGGCGACGCGGGGGAAGTTAGTTTTCACAAGGGATTTCTGTCACAAGAGCGGCGCGGTGGAATTTAGCTTTCACAAGATGTTGCGGTAGAAGTGTCCTTCAGAATTAGACGATATGATGCGGCACAAGTGGAACTCAGTCGGAGACTAGTACCAAGCTAAAGGTTTCCGAGTTCCTTCGCAGCAAGCGGTTGGCGGCAGCAGTGCTTCTCGACGATGTCACAGTACAGGAAGCATTGGCAGGTTCAGCCGTGGTAGAATCGGTGTCGACTTCTCTTTTGTGTCAGGCGACGGTGCGAATATTCCGTACATGAAGTTTCTTGAGTAACATAAGAATCAGGGCTGGGGTCAATTCCGATTGGAATTGGAATTAATCACTCAATTCCAATTCAATTCCGGAATTGGAATTGGAATTGATAAATCTGAGGGCTCAGGAATTGGAATTGATCAATTTTAAGACACCGGAATTGGAATCGGATTTGGAATTGATAATTTGAATTGACTTGATAAATTCCAATTCAATTCCAGTCATATTTGTCATAGATTTACTGAACAGTGTTGGCTATAAAATGTACGTGTAATATCTGTAAATTATACACTGCTCTTTATATGCCCTTAATGCATTTCATCCTAAATGATCTATATGATGCCATTTACCACATTTCATTCTATATGCAGGTTGATGATATTTATTATGCCAGCTGTTACATGTATTAAATGCTTTATTGAATATTTTAAAATTAATTTGACTGAATACATTTGTCTCCTATGGCTGCAACAGTTTCTATTAAAAAATTTTTTAAGAACTTAGTTATATGTTTGGTTTGAAGACTAGAATTTGAAATACTGATAATTCAGTGATGAGCAAGTTAGCCCTAAACCCTTTAACACCTAAGCCGGCCAAAACACCTTCTGTAATGAGAAATGTCCATTGGCAGGCCAATGGAAGAGTATTTTGAAAATTTACCACTGGAGTGGCTAGCTGGATAACTGAGCTAGTGGTAATTTTTCAAAAATAATCTCTCGCTCTCTGAACAAAATAAAGATCAGATAAATGCTATGAACTTTAATACATTATTGCATTAACTCAATTCTCCATGACCAGTGACCAATCCAGCCATTTATCTTATGTGAGCTTTGTACCTCCTTTATTCAATCAATGCCTCTTATCTTGAACTTATTTCATTCTGCATTCCCTGGAAACAGGTTTAATCTCAATGAAATCATGTCATCTTTAAGATCATACAAATTAGTTAAAATGATTTCAAATATATAAGCTTGAACCAATATAACCAAATTGTGGTAAAATTATTAACAAAATGTTAGCAATAGTGTTCAGTAAAGTAATAACTATCATCTGCATGGAATGAAATGGGTAAAGAAAGCAGTACATTTCAAGATAATTGCCCTGTAATTATACCCTCCTATATAACAAAGGAATCATTGAACAAACCCCTCTGTGAAATGGCTAGGCTTTTAAAACACAGCATACTGATTACTCTACATACATGCAGGACTGTGCAGTTTTGGTAAGAACACAACCGGTGACGGCGTTGGCCATAAATCCGGTTTTAACCGGATATCCGGTTTATTGGCTGAAAATATTTTCAGTTTTCGTGAAAAAATAATAATTCACAAAATCATGAAAATAGAACGTTTTTAGTGGTAGACTTAAATCTGTAGCTACATGTATAGATGCAATTTTAGAGGATAAAGTGAAATCATTACTTAAATTGCTTTAAAACATTAGATTTTGCGCTTTTAAATTCATCGCGATATGTCATTTCGAGTTCTTGCCCAATGTGTCATATATTAGATTCCTAGACAATTAGCAATTCGTATACCCCCCTCTAGGATAACGCGTAGAGAGATACATTGCCAAATTTACTGTGGCTTTTAGTGGCTAATTCAAGCGGTTCATGGAGTAGCAAATATGTTTTTGGATGATTAAACCACAGTTAGAAAAATTGGTAGAGCATTCGCTAAAGGTACTACTCGATAGTTAGTCATTTCAGCTCTTGGAAACACCGAGCCGGTGATAAATTCTGAAAGATGGCAGACCTAATTAGACTGTTACAAAACCTCCATTTTGGAGACCAGTCAGATTCATGAGAAGCATTATGCAAATGTATATAATATAAAGACTAGTTCCCGATAGCCTACGCTTACACACCCTATGTCGAATTTAGTTACAGACGACGTAATACTGCCATGTGGTACAAATCTGCATATCGTATATGCCTGAACATGCGTAGTAAATCAAATTTATTGATCTAATTAATCGGATACGTGTAATCAAACTCGGCCATATTATACTATTTACTAACATACAGTTTCCGCGAAAAAGGAATTCATACGTATTTTAATATAGATCATAAGTGCGATTTGGAAGGACATGGTTTAAAACTGTATCAGTTGTAAGCTGTAAAAGTTGTTTTCCGGCGCTAATAATGTATATCGACCTGCGTCAAGTGTTAATTATATCGTCCAACATACATCAAGCCAGCTCCTGAACATTCACAAGAAATTACTCTTGATCGGCTGAGCGATTAGACAAATTCGATCTCAACTTATTTTGGCAGGTTAGATCACGTCCCGGGATTAAAGTACCGGATGTGCGTTCAGAATTCATAATAGACATAGATATCAGAAAGACTAGATCGCTTATGATATGCTTTCAAGCGTGTATTATAGAATTTAATAAAACCCTAGCAGATTATAATTTCTCAACATATGTAGCAATACGATCTAGCAACATTCTCCTGTTACGATACTGCGTAGGTATGGTTTTATTTCAGATTTTATCTCGCAAATAGATAAAATTAAAGCAAATTTATACAATCAATGTTATATATTATGATATATCCTTAAAAAGATACAGGGAATATTTTGTTGGAAAAAAATTGCGTAGCAGTAACTGCTAAACAAATCGCATAATGCATAGCAGTTCATAGCACTTGCATAGCAAACAAACTGTGTTGAAACTGGTTGGTGTTCCAATGGGGAAACGTTTCAAAACATATTTGCATGATCAAAAATGGCTTTTTTCGTCTACACACGCTATGAGCAAGTGAATCCGAAAACAACCAAAAAGCATAATTTTCCGATTTCGCAAAACGCTTTCCCTATGGAATGCAGGACTGGTTCCAATGCAGCAGTCATTGATACATATACCATACCGGGAGCTATTCAATATTTTCAAGCCGAGAGAATTCATGATTTTTATCATGTATTGGTGCTTCGATCGTGTTGTGCAAGCCATGAACAGAATAAATATGGAATGTAGTCTTTCGGACTACCAGACTTGGCAAATCAGTAGTCTGTCTAAAAAATTAGTAGTCCGTAAGGCGTGTAATATGCGACACATAGTTTACACAAATTGCACAAATGTGACATGAACAGATGGTTGAATAATTAATATTGGACTTCTGTGAATGTTATTGAGGATAGTGTATCAGTCTTCAGGTCTACAGTAGCCAGTATTGTCATTTGTCAGTATAACATATGTCAGATTCAGAATATGCATGTACTGGCTCTGGCCAAGGTCAGGGAGTATAGGAAACCTAAAATAACACATATTGGCAGATTTGGCAATTACATTGATTGGAAGCTGTTGCTGCTTAAGGCAGCAACACATCTCAGTCAAATTATTTTCAAAAAAATCAATAATGTACCTCCCATGAATACTGTGATTTCATTGACTAGGGTTAACATATATTTTGTAACTTACCAACCTACATCGCATATCCCTTTCAACTGGTAGGCTAAACAAAGTACACATCATTCAATACAATGTAAGAAGGCTGAATAGTGTTAGTGCTTAACTGGAAGCTGTTGCAGGCTATGGAAGCTGTGAGCAACTGGTCACCCTTAAAAACTTGCAACATATCAACAGCTTATTAAGATGAAATTGAGTTTTTGCGATACTATGACTTCAGTTGAAAGAGTTAACAATTTTTATTTAAAAATTACTAATGGTTGTTTTCTCTGGCTTAAAGAGTGAATGATAACAAGTTTTACTGTGATCAGCGTGTATCAATCGCCTCACGTGTTACTAGTTTTACTACGAATACTACAAATGCTATATATATACTACTACATCATTCTTAAAATTATCGCGTAAAACATTGTTTATTTTCTTTACCCTCGGTAGTTTCCTTGCGATTCATTGGTTGCTCTCCATATAGTTATATTTATTAACCAATAATCTTGCGAGAAAGTATGTTCCCGACTTTGGAGAAGAGTACTCGAGAACACTCTCGTGCATACGTCGATCTTGGTGACATGCCATTCTAAATCTGTCGCTTATGCGAATCAAGTGCGATACGCTGCCGTAGCATGGCTAACTATACTGTGTCGGCCTTGATTTGGGGATGCGCTAACAGGAGTTTAGCATTCACGATGATATAACTCGGTTTCAGAGACAAACATTGTCTAAATTGACCAGAATCAGCCTAGATAAACTTGTATTTTTAAAGTTTATCATAACGCTAACTAATGACGAGGCAATGATCAATAGGCATAACCCCCTATAGGAGAATTTAGATTTACAAGAGAGTCTGTTATGAGCAATATGTCGACGACCGTGAATACCCAGTGATATATATTGCGAGTTTCTGACTGGTGCCCAAACTCAAAACTGAAGTCTGTAACAGTTTATTATTATACAAGAATAAGGAAGCCGCTAATGCATGCGCACATCACTAGCTTTTAGAATTGTGATCTATAGAGCGCTTACTGAACTCACTTCACTGGCGGTCATTTGTCCCATAGCGAAGGAAGGTATGAAGATATGTGCTCTATAGCTATATATGTCTATGGGCTATATCGGAAATCAGTCTCCAACGCATGCGCAACTTTTAGCGACTTTTTATCAAAAATATCTCAAAATTAAGTGAATTGACTGAATTTTACATCAAAATTATGTATCGCAGCAAGTAGCTATGCGAAGTTGTAAATGTGTAGCAACAGGTACTCATTTGCATCACATTTTGCGATGCGATACCGCTCAAAATATTCCCTGAAATAATTATAAAACCGGATTTTCAAACATACACGGTTGTATGGTTGTCAAATTATGTCACCGGTTTTTGAACCGTCATGCTTAAAAATCCGGAGACGGTTCAAAATCTGGATAACCGCACAGCCCGACATACATGTGCTCAGTACTCTCACTCAGTACTGTACTATGTCTATATACAGTGTATTCTAATGCTTTTTAATCCAAATATTTATATAGCGAGGTTTACATGTATCTATAATAATTATACATGGCATTAACCTTTAGTCATATTCAGCAGAAAAAACCCAGGATTAAGCTATAATTAAGTCAAATGAACTAAAAAGAGGATCTGCTGAATGATGACTTTTTGGACAATAATCTGACTGAAAGATATAACTACCTACTGGCAACAACAATTTTCATTCTAATTGTTTTAAATATTAACGGAGGAGCCAGGCAAAAATGCCTTCTGCGCTGGTCTTGAGGAAGTATTATATGTATGCTAAGAGACTATTTTTGAAAATTTACCAGTGGAATGACTGATTCCATAACTGAGCTAGTCATTGCATTGTTAAATTTTTTTAAATAGTCCTCTCTTATCCTGCAAATGGACATTTGCTAATGATAAATCTAGTTTTTCTTGGCCAATCTTGGGCATTAAAGTGTTAAAATATAACAATGTTGATCGCAATTAAATAGTGGTAAGGAATTGGACTTGGAATTGATCAAATGGAATTGGAATTGAAATTGAAGTTGTCTGGGTGGAATTGGAATTGAAATTGATAAAATGAATTGATATGGAAATGGAATTGGAATTGATAAAATGAATTGAGGTGGAACTGGAATTGATAAAATGGAATGGACCCCATCCCTGACAAGATTGGATGAAGTTTCTGAAGGCGGAAGAATTTATCTATGCATGCACACACTTTTTAGTAATCGAGTAGAATCTGTACCATGTGATATGAATTTGTACCACGTCATACCGTTGTGAAATTATACTCTCGGTCATTCGGCTATGTCATCAAGGTACCCCGCTTACCCTGACAACATATCCGAACTTAGTCTCCTGCTTCAAGCGAGAATAAAAGTGTGCGCATCCGTACATAGTCAAAGCATACTTGCATTCGGAGTACTGCGACAACGAACCTGAAGTCGGCAATATCGTGTTTCTATCCCCCTGGGGATAGATTACACAGCATTTTTTTAAAACACATAATAACGTTGCTATTTATTCATATCAGACACTAGACAACATTTCTAACAAAATTTGTCATCTATTGACAATTTTCATTACCTTTTGCAGCTATCTACGTAAACGCATGAAAACACGGAAAATACATTTTTTCCCAGTTTTTTTAATTTGACGAATAATTTTGCAGCTTTTTCTGTCTGAAAGAAGTTATAATCTGAAAATAATAAATGGAAAAATCTGGCAATAATGCATTGCACCCAAAGATCGTTGGCTAGTTCGGTCCTATATACTTCAATCTATCCCCCGGAAAACGCCAAATAGCGCCAATATTTATTCAGACAATTACAATTAGTAATTATGCAGCTTTTTCCATATGGCACACACATCCTAAATTCTTCTTCTTCTTTTCATTCGCTGATCATACCGCCAGTCCTGTAAGTCACTATCGACATGATCATAAGCATCCTAAATTAATACTTCTTTTTCCGTATGGCGCGCGGGAGCCTAGCCCCTTATTCTTAGATGCTTGCCCCCAAAGAAAACCCTTTTCTGCGCTTTAAGATCATTAAGGTAGATGGATTGATATAAAATCATTGGAAATCAGTCCCCTTAAAATAATCGTGAAATATTAAAGAAATCTGGCCTATAATTGTTCCTATATACCGATCTTCAATCTATCCCCAGGAAAACATGATTAACAGGCATATTTTAAATAAAATTATTGAAGGATTTGCTAAATTGTCAACTCAAAAACTTCCTAGCCCTGTTTTCTTAGATGCTTGCCCCAAAAGAGAACCATTTTCTGCGATTTAAGATCGCTAAGGGAGATGGATTAATATAAAATCATTGGAAAACAGTCCCCTTAAAATAGTCATGACATATTCAAGAAATCTGGCAATAAAGCACTGTGCTCAAAGATCATTGGCTATAATCGTTCATATATAGTGATCTTCAATCTATCCCCAGGAAAACACAATTAACAGGCATATTTTAAATAAAATTATTGAAGAATTTGTTAAATTGTCACCCCAAAAACTTCTGAGCCCCCCGTTTACTTAGATGCTTGCCCCAAAAGAAAACCCTTTTCTGCAATTTCAGATCGCTAAGGTAGGTGGGTTGATATAAAATCATTGGCAATCAGTCCCCTTAAAACAGTCATGAAATATTTATTTAGTCATGCAATAATAAACCTTTACCATGTTCAAATATCGTTGGCTAGTTCATTCCTATAAACTGTTCTTCAATCTATCCCCCGGTAAACATAGTAAAAGTTGTATATTTAACACAAATTTTTGTCCAAAACATCTTAGTGCCATTTTTTAGATGCTTATAGTAATGTTTTCTGGGGGATAGATTGAAGAGCAGTATACTATGGGTACCGAAGTTCGTGAATCTAAGCAAGTAATGCACTCGTGAAAGAAAACTCTTAAACAGATCTGCGCAAAAATTTAACACAATGTAAAATAACACTTCCGAATACAAATGCAAAAATTTCAGCACAAAACTTTAATTTTTAAACAAATTCCAAGCATTTGAACTGACCCACCTCACCAGGTTATGTGTGAAATAGCGGTACCGAATTTCGTGAATTGGTGATTATGCATCTTCAGCTGTCTGGCACATGCTTGTAAATCCTTAAATATCACGGTATTGGTTTGTTGAATGTTTCAACTGCTAATTTTTCCGGTTTTAACCCCTAAATTAGTCCTACAAATGAATGTATAAACTATAAAAGCAGTTGATACATTTGAAGAGAAGAAAAAAACCCAAATGGATGCCGCTTTCGTTAGGTAGTGATGTCACATGAAATTCATAAATATTAATGAGCTGAAGAAATGAACTAATGTTAGAGTCGTTAAAACATGTTCAGCAGGCGTAAAGGGACGAACAAAAAAAAGTATATCGTTAAAAAAAACCATGTGTGCACTTTATGTTAATTTTGACATTTTGGTAACTCATTGATAAGCACCCACCCCTTCCTCTAGAGCCTCTCCAATAAAATTTAGATGTGCTACTGTCAATCAGTCTAATCCGACGTGCCGGGAAAATGTAACCAAAGCAGGTGGTAACTTTGGATTGTGAAAATTGCTCATTTTAGGTGCTAAATAAGCGCAAGTAAGTAATCTAAAAAAGTGCATTAAGGAATCTTGCAATTTTTATCACTACCAGTACCATCAGTCATTGTATGAAAAGTTTCTTGTTTTGACCGTATTTTGCTCAAAACTTTGTCAAAAGGTTCAGAACTGTCAATCAAAAAGTGGCTACTGTGTAGATGTGTTCCATGCAACGTTACATCATAGAACGAGAGCGATAAAAACAAATTCACGAATTTCGGTACTCACGAATTTAAGCAACTCGACTATATATAGGACAGACTAGCAAAGAATGTTTGAAAGCCGCACGAGCGTAATTTCCATCGCGAAAATATAAACACTATTTTAGGCTAGGGGGATAGAAACGAGATATTGGCCCCGAAGTCAACCAGTAGTGAGTAATAATCTGGAAGAGTAATTATTCATAAGAACTAAGAAGTCTCTCATCACACGAAAACTAGTTCCGAATATAACAACAAATTAAATTAACGTTGTTGGTAAAACAAAACAGATTACAATAAAATGGAATCATACGCACCAGCAAAACCACCAAATGTTAGTGAAGACGCTAATTAATTCATCAACGATTTTGTTTTTTATAACTATTTAGCTTCGTTGGAAACGAAACAAAAAATCGTTAGGAGTTATGTTTCTTGGAATATTTAAAGCTGAAGGGACACATTTTATTATTTGAAGGGACACATTTTATTATTAGGAGTATGATAGATTAAAGCTCAACATCCATAGTTAAAATGGGTATCTGCTTGAATAAAAGGATTTCTTCTTTTTCTCATTGTATATCATTGCAATGTACTAATTCCAGTATTCAACAGTCTCACTACAGCTCTACAGTTTGGGACCCACCAACAAAAGATCTAAGCCAATCCATCGAGGCTGTCCAGAGGAAAGCAGCAAGATTTGTGCTAGCTCGACCTGTCTACAAATATCCAAGACAGAGTGTTACCGGCATGCTAACAAGCCTAGGATGGGAGCCACTCACACAGAGAAGAAAAACAAATGTGACATTCATGTACAAAATTTTAAATGGCCATGTAGCAATACCACCCGAATACCATCCTCAGAAAGCGTCGATATCAACAACCAGGTGCAGTCACTCACAAAAGCTACAGACAATCCAGACTAGCATCCAACAATACCAGAGTTCTTTTATTCCAAGAACTGTGCCGATCTGGAATGGCCTGGCTGACAGCAACATCTCAGCACCAGATGTAGACACGTTCAAGAGCCACATCCGGGAGGTGACCATCAAAGCATCCGCAATCACTGTAAATATGTATATAAACTGCGGCCATCTTTATCCAGACGCACACCTGGGCGTGGTGTTCAGTATGAATTTTGCCCAGTAATAGTACATAGCAACCCTCTGAAATCTGAATTTACTTCTGTTGTCGAGTTTATAGTGATAGCATCATCCAGATTTGAACTTTTACATTATACTAAGTGCATATATATGAAAGGCTGTTAGTGCGGCCTCAGTAAGAGCGTGCGTATACTCAAAACGCAGCAAAACCGGCCTCCATGTGCATATGCTTAATTTTTTTTATGACGTCAGCCTATAATAATAGGTATGTCCAGGGCCAGAAATCTAGCCTTTCATGTATAGGGGCTTTCTCCCTGTTCAAAGGTTTAAAACATGAACACACCACACCAACACATAAATTCACCAAGCACTCTTTTACCACTGAAACACAACCTCACCATGACAACAACACCATGTGATGAGCAGCACTTTCCACCACCTCATAAAAAATCGGTTGTATAGGCCGAGTTATAGTTGGGCTGTTGTCTGTATGTAGGTATGTTTTTATGTGTCATTTCGGTTATTCTATGTCAGACAATAAACCACCATATAATTTGACGACTTTTTATAACGGTACATTAACCCACCCACTCCCACCGCACCAGCTCATTGTTAGTTTTCTTCAAAAGTGTTGTCTGTGATGATGGAGTGTTCCACAGTGTAATGGAAGTGCTGATAACCTTCAGAATCAAATTGGCACACATGGCAGGTAGGGTTCACAGTACTTTGGGTAAATATACTGTGATGAGCCTGGCGTTGATGACACTGTTTTAAATGCTGGCTATTTCCACACATTTTGAAACAAGAGCGCCACCTAGCAGGGGTAAATACACCCGTCTTTGATAAATTTTAATCTTTTCAGGGAGGATAACTTTGGCTAATATGGACAGATCACGGTGAAACAAAATCATGACACTTCGTCTCTACCTAATATGTCTACTTGAAAAAGAAATTCAAATGTAGGCTCAAACCTCCCTGAGATTTGGCTCAGATAATATATTTTTGACAAATTTTACTCTTTTCAGGGGGGGGGGGGGATAACTCTCACAAATACTGATGGATCTCACTGAAACAAAATCATGACACTTCGTCTCTTAGTCTCTTAATATATTCACTGAAATTAAAATTTTAAATAATGATTAAAAACCTCTTGAGATATTTCACGCATTTTAAACATTTCAGGGGGGATAACTCTCACAAATATGGACAGATCTTGCCAAAACACATTGTCTCTATCTAATATATCCACTGAAAATAAATTTCAAATGTAGATGAAAACCTTTTTGAGATATGGCCCAGACACAAAATCTTTGACGCATTTTAGTGGAGATAACTCACAAATATGAATGGATCTCACTGAATTTAAATCATGTCACTTTGTGTCTGTGTTTTATGTCCAGTGAAACAAAAATTATAAACGTAGATTAAAAACTTTTTGAGATATGGCACGGATACAAAAAATTTTACGCATTTTTAACATTTCAGGGGGGATAACTCTCACAAATATGGACAGATCTTGTGGAAACAAAATCATCACACCTCGTCTCTGTAATATATTTACTGCAACAAATTCGAATGTGGCTTGAAAACACTTTGAGATATAGCCCAGACACAAAATGTTTTATGTATTTTAAGTATTTCAGGGGAGATAACTATCACAAATTTGGACGGAGTTTTCTGAAACAAAATCGTGACACTTCGGCTCTACGTACTATGGCCATTGAAAAAAAAATTTCAAACGTAGATTAAAAACATTTTGAATACAAAATGGACACAAAATGTTTGACACGTTTTAGGCATTTCAGGGGGGATAACTCTCATAAATATGGAGGGATCTCGCCGAAACAAAATCATGATACATTGTCTTTACATAATATGTCCACTGATACAAAAATTTCAAACATAAATTAAAAAATTTTTTGAGATGGCCCGGACACCGACTTTCTAACACACGGACAAGCAGATGGACAGGCGAATAGACACCACATGCCATTACATAATGACCCCTTTTTTCAAAATAGTTGTATAAAAATTTGTTATGTGAGTTACCCATATGATTTGGGGACTGGAAGACATTTATATTAGACTCCAACCCCAAATTTGGTATAATAGTTTTCCATTGATTGCGGATTGCAACACAATGTTTACATTAAGCTATGACATCAGAGTGGGGGTGGGGTAGGGGGGGGGGGGTAGGGGAGGGGGCGGGGTAGAATGGCAAAGTTGGCCGAATTCAACCAATATCAGTTACTCATATGATTGCGGACCCGGCCCCGGGGTGAGGTGGGGTCGGGGGAGAACGGCATAGTAGCTGAAAGATTTATAATGGTGTGCCACCAACTGCAGATTCTTGTTATCATTGTCTACAGCATTGATGGATATATCACATTTCCAGAAGTTTTTCAAATTGTGGTTTCTTGAAGTGTAGGCGCATACTTTTAAATTCACACTCAATCTGTTGGTCATCCCTCATTTCACTGGCTGTTCACTGTAGCTTTCCTTTTTGTCCTTGGAGATGATTTGAGGATAAGCTCCTGAATTCTTGGTAAGCTATATCTCTTTTATTTTGTACGTTCTTAATGTGTATAATAAACCGGCTAACAGATTTGGCAGTCTCAAATGCTATACGTTTTATTAATATATGGTTCAGCAGTTTGTATTGGCATGTCATAACCATAGGTCTTCATGAGTGCTAATTGATGTATTCGCAGTTCTGTAGTAATAGACTGTTCCAGTTTTAGCTATGCCCCGCCCACCTCTAGCTAAGCTCAACCCACACTTCGCCATGTTGGGATTGATCAATCCCTGAATGCCCTGACTATCAATTTGCTGAAAACTATAAGGTATGTTGTTGAATATTTTGTAACTAATTTGACTGGGTGCTGTTGCTGCCTATGGCAGTAAACATACAATTCATACAACATTGCATAGTCCATCTTCAATTATGCGTTCAAGACCTACTTATCTACATCATTCATGACAACATTAATTGTGATGTCATTCTATACGTCACATAGCTTATTATGACATCATACGATGGATGGATAGAGTGGAAAGTGCCATTGGACAAGCAAGGGTAAAAGGAGTACAGTATAATTAACTATTTGTGTTGGATGTGCATAGATTTTTCTAAGTGTGTCAAAAAAAGATTTCTAATTGATCAAGATATTGCTTCAGTAGTTCTAGAGGAATCGCATATAGCTGCATGGTACAGTAAACAGTCTTTGTTGATATACTATTAGACCCATACAGACCTGTGTCAGACTATGCAGTGTACTCTCATGTCTAGAACAGGATATTTGTGTCTGAAAGTTGACCTTCGTTTCTTGATTTGTGGTATGAGACACTTCTAAATGATTTAGTGCAGAAACTGGTGTTCCCTTATCTCTAAAATGTCATTTAGGCAATTGTACTAGATAACGTTCATGATCTAAGTAGCGATATAAAATATTGTGATATTATCAGCTACTGTTGGCAGCTTGTGTACTGAGTACCCATGAATGTTTGAGATGTAAAGATTCTAACTGCAGCAATATGTTGTTGACCCTTAGCACACTGATGTGAATATTCTATCTTTTACTGTGTCAATATCAAAGAAACTGGTGAACAATTTTCAACAATTTTGCTGGAAGATGTTGCTGTCTATGACAGCACCATCTCCCACCAAATTCGTTGAAAAATTAACACCAGTTCACCTTTATATTTAATTTGAAAATCGAAAGTTTTAACACTGGAGTGGTAAGGGTTAATGTAGAACTTGTACAATTCAGTGGAGAGTACTCACTTATGGAATGCTTTACAGTATTTGGAATTAAGGACGGAGAGAACCTATCCACTCTACTCCTACACTGACTTCCATGTAAAGCAGATTGGAAATGAGCACTAGGTTTAGGATATCCCTTGATCGTACACTTGAACTATATATGATAAACGATGTTGAAACTTTTTCTTTATGACAATATGACACCAATTTCTATTTGAACTACGAAGTGATTATGAATTGGTGTGGTCTGCAATTTTATCTTTGTCTTCGAATTATGACTTCGAAAACTATTAGCCCATTTATATGCATCAAATATTCCTTCAAATAAATACATTAAATCCACCTTACAGGTCCTTTAACACTCATATTATCCAAAAACGTCTTCTGTGTTGGTCTTAATAAATGTTCAAGACTATTTTTGAAAATATACCACTGGAATGACTGGCTCGATAACCGAGCCAGTTATTCCAGTGGTAAATTTAAAAAAATAGTCTTCTTAGTCTGCAAATGGAAATTTTCTATGAGAAAACTGAATTTTTAAAAACAATTTCAAGAGTTAAAGGGTTAATGCAGTGAAACTCCTATGATTCAACTCACAGTCACATGGGGAGCGGGTGGGTGAGTGGAGAAGCTGCTAGATGGACTTTGCAATGCAGTAACCAATGCCATCACCACTAGGTCAGGGATCATAGCAGATGTATATTTTATGGACTTTTAATGCGATTAATACTGTCTTTAAACATCCATCAGACTGCCTAGACAGGCCATACATCTGATATCAAAGCTAATATACACAATAAACCACAAAAGCAGGCTTCTAAATCGCATGTGTCACCTTTACAAGTGATACTCGAAACCAAAATCCAAAAGAAATATGAGACACTAAACCCGTTTGACAGCCAGCCGAGACCCCACCAAAAACAAATAAAAGAAGTGGAGGTTAGAAAAACATTGATGGCCCCAAAGAACAGACATATGTGCAGGCCAGATGACATCAACAATGAACTACTCATGCATGCGGGGGAAACAATCTCCACACCCATCATCAACTCTGCCTTTGAGCAACACCTCCCTAGAAGCTGTGAGAGAAGGTACAGTCATCGAACTGCCAAAACCCAAGAAAACAACCTGACATCGCTCTAATATTATGCTCTTCAACATCTCTAGTTGTTCACGCTGGTATGAGTATTGCGGTTTGTGCCGTCTGTCTGTCCGAGCGATATGTCTGGAGTACAAGAAGTTAGAATCACCAAATTTGATATATCAATTTATATTGTAACAAAAAATGAGATTGCGTTAAAAGCGCAAATATCTTGGTCATGGAAGTCACTATGTGCATCCCAAGATACATATTTTTAGCCATAGATTGGGAATGCAAGTAGCTAGAATCATCCAATATGGCATATCCATTCATATTATAGGTGGCTAGAAGTTCTATGAGCTTCAGGAAAAGGCATCACATATCTAGGTCACAGGGTCATGAAATCCATACCGGAACACACATTTTTGAATTTGAGGTCAAATTTATATAGGTCACAGGGTCACTACGTGCATTGTCAAGACAGAGTGCAAAGGCGTGAGTCAGCATCTCACTCAAGTTCATTAATTCCTCCATCAAGCTGATTGACAATAGACCGTTCCAGTTTATACATCAATCATATGATGTCATAATCAACTACATGATGTGTCGGATGTCATGAATGACGTAGATAAGTTCGTGACGAACACTTAACCCTTTAACCCTTGAATTTGTTCAAGAAAATTGCAATTTTCTCCTAGAAAATGCCCATTTGCAGACCAGAAGAACTGTTTTTGAAAATGTACCACTGGAATGACTGGCTCAGTTATTGAGCCAGTCATTCCAGTGGTAAATTTTCAAAAACAGTCTTCTCCTGGTCTGCAAATGGACATTTCTCAAGACCAATGCTGAAGCCATTTTTGGCTGATATGAGAGTCAAAGGGTTAAGTAATGATGGACTAAGCGTTGTTGTATGAATTGTATATTTTTACTATTTATAATAAACATGCTGTTGAATATTTTGGAACTAAAACTAGACAGCAACAGCTCACAGTGAAATTAGTTTCAAAATATTCAACAGCTTACCTGTAGTTTTCTGGAAATTGATAGTCACGCAGTTCATGGATTGATCGATCCGAACCTCACGAATTGTAGGTGGAACGCATCCAGAGATGGGCGGGGCATAGCTAAAACTGGATTCTGCCATTTGTGCTGATGACAAACACTGTCTAGTGAGACGTTGCAGATGCCAATAGGCTACAGATGCCATATCAATAGGATCATGACAAAGGAGTCAGGAATGATCTTCACCTGTTTCATCACCATGGCTGAACATCTGTTCTAGAACATTTAACAATACCAAACTCTCCAAGCAGACAGTAAAATGTGCACTAGAGATGGAATATGCAAATGATGCTGTTTTTTTCAAGGAGGATGTAGAAAAAGGATCCACATAGATGAACTGCTTCCAATAGCTGTAAAACAGCTCAAAACCACAAGCCTCTTCATGAATAAACTTCAATAACGGCAAAACATGTATATATCAGTCTGACATATAAGAACAAGGACAAATTTGTCCAATAGCCATCGTTGATATATTTTTCAATCAGCCACCGTAAGGTCAAAAGTGTCTATTTTGGAAACAATGTTGCTGAAAACTGTTGCCTTTTAGTTTTTTGCTGTAAAGTTGGCATATGTCTTCAGGACCTCACAGACACCCATGAAGCCAAGTTCGGAAAGGATCACTCCATTAGAGTTATTGAAAAATACTTTAAAATGTCAATTTGGAAAAAATGTTGTTAAAAGCTGTTGTATTTTAGCCTTTGGCCACAAAATTGGCATACATGTTTGGGACCACATGTGCAATCTTCCATCCAAGTTTGGAAAAGATTGCCCCATTAGGACCGGAGTTATTGAAGAAGTGCAAGATGACTATTTTGGAAACTGCTAAAAGCTGTTGCAGTTTAGACTCCAAAATGGGCATATCTGCTAGGGTCCCCACGGAAATACTTCCCTCCAAATTTGGAAAAGCTCCCTCCAGTAGAACCAGTTATTAAAAAATGTCTTTAAAAAAAGAAGACAAGGAAGAAGAAAAAGAAGAGGCACTCCATTCTCACATTTACCCTTGCGTCTAGCGACACGGGTAAAAATATTCAACAGCCTACCTATATTGTAATTGAAACACTGAAATCTCAGGGTGTTGAAATACTGCCAAAATGGTTTCTCCACTTGGAAATATTCATTTGCAGGTCAAGAGATTATTCTTTTAAATTTACTAATGGAGTGGTTGGCTAGATAAAAGTGTCAGTCCTTCTAATAGGAAATTTTTAAAAATAGTCTTCTGTTGAGATACAAATGGGCATTGTCAAAGGAATCATTTTGTTCTTGATCCTTCTTGACCATTAAAGGGTTAAACAGTCTGCATGCATTGTTGTTCTGAGATACGTGTACAGTAATTTCAGTCAGGTAAGGGTTAACCCTTTAATGCTCAAAGCGGTTCGATAAAGCTTAAATTTGCTCATAGAAAATGTTCATTTGCAGACCAAGAGACGACCATTTTTGAAAATTTACCACTGGAATCACTGGCTCGGTTATCGAGACAGTAATTCCGGAGGTAAGTTTTCAAAAACAGTCTTCTCTTAGTCTGTAAATGGACATTTTTCAGGAACAGAGCAGAAGCTTGTTGTGGCCGGCTTGAGTGTTAAATGGTTCAGGTATTTACAGCTAAAAGCCTGTGTCATGTGATAACAAGTTTAATATGAAGATACATGTTACATAAACAGCTTTATACATAAATGTAATTAAAAGACTCCATTTTTACATGCTATTAATAAATGTAAATAATCATAAACATACAAATTATTATTAATAAATGTGTTAATGATTGTTACAAAGTTGACCTCATAAATAAGTACCTGGTGAGTGTAACTCTTTAAACCCTTCAACACTCATACCAGCCAAAGACGGCTTCTGCAGTGGTCTTGAGAAATGTTCCATTGCAGACCAAGATAAGAATATTTTTGAAATTTTACCACTGGAATGACTGGCTCGGTTATCGAGCCAGTTATTCCAGTGGTAAAATTTCAAAAGTAGACTTTTCTTGGTCTGAAAAAAGGGCATTTCTCAGGATGACTGCAGAAGGCATTTTTGATCAGCATGAGTGTTAATGAATTCAATTGGCTAATTTATTGGCTAATTACTTACAAAGCCAAGTGATCTGTCCCAGAAAATATGATACCAATAGATTATGGCAAAAAACTTCCTTCAATATCATTTCGTTTCAGGCATGTCCCTTTACTTATCACAATAATTAGTTTTTTAATACAAGCGATACATAGTCTATTACATTGTCGGCACTACAATTTTGATCTATAAGTAATTGTCCCAAATATGTCATGGAGGCACAAACACATCATATTTTTCATAATGTAATAACAATCCAGTTGAAAATTTGGAAAATAATTTGACTGAAAGCTGTTGTTATTAGGTTAAAAATTATTCAACAGCTTATCAACATGGTTGCTTTCACGCCACATTGTCAAACTATATTGAGCCAGCCTAAATCAATTGTCAAGAAGAACCAAGGTACAATGTCAAGTTTTTTAGCAGCGGGTAGAAGCTCAATAAACCACCATGTAAGTCAGTCGGTCTGTCAGTCAGAAAAACTTATTCTGGGCTGTCGCTTCAAGAGTATACAGTAATGAAACTAGGTGTATGTATGCGTTGAACGTTTAAGTTATGTAGTGTAACAAAAGTAGGTCAATGCGACCTATTTTTCAAGCTTCACCTGCAGTTACCGAGATTCTATTGACCTTATTTTGAGTCAAGGATTAAAGCGTTGAAGAATTTTATAAAATAGAGAAATGTGTCACGACATAGCTATTATTAAACCCTCTTGTGTCCACTCATCCCTATAATGGTTAACATAACCAAAACACCATCTGCAGTGGTTTGTGGAAGGTCAATTTGCATGCCAAAACTATATTTCTGAAAATCTACTAAACCAGTTATTCTTGTGGTAAATTTGCACAAACTAGTCTTCTCCTGGCAAACAAATGCGCTGATCAAGCAGTAATTATGATTCTCCTGTAAGGCTACATTGGCCACAAGAAACATACATTTGCAGGGAAACAGAAAGCTATTCCAGCAGTAAGTTTGCAAAATTTAATCTTCTCTTGACCTGCAAATTTGACATTCACCGAGCAAAAATGCCATTTAAAAAAAAAAATCAACCACTTAAGAGTTAACCTTTTAATGGTTAAATTTAGCTCAAAATCTTTAAATATTTTCTTATTAAATGTCCATTTACAGGCCAAGAGTAAACAATTTTTTTAAATCTTTCGCTAGAATGACTGGCTCGGTTATCGAGCCCGTCATTCTAGTGGTAAATTTTTTAAATCTTTATTGTCTTGGCCTCCAAATGGACATTCCACAAGTTCATAGCAGAGGCTGGTTACGGCCGGTATGACCATTAAAGGGTTAAATGATATAAGATCAAATTTTGAGTCAATGTTGGAACAAGATGGGCTAAAGACTGAATACCTTTCACATTTCAATGACGGCACAGTATGGCACCAATGATTTCCAATCGCAGATGATTTCAAAATATTCAACATCATATTTAATATTTAACTTGTATCTAGCCGGTAGACATGGTAGAGTTGAAAACATTTTTTAAAACATTCCACCGCCGCATTAGCAGCAATAAAAATCTAATTTTTATATACATCACTATAGCACAGATTACATAATTAAGAATATGGATAATTAAGTAAATCAGTTATTTATGAATAAATAGTAATTAATCTATGATCACAACCCGTACGATCTATCTCTATATATACAGGTTACGACTATCTACACACTGCACAAAATATCAATGGTTATATATATATATAATACAGAGTACAGGTCAGATGACGTAACAAGATTCAAAAATAACAACACAGGCACATTTTAGTTAGTACAATTTTGACTATGATGAAAAAATGTTCTGTTGAATATTTTGGACTTAATTCGATTGAAAGCCATTCCAATAAAATTAAGTTAAACATATTCAACGATAAATTTTATTTTGCTTTGGAAACATTTATTTATTTCTGAGCTGTACTGTAGTGGAGAGGTGAAATAATCAAGCTTGTTTTTTAACCCTTTAATCATCACATACCAGATGTAGGGCATAATCAGTCAAATATTTTGAAACTCATTTGACTGGGAGCTGTTGCCGTGGCGTATTCAACTGCTTCCATGTATAGGGTTAACCCTTTAACACGCACATCATCCAAATACGGCCTCTTCAGAGGTCTTGAGAAACGTCCATTTGCAGACCAAGAGATTATTTTTGAAAATTTACCACTGAAATGACTGGCTCGATAACCGAGGCAGTCATTCCAGTGGTAAATTTTCTAAAATAGTCTTCTCTTGTTCTGCAAATGGACATTTTCTATGAGAAAATTGAAATTTTCTTGAACAAATTCGAGGGCTAAAGGATTAAAGGCAATACATATCTTCCTTTTGGGGGATAAACACACTAGTTAAGATTCCACCTGTCTTGGTCATCTAATCATTTAATGGTCAAGATCGGTCAAGAAAATTACGGTATTTTGCATAGTGGATGTACAATCGCAGGTCAAGAAGACTATTTTTGAAAGTTTACAACTGGAATGGCTGCCTCAGTTATCGAGCCAAGCATTCCAGTGGTAAATTTTCAAAGATAACATTCTGAGCGCATGTAAATGACAATCACTCAAAACAACTGTAGAAGCGACTGACAGGCTTGACTATTAAAGGATTAATGATTAACCCTTTCACCAACAAATCCTGCAAAAAGTATACTGTTTATGATATAAAACTTATTCTGTTGAATTTTTTTAATTAATTTGACTGGAAGCCGTTGCTGCCTAAGACATCAACGGCGTCTTCCATTCAAATTCATTTCGAAATATTCAAGTTTTCCTTGAAAATGAGATATGGGGAACTCAACTGTGAAACGATTAAGAAATCTTCATATACAATATTCAATATAGAGAGCAAAAGAATATTTTAGAAAACTTGCCGCTGGAATTACTGTCATGGTTACCGAATCAAACAACAAATTTTAATGTCTCTGTGTATCTGGACTCAGAATCGACTTAAGGTTGTTAGTTACGAGTAAACGCTAGGCAAACAAGAAGTCAAGGGAGATAATTACTACCAGTCAAGTCTAGAAAGCAGCAATGGACCTTCCACTTTATCCATCCATAATATGACGTTATAAGCAACTGCGTCACATGTAAAATGACATGTGATGGGTAAAATGACATCATAATCAATGACATCATTATGACGTCATGAATGATGTAGTCTAGATAAGTACGTCATGAACGCATAATTGAAGACGGACTATGCATTGTTGTACGAATTGTATGTACCAAGTTTTTACTATTTAATAAATATTCTGCTGAATTTTTAAAACTAATTTGACTGGCCGCTGCTGCTGCTGCCATAGGCAGCAACAGTACCCAGACAAATTACTTACAAAATATTCAACAACTTACCTGACTAGTTTTCAGGAAACTGATAGTAAGGGCATTCGGGGATCGATTGATCCCAACACGACGAAGTGTGGGTGGAACTTAGCTAGAGGTTGGCGGGGCATAGCTAAAACTGGAACAGTCCATTACTCTTCCTGCATTTGAGATGACAAAAAAATCAATAAAAGTGGGACAGGTGTATCTGGTTTATCGGAAAAACTAGTTTGCGGATAGTAAGTATCATATCTAATGAAAGGGTATTTTTGAAGACCACCACAGATGCCAACTTTGGCTTGGATCATTAAATGGGTAACTCTGTAGTGATCACGATTGGTCAAGAAAATTCAAATTATTGTGCCACGAATGTGCATTTGGAGGATAAATCTAAATATTTTTGGAGTTAGCGCTTGAATGTCTGGCTTTGTTAGCTAGCCTGTCATTCCACTGTTAAATTTTTATGTTAAGTAAACTTGGTTTGCAAAAATACATTTTCAAGCCCATTGTAGATGCTGACTTCACAATTAATACACTTTAACACTCAAGCTGGTAAAAAACTGCTTCTGCGGTGGTCCCGAGAAATGTCCATTTGCAGAACAAGAGATTATCTTTGAAAATTTCCCATTAGAATTCCAGTACTAAATTTTCAAAAAATAATCTTTTGCCCGACAAATAGACACTTTCTATGACAACATTGAGATTTTCTTGAACAATTTGATAGTTAAATCGTTGGTAAAATTGTAATGATGCATACAGCCTTACACGTGTGAAATAAACTGAACATGGAAGCCTGGCAGCGTGGAAGAAACGTTTTGTTACAAAAGCAACATGGTTTGATTTTTACCTGTGACTTAAAACTAGTATGAGAGAGTCTGTCGGTCAGTGATTTTGTGTCAAATTTTTGACATTTCTGACTAAGCTGCCTAAGTCAAAATTATAGCATGACGCACTTGTTTAACCATTTAACACTTAAATTTGTTTTTAAAAACTTCAATTTTCTCATGGAAAATGTTCATTTGCATACTACATTTTCCATAGGGTTTAACTGAGCCACAAACAACTTCCAGTTAAATTGCATATTAAATTAAAGTTGATGGAAGATGTTGCTGTCATAGACAGCAACACCATCCACCAAAATTGTTGAAAAACATATACTAGTTTCGTTGCTATTGACACAGTAAAAGATAGAATATTTACATCAGAGTGGTAAGGGTTAAAACTTTGACACCCCAATTCACAGAATCTAAATTTCAAGGTAACTATTACACGTAAGGTGTTGAATATTTTGAAACTAACTGGACTGGAGGCTGTTGCTGCAGCTCCCAGCTAAATTAGTTTCGAAATATTCAACAGAATGTCTATTAAATTGTAAATTCATCAGAGACATACAATTCGTACAATCTTGACAGTCTTTCCGATTTTTGTGACGGCACTCTGCATCAGGTATGTACTGTTATGGAGACCTGTTGAAATGGACGTCCATGAGGTTGCCGTAACCCTTTAATACTCATATTTGTTCAAGAAAATTTCAATTTTCTCATAGAAAATGTTCATCTGCAGACTAAGAGGCTTTTATTAAAAATTTACCACTGGAATGACTGGCTCGGTTATCGAGCCAGGCATTCCACTGGTAAATTAAAAAAAATAGTCTTCTCTTGATTTGCAAATGGACATTTCTCACGACCAATGCAGAAGCTGTTTCTGCCTGATATGAGGGTTATTAAAGGATTAATTCAGATTTTGAGAAAACAAAATGGGTTATCATACCTGTTGATTTTAGTATGATCGTCAATGAGGTTTCTACTGGTCAGGTTACTATAGGTTTCCTTCTAGAGCTATAACAGGTTACTATAGAAAATATTACAAGCACACTGTACGTCACTGTGACTGTGATGTCAGCTTTCAAGTGACATAATTGACTACAACATCATATACTTGAGCGACATATCAGATCCCTCCTTTAATCCGACTTGCAATGATATTGATATCGTAACAGAATGCATTGATGTTAAGAAAGGATTCTCTTTATGACAATCGTTTTACTTGAATAGAAATGCATGTAACAATAGAATGTTCAATTCAGTAAATATATATGATACAATATATGAGTAAGTATAAAATTGACCAATGCCTGGCTCATACAGTTCAGGTCAGAAATATGTTTTAAGTAAAATAAAATGCCCTGTTGAATACTTTGACCTTAATTTGATTTGAAGCTAGGACATTTCCACTGTATCCATCCATCATATGATGTCATAATCAACTATGACGTATAGAATGATATCACAATCAATGACATCATGAATGACGTAGATAAGTACGTCACAAACTCATAGTTCAAAACAGACTATGTGTTGTTGTATGAATTGTATGTCTTTACTACTTAATAAATATCTTGTCGAATATTTTGAAACTACTTCGACTGGGCGTTGTTGCTGCTAGTTACAAAATCTTCAACATTTTCAGAAAATTGATAGACATGGAATTTGGGGATCGATCAATCGCAACACTGTGAAGTGTGGGTGAAGCTTAACTAGTGATGGGCGGGGCATAGCTAAAACAGGAAAGGTCCATTGCTTCCAATCCGATTAAGTCCAAAATACTCAACAAAACATTTCTTACATGGTATTTAAAATTGTACTAACTAAAATGCTTCTGTTTTTGTTTTGGAAACATCTTAGAGTATAAAAATGTATGAGTTGCACTGTAGTTAATGCCTGTTTTATTATGAATCAATATGTTCTCTTGTGTTGGTTATTTAGGTTCCTGGTACAAAATAACATTGCTTACAATCCATTTTATTGCCAAACCCGATCAAGTCAAAAGACATCTTGTCACAGAGTATGTTTTCACATAAGGAATAATATTATAGAAACTCTAGCACTGATTATTGCTCAAATATGAGTTAGTAAAATCAACGCCAAGAACACGGGAATACTAGTTATCTAAATTAGATCCCTTTTCATATGATGACCGGTGTTAACCCTTTAACCTTCAAATTTCTTCAAGAAAATTTCAAATTTCTCATAGAAAATGTTCATTTGGAGACCAAGAGAAGACAATTTTTGAAAATTTTCCACTGGAATGACTGGCTCGGTTATCGAGCCAGCCATTCCAGTGGTAAATTAAAAAAAATATCCTTCTCTTGGTCTGCAAATGAACATTTCTTTAGACCACTGCAGAGGCCGTTTTTGGCTGATATGAGTGTTCAAGGGTTAAGTTAGGAAACAATGCCACTAAGATGTTGCTGTTGAGGATAGTGACATGTTTCAGTAGCATGGATTACAAAATCATCACCAACCTTTCTTCTACTGTCTCTGTAAGAATTAAACTATGGATAGATCCTATCTGTCACTCATGTATCTGATGTCGTAATCAAATATGTCATTTTTAGCTGACGTCACAATGATAGTACCTCTCTGTCGAAAAGTGTGTCCAGTGTACAAAGTGGATGTTTTTCATGTATTTACAATTTAGTAAACATTCTGTTGAATATTTTGAAAGTAATATGACTGTGAGCTGGTACCGTTATAGGCAGTAACAGCCCCCAGTCAAATTAGTTTCAAAATATTCAACAGTTTTCCTGTATCGCTACGTTGAAATTGGGATTCTGGTAATTTAGGGTCCAAAGTATATAAACTGATTCTAACACGTGTATAAAATGGGCAGAGCGTAGCAAGAAATATATCCCTCTATTGGCACCACATATGCCTTGTGCGGGGTCTAGTCACCCTTTCAACCCCAAAGACAAACGGCAAAAAATTACTTACAATTTACGAATTACTCTGTTGAACCCTTTGAAACTAATTAGACTGGCATCAAACGATTCCAATCAAATTATTTTCAAAATATTCAACAGCTTACCCGTATGATGGACCTGAACTTGAGATTCCTATGGAGGTGAATGGCTTAACCCTTTAACACTCAAACTGGCCAAAAACGTCTTCCACAGTGGTCTTAAAAAAAAAATCCCATTTGCAAATCAAGAAGACAATTTCTGATGATTTACCATTAGAATGACTGGCTTGAGTCTGTCATTCCAGTGGTGAATTTTCTAAACTAATTCTCTCTTGGTCTACAAATTTACATTTTCTATGAACAAATTTTAGCGCTAAAGGGTGAGAGTAGTACTACCATCATGTGCGACACCGCCATTTCACCCCACCCCCAAACACACATACAAAAAAACTACTCTACCAAAAAACATGCAGGACATTTTTAAAGATATGATTGACTCATCTGACTGTATCATCTCAACCGGGTAAGCAAAATGAAAATCTGTTGAATATTTTGAAATTTATATGCCTCGAAGCCATTGCTGCCTAAGGCTGCAATGCCTTCCAGTCATATTAATTTCAAAATATTCAACAGAATACGTGTATATGCTATACATCATAAAACAATTTAATTTTTAAGGATTGAAAGGGTTAATGAAACTGGCTCAACCTGTCAGATACATTGTATATAAAATGGTTTTCTGTTCATAATCTTAAAATATAAATAGAAAAATTTAGGCCGCCACCAGAGTAAGCGAGTTTGAAATTTTGGTAGCCCAGCCTCAAGTCGCGTAGCAATGGGCTCCAGGGCCCCTGCTAAACTTCATCACTGCATTTAACTGTATCATCTAAATCAGATAACTTAAATGTGACAAGAAATTTCACACAAAGATACTTATATGCTAAATTGTTCTCCATAAAACTCAATAGCAAGCATCATGAGTAATATTATAACACATCACATATAGTGAATATAGAAACCACGTGTGCATGTCAATGCATGATATTTCCTACAGGATATTGTGACAAACATTAGGTAAAAATTGTGATATATCAATATATCGTATGTCCCAATCTTGGAAGAAATCTTGGTTGGTGTGTTGGATAGATGCCTGGACATAAGCACGCACACATGCACATAGGGTTTCTCATAAGCGTCCTTATTAGGGTATATATCAACCAAATGCATCTTGGGACCCCAAAGTTATGGCAGTGGGTCCCATGGGAATCACTGTAAATCCTGTGTGATTGTTTAATATTTTTGCACGAACATACTTGTGCCCATAAAATCTAGCATTGGACCCCAATAATTTACAGCCGTGAGTCCATGGCACTGTCTAATTTTAGCATGGATGAGAAAAGCTGCTTGGGAATCTCAAATGTCACCATTGGGACCCCAAAATTTCAGGTTGGGACCACCAGTTTTCTAGGTGTGGGGTCCCTGGGACGTACAAAACATAGATACCATGAGAAACCCTGCATGCACACATGCTCACAATCATACACGCATGCATGCACACACCCACACACATAAGCACACGCACACACTGGTAATAATGGCAATCACATGCCAACGCATGCACACATTGGTAAAATGCTAATAACATGCCAATGAAAATCAGCATCAAACTCTTGAATATTTTGAAATTACTTTGTCTGGAAAATGTTGCATCTTCCAGTCAAAGTAATTTCAAAATATACCAAATGTGTCTATTGTGCAGCCCTAACAGAAACTATACTGAAATAAAATTGTAATTGCTGTCAAAATGTTGATAACCAGAATCTATCTATCACACTAAATAATACCGGTATGTCAGTTTAGAAACTAACCTCTATCACATGATTTATAAAATCAGTCCAATGTCATGAATAAATTGATGAATATTTACATCAAATTAATTTTCAGTGTAGTCACTTAAATATTTTAGATGAAATATTTCCACTTAAAAACTTTAACATATCAGGTTGCTGTGAGTGACGCATAATTAATTTCTATGGCACGGCTATAAATGAGTGAAAATAGCATGTAATTCGAGCAAGATGATCGCCCATTCTTTATCCAAATGTACTTTCTCCACTATATGCGATGTAGAGAAAACCATCCTCATCTTTGTGATCTTCATATACTTGTCCCATACTAGCACTGAAACAACAAGGCACAAATTCTCAATGTCACAAATGCACAGATTGTCAACAAAAAGAATGGCTACATGTACTCATCCATATGGATTGAAATTAGGGTTTCACACAATACCGCATAGATTAATCCAGTTTCTCTTCATTAGAGTCAATTTTTAATAGTGTTTTCTTGGCTTTCAAATGGCCATCAACTCATCCAATGTTTTTACTTTTTTGAGAGGTCTTAGCTTAATGGCTAAGATTTCTAAAAAAGTACAAATTTTTGACACGTCAATGGCCATTTGAAGGCCAAGAGAACACTATTTTTATCTCACCTGGCCAGAATGGCCAAGTGAGCATATGCCATGGCGACCATTTGTCATCCGTCAACTTTTGCTTTAAAACACTACTCCTCATTAACCACATGGCAGATTTCAACCTCATTTGGCTGGAAGGATCCTGTTTCTCTAAGCTCCAAAAACGGTATAGAGAACTTTGATTGGTCAATTTTTTTTGTTACAAATCTTAGATTTTATGAAATATTTATGGGAAATTGTCAAAATGTTACTCCTCATTTTAAATCTCTTAACGGATTTCAACTTAATTCAGCCAGAAGGAACCTATTGGGTAGGCCCAATAATTTATATTCACAGTTTTGATTGGTTGATTTTTTGGGTGAAAATCTGAGATTTTATGAAAGATTTACTGGAAATTGTCAAAACGCTTCTCCTTATATAACTGCTTGACAGAGTTCAACAAAATTTGGCTAGAATGACCCTATTGTAGTAGGCTTCAGTTTATTCAGAATTTTGCTCAGTCAAGTTTTGTGGTGAAAATCATAGGTTTTATGAGTTTTACTGGAAATTGTCAAAACTAATCTCTTCCTTAGAAGATTCTATAGTCATAGGTTCTAGAACTTCTATTCAGAATTTTGGTTGGTCAATTTCAATGGTATCCATCTTGGATTTTCAAAAATTATCCATCATGTCTATTTAAATAAACATGACATGTTTCAACAAATGGTTCAAATTAATGGTCCAGATGGGCCTCTTGTTTTAAATTTTAAATTTACCATTGAAAAGACTGGCTTGTTTAGAGATAAGAATAGTTGTCCAGTCATTGCCAGCCACTCTGATCTTCAAAGCGGTTAAAACAGCTTCTAGAGTGGAATTGAGAAGCTTCCATTTGTAGGCCAAGAGAAGACTCAACATATTTGAAAATCTACCACTGGAATGGCTGGTTTGGTAACCGAGCCAGTCATTCCAGTGGTAGATATTTGAAAACAGTTTTTTCCTTTACATGCCTGCATAATCTGTAAAATTAAGCTACCGTACAAATGTATATATAACAAGAGAAATCAGAGATTTCAGACCCTTGCTGTCTCATTTTGGTTAAATGTGTTAGGATTTTCTGGATTTTTTGTGGATTTCAGATTTTCCGGATCCTTTTTTAGATCATGTGAAAAGTTGTGGAATCCTAGTATATGGCCCCACCCTTTATTGCGCTAAAATTGAGCCAAATTGGACCAGTAGTTTCAGAGATATCAATAGATTCAGTATTTGATCTGATCCAGATCCAGGTGCTTTTACTTGGATCAGAGCCAAAGTTTGGAAATCCTCTTGCATGGCAATATCCCTTGTTGTCTTAAAGTTTGAGCCAAATCATTACGCGGCGAGGGCAATAATGATAAAACTTAATTTTCTTGACCAATCTTGACCATTAACCCTTACCACTCTGATGTCAAACTTTAAAGTTTTCAAATTAAATTAAAAGATGACCTGGTGTTCATTTTTCAACAAATTTGGTGGAAGATGTTGCTGTCATAGACAGCAACATCGACCACCAAAATGGTTGAAAAATGTACACAAGATTCTTCGCTATCAAACCAATAAAAAATTGAATTTTGACATCAGAGTGGTGATGGTTAAAGTAGTAAACAGGACAATAGCACATGACATCCATCAGACCACTGTTCTTATCACTCAGGTTTGTTTCCAAAATACACCTATAACAATAAACCTGGATTGCTGTATATTTTGAAATTAAGGTGGTAACGGCTTCCAGTCAAATTAATAAAAAAATATTTAACAGCTTTCCAGCATTTAACATCATCTTGAAATTGAAAACAGGCTAAATTAAATGTAAATTTATTTTAAGATTTTTTGGTTTAATTACTAAGATGGATCAAAATCAGACACCGCCTATATATAATGGTACATGCACATATGGACTCCTTATATGTAAACACACAAAATCCAATACATGATACAATTGCAGAACATACATTGTACCTGAGAATACGACCCTACATCTAACAATACATGGTCAAAAACTTAAAATTTGTCACGGAAACTGTATTTCATTCTAATTGAATGCCCATACAATGTATGCGTGATATGCAGAGCAATAGTGTCCTGTTAGAGTACGGTGTACCGCAAGGCTCAGTTCTCGGTCCGAAGTTTTTCACTGTGTACTCGGCACCTATTGTAAACATTGCGAAAAATCATAATCTCCAGATCCACATGTATGCGGATGATACGCAGCTTTACCTGACATTCCAACCCAACGTGCATACAAACGAGACCATAGCTCTTGAACAAGTACGGAATTGTGTTGCAGACATTAGTCAGTGGATGACATTTAACAAGCTTAAACTAAACCCAGACAAAACCGAGTTCCTCGTGATATCGACAAAACATCAACGTAGTAAGGTTCATACTACCGAAGTCCAACTAGTAAACAGTCTGATTACGGCAAATCCATCGGCCAGAAATTTAGGTGTAATATTTGATCAGTTTATGGATATGGATGCGCAGGTAACATCTATTTGCAAAGCGGCATATTACCATCTAAGAAACATTAATTCAATAAGAACTGTTTTAACACATCAAACAACAGAAACGCTTATCCATGCATTTATAACATCACGTCCGGATAATGGTAACTGCCTACTATATGGTATAACGGCAAAGTCACTGAACAAGTTACAACAGGTTCAAAATTCTGCAGCCCGTGTCCTGATGAAGATCAGGAAACGGGATCACATAACCCCTGTATTGAAACACCTCCACTGGCTACCTGTCCGTCAACGAACTGACTTCAAACTTATCCTCCTAACATGGAAATGCATGCACAATGAAGCTCCAGAATACATGAAGGATCTCATTATGCCCCACCATCCGCACCGTGCTCTTCGCTCTACAGATCAACACCTGCTAAACATTCCACGATCCAATCTGAAGTCATGTGGAGACAGAGCTTTCAGCATCGCCGTGCCAAAACTTTGGAATACCCTACCACTGGATATTAAAACGATAAGCTCTAGGGAGAAATTTAAAGAAAGACTAAAAACACATATGTACCGAAGCGCCTTTGAAAATTAGTCAAATTGATAAATGGCGCTATACAAATGCTGTATTATTATAATTATTATTAGCAAGAGATGAATACATGTATCATTGAAAATTTACCACTGGAATGCCTTGCTCATTTATGTGTATCAAGCCAGTCAGTCCAGCATTTAGATACATTATCAGGAGGTGGCGGCTTGGTGTAGTGGCCAGCGCTCAGGACTACTTAACCAGAGAACCTGGTTCGTAGCTCAGCCATGCACGCTCACACTGCCATTGGAAACTAAACGAAATCAAGGATTTCTTTTTTCACGAGAGAGTTGATACTTACCTCCCTAATACTTTTGATATTGCTAAATATTGGCGTTCACTCAATAAACACTCAGAATAAAAACAGTTAGGTGCCCCTACTGGGCAGGTAGACAGAGGGTAGTCCGGCGGATGCCAGCCCCATCACCGCGCATGCGTCGACTACTACTTCCTCTGACTAATTTATTGGCTGACACACATGCAACTATTAAGAGCCTGAAGACCGAACCTCTGTGGGGTGGAGAGGCCGGGTCCGTATCTAGGGAGGTAAGTATCAACTCTCTCGTGAAAAAAGAAATCCTTGATTTCGTTTATTTCACTTCAAGAGTATACTTACCTCCCTAATACTTTTGATATTGCCAGAATTCGACAGGGAATTCGGCGGAAGGGAGGCGAGGTCAAAAGACCAGCTCTTCCCTATACGCTTTTCCGCGTTCAAGGCACTTAAACTTCTGAAACTGTGTGAAACACAGTCAGGATTTGATGAACATCGGCTAACACCAACCGATGGATGAGATGACCGAATGTCATATGCGCTCCCCCCCCCCCCCCCCCCCTTCCTGGGAGGAAGACTAGAATGACCTCAATGTCCCATACGCTCTCTACGTACCAGTGCCATGTACTACAGGACAGAGATGAAAAGACTCCATTTTCGTATACTCTCAATGATGAACCACATCAAAACACAAACCATCACCATATTAATAACAAAAAGTAACGTGACAATACAATCAATAATGAACAACACATGAACAAGACTGACCTTGTTGAACTCGGCAGCTGTCATCATCTTCCCAGTGGTGAAGACTGATGCAGTCCCAAAAAGTGGTTGTTTCCATTAATTAATTGTGAAGTATATAAGCAATGAGGAAACCCTCATCAAACATCATACAAGCGATTATTTTTTCAAAATCGACAAGGCGAGAGGATTCGAGGTGTCACGGAGATAATGGTCTGTAAAACTTGACTCACAGTGCCACTGAGCAATGGACATAATGTCATCCACAGGGACCCCATTAAATAGGGCAGTTGAAGTCACCACACCGCGGACACTGTGAGCCTTGGCCATGTCAACCTGCTTACCAGAGGCGGATTTATGACAAAATTGGATACACTCTACAATTCACCTGGAAATGGTGTCCTTAGACTCCCTGCCATGGGGTTCAATATATGACAACCATAACGCTGACTGATCGGTCCGCCACTCCGAAGTACGCTGTTTGTACCGAAGCAGCACCCGAACGGGACACCATGCTTTAGAATTAGAATCATATCTAGTTAAAGCAGGCAAAAAAATAGGTTGACCTGGATATTTCAAAGACTGATTCTTAGCCAAGAAATTAACCCTAGGTAGCAAATTAAAGCCTTCCCCTGTAACCACAAAATGGTCCTCCTCGGCTGATAAGGCATGAATTTCACTCCTACGCCTAGCCGAGGCCGCAGCAATTAAAAATACAGTTTTAAGAGTTAACACTTTCATAGAAATGGAACTAAGTGGTTCAAAAGGCTTATCACCTAGTAGCTGAAGCACTAGCGATAAACTCCAAGAAGGAATCACCGGGGGATTCCTTGGTCTTAGATTGCCCATGCCTTTAATTAATACATTTAATGTACTTACTTCATCACTTCCCCTCTTAGCCAAGCAAGGGATAACAGTCATTAAAGCTGACTTATAACCAGCAATAGAGTTAGGCTTGAGGCTATAGGCATCATACAGGTGACAGAGGAAATCAGCTACTACCTGAATAGATGAATGCATTGGATCAATACATCTTTTTGAGCACCACTCTGCAAATCTGTTGATTTTATAATTATATGCTCTGGAGGTTGACCCCCTCCTGGCTTTGGCCATAAACATGCCTGCTTGCTCAGAAAAGCCCTCCTTAAGTCTAGATTCCTTGACAACATCCACGCAGTCAATCGGAACATTGACGGATTGTTGTGAAGGGCCTTGCCCTGGAAGATAATGTCGTCCATCAGAGGCAGAGGAACCGGATTGCAGACCAGAAGGTCCAGCAGATCCGTATACCATGATCGGCTTGGCCAATCTGGGGCAATCAGAAGCACTTGGCACTCCTCCTGTCTGATTTTCTGAAGAATTTTTGGAATCAGGATTGCTGGAGGGAATGGGTATGCATACATTCCCGCCCAGCTGATAGCTAACGCATCTGTTGCGAAAGCGCTTGGATCTGGAATCGGAGAGACGTACGTCGTCATCTTCGCATTCCTCTTGGTTGCGAACAAATCGATGTTGGGCTTCCCCCAATGGTCGAACAGACGATCCGCCACACATTGATTTAGTTGCCATTCCGTTGGTAAAACACTCATCCTTCGGCTCAATGAGTCTGCTAGCAGATTTAACCTTCCCGGAATATGAACTGCTTTCAAGGTAATCCTGTGATCCAGGCACCAGCAAAGCAGCTTCCATGTCATCATACAGAGACTGGGCGACTTCGTTCCGCCATGGCAGTATATGTAAGTCACTACTGTTGAGTTGTCTGAACGAATAAGAACAATCTTGCCCTGAACTTTCTGTAAGAAATGTTCCAGGCCCAGGACTACTGCTCTTAATTCCAGCAGATTGTTCCTTTGACTGTTCCAGATCCCACAGCCCTGATATCGTGGATTCTTCCAGGCAAGCTCCCCACCCCTCCATCGAGGCATCTGTGTACACAGTTACCTGAGGGTGAGGAGGGGTTAGCATCACCCCCACCAGGAGATTCTCTGTCTTCAACCACCATTGCAGGTGGTGAATTAGAGGTGCCAACACTGACACATTCGAGTCCAGTGAACCTGTACTCTGGGTCCATTGTGTCATGAGAAACAACTGGATCGGCCGCTTGAATAAGGCGGCCTGAGGAATGTCCGGTTCCAACGAAACCATCAACCCCAGCATTCTCAAGTAAACCCGTGCCAGGACATGACGACTGTCGCACACTGACTGAATTACTGAGATGAGTCTCTGAACTCTCTCCTGAGTAGGATAAACATATCCTGTCTCTAGATCGAAGAACATCCCCAGGTAAACAAACTTCTGGGATGGAGTCAGCTCTGTTTTTTGAAAATTTATCATCCAGCCTAAATCCGTGAGAGTTTTCAAAACAATCTCCAGATTGGTCGATAAACTTTCCTGGGTGTGTGCTTTTAACAGCCAGTCGTCTATGTACGTGTGGACTGCTATGCTTCTCCTGCGGAGGTATGCTGTAATTGCAAGAACCACACGGGTGAAAACCCGAGGAGCGGTGGAAATTCCGAAGGGTAACACCCTGAATTCCCACTGTCTGCCCTGGAATGCAAATCTCAGGAAGCGATGGAAACTCCTCGCTATGGGAATGTGGAAATAAGCATCCTTCAAATCTATTGAAGCTGTCCACATCCCCTTCTCTAACCCCACCAACACCGAGCGCAGAGTCTCCATCTTGAAACTGGGCGTCTCTATGAACTTGTTCAATGGCTTGAGGTTGAGAATTGGTCTCCACCCTCCGGTGTTTTTTGTTACTAAGAACACGGTTGAATAGAAGCCAGGACACTTCTGTGCCGGCTGAATAGCTCCTTTTTGTATGAGGGAATTTATCTCCTCCTCGATACACAACCTTTGATCTGGATCTCTCGGATTTGGAGTCCAGATTGGCACTAGAGACAGTCGCGATGGCGGGCATGTCATCCAATCGGGATGATACCCGACTGAAAGCCATCGCAAGACTAAACGGTCCTGAGTCAACCGTTCCCACTCGTGCGTGTGGTCGGCCAGCCGGCCTCCCACCGGTCCACCTAGGGAGAGAGGTGGACATAAGGAGTGCAAGAGTGGCACTGTCTCCTTCGCCAGAAACACCGGAGTGGTTCTCACCGCGGTAACCGGCCCATCAGGCACGATTACTACGACCAGATCCTCGCGCGCCATGCCCAGCACCGCGCGCACCTCAGTGCGCGGGTGGCTGCCTGGCTGACTGCACCTGAGGAGCCTGCGGCCCCCTTCACTGCTGGCCGAATCGCACGCGGCCTAGGCCGACGCTGCGATGGTGGGTGGCCTCTGACCTGGCCACCTCCACCTCAAGCCTGCAGGGGACAATACGCAGGGGGTGCGGCGCGAACGCGCTCCCGACGGAGCACTTCAAACTGCTCGCGCAGCGCCCTCTGGTTATTGACCAGAGTAACCGTCTCCTGGAGGTGCCTAAATCCCTCACCTCCATAGAGACCAGGACCCGTCATAGGCGTACGCAGTAGCCTATTGTACAGGTCCTGGGATGGGCACAGATTGTCCAAGGCAAACGTGCGCCTTGCCCGGACACTCCTGGTCATGCAGTCCAGAGCCAGGTTCATACCATCCTGGATGGCTCTCTGGACTGTGACCGGGCTCGGCTGGCGCGATGCGGATGCTGTTACTACCCCCTGTAACAGCTGGGAGACGTGGGACAGAGCGGCAATCGAAGCTCTCCCACTCTCCTCCGCATCACGCAATGCGGCATTGGCCGAACGCAACGCGTTCGAACACAAAATCCTGTGTCAGAACGGGAGCCTGGCCGCGCATCTTCACCAAAAGCTGCGCGGTCATCCACGCTAGGCTTGGGTACCACACCGTACCTCTGGTAATCCAGGGGCACGATGCGGCAATGCCTGGCCACCTCGTGAGGGGCCTTCACGAGCCGCCCATTCGCCTTGATGGACGTCTCCGCCGCCGCGAACATGTCGACGACATGCTCTGCTAACGGCAGAGATGGCATAGCGCTAGAAGTAGCCTTACCAGCTAAACACGGCCTGTGATCACGCTGGCTAGCCGACTGCTCCACGGGCAGATCTGGCCTAACACTTATCAGCCATTGGCAAGCGTCAGATCAATCATCTTCCGTGGCTAGCTGCGAGCGCTCTACAAGACGGGGGCCTTCGTCTTCCTCCTGAGCGCAAGCAGCAGAGCTCGACAGCGGATAAGCTGATAACCCTGGCAAGCCAGGGAAAGCATGCGGGCCCGAAAGAACAGGCATGCTAATCTGACTGGCCTGACCAGGAGCAGGCGCCGTGGTAGAGCGCGGGGTAGATACCGCCCCACCACGGCCCCGGCCAGCACCAGCGATACTCTCGGCAAGCTGAGGTATGCAATATAGCTGGCCATGAGCACCACCCAGGGCCACCTTCTGAGCCGTGAACTCTACTCCTGCGCGAGTAGAGCCATGGAATATGTCGCCTGTATTCCCCGCGAGGGGTGCACAAACGTCATAATCCATGGTCACATCCCCAGACGGCGACCATAACAGGAAATCCTCTTCCTCCTGGCCAGAAAGATTAGACTCCGGGTCAGCAAAGAGAGCTAACCCGGACTGGCCAGGAAAGGTGCCATAGGAGGTACTGGCACCCGCGGCTTGCGGATACCCCATGACTGATAAGCAGCCCGCGGGTTCCAGCGACAGCCATCCACGACCCCTCGGTGCGGCACCAAGCCTGCTGCCAGGGTCGTGGAACGCCCCCACTAATGGGGCCACCTCTGAATCTTCGAACAACGGAAACGGCCTACGGAAAGGTTTAGAGGTGGGGATTACCTGCTCTGAAGCAGATGCCGAGGACGACAAAGGATCTGGTCCAGGAAGCATGCCACGAAGCAACTCTGGAACCAAATCCTTTATCGTCCTCTTCATCTCTCCCAACATCTCACTCCGGAAGGCCTCCATGTCCACCGCGGACGAGGCCTTCCTCTTACCCTTCTTACTTACACCCTCTCTTTTCTGCTTCCTCTCCTCCTCCACCACCTTGTCCTTTGCCTGCAAAGACAAAAACTCGGCCATTAGCTCGCCCCCCCCCCACTGCTTGCATACCTCACACTTGAGCAATGGCCCACAGGGACTACAACTAAAACACAGGTGAGGAACGAACCTATCCTTAAGGAACCGTCCACAGGACTAGCAACCAGGTCTCTGAAACAGGACAAAGGACAAGGACAATGAGTAATTTTGTTACGGTTAGAAACTCAAAACCAAACTAAAAGAGAGGGAAAATGATCATAAAGATCAATAATCATCTTGAAACCAGCGTTGGACAAAACATTTAATTGTTAATAAAAGCAAGGCTGATTATGACGTCATGAACCCCATGACAGTAAATTAATCGATCCGACCAACAACCAGGGGAGCGGACGAATTGTATTCGTAACCAGAACATCTTTCGAACGGTTATTCCGACTACACAACCATCAGATACACAACGATAACAATGGCAATTACAGTTAATTTTCTTAAATAATTAACCTCACCTCATATCATTACTTAGATACCTGACACTTTGTATAGACAAACCATCCAACGTGATGAACTGGAGCACTCCACCAACTGTACGCCTCTCAACTCTCTCCACCTTAGGGGAAGGAATTGGATCAAGAGGGCAAAGTGAGAAGACCTTTATACTAGGCCTCCGACTCACTGGACACAGAATTCTTGGTTAGATAACCTAACAGTATTAGTAGGAAATCGAACCTTGGTGGAGAGAAACAAACCCTCAGATGCTGTGATGTCCATTACATATCCTAACAGATACCTGTGGACATAAACACAAAGAGAGATTAGTATTATATAGCACCATGTTGAAATAAAACAACTAAAACAGGCGCTTATCACGGTAAACCCGAGTCCCGGAAACACATTACACCGGGGAAAACTCGCTAGAATATATTAGAAATCACCTGATATAAGGATCCTGAGCCGTCCTCCGGCGAAGCCACTCTTTCTGACATGATCACAGGTGATAATAATTTCCAATATAAGAACTTAAATGCGTTAGAACAAGTGAAAAACCACAAAAAACATGTGTTCACTCTCTACCAATAAATTAGCAAAGAGGAAGTAGTAGTCGGCGCATGCGCGGTGGTGGGGCTGGCATCCGCCGGATTACCCTCTGTCTACCTGCCCAGTAGGGGCACCTAACTGTTTTTATTCTGAGTGTTTATTGAATGAACGCCGATATTTAGCAATATCAAAAGTATTAGGGAGGTAAGTATACTCTTGAAGTAAAAATGGGGAATTTCATTTACACTTTGCCTTTCTCTACCCAGGAGTATAAATGGGTACCAGTATAAACAAGAATTCCACGGAATTAAATGTCTCGCCTGTTTCCTGTTTGTCACAGTTACCTTTACCTTTAACCTTCTGCCCTCAATTTTATTATGCTGCTTCCTATCAGTATAGGTAACCATGTATCCAAGTTTAGTTGCAATAGGCTTAACCAATCCTGAAATATAAGCTGAAAGGTTTTGCTAAACGCAAAAACTTAATGTTGAAAAAGCAGTTCTGTATCAAGTTCAAAGTGACCTTGATCTTTGACCTTGTGCCCCAAACCTCATCATGCTGCTTCCTAACATTATAGGTAACCATGTATCCAAGTTCAGTTGCAATAAGCTTAACCAATCCTGAAATATAAGCTGGGAAGTTATGCTAAACGCAAAAAGTTAATGTTAAAATAACAGAGTTCTATATCACGGTCACAGTGACCTTGACCTTTGACCTTGTGACACAAACATCATCATGCTGCTCCCTAACATTATAGGTAACCATGCAACCAAGTTCAGTTACAATAGGCGTAACCAATCCTGAAATATAAGCCGAGACGTTTTGCTAAACGCAAAACCGTAATGTTGAAATAACAGAGTTCTGTATCAAGGTCACAGTGACCTTGACCTTGTGACTTCCAACATCATCATGCTGCTTCCTATCATTATAGGTAACCATGTATCCAAGTTTGGTTCCAATTGGATCATGCATTGCTGCGATATAAGGCAATAACTTTTGTTTAATGCAAAAACTTAACACAAAATATTAACAACGATTATACCGTGACCTTTGACCCCCATAACCTGGACCACATGATGTCTGCATGAGCATGCTGCTTCCTTTTGATGTGTATCACCATGTACCCAAGTTTGGTTCCAATTGGATAAGGCATTGCTGAGATATAAGGCAATAACTTTTGTTTAATGCAAAAATTTAACATAAAATATTAACAAAGATTATACTGTGACCTTTGACCCCCATAACCTTGACCTCATGATGTCTGCATCGGCATGCTGCTTCCGTCAAATGTAAATCACCATGTACCCAAGTGTGGTTCCAATTGGATAAGGAATTGTTGAGATATAAGGCAATAACTTTTGTTGAACGCTAAAACTTAACGGAAAATATTAACAAAGATTATACCACGAGCTTTGACACCATAAACTTGACCTCCTGATGCCTGCATCAGCGTGCTGCTTCCGTCAAATGTATATCTCCATGTACCCAAGTTTGGTTCCAATTGGATCAGGCATTGTTGAGATATAAGACATTAATTTTGTTTAACGCAAAAACTTAACGTAAAATATTAACAATGATAATACTGTGACCTTTGACCCCCATAACCTTGAACGCATGATGCCTGCATCAGCGTGCTGCTTCCTTTCGATGTATGTCTCCATGTATCCATGTTTGGTTTCAATTGGATCAGGCATTGCTGAGATATAAGGCAATAACTTTTGTTTAACGCAAAAACTTAACATAAAATATTAACAAAGATTATACAGTGACCTTTGACACCCATAACCTTGACCGCATGATGTCTGCATCAGCATGCTGCTTCCATTTGATGTATATCACCATGTACCCAAGTTTGGTCCTAATTGGATCAGGCATTGCTGAGATATAAGGCAATAACTTTTGTTTAACGCAAAAACTTAACGTAAAATATTAACAAAGATCATACTGTAACCTTTGACCCCTGTAACCTTGACCTCATGGCCTTCTTATCGGCGGGCTGCTTCCTTTGGATGTTTATTACCATGCACCCAAGTTTGGTTCCAATTGGGTCAGGCATTGCTGAGATATAAACTTAACTTAAAGGTTTACGCCGCCGTCGGAAAAGTGATAGCTACACTATGTCTCGATCCTGCTTCCCAGGCGAGACAAAAACTGGGCAAGTTACCAATAATAAACCGAAATAAAAATCAGCCTACATATGGCATGAATGGGACCTGGAATCAGGGACTCGATAGACGCTAATCAAAACAATAACTTACTCTGGTTAATTATCAGAAATAGTCTTCTCTTGGTATGCAAATGGACATTTCTCAAGGCCACAATAAACACCAATTAAAGGGTTAACATGTAAATCACTTAATCCTTTAACACTCATATCAGCCAAAATCGGCCCCTGCAGTGGTCTTGAGAAATGTCCGTTTGCAGACCAAGAGAAGAATATTTTTGAAAATTTACCACTGGAATGACTGGCTCGATAACCGAGCCAGTCATTCCAGTAGTAAAATTTCAAAAATACCCTTCTCTTGGTCTTCAAATGGACATTTTCTACAACAAAATTGAAATTTGTTTTAACCAATTTAAGTGTTAAAGGGTTATTGTAGATATTTCAAATTATACAGTACACCTCACAAATAAGTTACCATGTTTCTAAAACAAAAACAAAATGTTATTTAGTAAAATTTTGAACACAATGTAAGAAATGTTCTGTTGTACATTTTGACTTAATTATCAAATTAAATCCAGAATATTCAACAGTACATTTTATTTTGTTTTGGAAACATGTTAAGTTATTTCTGAACTTTACTATAAATATCTACAGAAACTTACTGGTGAAATGGTTCATGAAAAATCATTGGACATCTTAAATACACAATACATGTAGTCTATGCAAAAATGAGCAGTTTTTTTTAATACATTTTTCAACTCACCTCTCATAAGGAGGTGTCACTTTCCACGCAGATACGTACGCACATGCGCATGAGTGCTGTAATTTAGTTAATAAACTCACCTAGATTGTGGTAAAATTTTCCCAACAAATAAAAAGATTGCCTTTTCTGAGGGCAGAGCAATTCGTTTCCGAATGATCCACATAAATTGAGCCACAGATATATCATTTGGAACAAGAAATTTTCGCTTGTCAATATCTTGTATCTGTGACTTTGGTACTTTTTCAACAATGACCTGCAATTTATATAAAGAAAATAACTCAAAGAATAAATTGTTAAAGTACAGCTAACGACAGCTGAATATAAAATATTTCTTAAACATGCCCACAGTACAGCATAGAAATAATGTAACATGTTTCTCAAACCTAAACAGAAACATGTTAGTTAGTACAATTTTGAAAACGATGTAAGAAATATTCTGTTGAATATTTTAGCCTAAATTTGATTGGAAGCGATTAAGTTCAAAATATTTAACAGTACATTTTATATTGTTTACTATGTTCAAAATATTCAAAAGAACATTTTTTACATCGTGTTCAAAATTTGTTTTTGCTTTGGAAACACTTAGCCAAGTTATTTATGAGCTACATGTATACTGTAAAACATGATTATAGTACATCTAGATAATGGACCTTTCAAATTTTATCTATGCCCGCCCTATCTCTAACTAAGCTCCACCCACACCTCGCTCATGTTGAGATTGATCAATCTCTGAACTCTCTGACTATCAATTTCCAGAAAACTATATAGGTAAGATGTTGAATATTTTGAAATAAATTTGACTTGGCGCCCAGTCAAATTAGTTTCAAAATATTCGACAGAATGTTTATTAAATAGTAAAGACATACAATTCATACAATGTGTCGGACTATCAAGAGTTAAAGATAGGCCAAATAGAATCATTTATGACGTAATGATTATGATATCATCCTAAACACCACTTAGCTGATTATGATCGATAGCTTCCAAGAAACAGACACGAAAAGACAGACAGACCCAAATACAGTGTTCATGCATTTTTCTCCTATATGATGAATCCTGAAAACGCTAAGAAAACTACACGTTAAACATTCAATGAAGCAATAATATGTCAGTAGTTATGTTGTGGTCTGCTTACAGGAATTCGTTCTGGGTACTTTCCACGGATCTTTGCTGCCTCCGCTTTCCTGTGCTCTGAAATACAGAACGATTACACTGGTAATTTGATAAATTTGTCAAGAAGATATAAACTTTCTCACAGAAAATAGACATACCTAATGTCCATGTAAGGACAAACATACTTTTGAAAATTTAACTACCAGTACCAAATTAGTTTTTCTTGAAATTTCTGGCTCCGCTCAGAGCCAGTCATTTCATTAGTAAGGTTTCCAAGACATTCTAGTTCAGCATTTGGCTTTCACTTAAGTTACTTGTAAGTTCGGTCTTATGGAATAATCCCACATATAGATGACAGGGTAGCATGTAAACAGCGCCAGAGAGAAGCCATCTCCTGTGAAGAGCTGATAGTGGTCTCAAACTCTACAGAATGCACATTGTTAGCTGTACTTTCAGCTTGGTGTCTGCCAACAGCCGTCTTAAGTACTGGGACTTTCACAAGATGGCCCAGGGCATTGACATGTCAAATGCTTTCAATACTTGACACTATCAAAGGATCAAAGATCCCTGTTGTACTTACACCAGAATGGAAGTAATGACGATGACCTCATTGTCATAATATCCAGCCTGGTCTAGTACATCCAGGATCTTTGATCATCTGATGGGGTTGATGCCTTGATGGTCGATAGTGTGAGACAAGTATGCCAATGACCATCTTGTGAAAGTCCCAGTGTTTGGACATAACCACTAACACAAGCATTAGCCGCTCCCACACAACTCTGAGCTGCGGCCTCATTGGCTTCTGCAGTGGTCTCCTGCCGTTGCCGTGACTCTCCTATCAAAAAGCTGCTGTGGACTGATAGCGCCATGTTTGCTGCTGCTGCCTGGGTTTGTTCTCCACACACGTTCACCTGCTGTCAGGATATTATTCGTGTGCATCACCATTGAACTGCTGGAGTGAGTGGCATGACAGTTTGTAGGACAGTTTCTCGCAGTGTATTATCATGTGACTTCATTACCGTCTCACAGCATTTCTGCGGTTAGATTTTCAAACTTTATCTTCCTATAGCATATGTATTGTGCATGTAATATTTTTATTCTGAGTGTCAGGCTCTCAGCCATGTTCGTTGACATACACTGCTGAATCAGAAAATTATGTTCAATTGTTTATTCTTTCCCCTCCGTCAATTTAGTTCTCTATTTCTTCCCGATGTAATACAAATATCTCAGCATTCACAAAACACTGTAATCTTCTTTCTTCATCGTCTATTCAGTGGACTGCATCATCTGCATGGCAATGCTGGCTGTTTCTCATTGACTGTTATTGACATTACCGGTACATTATTTCAAATCATGTCCAACATCTGTCCACTTTGGATCGACTGAATAGCCAACCCACCTAACTTTCTCTTCCACAAGGATCGCAGCCGTTTAAGTTCTAAATGAAGAGAGTAAGCCATTCCCCCTTGCCTATCAGAGCACATGCTTTGGCTGATCCCGTGACTGGCACGCTGGTGTACAGTGGCCACAGTGAGAGAGAGAGAGAGAGAGAGAGAGAGAGAGAGAGAGAGAGAGAGAGAGAGAGAGAGAGAGAGAGAGAGTCAGTCAGGTGGAGAGAATAATTAGGCAGTGGTTCTCCAGGTATGACTCAGCATGCTCGTGCTTAATTTTCCACCTCTCCATGTTTAGGCCTATATTAACACCATGCTTCTAACCACTGGCCCGCACAAGCGTAGCAGCAGACAATTGGACTCTTAACTTTTCATGCTCTCTTGAACGCTGGATGTTGCATACAGCATAGGCCTATGAGTATGCAGATATTAGATACTGCATCTCCCGTCCTCAGCAAGTGCTGTGGGTGGCGAGGTGGGTGACTTGCACGCCCCTGGGTCTGTTATTAACCCTCGCTTGACCATGGTTGTGCCACATGCAGAGGCTGGCTTATTACCGCCACCAGAGCCATAGGTACGCCACAGCGTATTAGAACCAGGAATGCGTTGCCGATGCATTTGTTACAACAGGGACTGAGGGAGTTTGCTGATTATCAATCAGAAAGTGAGAGATTATATGGAAAGAGTATGGATGTCTCTAAATACTCACAGAACCAACAAAACAATCTGTCATGGTACGGTCACACATCAACACCCAATGATACATGTAATGGCTATTGTTAGAATTATTTTAATATTAAATTATGATATTATCTTTTCTTTAGCATGATAAATATGCAAGTATTGAAGTAATGAAGTATGATTCAAAATCCCACAAAGTGAGAGTTACAAACCAAATGTATTCTCTTCCTTGAACTTGTACTTCATCTTGAGAGTCTTTGAATGAAGGCTAAATTTACTATTAGAATGTCAACTGTAGTTTATCAAATACAATGCGTAGAAATGGAAATGTTTTGTTGACAAAGATATGACAGTAGAGCTTGTGATTTCGGGAAGTCACGTTTGACAGACGAACTATGACGTCATTACGAGAAATTGCGAGATTTACAAAAAAAAATGGATGAAAGGAGCATACTTCACAGTTATATTCCAACAGCAACAGTAATAAGGTAGTTACTTCTATGTATTAATTTAGCAGCGATGAACCCACCAGCTTTCTGAATATAGTCTTTCTCCTTTTAATTCAAACCATTAATTATTTTGAAACAAAATTATATAGTTACCAGTTTTCGTTCTTTAGTTCAATTTCAAAGTTGCTTTATTTCATGGTTCCTTTATACATATAAATACTCCAAACAGGCAGTCCATCAAAGGCACGGTCTATGGAGCGATGGACTCCCTACACACATTACAAAACATTGGTACATTAACATATATATGACACAAAGCAGTGGCACAGTGCCAGAATTCTAACAAGCTACCTAGATATGAATACTTATACATGGACCTGACTACCCTACTGGAATTATTAGCCTGCAAATTAACCTATTTGTTGATTTTATTAGCCATACAGATTTTCGGTGAGAAAGGATATTAATCTCGCCTCAGACTTATAATGTATAATCACACTCACAGGCCTTTGAAATTGATTTTTCGTCCATCCATCCCTCTACCACATATCCCGCCTACTATATATAATATACACAAGGAATGAAACCTTCATCTGTGGGCACCATTGTCAGAAAGCTGATTGGTTGGTTTGTAGTCAGAAATGTGATGTCAGCGGATTTTGACAACAAACCAACCAATCAGCTTCCTGACAATGGTGCCCACAAATGAAGGTTTCACACCTTGTGTATATTTATATATATAGTAGGGGGAATATGTGGTAGAGGGATGGATGGACGAAAATTCAAATGCCTGGTATAATAGATCATATTTAAATAGACCCATATATATATATACTCACGCAGACACATACAAATGCATATATATATATATATAATATATATATATATACACACACACACATACATATACACACATACATACATACATACATACACATATACATAGGCACATAAATACATACATATACACATATACATATACCAGGGCTTCAACTAACTTCTTCAAAATACAGGAAGTCTGGGACTTCCTGGGTAATGCTATTGGGAGTCTAAGCTAGGAACATGAAGGTCTAAAATGGTTCAAATACATATAATTTGGTTAAAATCATTGTTTTTAGAGATATCAGGGCCAATAATAGGAAGTCCAGAAAATTTGTAAGAATAACGTGTATAATAATAACAATCGTGTCACACAGGGTGTGTTTACCTCAGACGATCTCTGCCCTGATACATTTCCGGCCCCTCTAGAAGTCAATACAGGTAGGGCTGGGCGGTTTGGCCTAAAAGAAAACCGGTGACGGTATCACTAATTAAACCGGTATTAACGAAATACCGGTTTACGGGGTTAGAATGATCAAAAATAATTTGAAACATGAAAATATGCCGTTTTCATTAGCTACAGTACATGTATTTTGCGATTTGACAAGTGACGCAAATTGCCACGAAATTAGAACGGTAACTACGTACGACTGCTCACTTCGACGCTATCTATCTCAAAATAGTAGTTAAAATAAATAAAGTCTGGTTCATGTGATGTCGTGAAAATAACACTAACTACTAAAATGTTGATTTTCAACACTGTTATTAGGTAACTATTTTCAAAAGCGTAGTAAAATCTAATGCGTGTAAGTAGGAACCCGGATATGAGAGCGAGTTTAGGCTCCTAGTAGAGTACCGCACATACGGTTAGCGTTCGTATAACCACCTACAGTATGATCTAGTCTAGTAAGTCATGTGTTTGTATTTCGAGTACTCAGTATTTAGTAATACTCCTCAATAAACTGTCGTTCAAGCGGGTGAATGTCATTCAGCATGTAACTAAAGAGTAGTCATTTCCCGGAAATCGCGCCTCAAGAATTCTCACAAAAAATGTGTTTGACTATTTTTTGAGGTTCATATGTCATATAATAAAGAGATTATGATAATTTGACAACATAAACGCAATGATTATCGTGAATCTAACTTAAATCTACTTAAATCAATACTTTGTACTTGAAGATATACGAAGACGAAAAAGGCCGGGCAGTAAAGCAAAACGATGTGATTCTAACTGAGCAGAAGTCATGTGATAAAAAATACTACGAATTTCATTCATAAAATCGATAGTAGTGAATATCCCGGCGGAAGAATTTGTTAACAACCAGTCACATTACGCCTGCTCGTATTTGAGAGGCTAAGAGGTGTATTTTACTTGCAACTACTCCGTCATGGTAAGAAGCGACTTAATCATTTTCATTTCGTAGTCTGTGATGGATCATTTTATGTTTGTCGAAATCTAAGGGAAATCATGATTTGTTTGGATTGGGAGTTCATTGTATAGCGACGTTGTTTTCGCAGCGCGTTTCTTGATTTTTTTTTTGTATCATGTCACATTTGGAATCCTAATTAAACATAGTACAAACTCGAATTGAAAAAAGGATTATTTGTTGCAAAGAAGAACTTTTAATTTTCAAATTATTCAATCTTACATTGAACCCGCAGAGCTTACGTCATGTAAAATTCATTGCTGGCAAATAAAATCATATTTGCCGAGGATCGTCCTCGGCCGATTTGTTGGGATTTCACCAACACCCTTGCTTTCCCACGGCTAATAGTTATAGATGACTGTATTTTATGTCTCTAGTAGCAAATGGTTACAGTAGATGATAATATTAAACTGCAAGTCAAGAACAAACTAGTTTTGGGCAGTCACCAGATTTTGCGCAATGGCAATCTTATGGACGTTTTTTTTGTTTTCGTAATGGTTTTTAAACCGTCACCATAAAAAAACGTGAGACAGTGTGAAACCGGTATACCGCCCAGCCCTAAATACAGGCCTCGGATTTGTAAATCTCGACCACCAATTAGAGATTAATACTAATAGTATGTTCAAGATATAATAATGTTTATTCCACACTCTTGTAATCAAAATGCGCATAAAACAATCTTGTCGTGATTAAATACCTTCCTTATTATAAATATATTTTAAGACCAAATTTATGTACCAAACAACAAGTACGGGAGAAAATGCGCATCAATTTTGTAACGCCGATCAACATTAAATGATCCAAATTGAATTATTACGAATGACAATATAGCCGGCTTCTTAAGTTGGCGAGCCAGCGGCTCTTTTGGGATGGGAGGCGGCATGTTCTCGTGAGATAGTATACGCTAACGGGAGTTTATCAAACGGGTACCCGTTATTCAGATCAGTATAATACTCAGTTCCTATCGCGTAATGATAAGATATAGAAATTCCCGAGTTCCAAGTCTCCGATTCCAGAATATTTATATCCGAGTACTCGCTCTAAAATAAACTCTTCAATTGGAGGCGAATCACGTGATTTGTATTTTTCGCGACGCCATTTTATATCAAATTGTGGATTCATTTTGATTTTATAAACGACCTTTATTAAAGGATACGCAATATTTCAAATCAAATAATTTCACTTCCCCGGTGAAGTTTTGAGGTATACATTAAACATAGACGTAAGCGGTGGGAATATTTACGGGAGAAAATGCGTTGAATTTCCGTGGTATCAGTTTTAGAAAACTTTTTTGGGAAAACTAATATACGCCCACCCCCTTTCTCAGAGATGTTGGGTTGGAAATTGAACACATCTTGTCCTAATAGAAGCCGAGGCTTCAATTAAGCGAAATATCACGGAAATTCAACGCATTTTCTCCCTAAGTATTGACTTAGTTAATATACAAACAAATCAGTTATTTATTTAGTTTATTTAATCATTCACACATTCGGCCGATCGCCGGATGTTTGTTTCCATGATTAGTAACGCGAGCAGAGTTTCACAAGCATAAAAGTGTCTTGACAAAAATTTCAATTATACGATTATTTAACTTTATATTCGTCCACGATCATTTTGAATTATATAATTGTGATTAAGCGAAAAATCGTGCAACCCTGTCTTATATGCTTGTCTCTGAGATATATATATATATATATATATATATATATATATATATATATATATATATATATATATATATATATATATATATATATATGTCTTCCATTAAGCGATGGGTGGGTAGGGCTGTCCCTGTTTTGATATTTACATGGATATATGCCACTATGTGCACAAACAAAACACACAACATTCAAACACATATTTATGGCATTCATATTTACATACACACATACATAGTTACTGACTTAATTGCCCTTATGCGTCCTTTTGCGCGTATAAACGCATAAAAATGGAAGAGGGATGCATAAAAGTTAACCCTCGAGGACGCAGTGAAAAAGTGTAACAGAAACTGGTAAATTTGCGTGTGCTTAATTATCGATTATATTATCGTGTGTGTATATTTATTTGTGCATGTTTTTACTTCTAAAAATATACCTAATGCATTGTGTGTTCAATAAAAACGAACTTACTGTGTTGTTTAAGACTATGATTTGTTGTATGTTTTCTTGCACAACTCAAAGTTGTTAATGCCCATAAATCAGATTCAACCACCACATTTAATTGTAAACACAATCCACAAATCATCCTTAGTATTCCATTTGATCTAATTTTGATAAATAATGAGTTTACAAGTCCGATGTTAGTCTCCTTGTTTGGCCAACAAATTGCAAAAAATACCCGCCATGTTGTTGTTCGTATATCCCTCCCCTTGATAGGAGTACCCACATGTGTGGTTACGTAAACTACAGTTTGATTTATGAACAATTATAGATTAGCTAACTATGTTGTCCGAATACAGTTCAATAATAATAACACAAACACTGTTCAGCACCAGAGTGCATGGACAATTATATATAAATACAGTTCTGATTCAGGATATCAGTTAACAGCAGTTACTGTTGATTAATGTTGTTGTGGAAGCTGGTTAAAGAGGAAGCTTCTACCGCAGTGCAGGTTGTAACATAGTTTTCTAGTTTTACATTCCAATTCACATAATAATGAGAAGTTGTTAGGTAATAATCCAGCCTAGTAATAATCATGTTTCTGTCTGTTGTGCTCAACGTCAGTATGACGTGTCAGTATTTGATTGGATAACGGCGGAATCTCCCTCTAGAGGAACTCATGCTTGAGAACTGATCAAGCGTATACAAACGTGTCTGGGCATCTTAATCCTTTCACAGCTCAGAACATTGGACAGATCACAAAGTTGTTATAACTAATATGCTGAATATTTTGAAATTAATTTGTGCATGCTTACTTGCCTAAAGCAGCAACGACTTACAGGCAAAATATTTTTTCCATTTACTTATCAAAGTATCTAAATGGATGAAGGAATATATGGAAGATATTGTGATATATTTTACATTTGAATGGTCATTTGACGGATTAGCGGCGGTGTCTGTGTATTGCTGTTTCAATAACGGTATCAATACGCGCTATAAGCCGTCTTTTATTTAGCAATAGCAGCTGATTGATTGACTGATGGATTAGTGTTTATAATGTTTAACAATACTCGATCGTTAGGTGTTCCCAATTTCTCAACTCAAAAGCTTATCCCAGCAATGATGTTCAATGATATCGTCGATTTACAGGTAGGCATACGTTAAAATATTGATTTTTTCAAAACAGTGTATAGTTCAAAGCTCCCCGATACACGTGTCTGTATTGGATACACGCTAATGCGTTATCTATGTTTCAACCAATCCGCAATCACGTTACATAGTTACTCCCTATGAATTAGACATATCCGGTTATTGGCTGATATATTTTCACTAATTACGCATTTTAATCTGATTTATACAGATTATTTTTGATAAATTATTGTTTTGTCCGATCTTAGCCTATGTATTCCGCTATATTTAGTCATTCCAGTTACATTATAAAAAATGCGCGTGCATTATATCGAAGTAGGTTAAGTCGTCCTTATTTGCTTTTTTGTATAAGGTGTCTATGTTGTCATAGCAGCAAAAAACATTTGTGTCATCAGCGAACAGTATTAATGGCATGTGCTTGCATATGTTAGGTAGAGCATTCATGTAAAGAAGGAACAGCAGTGGGCCAAGAATATATCCCTGAGGAACACCCCAAGTTAATTGTCTGTTTTCAGAGCATATCTCATTTTATTGTACGCATTGTGTTCTTTTACTTAGGTAGTTCTGAAACCAGATGAGTGCACTGCCTCTTGTACCATAATAGGCAAGCTTTTCTAGTCAGATCTGGTGGTTGATAGTGTCGAAAGCTTTTGAAAGGTCCAAGAAGATGCCTATTATACTTTGTTTTTTTCCCGAGTGATTCAATAATTTTTTCTGTCATTTCGGCTATTGCATGCATTGTTGAATGTTTCTCACGAAATCCATATTGCGATTTGTATAAAATTGACTTTTTGTCCAGGTAATTTGTCAGTCGATTGTACATTAGGTGCTCTAGTAACTTGGAGAAAAGTGGAAGTATGGAGACTGGCCTGTAGTTTGAGAAGTTAGTAGAATCCATGGCTTTATAAATTGGTGTAACACGTGATATTTTTAGTTTTGATGGGAAAATGCCTTGTGCTAGGGATAAGTTGCAAATGTGACTGAGTGGGATAAGGATATCCATAACACAGGTTTTATAAATGCACCACTTAAAACCATCGATTCCGGCACTTTTGGCTGGGTTGAGTGTGTTTAGAACATTAAAGATCTCTTCAGTGTTAGTAGGGTTGGCGAAGAATGATGATTGATAGCTGCCTGTAAGGTAATCAGAGAATTTTTCCTTGGATGGTGAATGGATTTTGTTCGAAAGCTCAGGTCCTATATTTACGAAATAATCATTGAATCCATTGGCAATGTCGAATTTATCGGTAATGACCTTATTCTTGTGAAGAAATTGTGTCTGTTGTGCCGTATTGGTTTTGTTTAAAAGTGATTTAATGGTTTTACATGTCTCTTTTATGTCATTTTTAGACTGTTCAAATTTCTTGTGATAATATGTTTTCTTAGCTGTTTTTATTATCTGGTCTAATTTATTTCTATATTTTTAAAACTGAATGTCATTGTATTTAGTTTCACACTTGATAAATGTTAAGTAAAGCTGATGTTTTGTATGTCAGGCAGCTATTAATCCATTTGTAAGCCAAGGTTTAGTTGGGTTGCGCTTATAATTTTTACTTTCTTTCATTGGAAAGCTTTGTTCAAAAATAGTCGTGCAGATGTCATGAAATTTGTTGTAGGCATGCTCACAAGACTGAATGTCTGTTACTATGCTCCAATCGACCTCTGACATAGATCTTTTGAATGTTTCAATGTTGACCTGACAGTAATCTCTGCATTTAAATTTTTCCTGTTCGAATTGTTTCTGGTATGTTTGTTGTTTTTCTAGGAGAAATATAGGTAAATGATCTGAGATATCAGTTACAAAAATTCCGACATGAGTTTTACTGATATTGCGATTAATATTATTGCAGAATATGTTGTCAATGACGGTCGCCGTAGATTCTGTTATTCTAGTTGGTTTAGTTATTGTCGGATAGTAAAAGTAGGTATTTAATAAGTTAATGAAGTCTTTGGTATGACAACATTTCTGTTGCTGCAGATCAATATTGAAATCACCCATAAGGTAGGCTGTTTTATTTTCCTTTTGTATTATATCCAGAATTCTGCTCAAAGCTTCAATGAATTGTTTGTTGTCGCTGTCAGGAGGTCTGTAGATTGTACCAACAATTTTATTTCTACCTTTTTGAATCAGAATTTCAATAAATATTGTTTCGATGTATTCTTCCATCATGGAAAGGTTATCACGCACAATGAATTGAATATTGTCTTTTATGTACATGCCTACACCACCTCCACCATCCTTGTTAATTTTGTCAGATCTGCTTTTCGATAAATGTGTGGTTATTTTTGTTGACTAGAGTAGTAGGTGAGTTTATTTTTAGCCAAGTCTCCGTAATTCCATTTATCCCAAACTCATGTGCACTCATATCTAGGAAATTATTTAACTTGTCATTGTTCATCAGTATCGATCGAGTGTTTGCGTGCATGAGGGAGAGTGCAATGCTTTCTTTACTGTTTGTTATAAAGTCATTAAATTTGCTTAGAAGTGTGTAGTTACAAGTTTTATTAGTTCTGATATTCATATTGTCATTGTGTATGATTATCACACTCATAGACACTTGTCTAGGTTAATTGAATTTTATTAAGGTGATTCTTGAGGTCATAACTCATGGGTTGATCTGAAGATCATTTGTGCACTTGGAAGTTGGATGCTGAGACCGTTAGGCTTTAGGCTTTTATATGGGCCTATTTAAATATGATCTATTGTACATTATAAGTCTGAGGCGAGATTCATATCCTTTCTCACCGAAAATCTGTATGGCTAATAAAATCCCCAAATAGGTTAATTTGCTGGCTAATAATTTCAGAAGGGTAGTCAGGTCCCTGTATTAGTATTCATATCTAGGTAGCTTGTTAGCATTCTGTGACTGTGCCACTGTTTTGTGTGTCATATATATGTTAATGTACTAATGTTTTGTAATGTGTGTAAGGAGTCCATCACTCCATAGGCCATGCCTTTGATGGACTGCCTGTTTAGAGTATTTATATGTATAAAAACCCGTGAAATAAAGCAACTTTGAACTTAGACATGTTTGGTCAACTGTCACTGATCATAGGCGTTAGTATGGGCCGAGTATCTGTGTCGGGGTGGGGGCAATACTAATTACTGACCGATACTGTCCTATACTGACCGATGCAAAATATGTACTGACCGGTACAAATTGGAGTCGGTATATTACTGACTGCTGATCATGCTTAATATGGAGAGGCATTGCCAGCTATATCATCGAATAATGGGTTTTCGAGGGTGTAAGCACATTTTCGCTGATTTAATATAAGAGTAGGAATTTTATCAACAAATTTATTCAATTTTGTAACTAACAACCATTCATTGAATTAAAATGTGCCTAAAAATTAAAATTAACCCTAAAATAAACTTACTGCTTATAAATATCCACAACCTAGTCTTCAGACGCAATCTCAGTATTGTGTCTTGTGTTTTCGATGGTGATGTAATTGCATAATTTCAACTCTAGTTAGTCGGTGAATTTATGTAATATTTATGATTTGAGCAAAGGCATGTCTGGCACCGACAATAATGCCATAAACGGGACTGATACAAGCACAGAACTTAATTTATATTTTAAATCCAGATCAGGCTATATGCTGCTTTTCGTGATAACTGGGTATCAGCAAATTTCAGCCAAAATATTAAAAAAGTTAAAATCTTTCAGTTTTTCTTTTGGAAATTGGAAATGTCATATTGAAAATAAGTGTTTAGTCTACAGGAAAATAGAAAAAAATTATTGAAATTTATATTGTATGTTGTAACTAGGGTCTGCTTGAATCGCGATTCGGGTAGATAAAAATCAATCTAGATCTGAAAACTACATAAGCACCCCATGACAGTTTTACGCTTCGAAAGATTATTGCTATCACGACGGATCTGCTATGCTACTCAGGACATTAACAGGCAGATGTCCTTGGACGTAAAAACTGGATTCATTTGTATCATTTCCTTACGCGTTATCAGTATTTTTATCATGGGTCAAAAACGTAATATTGAAAATACATGTTTTTCACTACACTGACATCAAAATGCATAAAATAATCATTTGTTCTACGCGCATCTTTTAAAAATTTGCACTTGTGGTGTAAAAATCCTGTATCTATTTAAAGACACATGATTTGTTGACATCGCCTAAGTGACGCGCACATGAGACTGTCAAAAGTACGCACCCTCGAAAATAAATGCCCCTCGAAAACACCTTACTTGACGATATCCAGATCCTTATTCTTACCCTTCATGAAATGTGATAACTCACGTTTAGTTGTGTTATTTAATTTTGGTGCTTTCTTCTTATGGCGAAAAAAGAATCATAGAAGTATTGCCTTACTTATTAAAATGCTACAGACATTGAAAACATTATAGATAATTTTATTTATAGTGTTTTAACCAGATTTCATCAACAACGTCTGATAACTTACCGTGCTTCACCGCCAACGTGAATTTGTATGTCGTCACTGGCTCATCGGCGGTGATGAGCGAGGTATAGGTGTTGGAGATAGTATTGCAGGAGAATACTCGACTCAGGCGATTCCCAGATTGGAGTCAGTAGGTTATTGATAATTAACCGGCAAACCCCTGAATAATTATATTATGTACGATATAAAACTAATTCTGCTGGATATTATGCAATTAAATTAGTTTCAGAATATTCAATTTATAGCTGAATATTCCAATACGGACAAAGCATGGGTGCTTAATTCATGACGGACTAAGAATTGTATGTCTTTACTTTTAATAAACATGCACCAGAACTCCCAGTCAAATTAGTTTCAAAAATTAGAAAAAAATATAATGTAAACAGTTTGAATCATGTACTTATGCAATGCATTTATTACGAGAAATATAATCATAAATGATTTAAAAACTAAAAAAAGTATGATTCTTTATCGGCTAAAGTGTTCACGGGTTAATGCTTCACCGTAATGCTCAGAGACGTAGACAACTGCGATATCGAGCCTACAGCCATTTACAATAGGCTGCAATGCTGTTATACAGTACGCCTCAGCGCCGATGATTCACTACAGCCCCAGTGATAACGTCGGCGCTGGAGTACGGTAACATACCAGACACTTATCAATTTCTTGGCAAACTAAAAGCCCATGTAGACCTATGTGAGGGGTTGGAATCAAGATATAGCCGCACATGCATCTATGGTCACTTTGAAGGCTGACTGCTGAGTTAAGTTTTGCATTTAGCTCAACATATCCCCTTATATCTCGCCATGGTTCCACCTTATTGTGACTAAGCTTATATACATGCTTCTGTATATCAGGGGGATGGAGCACAAGGATACTGAGGTCATGAGGTCAAAGTTCTTTGTATAAAACTACTTTTTAGCTCACCTGGCCAGAATGTTGTGGCCTAGTTTTCGTGAAAACGACTTCTCCAGAACCGCTGAAAGGATCAGGCTGAAATTTGTGAGCTATGATTAGGGACTATGGGTCATTAGAGTTTGTTCAAGGGAAGTTGATCCATCAAAAAACATGGCCACCGTGAGCCAATCAAACTGTAGCATGTTTGGTGGTCATATTGGATTTTTTTATTTCATGGATTTTGAGGCCGAAATTGGTTTTATATGTGTTTTTGGGTATACTGATCTCGAATTTGCCATTTTTGAAACTGTCGGATGAATGGCTTGCCGTCCATCTTGGATCATTTTCCTGTCAAATTCTCCCATGCACTAAAGCAATGGACAATTTAAAATGTCTTCTTGAGAACTGCTGAGCCGATTTCAACTATATTTGGCAGGAAGCATCCTTAGGGCATAGAGATCTGACTTTGTTCAAACTGGATTTCAGCCGTTTTTTTAGAAATGTCTAAAAATCTTATCCGAAACCGCTTGGGGAATCGATTCAAAACTCATGAAGCATCATCTAGGGCAAGAGGTAAGCCAAGTTTGTTCAAGAGAACTTGATTGACAAAATGGTTCGGCGGCCATCTTGGATGACCTGGTTTTCGTGAAAACAACTCCAGAACTATTGTAGGGATCAGGCTGAAATTTGTCGGATATGATTACGGACTAAGGGCCATTAAAGTTTGTTCAAGTGAAGTTGATCTGTCAAAAAACATGGCTGCTGTGGCCCACTCAAAATGTAGCGTGTTGGGCGGCCATATTGGATTTTTTTATTTGATGGATTTGGAGGCCGAAATTGTTTTTATATATGTTGGATGAATTGATCTAGGGCAAGAGCTGAACCAAGTTTGTTCGAGGCAACTTGAATATACCAATTGGTTCAGTGGCAGTTTCCCGAATCGCTGAATGGAATGGTCCGATATTTGGCAGATAAGATTAGGGCCAAAACACCATTATAATTTGTCCATGGAAAGTTGATATGTCAAAAAAACATGTCTGCTATGAATCAATCAAAATTTGGCGTCTTTGGCGAACATCTTGTATTTTCTGCAAATTTCTGAGAAAATCATAAAAAGACTTACTTATTAACCACTGGGCCAATTTTAATAAAACTTGGCTACGCCTTCTTCACAGAAATTTGATTGGCAAATTTTTCCTGTGGTGATCTCGTCAAATTAGTTTCAAAATATACAACAGATTATTTCTTAAATTATTAAGCATCTGTCATACCTGTGACATTGTTTGAAAGGGATAGTTATCCTTGAACATGCTATAATTACTGCATTCAAAATGGGTAAAAAATTAGAACCAGTTATGATCAATCTTTAATTGATCATCGTTTAGTATATAAGACCAATCATCGATCAGAAAAATAGAACCAATTCCCAACACTAGTTACACATCAACCAGATGTAGGCCATCATGCAGCACAATCTTGTACACATGGTTACACATATCAACCAGATGTAGGCCATCATGCAGCACAATCTTGTACACATGGTTACACATATCAAGCAGATGCAGGCCATTATGCAGCACAATCTTGTACACATGGTTACACATATCAACCAGATGTAGGCCATCATACAACATAATCTTGTACACATGGTTACACATATCAACCAGATGTAGTCCATCATGCAGCACAATCTTGTACACATGGTTACACATATCAAGCAGATGTAGGCCATCATGCAACACAATCTTGTACACATGGTTACACATATCAACCAGATGTAGTCCATCATGCAGCACAATCTTGTACACATGGTTACACATATCAACCAGATGTAGGCCATCATGCAGCACAATCTTGTACACATGGTTACACATATCAACCAGATGTAATCCATCATGCAGCACAATCTTGTACACATGGTTACACATATCAACCAGATGTAGGCCATCATGCAGCACAATCTTGTACACATGGGTACACATATCAACCAGATGTAGGCCATCATGCAGCACAATCTTGTACACATGGTTACACATATCAACCAGATGTAGGCCATCATGCAGCACAATCTTGTACACATGGTTACACATATCAACCAGATGTAGTCCATCATGCAGCACAATCTTGTACACATGGTTACACATATCAACCAGATGTAGGCCATCATGCAGCACAATCTTGTACACATGGTTACACATATCAACCAGATGTAGGCCATCATGCAGCACAATCTTGTACACATGGTTACACATATCAAGCAGATGTAGGCCATTATACAGCACAATCTTGTACACATGGTTACACATATCAAGCAGATGTAAGCCATCATGCAGCACAATCTTGTACACATGGTTACACATATCAAGCAGATGTAGGCCATCATGCAGCACAATCTTGTACACATGGTTACACATATCAACCAGATGTAGGCCATCATGCAGCACAATCTTGTACACATGGTTACACATATCAACCAGATGCAGGCTATTATACAGCACAATCTTGTACACATGGTTACACATATCAAGCCGATGTTAGCCATCATGCAGCACAATCTTGTACACATGGTTACACATATCAATCAGATGTAGGCCATCATGCAACACAATCTTGTACACATGGTTACACATCAACCAGATGCAGGCCATCATGCAGCACAATCTTGTACACATGGTTACACATATCAATCAGATGTAGGCCATCATGCAGCACAATCTTGTACACATGGTTACACATATCAATCAGATGTAAGCCATCATGCAGCACAATCTTGTACACATGGTTACATATATCAATCAGATGTAAGCCATCATGCAACACAATCTTGTACACATGGTTACACATATCAAGCAGATGTAAGCCATCATGCAGCACAATCTTGTACACATGGTTACACATATCAAGCAGATGCAGGCCATCATGCAGCACAATCTTGTACACATGGTTACACATATCAAGCAGATGTAAGCCATCATGCATCACAATCTTGTACACATGGTTACACATATCAAGCAGATGCAGGCCATCATGCAGCACAATCTTGTACACATGGTTACACATATCAAGCAGATGTAAGCCATCATGCAGCACAATCTTGTACACATGGTTACACATCAACCAGATGTAGGCCATCATGCAGAACAATCTTGTACACATGGTTACACATATCAACCAGATGTAGTCCATCATGCAGCACAATCTTGCTGCGGTCAAAGGTTAAGTTAACTGTAACCTTAATATAAAACTTTATTCTTTTCTTTAACATTTTTGGTTTAGCTCAATATACTGCCTTATACATGTATCTCAGGATTGGTTCACTCTTCTTGAATTTAACTTGGTCACATGTGTAGCTATATGAAGTACAATAGTATTGAGGTCACGGTCATTGTAACATTGTAGGTCATCTGCCCTTTATCTCAGAATGGGCCAAATTATTGGAACTAAGCATTGTCATATAGTTACCTCATCTTTGCCAATTTTCGCAGTTTAGCATCATAAATATCGTGATCTTGTATCGAATCGTGATATATCGAAAAATCGTGCCCCTTTATCTTGATACAAAGCTAAATTTGCATTTGGAAATGCAAAATGCCAATATTTTCGCCTTTATCCCATCAGTGTAACACTGATGTCTTGTATTTTTTATGGATTAATGAGAAAATAATTTGCCTACATGTACATACCTATCAGCACAGAGAGCCTTGGAATTCGGCCTACTAGGAGCCAGCAAATACAGAGCCAGGAGAGGACGTCATTGCATAAATCTGCTAAGCGTGCTATGAGGTGACCTCAAGAAAGCATGATTAGGTACACTCAAGTCAAGAATGGGCCTGAGGAAGCTACGGATTTTGGCTGATGACAAGACACAGTGGGCAAAGGCGAAGAAGGACTGATTGCAGCTGTAGGATGTTTCTACTACTACAGCCGCAGAATACAGTAATCATACATGCATACATACATATCTATCGAAAGTATGGGCTTTGTTGAAATGTTATAAAAAACAAGATTTTATGTAATTGACATTCAACAGTACATTGTCAAGCTATAGTGCAAGATGAGAGACAGACCACCACAATATCAGTTATATCATTAACAAGGGGTAGAAATAAGAATTTTGTTCTACATGCACAAAGTGCATCTAACATTTGTATTTTTCCTGAGCAGCAAAACATCTACATGCACATGAATTAATCCTTTCACCGGACACCTATGAATTCCCTATATCTCAGTTTCAACACAACTGGACAGGAAAACTGTTGAATATTTTGAAATTAATTTGACTGGTACCATTACTGCCTTGAGCATCAATGTCTTCCAGTGAAATTAATTTCAAAATATTCAACAGAATAAGTTTTATGTCGTAACAAATTTCCTTTTTTTCAGGGAATTGTTGGAGAGGGTTAACATTATAGTCTATCACCCAGAAATGTGCATGCACCCTGTGCACCCAGTATTACAAATTTACCATTGTGCATGTAAAAGGGCCTTATTTCGACCCCTGTCAGTAACTGATATGACTCATATCACGGTCCGCACATGTTAGGCCAACAAGAAAACTAGCTTTGTAATTTTACCACTGGAATGACTACCTTGATTATTAAGCCAGTCATTCCAATGTTGAATTTTCAAAAATAGTCCAAAACAACCTCATACAGAGACCCTTCTTTGCTGGTTCGACCAATAAAGGGGTGAGAAGTTGACAGTGAAACATGTACATTTACATCCAGTTTTAGCTATGTCCCACCCATTTCTAGCTAAGCTCCACCCACACTGCGATCAAACCCTGAACTTCCTGAATCTCAATTTCCAGAAAACTATACAGATATGCTATTGAATATTTTAGCTATGTCCCACCCATTTCTAGCTAAGCTCCACCCACACTGCGATCAAACCCTGAACTTCCTGAATCTCAATTTCCAGAAAACTATACAGATATGCTATTGAATATTTTGAAACAAATTGGACTGGGTGGTGTTGCTGCCTATGGCAGGATTGATAGCAACAGCGCCAAGTCAAATTAGTTTCAAAATATTTATCAGAATGTTTATTAATAAATAGTAAAGACATAGAATACGTACAACTGACAGACTTAAAAGTTCATGACAGCCATAGGTACAAAATTCATTACGTATTTGATTATGACGTAATTGCTTATAATGTCATATACAGATTGGATTCATCAATTACAGTACATGAAAATTAGGTAACAATATGATAACATGATAACAATGGATCCTGTTGGTATTAATCACGCAGATTGGTAACCAACACACCCTGTGGGTGAGACACCATACATACACCTTGGGTTACCAACTCTCCCAACTCGGGACAACAAACGATGATGTCAAATAAAGGGTCGTAATCTGACCACTGGCATCCAGACTATTCTTAAACTAAGAAAGCGTCAGGCATTAAGTTCTCGAGTTTAGTTATTAACAATATGATAACAGTTTATTTAACTTTTAACACTCAAACCCACCCAAAACAGCGTCTGTAGTGGTCTTGAGAAATGTCTATTTGCAGACCAAAAGAAGACTATTTTTGAAAATTTACCACTGGAATGATTGGCTCAATAACCGAGCCAGTCATTCCAGTGGTAAATTTTTAAAAGTTGTCTTCTTTTTGTCTGGAAATGGACATTTTAATGAGAAAATTGAAATTTTCTGGAATAAATTTAAGGCTTAAAATGTTAAATCTATCATACTGGGTGCTGTTGCTGCCTATGGCAGTTCAAAGTGCCTTAGTGATATGTACCTTGAATATCTACATGTTTTCTTATTATTATTTCACAGCGATGTTTCATCAGATGATGGGCCAGTAGTACATAGTGGGACTGCGAAGCGGCGAAAAGCTGGTGAAAAACGAAAACATAAGCACAAACATAAACATAAAGCTAAGCATCCTAGTGATAAAGTTGTTAAAGTTAAGCACAAGCATCATAAACACAAGCACAAGAAACATCGCGCTACCAAAGACACGCATGGCGCTGCTCCTCCGCCGCCACCACCACCAACCAAACATACCAGTAGGAAAAAGATTCGCAGGATTGAAATTGAAACATGTCCCGAGGAGGATTTTGAATTACAAAAGCTTGAGGCCACACGTGATGCATTGCGAGCTCAGTTAAATGGTGAGGGTGAACTTTCTGTTGCATGGTCTCTCCTTCAGGGTTACGATTCTGATAGTGACGCTGCGGCGACTCGTAAAAAAGCGGATCCCGAGACGATCGTCATAGATGATGTGAATGTAGTATCGTCCACTCCTAGTTCCCCGGAGGCTGATGTTGTTATTATTGATGATAATATAGATGATGATGATAGGGCTTCTAGTAATAAGAGGACAGCTGATCGAAAACAGACTATATCACGAGATAAGAGTGACTTTAAAGATAATCGATCCATTAACAGCAATTTACATAGGCGGCGACGGCCTGCATCACCACCGCAAAGTTATCGAGATAAGGATTCTAGTAAGACTATTATAGATTTAGATGGTCGGGCTAGAGGTAAGGATATAGAACGAGTTCAACGTGACAGAGACTTCGAAAATCGTCGGCATTTGGCAAGTCATAGGTCATCATCCCATGATCGGCAAGGTGGTTGGGAGAGGAATAGGGACAGAGAGGGTATAAATCATGCAGGCGATAGACGCTTAGATGTATCAGCGTTCAATGATAGGCGTGAACGGCCACGATCGCTTCCACGGGATGACCGATTTGACGCATCGGATAGACCATCAAGGTAAGAATATATATAAACACTTATGTCGAAGCTGGTTAAATCCGACATCTGAATTGGTCTTAAGGAATGTCTTTTTACAGGCTAAGAGAAGACAGTTTTTGAAAAATTTACCACTGGAATGACTGGCTCGTTTACCAAGCCAGTCATTTCTGTGGTAAATTTTCAAAAATAGTCTTCTCTTGGCTTGTGAATCGACATTCAAAAAGGAAATATTTAGATTTTCTTGACCAAATTTAGCCATTAAAGGGTTAATCGTGTTATGAGATGGATCCATTTCTAACTATGTCATGGCAATTTCTAGCTCTGCCCACTTTATATATGTGTGTGTTGGAATCGATTTGAAAACGATTTGACTAGGTGGTGTTGCTACATATACTGACAACAGCTCCCAGTCAAAGTAGTTTCAAAATATGTAACAAAATGCATGTTAAATTGTAAGTTCACCAACTTTGTACATGTCATGTACTATTCAGAAACATTCGTGACAGGTTTTTGCCATGAATGTGATGGACCTACATGTACATCAGTTTGGTTGTGATGCCAGATAACAGGTGACGTATTTAATTATGATGTCAGATAATTGAGTTACTGATCGAATCGCTCCATAGCGGAGCTAGCCAGAACTGGCCTTTGTAGTTATCTTCGGGGTTCGTAATTGTCATGGAAATCCTGGAGATTCGTGGAATTTGAAAATTTAAATTCCAGGCCTGGAAAGTCATGGAAAATCAGTGTTTTTCATCATAGGTCATGGAAATATGTAATCTTGTGTAAAAAAAAAATTTGTTGGTATAAATCACCTCTATCCAATAACAATTACGGCAACAGCTTATCAAAACAAGGCTATGGCTTGGTTGTTGCAAGAGGTAATATTCAGACATTTTGCAGAAAAACATGGATCTTATTTTTGGAGTTACATCATCAGACAAATCTCCTAGATATTGATCCTTGGAGGTCATGGAATTTATTAATTTTCGTCATGAAAAGTCATGGAATTTCAAATACAGAAAGTTGAACCATGTACATGTAACTTGAGACATGTCCACTTGCAGGCTAAGAGAAGTTTTTGAAATTTTGCCGCTGAAATGTTCTTGAGCCATCATTCCAGTGGTTACATGTATGCTGGTAAGTTTTCAAAATTAGTTTCCTTACTCTGCAGTTGGACACTCGTTATGCAAAAGATTTGGGGGGTTTTATGGGTAAAGAGTTAATGTGTGAATCTCACAATTGACCATCTGACTGCTGAGTTTTTGAAGACAACATATTCGCTGGGCCTGCTAAATATTTTGAAAACAATTTAACTGAAAGATGTTGGTGGCTAAGCCACCAACAACTTTCAGTCAAATTGTTTTCAAAATATTCAGCAGTTTCAGTGTTATTGCACATTGAAATTACTGTCTGGTGGGTTACAGACAGCAGCGAGACAGTTAATGATTATATTTGTATTTTGTCACGTTTGTAAGCGTAAATCAAACACGATTTGTATTAGAAATTCAACTCTTGTGGTATTCAACTGTGATACATGTAATACAATTATATAATTAAATTCACCAAATACATGTATGTATGACGAAGCAAACCATTGATTTTCAAACTTGATTCAAATCTTGCTCGCCAGAATATCGCGATCTCCTCCTGGGCAGCATTTCCGTGATCGCTTTGCACACAGAGACAGCAGGCATTCCAGTCGAGAGCGTGGTGCATTTCATGGCCGACCAGACTTTTCACGCGATCGTTCACCGTTTAGAAGGTATGTAATCACGTAAATGTGTATATATGGTTTGATTATCAAGATGAGCAAATTGCTTAATCTTTTAATAGTCAAATTTGATCAAGAAAATTTCAACCTTCCCATAGAAAATGTACATACATATACAATTGCAGACCAAGAGAAGATTATTAGCACTGGAAGGTGCGGAAACCTTATAGTAATCACCGTGTCTGTCTGTCCGTCAACAATCTCTCGAAATCAGCATATCATACAGAACTGCTGCAGATATTTTAATGAAACTTGGTATATATTTTTATGATTTTTATTTTTTTTAAATAATATGAAGGCTTGAAATAAAATTGTTACCTACTGCATGGAGAAAGATATTTTCAATGATTACGGGGACAAACAATGTTTTCTAATTTCTTTTAAATATGCAATTGGAATGACCAGATCATTTAGCAAGCCAGTCATTCCCATGGTATTTATTCAAAATACATGTGGGTTTCTTGTGCCCTGCAAATGGACATTTCTCGAGACCATGACGGCTGAAACAGTTTTTGACTGACTTGTCCGTTAAAGAGTTAAGCCAACGCTATCATTAGCAGGACATCAAATTAAGCCGAGTCTAAGACTAACTACTAGTAGAAATATACCATGGTTAGTATGGTTTGTGTAATCATTAGGCTGGCTGTATGGTTTGTGTAATCATTAGGCTGGCTGTATGGTTTGTGTAATCATTAGGCTGGCTGTATGGTTTGTGTAATCATTAGGCTGGCTGTATGGTTTGTGTAATCATTAGCCTGGCTGTATGTTTTGTGTAATCATTAGGCTGGCTGTATGGTTTGTGTAATCATTAGGCTGGCTGTATGGTTTGTGTAATCATTAGGCTGGCTGTATGGTTTGTGTAATCATTAGGCTGGCTGTATGGTTTGTGTAATCATTAGGCTGGCTGTATGGTTTGTGTAATCATTGGGCTGGCTGTATGGTTTGTGTAATCATTGGGCTGGCTGTATGGTTTGTGTAATCATTAGGCTGGCTGTATGGTTTGTGTAATCATTAGGCTGGCTGTATGGTTTGTGTAATCATTAGGCTGGCTGTATGGTTTGTGTAATCATTAGGCTGGCTGTATGGTTTGTGTAATCATTAGGCTGGCTAGTTAGAATTTGGATCCTAAAGCTGACATATATGTAAGTAATATGCATACATGTACACCTTATGCATCGCTTTCAGAATATTTAAAAACCAATTTGTCTGGAAGTTATTGCTATAAGCACATGTACTTGGCATGCTTGGGATTGATATGCACATCTTATGCCATTCATGCTTAAAATGGAGGAATCCAGTTTTAGCTATACCCCGTCCATCACTAGCTAAACTCCACCCACACTTTGCTGTGTCGGGATCGGTCTATATGGCAGCAACAGCGCCCGGTCAAATTAGTTTCAAAATATTTAATTGAATAATTGTTATTGTGGTAAAGACACACTATTCGTACAACTTATGACTGACTCGATTGCAATGACTGGTCATTATTTTAGCGCCATATTCTCAGTTAATCATTTTGCCCCCAAACTTGGACACCTGCCTCTGTGTACTGAGAGGGCATGATACAATGATGTTGGGGTCGAAAGTTCAAGGGGTTTAGCTCAAGTTAGCAGTTTATATTTGAAGTTTGGTTAAGGATTCTAGAACCACACTTGAAGATATGCTTTCTTGTAATGGGAAGGGATGACATGCAGGCTTGCACAATTATTCGATTAATTGTGGTTATGTAAAAAAATATGATCGTGGACGATTACAAAACCAAATAATTGAATAATCGAAGATTTTCAATTGCCAAGATAGTTGTTTTTCATATGTAAAATTGGCTTACATTTTCCGGTGATATTAACCCTGTTGAATGTGAAAAATGGTTGTAAATACTGCATTACATCTATATTACTTATTTTATGACTTGTTTTGATGAAAGAAAACATTTAAATGTTTAAATCCGCCATTCTTTTTCAAACAAAGTTATCGGAGCATGCAACCCAGTGCCTTTTTGCCCCAGGGCAAGAATAATTTTGCCAGAATATCAATGTTTTTCAAACTAAACACTTTCGCTAATCATAAAATATTGCCCAATGCAGATTTGTTATAATTATTTTCATTAATAGCATCTATGTTTGGGCAAAATGTGCGCAAGCCAGTTAGAGAAATATGTAGCCTTAGAAAACCACTGCACCATAGTAAAACCACTGCGCCACACCTAGCTGAATATCCATTTTTCTTGGGCCGTTTTGGTCTTGCCAGATAGTATTATTTATAATAGCATATTAATTGTGATTTCTGAACACCTATTACTATCTGGCAATTAGACTGGAGTCAGTTTAGTTATCTTATCAGCGATACCAATTTTCGTTTTTTCAAGCATTGTGTTAACAATTCCCATTTGAAGTACAGTTTGTGGCTTTTTCCAGATATTTCCAATACTAGTGGTTTTGATAGCTTTATGCCTCCCCAACCCAGCATCACCAGTACAGCTGCGATTAATCAAATAATCGCGATTATTTATCTAAAATGATCGCGATTAAAAATACTGCATAATCGTGGAAGCCTAATGACATGATGACTTTGGGTCAACGGTCGTGGTCTCTGATACTTGTATTGGTAGGCATTCTCTATTTAGCATTTGTCTATGTAATTAGAATTATATTTTAAGTCAAGCCTCATTGCAATGACGTTGTAAAACTGAAACTCATACTTGCATTGCAACCACATTTCATCTCTTTCTATTAAATTTTTGTTTTACCTTAGTCTTTGTGAACTCCTGTAGTAGCTGTAACTATTATAGGGACAGCGGTTTTCCGTTTCAGAATTTGCCATTTTCCGCTTCACAAAATTGCTGATTCCGTTTCATAAACTATATCATCTAAGCTGCATGCACATTTAATAATAAAGTCAATAAAACTGTCAAATTTGTGTTGTGTGTTGTGTTATTAGTGTGTCCAGAAAATATGAAGTCAAAGTAGGGAAGATATCGGTAGCTAATGATTTACAATTTTAGATGAGAATGGCTGACTTTCTTGAGCAAATTGCTTCATCCATTAATTTCTGTTTGAAATATCATGTTTCCATTTCAATTCACAAAGATTTTGCAGAAAAATGGCCATTTTCATTTGATTTCTGTTTCAAAATACTTTTTCCATTTCAAATTACCAATTTCGTGAATTCTGTCTGTTTTCCGTTATTGCGGAAAACCGCTGCCCCTACTTATTACATGGTCCAGTGTAGATCGGAATTTGATAAAAATATGTCTGTTTGATATGGGTACCTTATTGTTCACCTCAATAACCATAGCAAATATGGTGGCATACAGTAAGCTCATAAATAAGTTAACCCTTACCATTCTGCTGTCAAAATTTAAACTTTTAAAATTAAATAAAAAGATGAACTGATGTTCATTTTCCACAAATTTTGTGGAAGATGTTGCTGTCATAGACACAGCAACATCATCCACTAAAATTGTTGAAAAATGTAGACCGGTTTCTTTCCTATTGTCACAGGTAAAGAAAGAAAATTTACATCAATGTGCTAAGGGTTAACATGTTTCCCAAAAAAATACCAGAGACATGTTAGAACAATTTTGAATCTGATGTAAGAGATGTTCTGTTGAATGTTTTGAAGATAATTGGATTGGAAGACATTATGTTCAAAATATTCAAAAGTATGTTTAATTTTATTTTAGAATCATTTTCATATGATATTCCCCCTACTGGCCAAACAATGTTGACCATTAAGAGGATTACAGAGCACTGACCCCATGATGCTTCCTACATGTAGATTGAACACTGACATATATTCATATTGCCTGCAATGCTATACCTGTACTTATGTGATGAAAATAATTTATTTTAAAATTTCCTTGTTCTACCTAGAAATAGATCTCCTGATCGAAGATGGCGAGGTAGGAGTAGGTCTCGTGACCGGCGTCGCAGTCGCTCACACGATAAGTCAAAGGAAAATGAGGATCAGTTCAAGGATAGTTATTCTGCGGGTATGACGGTACCACAACAGCAGGACTCCTCAGATGATGGGTAAGGAATTGAGGGTTCCATTTCGAGTTATGCTCCACCAATTCTTAGCTAATGAGTTATTGCGATGCCCTGCATGTCGTCCGGTGGTGGCGTCATCGTCCAATTTGCATTTAGCTCAACCTTCCTGTTTATATCTCAAATTGGGAACATGCTTCCTTATAATGACACACCATCTCACGATGATGTTGGGGTCAAAAGGTCACTGTGACAGTGGTAAAAACCTAGGTTTTTTCAACATTAACATTTTCCGTTTAGCTCGACTTTTACTGTTTATATCTTGGGTTTGGTTAATCGTACTCGACCCAAACCTGGACACATGCCTCCTTATAATGACCTGACATCACACAATGAGGTTGAGGTCAATGTTCAAGGTCACTGAAACCTTGATAAAAAAAACCTTGTTCTTTCAACATTAACAGTTTCCGTTTAGCTCAACCTTTCTGTTTATATCTCAGGTTTGGTTAATCATACTGGACCCAAATTTGGACTCATGCTTCCTTATATTGACACGACATCACACAATGACGTTGGGTCAAAAGGTGAAAGGTCAAGGTGACAGTCTAATATTAGATACTATTAGCGCTTACTCAGCAGATAAGGTGATTATTTTAAAAACTACAGAATGTTGGTCTTATGTCATTGTCCGTTATTCAATTTAGTATGTGTATGAAAACTGTTTTGGAAAGATTTAGTCGAGAAAACTTCAAATTTTCTCTGAACATATTTGTTTGCCGACCGAGATCAGATTATTTTTGCAAATTTACCACTAGAATGGCTGGCTCGATGAATGAGCCTGAGATTCCAGTGATAACATTGCAGAAATAGTCTTCTCTTAATCGGCAAATGTGCACTCACTAAGCAAATATTAAAGTTTTCGTGACCAATCTTGACCATCAAAGAGATTTCGAATGTTGCACACATGTGCACACGCTTGTACATATGCTACTTATTCTATGTTGACTTACATTGTATTTCAGGGACGACATTGATATGCCTGATGATGAAGAAGACGAGGATGCTGTCATTCAACGAAGACGTCGTGAAAGAGAGCGGCTTCTTCAGGTATTAACTGTCCCGCTGCTGCAAACCACCAGACAATAATTTCAATGAGCAAAAACTTGAGTTGCTGCATATTTTGAAAAACATTTGACTGAATGTTGTTGGTGGCTTAGCTACCAACAACTTTCAGTCAAATTGTTTTCAAAATAGTTACCACGTCCAGAGATATAACCCTTTGAATATGACGTCTGCAAAAACTCAGCAGCGAGACGGTTAAATTAAAGCTTCCCTCCTACTCTAGCCTAGGTCTCTAACTTGCATATTTATGATCAGAAGAAAAGCAACAGATATATATTTACGTTTACTTGCAGAGTTTGTTTTTTGACGTCAAGTATTTGTGATATTACATTGTCAAAATATAAAAATATACCACTTATTGTAAGATGTTGCAATTTGTGTATATTAGCTGTGTAATGCTCAAGGCACCAGACAATAATTTCAATGAGCAATAACTCTAGACCGGCTGAATATTTTGAAAACAATTTGACTGAAAGTTTTGTTGGTTGCTACCAACAACTTTCAGTCAAATTGGTTTCAAAATATTCTGCATCAGAGGTAAACCCCAAAGAAAATATAGTCTGCAGAAATTCAGCAGGTGAACAGTTAATGTGGTTTCGAGAAATTTTCTTTTGTAGACCAAAAGAAGAAAATTTTAGAAAACGTAACTCATTCCTGTGAAAGTTTTTAAAAATATTCTTTTGTTCTGCAAATTGCCAATTCCTTTATGAAAATTTGTATATTGTCTTGCCTAATATTTTCTGCATCATCTAAAGCTGGTAAAGAGCAGCATCTGTGCACAGTGGCTTTGAAATGAAAAATGTCGAATTGAAATCTGTGCAAAGAATATTTTTGAAAATTTATCACTGAACATGATGAAATGCTGAGCCAGTCGTTCCAGTGTTAAGTTTTCAAAAGTAGTCTGCTTAGCCTGCAAATGGACATTCAGTAGAATGTCACTCTGCAGGCCAAGTGAAGAATTTTGAAAATTTGCCATTTAAATTACGGGCTTGACTCGGTTACCGAGCCAGACATTTCAGAAGTAAAATTCAAAAATATTCTTTTCTTGGCATGCAAATGGACAGTGAGGGCTCACGCCCGCTAAAGAGGCTGGTTTGGATCGACGACCGACACAGGGTTAATAAGTTAACCCTTATAGTGAATAACTTTTATCATGAATCTGTTCTCATGTACCTGTATTTTCATTTGATATTTCTTTCGCACAGCGTCTAAACCCTCAGTCAGATCCATACAGTGAAGACAATAGCATACCCACTGCGGACAATAACAGCATTAATGATGGACTTAATGAAGGCAATGCGAGTAGTGTAAATAAAGAGGATATCAAAGACATATTTAATATGAACACGGATAGCACCAGTATACCGGGGCTGGACCTCATAGAGGAAAATGTTACTGTTATGGGACCCGTAATTGACAATACGAGGAACCCGTCGAAGCCTCCAAGTTTATCAAGTAGTGAGAAACAGGCGAGTGTCAAGGAAGATCGTTCCCCTCATCATCCTTCCCCGTGGCACAGCCCGAAACGTGGCAAGCGCGGTCAAAGTAGCTCTGATTCAGACTCGTCATCGAGTTATTCATCATCGTCTTCGGATAGCAGTGGTAGCGACGATTCTTCAGATGAATTTGATGTGAAGGAGATTGTGGACATGAATCGTGACTGGAACGAGGCGACTGATGCAGAGTTTAAGAGAGCAATGAAGATCCAGAGACGCTTACAAAGTACAGGAAGTGATAAAGGAGGGAAAGAGCAAAAAGAAGAAGGAAAAACAGTTGAAGACGTGGAAACTGAGGAGACGACGGCTGAGGTACCTGATGAAGAGCAGACTGAAGCAGGTTAGTACATGTACCTCTTAACCTTTTAATCCCGGAATTTATTCAAAAAAATTTAAATTTTCTCATAGAAAATGTCCCTTTGCAGACCAAGAGAAGACTTTTTTTTTAATTAACCACTCGCATGACTGGCCTGATTATCGAGACACTCATTCCAGTGGTAAATTTTCAAAAATGGGCCTTCTTTTGGACTGCAAATGGACATTTCTCAAAACCACTGCAGAAGCCATTTTTGGCTGATGTGAGTGTTAAAGGGTTAACCCTTTTATGCTCATTGCCAAGCTGGTAAAGAGCAGCATCTGTGCACAGTGGCTTTGAAATGAAAAATGTCGAATTGAAATCTGTGCAAAGACTATTTTTGAAAATTTATCACTGAACATGATGAAATGCTGAGCCAGTCGTTCCAGTGTTAAGTTTTCAAAAGTAGTCTTTGCTTAGCCTGCAAATGGACATTCAGTAGAACCAGAGTTATTGAAAAATGTCTTAAGAACAACAACAACAATAACGAGCACTCCATGCTCGCATTAACCCTTGCCTCTAGTGACATGGGTAACAATAGCATATTCAGTGATAGACCTGTCCTTTGCAAATTATTTACCCATATATTAGCCAACTATACCTTTTATCAGGCATATCTTAGCTATTTTAGCCAATAATTGAGGGATCCTTGCTAGTTATGCCCCACCAATTTCTAGCTAAGTTCCGCCCTCTTTATATTCGTGTTGGTATCAATTTATATACTTTGACCCTGAGTTACCAGAATCCCAATTTCAAGGTAGCTATGCAGGTAAGCTGTTGATTATTTTGAAACTAATTTAATGGCCCACTCAAATTAGTTTCAAAATATTCATGAAAATGTTTATTAAACAGTAAATCCATCAAAGACATACAATTCGTACAACTGACTGACTATATTAAACCCTTTAACTCTCAAACCAGCCAAAAATGGCTTCTATAGTGATCTTGAGAAATATCAATTTGCAGACCAAGAGAAGACTAATTTTGAAAATTTACCACTGGAGTGACTGGCTCGATAACCGAGCCAGTCATTCCAGTGCTAAACTTTAAAAAATAGTCTTCTCTTGGTCTGCAAATTGACATTTTCTGTGAAAAAGTTTTCTTGAATAAGTTCAAGGCTTAATCAAGGTGTAAAGGGTAAATGACAGAGTTACAATGTACATGTCATTAGCTCATCTGGCCCGAAGGGCCAAGTGAGTTTATGTCATGGCGACTGTCCGTCAACTTTTCCTGTAAAACACTACTCCTCATTAACCACTTGGCCGATTTCAACCAAATTTGGCTGGCGGGGCTCTATGGTAGTAGGCTCCAGAATTTCCATTCGGAATTTTGAATCATCAATTTTTTGGGTGAAAATCTAGACTTTATGAAAAATGTACCGGAAATTGTCAAATTGCTTCTTCTTACCATTCTGAATGATATCAACCAAATTTGGTTTTAGGCTCCAGAAATTACATTCGTAATTTTGATTCATCCATTTTTTGGGTGAAAATCTTAAATTTATGAAAAATGTATCGGAATTTGTCAAATTGCTTTTTCTCCTTACGATTCTGAGCGATTTCAACCAAATTTGGATGAAAGGATCCTATGGCCATAGGCTCTAGAACTGCCATTCAGAATATTGATTCGTCAATTTTTTGGGTAAATTCCTAAGATGCTACTCTTCTATTTCAACCAAATTTTGTTAGATGGATTCTATGGTGATAGGCTCCAGAAATTCCATTTCAGAATTTTGATTCATCGATTTTTTTTTTTTGGTTGAAAATATTATATTTTATCACAAATTTACCGGAAATTGTCAAATTGCTTCTTCCTGTCAACTTATCTGATTTCAAGCAAATATGGCCAAAAGGATCCTATGGTCATAGGCTCTAAAAACTTGCTTTCAGAATTGTTATTCATCAAATTTTTGGGGTGAAAATCTTAGATTTTATGAAGAATCTACCGGAAATGGTCAAAATGCTACTACTCCATGGCTGCTTGACATATTTCAACAAAATTTAACCAGATGGATTCTGTGGTGGTACGCTCTAGAACTTCTATTCAGAATTCGATTGATCAATTTCTTGGGTGAAAATCTTAGATTTTATGACAAATTTTCAAATTGGTTCTTCTTGTCAACTTAACTGATTTCAAGCAAATATAGCCAAAAGGATCCTAAGATCATAGGTTCTAGAATTTACATTCAGAATTTTGATACATCAAATTTTTTGGGTAAAAATCTTACATTTTATTACAAATTTACCGGAAATTGTCAAATTGCTTCTTCTTACTGCTTTGAGCAATTTCAACCAAACTTGGCTGAAATGATCCTATGATCATAGGCGCCAGAATTTTCATTCAGAATTTTGTTTGGTAGGTTTTTCCCGTGAAAATTCTTCTTCCATCTTGTTTACTATAACGAATCATGTACATTTATTTAAATGCAAGTGCTTCAAATGCTAATGGTCCAGGTGAGCGTCACAGGCCCTTGGTCCTCTTGTTCATTATGCATTTTGATTGTGACATCAGCCTAAGTGTTACGTAATGGAGGAATCCAGTTTTAGCCATGCACCGCCCATGTCTAGCTAAGCTCCACCCACGCTTTGCCCATGCTGGGATCGATCGATCCATGCACTCTCTGAGTTTCAGTTTCCAGAAAACTACGCAGGTAAGCTGTTGAATATTTTGAAACTAATTTAACTGGTTGCTGTTGCTGCTTAGTCAAATTAGTTTCAAAATATTCTGCAGCATGTTTATTAAATAGTAAAGACGTACAACAACGCTTAGTTCGTCATCAATTAAGCATTCGTGACGAACTTAGCTAAGGCATTCATGATGTAATTGATTATGACATCACCTTACATGTCATATAGTTGATTATGATGTCATATGATTGATGGATAAACTGGAATCCTCTATTGATTATGCTGTCATATACTAGTGACTGATTTGATCCCTCCATTGTCCCGCTAAACTGTTGTTTTATTTTCTTTTTTTCAGGCAATGACAAAAGCAAGGCTGGTGATGATCAGAAGTTTCGTAATGGCATGGACATGTTTGCAGAGGAGACGGATATGTTCAGCGAGAAGTATAATGTATGTGATGAGGATTTAGCCGCTTAACCCTTACCTCGCTGGTGTCAAAATTTTTAATTTTCAAATTGAATTGAAAGATGAACTGGTGTTAATTTTTCAACAAATTTGGTGGGAGATGGTGCTGTCGTAGACATTGTTGAAAAATGTACACCAGTTTCTGTGATATTGACACAATAAAAGATAGAATATTAACATCAGAGTGGTACTGGTTAACCCTCTCAAACCAGAAACAACTAATTTTTGTCTCGCCTGCAAAGCAGGATCGAGACATAGGTATCACTTTTCTGGCGACTGCGGCGACGGCGTAAACTTTTAAGTTAAGTTCCTGATCCAATTGGAACCAAACTTGGGTGTATGGTAATATACATCAAAAGGAAGCAGCCCGCTGATGAAAAGGCCATGAGGTCAAGGTTACAGGGGTCAAAGGTTACATTATAATCTTTGTTAATATTTTACGTTACGTTTTTGCATTAAACAAAAGTTATTGCCTTATATCTCAGCAATGCCTGATCCAATTAGAACCAAACTTGGATACATGGAGATATACATCGAAAGGAAGCAGCACGCTGATGCAGGCATCATGCGTTCAAGGTTATGGGGTCAAAGGTCACGGTTTAATCTTTGTGAATATTTTACGTTAATTTTTTGCGCTAAACAAAAGTTATTGTCATATCTCAGCAATGCCTGATCCAATTGGATACACGGTTACCAATAATGATAGGATCTAACATGATGTTGGGGTCAGAAGCTCAAAGGTCAATATCACTGTGACCTTGATACAGAACTCTGCTTTTTCAACATTAAGTTTTTGCGTTTAGCAAAACCTGTCAGCTTTTATTTCAGGATTGGTTAAGCCTATTGCAAGTAAACTTGGATACATGGTTACCTATAATGATAGGATGCAGCAGGATGATATTTTGATGACAAAGTCAAAGGTCAAGGTTACTCTGACCTTGATATAGAACTCTGTGCTATTTCAACATTAAGTTTTTGCATTTAGCAAAGCTTTTCAGCTTATATTGCAGGATTGGTTAAGACTATTACAACTAAACTTGGATATATGGTTACCTATAATGTTAGGAATCAGCATGATGATGTTGGTGTCAGAAGGTCAAAGATCAATATCACTGTGACTTTGATACAGAACTCTGCTTTTTCAACATTAAGTTTTTGCGTTTAGCAAAACGTCTTGGCTTATATTTCAGGATTGGTTAAGCCTATTGCATCTAAACTTGGATACACGGTTACCTATAATGATAGGATGCAACATGATGATGTTGGGATCACAAGGTCAAAGGTTACGGTCACTGTGACCTTGATATAGAACTCTGCTATTTCAACATTAAGTTTTTGCGTTTAGCAAAACTTTTCCGCTTATATTTCAGCATTGGTTAAGGCTATTACAACTTGGAAACCTGGTTACCTATAATGTTAGGAAGCAGCATGATAACATTGAGGGCAGAAGGTCAAAGGTCAAGGTAACTGTGACAAACAGGGGACAGGCGAGACACTTAATTCCGCAGAATTCTTGTTTATGATTTAGGGAATATTCTCTTAAGATTATTTTGAAACTAATTTGACTGGGAACTGTTGTTACTTATGGCAGCAACATGTTCCAGTCAAATAGGTTTCAAAATCTTCAACAGCTTTGGTATATATAGTTGTCTTGAAATTGAGATGCTGGCGTTTCAGGTGTTAAAGGGTTAGATGTTATATTGAGTAAATATTTTTCCATAGTTAGACATTTAGCCCTTTAATTGTCATGATTTGGCAAGAAATTTGAAATTCTGGCGTAGCAATGTCCATTTACAGGTCAAAAGAAGACTTTGAAAATTTACCACTGCAATTACTGGCTCAATAATTTAGCTAGTCATTCCAATGGTAAATTTAAAACTTCTGACCCGCAAATGGACAATGTGTCAAGACCACTGCAAAGGCCAGTTTTGGCCGGCTTGACCAGTCAAGGGTTAAGTTATTTGAACAAATGTATTATGATGTATCTCATCCAATATCTAGCCATTCTCGTCATTTAGCGGAGATGAGATTTTTTCTATTTTTATAGATTTTCAAGACGAATCGTACAAGTGTCTTGAAGATGATATAGATTAGGATTATAGAGCACTATAACCCTTTAACACTCATTTATCAGCCAAAAGCGACTTCTGCAGTGGTCTTGAGAAATGTCCATTTGCAAACAAAAAGAAAATAATTTTTGAAAATTTACCACTGGAATGACTGGCTCGATAACCAAGCCAGTCATTCCAGTGGTAAATTTTCAAAAATAGTCTCTTGGTTTGCAACTAGACACTTTCTATGAGAAAATTTAAATTTTTTTGAATAAATTCGAGGGTTAAAGTTAGTCAAATTATGTTGATTCATCAGCTCTAATTTTCAGTGAATTGCAGAAATACTGGTCAATTCTTTGCCCATTAATGGTCATGATTGGTCAAGAAAATCTAAATTTGTGCTAAATTGCAGGCCGAGAGAAGATAATTTTGAAAATTTATCGCTGGAATGACTGACACGGTTACCGAGTCAGTCATTCCAGTGGTAAATTTTACAAAAATTCATTCTATTGTCCTGCAAATGGATATTCCTCGGGACAATTGCATAGGTTTTTTGATTCACCTCCCAATTAAAAGTCTAATTGGTTTAGGAGAGCGTTACAATTTCTGAGTCAAGAAAGGCTGACACTTCGCATCCTTTTTTTCCCTCGAGATTGATTGATTCGATCACATCACTGATTTAGTGATCATAGTGTGTCATGTGATTTAGGCTCAAATACAAAAGATTCTTTATCATGTAATGACAAGCCTGTTAATATTTTGAAACTAATTTGACTGCCTGAGGAAACGACAACAACAACTGTCAGTTAAATTAGTTTCAAAATATGCAGCAACTTACAAATGTAACTGTATGGTTGCATCTAGAACACACTAGCAAACTTAGTAGATAGAGCTTACATGTATATGACATCATTGAAATACTACTTGACTATGGCACACTGTAGAGGTTTTATTTTACAAAATGTATTTGCTGAAAGTTGCATTATGCCAGTTTTCATGGAATAGAGAGACGTATCAACATTCCGCTATTAACCATTTTATCTTCAAATTTGTTAGCCTTATTAACCGCTCGATGGATTTCAATCTAATTTTGCTGGAAGGACCCTATGGGTGTAGGCTTCAGAACTTGTATACATAATTTTTATTGGTCGATTTTATGAAAAATTTACCGGAAATTGTCAAAACACTATTCCTCATTAACCGCTTGGAGGCTTCAGAACATATATACAGAATTTTGATTGGTAAGTTTTTGGGTGAAAATCTTAGATTTTATGAAAAATTTATTGGAAATTGTCAAAATACAACTACTCATTAACCGCTTGGCAGATTTCAACCTAATTTAGATGGAAGGACATATGGGGTGGAGGCCTCAGATATATACAGAATTTTGATTGGGCAATGAAAATCTTAGATTTTATGAAAAACTTACAGGAAGGTGTCAAAGCGCTACACCTCATTAACCTCTTGCCAGATTTCGATTTAATTCAGCTAGAGGCTAGAACTTGTATACCAAATTTTGATTGATCATGTTTTTTCGGTGAAAAATGGAGATTCTGCAAATTCAGGATTAAAAGTGTTAAAGTCAATTCAAACGCATGTACAGTACAAAGTGGACAGCACTTAGCTAGAAATAGGCGGGGCATAGCTAGAAATGGGTGGGGCATAGCTAGAAATGTATCCATCTTAGTCATAGCAGTGTATATGAGGTAATTTTCATATATTTGATGTCGATCTTGAATACAACATTTTAAACATATTATCATAGTGTGTTCTTTACAGAGTCCATCAACAATGGGTTATCTAAAGACAGCACATGAAAATCCAAATCTCACTGATAACTGGGACGATGCTGAAGGATACTACAGTAAGTGGCTATACCACACCCTACCTGAACATGCTATCAAATGGAGCCCATAAGAAATGGGCTACATCAGTGTCTTTGATCTCTCTTGGGATTACATTTCAGTGAATTTATCCATCCATGCTTGTCAGTAGTGAGTTATCTGATTGTTATCCGCTCGCATTAATGTTTGGGGCGAGATCGCTTTTGTATGTGTTATACCACCCATTCGAAATTAGTTTTAGATTGTTGAGAACCCAATCCTGATATCTCATTGTGCTCATTCATACATACATGCACAAGTACATCCATAACTACCATTTATCACTTCCATACTGTCAGACTGAGAGGACTGAAAACTAAATTCAGAATATAGTTTATAATCAAAACATCCTCTTGTATCAACCATGCCTCAAAGCGATCAAAATGATAGTTGTCAATTAACCCTTACCACTCCGATGTCAAATTTTTTAAATTTCAAATTAAATTAAAAGATGAACTGGTGTTCATTTTTCAAAAATTTGGTGGAAGATGTTGCTGTCATAGACAGCAACATCGTCCACCAAAATTGTTGAAAAATCTACACCAGTTACTTTGCTATCGACAAAGTAAAAGATAGAATATTGACATCAGAGTGGTACGGGTTAAATATTTAAGTGGTCAAGATTGGAATTTTCATTTAGTGAAGTTAAATAGAAAACTATTTTTGTAAATTTATCACTGGATTATTTACAAAATTAGCCCATATTACGACTGCAGGGTTAATTGTTAAGAAAATCCAAAGTTTAGCTTTGTCCATTTGCAGGCCAAGTTGACACAGGTGGGGTTAATGTTTCATGGTTTTATTTCAGGGGTTCGTATCGGTGAACTACTGGACAAGCGCTACTCTATATATGGCTTTACGGGTCAAGGTGTGTTCAGTAATGTTGTCCGTGCTCGCGATGCTGCCCGGGGCAGTCACGATGTCGCAATTAAGATCATTCGCAACAACGAGATGATGTGAGTTATTATAGTTGAAGGGGATAATCTTATAAATTTCCCACTAATATAAATGGTTAGTTTGGTTACCATGCCGGGTAATTCTAATCGAACATTTTCAAAAATATTCTCTCGATCTGTATATGCCTTAATGCACAATATCGAAGTCAGACAATTCTGTTGCTCACCTGTTACAATTACTGTCTTAGCCAGCTATGTATGGCTGTATGCTACAGTACAGCGGTGAAATAACATGTTTCCAAAGCAAAATAAAGCGTACTGTTGAATATGTTGTACTTGATTGGAAGCCATTGCTGCCTTAATCTTCCAATAAAATTAAGTCCAAAATATTCAACAACATTTCTTAGGTCATGTTCACAATATTGTTCTATATAACATGTTTTTATCTCACGTTCCCTTTCCAGGTCAAGTGACCTTATGCCGTGGTGACCATTCATCGTGTGTCCATTCGTCGTCCCTCCGTCATCTGTCAAATTTTCCTTTAAACCACTTATTCTCAAAAACCACTAGGCCGATTTCAATTATATTTGGCAGGAAGCATCCTTAGGGCATAGGGATCCAAGTTTGTTCAAACGAATCCGATCGGCCATCTTGGATTTTGGCCAATTTTTAGAAACGTCTAAAAAATCTCCGAAACCACTTGGGGGATTGATGCAAACCTCATGAAATTTGATCTAGGGAAAGAGCTGAAGCAAGTTTGTTCAAGGGAACTTGATTGGTCAAATGGTTAGGCGACCATCTTGGATGACCTAGTTTTAGTGAAAATTTCTTCTCCAGAACCACTGAACGGATCGAGCCGGAATGTGGCAAATATGATTATGGCCTAAGGGCCATTAAAGTTTGTTCACGGGAAGTTGATGCATAAAAAAACATGGCCACCATGGACCAATCAAGATGTAGTGTGTTTGGTGGCCATAGTGGATATTTTTATTTGATGGATTTTGGAGCCGAAATTGGTTTGATATAGGTTTTTGGTTATTCTGACTTCAAATTGTCATTTTCAAAAATCTCGGATAAACGGTTTGGCGACCATCTTGGATCATTTTCCTGCCAAAGACTCCCATACTAAAGCAATGGGAAATTTAAAATGTCTTCTCCAGAACTACTTGGCCGATTTCAAGTATATTTGAGAGGAAGCATCCTTAGGCCATAGGGATCCAAGTTTGTTCAAAGAAATCAAATTGGTTAATTTGGCTGGCGGCCATCTTGGATTTTGGCCCCATACTAAAGCAATGGGAAATTTAAAATGTCTTCTCGAGAACTGCTAGGCCGATTTCAAGTATATTTGAGAGGAAGCATCCTTAGGCCATAGAGATCCAAGTTTGTTCAAAGAAAGCAGATCGGCCAATTTGGCTGGTGGCCATCTTGGATTTTGGCCGATTTTTTAAAACGTCTTTAAAAATCTTCTCCAAAACCGCTTGGTGGATCGATGCAAGAGCTGAACCAAGTTTGTTCGAGGGAATTTGAGTGGCCAAATTTATCGGCGCCCATCTTGGATGACCTAGTTTTTGCAAAAACGACCTCCAGAACTGCTAAACAGATCGGCCGGACATTTGGTAGATATGAGTGGGCTTAAGGTCCATTAAACTTTGTTCATTGGAAGTTGATCCATCAGAAAACTGCCACGTGGACCAATCGAAATGTTTGGTGGCCATATTGTATAGTATTATTTGATAGATTTTGAAGCCAAAATTGGGTTTTTTTAATAGGTTTTTGGGTATTCTGATCTCAAATTTCTCATTTGGGATCTTTTTCCCACCAAAAACTCCCATACAAAAGCAATGGGAAATTTTTAATGTCTTCTTGAGAAATTCTTTACTGATTTCAAGTATGTTTGGCAGGAAGCATCCTTAGGGCATAGGGATCCAAGTTTGTTTAAAGGAAGCCAATCGGCCAAGGTGGATTTTGGCTGATTTTTAGAAACGTCTGCATGAGGGATCAATTCAAAACTCATGAAACATCATCTGGAGTAACGGCTGAACCAATATTGTTTAAGGGAACTTGATTGGCCAAATGCTTCGGCGGCCATCCAGATGGCTTAGTTTTTCGCGAAAACGACTTCTCCAGAACTGCTAAATGGATCGGCCTGACATTTGGTAGATATGATTGGTCTTAAGAGCCATTAAACTTTGTTCACGGGAAGTTGATCCATCAGAAAACCTTGCCGCTGTTGACCAATCAAAATGGTTGGCGGTCATATTGCATAGTTTTATTTGATGGATTTTGAAGCCAAAATTGGTTTTATATAGGTTTTTGGGTATTCTGATCTCAAATTTCTCATTTTCAAAACTGTCGGATAAACGGTTTGGTGGCCATCTTGGATCTTTTTCCCACCAAAAACTCCCATACAAAAGCAATGGGAAATTTTTAATGTCGTTTCGAGAAATGCTTGGCTGATTTCAAGTATATTTGGCAGGAAGCATCCTTAGGGCATAGGGATCTAAGTTTGTTTAAACGAAGCCAATCGGCCAGTTTGGATTTTGGCTGATTTTTAGAAACGTCTAAAAATCTCGGAAACTGCATGAGGGATCGATTCAAAACTCAGGAAACATCATCTGGAGTAACGGCTGAACCAAGTTTGTTTAAGGGAGCTTGATTGGCCAAATGCTTCAGCGGCCATCGTGGATGACCTAGTTTTCGCAAAAATAGCTTCCAGAACCGCTGAACGGATTCGGCCGAAATTTGGGAGAGATATTATTAGGGCCTAAGCACCATTAAAGTTTATACATGGAAAGTTTATACATGGAAAGTTTATACATGGAAAGTTTATACATGGAAAGTTTATACATGGAAAGTTTATACATGGAAAGTTTATACATGGAAAGTTTATACATTAAAAAAAAGGCCGCCATGAATTAATCAAAATTTTGTGTTTTTGGTGGACATGTATTTTCTGCAAATTTCTGAGAAAATCATAAAAAGACTGCTTATTAACCGCTGGGCCAATTTTAATTAATCTTGGCTAAACCTTCTTCAGAGAAATTAGATTGGTCAATTTTTCCAGTGGTCATCTCATCTTGTTCAGTTGTGCCAATGGCCAATAATTCCAGGTCCGCGATACAGGCCCCTTGAGCCTCTTGTTGTTTTTATTTTGGAAACATTTTAACTTAGTTATGAGCTGTACTGTGTTGGCAAACCTACTCTAAGACACCCCCCCCCCCCCCCCTCTGCCTTTTGGATCCAAAAGATTAGCTATTGAATGCTCACATTTGTTCAAGAATATATCAATTATTCTCATACAATATGTTCATTTGCAGATGAAGAGATTGTTTTTGAAAATTTACCTCTGGAATGACTGGGTCGAAACCGAGCCAGTCATTCCAGTGGTACATTAAAAAAAATAGTCTTCTCTTGGTCTGCAAATGGAGATTTCTCAAGACCACTGTCGAAGCTGTTTTGGCTGATACAAGTGTTAAAAGGTATATGTTCCTTTCAATTGACATTATGCTGTATTATTGGTAGGAGTTCCTAGATGAACTTTATAGAATTTTTCACTGTTTGCAGGCACAAGACCGGCTTGAAAGAGTTGGAATTCTTACGAAAGCTGAATGATTTAGATCCAGATGACAAGTTCCATTGCTTGAGGTTAAACCGGCATTTCTTCCACAAACAACATCTCTGCCTCGTATTCGAGTCACTCAGGTATTTATTAGATACTAATGAGATATCATCTATTTTATGTAGATTATTCTGGACAATTTGTTCCAAACAGTGATATATCAATACAAGATAAAATTCTGTAGTATTTTCTAACTATCAAATAACCCCCAAGAGCATCACAATTTGATCTGCCAGTCAAAAGATTGTGATAAATACCTTTTACAATCTGAAAAGAATGCATACGTCAATAGTCTCTGATTGAAGTTCTTGTTATATTGTATAATTTCAGTATGAACCTGCGAGAAGTGCTGAAGAAATATGGCAAGGATATCGGCTTGCATGTGAAAGCAGTGCGCTCCTATGCTCAGCAGCTGCTGCTTTCTCTAAAGCTCCTAAAGCGTGCCTGTATTTTACATGCTGACATCAAACCAGACAACATACTGGTACGTAGGCTCTCACGATCACATGATTAAATCCAAAATTGTGATTATTTTTTAAATCGTTAATTTATATGAGTACGGATTAACTAATCGAATAATCATGAATACATGTAGTTTCTACTGCATATAATATTTCAAAACACACCTTTTAATTACTCTTAACTTTAATGCGATCAGTCACCAAAAGTGACATCTTGCGTAGAGAATGTATGTCTATTTGTAGGCCAAGAGATGACTATTTTTGAAAATGCATAACTGGAATGACTGACTCGAGCATTAAGCCAGGCATTCCAGGGATACATTTTCAGAAAAATTTACTTCTCTTTGCCTGCGAATGTATATTTCTAAACACCATTGCAGCTTTCGTCACTAATATGCCTTTGTTGTTATATGTATCTTTGAGGCTGACTAATCGAGTAATCGTGATTATTCTTAAGTAATCGATCACGATAACTCAAAGCAATAATCACACAAGCCCACTGGTATGTATTCTATAGTATTGTCTCCCCCTCCTGCTCCCCCCCCCCATTGCTTTGTGAAATTCAAAAGTGTGGGTGTGTGTGATTGGGTTTGTGATTAAATACACCCTGGCATGTGTCCGTCATTGCAGATTTTGGCTTCTATTCACTAACTTATATTCTCTAATTGAAGTATATTAATGGAATATTATAGGTGTGTTGGTCAAAGGACTAAGAATAAGCCTATTATCCTTTTGTTCCTTCATACCTATATCATTTATGTTCTGCCAACCATGTGTGCATGTGTAAGTGCATGTGTTTTTTGTTTTCATTTAATAGCCTAGCTACTACATAGAATATGTTGATCAAAATCACAGTATATAACTTTAGATAAAACCACACAAGAAAGCAGTTTAATATTTCAACAACCAACATTAAATCTGATGCCAGGTGAGCATTATGACCCTTGAATCATTTATTAATGCCTTCACCATGTATCACGAGATGATTATTGTAATCGGTGTGTGCATGTTCATGTATCCGGCAAGGTGACTCAACTTCTACCATCTGGAGTAATCTTGACCAAATATTGGCGGGTCAGGGTAAAAAAGAACCATAATTTTGTGGCTAAATGAGCAAAGGGTCAATGTTATTGAAATGGGAGGGCATTACGAGACTCTTGAATTCTATGGGAGTATGCTACTATTTACTCACTGTTGATTCGCCAACCGCTATCACATTTCCTAATATTTGAAGAAGTCTTTGTGGGTGGTGTTTGTGTGGATACATCATTTGTTAACCCATTTTGTATCAACTTAACCCTTTATTGGTCAAAGTAACCAAAAACCAACTTTGTAGTGGTCTTCAGACATGGCTATTTAAAAGGCTGAGAGAAGAGTATTTTTGAAAATTTACTACTAGAATGACTGGCTCGGTTACCAAGCCAGTTATTCTAGTGGTAAATTGTCAAAAATACTCTTCTCGGCCTGCAGATAGACACTGGCTAAGTAAAAACTTTAATTTCTTTACTGTTACTCCCCTTTAATGGTCAAGGCGGTGAAAAAAAATTGAGTGGTAAATTTACAAAAAAATTGTCTTCTAAAATTAAAATATCTTGAGAAAAATTGACCATCAAAATGTTTAATTGATATATCAAGTAGTATTTTGAGCGCTTTGAGGCGCTGTTGACACAAGAGTGTTAATGAAAATTAGCATGGAACTGTTGAATATTTTGAAATTGCTTTAACTGGCAGCTAGCTATTGCTGCCTAAGCAGCAACAGCTTCCAGTTAAAGAAATTTCAATATCTTCAACATATCATCGGGGATTGTTCACTAATCACAGTGTTCCAGGTTCTTTTCAGTTAAAGCATCATAAAAATAAATATTGTTTATTAACCAAACCCTGATACATATAGAAATACATAAACAATCATACACCCCTCTGTTGTTGTCAAATTTTTATGGTTATTTAATATTGCAGGTGAATGACAGCAAGTTAGTATTAAAGTTGTGTGATTTTGGCTCTGCTTCACACGTATCCGACAATGATATCACGCCGTATCTTGTCAGCAGATTCTACCGAGCACCAGAAATCAGTAAGTTATTATTCATGTTATATGTAATATCAGGTCAAGACAAACGAGCTACGTATGACATACAATTCCTCTACTTTTGTGACAGATTCATAATCGATCTTGATGTCATTTGATTGTGATATCAGCTTACAAGTGGCGTATTTGATTATAACATAATCAGATACTTGAGTGACGGGTGGGATCCCTCCATAGATTTCTGTGTGACCAACTGTCATGTCTGAATTTCATATTTACTATAGTTGTTTTTATAGCACATTATTTTCAGATTCTTATAGAAATTTGAAACACTAGCTTTTTCCGAACAATGCAGAATGATATTAGTATTCTTATTTGAAAAATTAATCTTTATTTGTATAAATACCTAGATATCACCAATTTGTAGTCACATCCTTGATAGAGGTCGCAGGACAGTCTCTGATGTTGAACTATTCTAATGGACCTTTCCAGTTTTGGCTAAGCCCTGCCCATCGCGAGCAATGCTCCACTTACACCTCGCTCGTGTTGGAATCGATCGATCCCTGAACTCCCTGGCTATCAATTTCCAGAAACTATACAGATAAGCTGTTAAAGTTGCTGCCTATGTTTCGTACAACAACGCACAGTCCATCTTCAATTATGTGTTTGTGACGTACTTATCTGCCTCATTCGTGACGTCGTTGATTATGATGTCATTCTACACGTCACATAGTTAATTATGACATCATATGGTGGATGGATAGAGTGGAAAGGGCTATATCTTTGCATCTTCAAATGGCAAATAGAAGTCACGGCTAAATTTCAGCAGTTTGTGTAAAAGAGATTACTGTGTGTTAACTAAAATAATAACTGTTAAAATAATAACTTTTGTTTACTAAATATTTTTGTGGAGCTTTATGGGAAGCATAGAATGGCTCGACATAGCAATCCAAATGGCATACCAGCGTGCGGTGTGCTGATGAATGTTAATGTTATTCAATGTACATTTAATTCATCAAGCGCGTATCCGATCCTAATAAAACTACAAATTTGTTCTATACAATCATTAGATTAGAAGAATGTTTTTGAAGGTACATTTAATTCATCAAGTGAAAGGGTTTATTCGATCTTGATAAAACTTCAGATTTTTTATCATTGCATCCAGTCTGCCTCTGGAAGTAATTGTCATGCCCATACAGAAGTTGAGTATCTCGACATAGCGATTCAAATGGCGTCCGGCGTTCACTAAGAATTAGGTAAATGTTAAAAGTTTTTCAATGGAAAGTTTTTCAATGAATCTTTAATTCATCAAGGACTTAGCTGATCTTAATAAAATACTACATCTATACCGTCATTGCATCTAGTTGGTATCATAAGTGAAATAATTTTCAAAATTTTACCATATTTTTACGGGATTTGGACTTTGTTTATTTTGCACCAAGAATGAGGTAAATGTTATAGTCTTTCAATGGACATTGAATTCATTAAGGGCTTATCCGATGTCAATAAAACTGTTCAGATTTGTTCTATGCCACCATTGCATTCAGACCCCATCATAAAAAAAATGATTTTCAAATTGTTTACATATTCTTATGTGATTTCGAGTTAGCTTATTCCTGTGTGATTTGGCTCCTTTAAAGAATTAGAAGAAGAAACTTACTGCCACGCATGTGTGCTATGCGGAAAAACTAAATGGCTCATCACGCAGGATACAGTCCATCTAGTTTGTGATTATGATGATCAGATGATTATGATCATAACACATGTCAGAGTGTAAAATGCTGTGAAATGATTTCTGCATCCCCTACATATGGCATATTGTTTCATAGCTGGTATAAAATGAGATGAGTTTTCCTTTAGATCATTTGTGCTGTTATTAAAGGTGAATAGTCATGCTAAAATAACCAATACTTAACCACCACCAGTAACATAGTGATACATGTATCAATGAAACTCTATTATGAGACTAGGTAAGGATTTATTAATCAAGAACTGTGCAACAGTACTAAGCCGTTATGAAACTATTCACTCAGTACAGTGAGTTACCCAGCAGGTGTGTAATGTATGGTAGGTGGGTCTTGTTTAAAGTAGATTGTATCTATACCTGATCTCATAATAGCCTTAGTGAAACAGAAATTTTATAGCTCGATGTTACGGATAGGCGTTAGACACTGATTTTTTTTGACATTACATTTCAGCTTTAATCAATCGACCACTGAAATTTCATATTACTTAAATGGGTGTTTAGTTTCAAAGCAATGCGGCTGAATGATGTTGGTGGTCATTTTCAAAATGTACCGCAGCCTTTCTTCTACTAACTCTGTAATTATTAGCCATTGTTGACAATATTTTATTGTTTCTATGGTAAGGTACGAGTCACACTGTGATGTTTATTTTTCAGTCTTAGGTATGGGCTATGACCACCATATAGACATGTGGTCAGTCGGCTTGACCATCTTTGAACTGTACACTGGAAAGATCCTATTTCCCGGCTCTTCTAACAATGAGATGTTGAAGTTCATGATGGACCTAAAGGGAAAGATGCCGAATCGTATGATCCGGAAAGGCATGTTTAAAGAGCAGCACTTTGACCCGAGCTACAACTTCTTGTATCATGAGGTGGATAAAATTACTCATAGGGTAAGATTGCAGGAGTCTTTTCATTACATAACCTGCTAACACACTACTGGTCAAGCCGGCCAAAAAAAACTGTATTAATGTCCATTTGCTGGCCAAGATAAGACTATTTTTGAAAATTTACCACTGGAATGACTCCAGCCAGTCATTCCAGTGGTAAATTTTCAAAAATTATCTTCTCTTGGCCTGCAAATAGACATTCCGTATGCAAATATTTTGATCTTCTTGATCAATTTTGTCCATTAAGAAGTTAAATATTAAATGGATTTTAAAACTTTTAACGCTTTTATCTTTAAACTTATTCAAGAACATTTAGATTTTCTCAAAGAAACTGTCCATTCAAATGCAGCCCAAGTGAAAGCTATTGAGCCAGTCATGCCTGTGGTAAATTAAAATTAATAGCCTTCTTGGTCTGGATGGACATTTCCCAAAACTATTGCAGAGGCCACTTTTGGCCAACCTAGTGTATCTTTCACCCTACTGCTACATTTTGCCACACATGGACACATGTGTATCTGTCACACTACTGAGCCATCATCCACACATGGACATACGTCTATCTTTCACATTACTGCTACCTTCATTACCTTTCAATGATACATAGACTCCTATCATTAACACCATTTTAGCACTGTCTGTCACAAACTTGACATTGTGTACATGTATGTCAGGTTCCATATTACTCTGATGCATATATTGTGTAACAAATAATAGTTTTTCTTTTTATAATCATCAGTGTTCATGATAGCATCTATGTACATGTAGATGCAGGTGTATGTCAAGTCTGTGTTGAAATTGACTTGCATAGATGTTAACGGTTTGGTTGTCTGACTAAAGCTAAAGTGGCATGTAAAGAGTTAGATAATCACATCTGTTTGTCTTCCACAAGACGCATCCAGTTAATCGAGCCCAATAATTTGTACATGCGATATGATACATATATGATAGTTATTCTATTGGACATTTATATAGTAGATGTTATTATCGCATGTTTCACACATGTAGCAAAATTGGTGATAATGGACCTTTCCATTTTTAGCTATGCCCCGCCCATCACTAGCTAAGCTCCACCCACACCTCGCCGTGTTTGGATTGATCGATCCCCGAATGCCCTAGCTATCAATTTCCTGAAAACTATACAGGGAAGCTGTTGAATATTTTGTAACCAATTATACTGGGTGCCCAGTCAAATTAGTTTCAAAATAGTCAACAGAATATTTATTAGATAGTAAAAGCAAACAATTTGTACAACAGCCCATAAACCGTCATCAAATATGCGTTCGTGACGTACTTATCGACGTCATTCATTATGATGTCATTGTACACACCACACAGTTCATTATGACGTCATATGATGGGTGGGTACTCTGGAAAGGTGAATTGGATGTGTTATACAGATGAGAAATGGATCTGATTATCGGATACTTAATGCGGTCACATGTGTCGCTAGCTTTAGAATGATTAGATGTGCTTTAACCCTGTAACATTAAAATTTGTTCAAGAAAATTTCAATTTTCTCATCGAAAATGTCCATTTGCGGACCAAGAGAAGACTATTTTTGAAAATTTACCACTGAAATGACTGGCTCGGTTATCGAGCCAGTCATTCCATCGGTAAACTTTAAAAAATAGTCTGCACTTTGTCTGAAAATGGGCGTTTCTCAAGACCACTTCAGAAGCTGTTTTTAGCTGATATGAGTGTTAGTGTTAAAAGCGCATTTTCACAACGTATTCTGATTATAGCAGAGATACTTAGTGCGAAATATGCTAACTATTTAACCCTCTTAGACCAGAAATGAAATTCTTTATGATGTAGAGAATATTCTGTTGATTATTTGAAAACTAATTTGACTGAAATTTGTCGTTGCAGCAAGTTCCACTCAAATAGGTTTCAAAATATGCATCAGAGCCGTAACTCTTTAACCCTCGAATTTGTTCCAGAAAATTTCAATTTTCTCAGAAAATGTCTATTTGCAGACCAAGAGAAGAGTATTTTTGAAAATTTACCACAAATGGCTGGCTCGGTTATCGAGCCAGTCATTCCATCGGTAAACTTTTAAAAATAGTCTTCTCTTGGTCTGCAAATGGACATTTCTCAAGACCACTGCAGAAGCCGTTTTTGGCTGATATGAGCGTTAAAGGGTTAGTTAAAGATTTAACCTGTTATTTACTCCTATCATGTTTCAGGAGAAAGTGACCGTCCTAAGCACTATCAGTCCATCTAAAGACCTGCTTGCTGAACTCATCTCGTACCAGCGTCTACCGGACGATCAACTGCGTAAGGTCACCCAGCTCAAAGACTTACTCGAGAAGATTCTAATGATCGACCCGAGCAAGCGAATAAGTATCAACCAGGCGCTCACGCACCCATTCATTCAGGAGAAAATCTGAGTTTGTAAATAAATCAAAACACCATTATATCATTTCTTCAATCAAACATCGTTGCCTTAATATGTTAAATATAATTCACCTGGTCTTCAGCAGCAATAAAGTGTTACCGCACGCGATCATGGGGCATTTTAATTCATGTTGCCATGTAGAATAGAATAGAGGCGCATTATGGTCCTAAAGGTAGGTGGTGCATTGTGAGAGGTTTATTTGTATTTAATTTTGATATTTTTTCCAGATTTGTTAGAGAACAGAAGCAGTTATGACTAAATCCTGCTCCAGTATGTTTTTTTGTTTATGTCCAGCCAGTTAGTATTAACCCTTTAACCCTCGAATTTGTTTTAAACAATTTCAATTTTCTCATAAAAAATGTCCACTTGCAGACCAAGAGAAGACTATTTAAAAAAATTTACCACTGGAATGACTGGCTCGGTTATTGAGCCAGTCATTCCAGTGGTAAATTTTCAAAAATAGTCTTTTCTTGGTCTACAAATGGACAGTTTTCAAGACCACTGCTGATGCCGTTTTTGGCTGATATGAGTGTTAAAGAGTTAATTATTTACTGCAGCATACTACCTTACTGAATCATTGAGATCGGTGTGACTGAACAGTTGCCCGAGACACAAACTACTTTCTGTCAATAGAGATCAGTGTGACTGAACACTGTTGCCTGAGACGCCAACTACTTACAGTCAAATAGATTTTGCAATTTTCAACAAGTTTCTTAGAGAATAATAGTTAAGCGATACAGACATCTACTAAGTTTTGTCAATGACAAACTTCAGTTTCATTACCATTTTTGTAAGTGATACTCAATTTGATTCTTAATCATCATATCGCAATCCAGTACAGTACAGCTGATAAATAAGTCTAAATGTTTCCAAAATAAAGACATAGAAACATGTTAGTTAGTATGATTTTGAACATGATGTAAGGAATGTTCTGTGGAATATTTTGTACTTAATTTGATTGCAAACCATTGCTGCCTAATTTCAATCAAATTAAGTCAAAAATATTGAACAGTACGTTATTTCTGAGTTGTACTGTCAGAGACCTATTTTGTTCTGATCAGATGCTTAGAGTGTCTGATCCAGGTCACGTTGGGATTTGCATTTTGTGGTGAATAAATGGCTATTTGTCTTAACCTTTTACTGGTCACACCGGCCAAAACTAATTGCGGAATGGATATTTGCAGGGTAAGAGAAGACTATTTTTGAAAATGTATCATAGGAATGACTGGCTCGGTTAACCGAGCCAGTCATTCCAGTAGTAAATTTTCAAAAATAGTCTTCACTTGTTCTGTAAATGGACATTCAAAAGTATTTGACCATCAAAGGGTTAACTATGAGCTTAGAGCTAGAAGGTGAACAAGACGAAAATTCTAATGGTATTATTTACCTAGCAGATAGTAAGACATGTTTATAATTGAGACAGGTTTGATGTAAATGGACAGGTGCGTCACATAATCATTTTATATTTTATATAGCCAGTAGTATATGCGGTTGCATAATACTCTACAGGTTATCTTTGTTAGTAGTTGATTGAGTGTGTCTGTTTATTATATTTCATAAACTTGAACATAAATTATATTGTGTACTATGTACACAAATACATCTGTGTACGCTGTAATAATTAATGGTTCATAGCTATCATTTAAACGTGCTGTTACATTCTACGCTCATTTCTGCAGTATATAAGTTTTAGAAAGATAATTATATAATATCCAATGGTATGTTTAGTTAAGTAAGTTTAGTAAGATGAACAAATTCTTTGCTTATTCATTTGCAGGCCAGCAGAAAACTATTTTTGAAGTATTCCCACTGCAATGACTAGCTCGACTCAGTCATTCCAGTGCTAAGTTTTCAAAAATAATCTTGTTTGCAAATGGGCGTTTTTCCAGACACAGAGGATAATTTAGGTTGACTTGACCATTAAATCATGAAGTATTGGCTTTGGGTGTGTGATGTGGCTGCAGCGTAACATGAGAACCATCTATGGATAAGATGTTGGAACCATAATGGACCTTTCCAGTTTATCTATCCATCATTTGATGTCATAATCGACTACATGATGTGTAGGATGATGTCATAATCATTTAAGGCATGAATGACTCAATTTAATCCGTCTTAAATGCTTACTAGCCTGGCACATAGTACTAATTGTATGTCCGTACTATTTAATAAACATTCTGTCGAATATTTTGAAACTAATTTGACTGGGCATCAACAGCTATCCTGTTTAGTTTTCTGGAAACTGATAGTCAGGGAGGTCAGGGATCTATCGATCCCAACATGAGTGAAGTGTGGGTGGAGCTTAGCTAGAGATGGGTGGGGCATATCTAAATCTGGAAAGTGTCATTATAGCAATTTGATATTAAAAAGCCCAGCAACGTATCACGATTCATATGTTAATTTTTAAATATTTTCAGAATTTTGATCGATCAAGCCATCAGCAGGAGTCAGTCATCTGAGCTTTATTGGTAACATAGCAACCGATGGCCTTGATTTAAAGGTAACATAGCAACTTGTGTGTGATACAAGGTAATTACTCAATTTTATTACGGTGAACATTACTGCCATAAGAGCACCTAAAAGCAGTTAAACAAACAAAAAATCAGAATTTGTTAATTTTAGAGCTGGTTCTGAAAAATTATTTTATTTTGTTATTTTTATTTATTTATATTCACTATATAGAAGATACAAGTCACATATTTGAAAGTTAATAAATGTGGCTTTTAAATTTTCCAGTAACAGAAAGGACTGGTCATTGTTAGATGTTTGTAAATGGATATCCATGTCCCAAAAAATGCTAAGTGGGGTGTAACTGAACAATTTCATGCAACTATCCAGATGAAGGCTAGCTTTATATTTAATGTACAGGTGTGCAAAATAGATTTGAAGCCAATGACAGGTAAACTTAAGTCAAATGTAAATAGTCTGGAAATTTCAAAAGGTTGGTGAAGGAGGGGTTTGTGTGTGCTGGTAGATTCCCACATTTAATGAGATGTCCACCTCAATCCATTTAAAATCTAAATGCATCAGATTTACTGAAATTTAAATTGGAAGCTTGGGTAGAAATTTAAAATTAATTAATGTTATCACAGAGGTGTTATGTACCAGTTGACGTTGACTGACTTTGCTGATGGCTTTCAGAAAACGTAAGCGTGTCACCAGTCTTGCTGACCGTGTCACCAGTCTTGCTCTCAGCCTTTTATGCCTCTGTATGCTCATGATGGTTAACCCTTTGATTCCTGATATCCCACAATCTCAATTTGAAAGCACCCATACAAGTATACCATTGAATATTTTGAAACAATCTTGCCTGGAAGTTGTTGCAGCCTTAGGCAACAGCATCCTCCAGTTAAATTAGTTTCCAAATGTTCAACAGTGTAGTTCTTGCCTCATAACAGATTTGTTCTGTAGTGGGCAAAAGGTTAACCATATACATACTCAAATGGGCAGATAATGAAATTGCTTTACTCTTTCAGACATTGCATAGCTTCTTGTTTTTAGATGATTTTTTTTGTATAATAAATTGTATATTTTCACGTATAATAAATATACATGTGTGTAAATGCTATGTAATCATAATATCATTTTATTGATTGTATTAGCTGTTAATGAATCAGATCTTTGTGTTTTTCGTCATTCAGTCTGCCACCTGCCACTACAGTAGAGTCAGTACTGGCGGATGCACGACTCTGGTAATTTGAAACATGCAAGATGGTATAAAACTTTACATTTAACAATCTATCGTGCATCAACGTTTTTTATGCCCAATCTTATCGGACGGATTTGAGTTAGAGTTTTGTTATACATGCTTTTGTGAATAATAGGTATTCATTAGTTTATGTTTGCTTCAAGAATGGACCTTTCCAGTTCATCCTTCAATCATATGATGTCATAATCAACTACGTCATGTGTAGGATGACATCATAATCAATGACATCATGAATGACGTACATAAGTTTGTCACCAACGCTAAAACTGGTGAGTTACCAAGCGGTGTTGTACGAATTGTATGTCTTTACTATTTAATAAACATGCTGTTGAATATTTTGAAACTAATTTGACTGTCCACTGTAGGCAGCATCATCACCCAGTCAAATTAGTTTCAAAATATTCAACAGCTTACCTGTCTAATTTTCCGGAAATTGATATTCAGGGAGTTCAGGGATGGATCGATCCCAAGACGGGGACAGCATGGTTGGAGCTTAGCTAGAGATGGGCGGGGCGTATCTAAGACTGTATTCCTCCAGTAGCATTGCTTTAATGTATCCTGCAGTATCATATACATGCCCACACCCCATAGCTGGCCTGAAAGTATATTGTATTTTCATCTGTCTGTTCTTTTGTGTGTCCCTGGATGATTATCAGAAAATATTGGTCCTATTTTACTAAAAAAAACTAGCACAGCCAATGGTCTCTGTAAACTAGACCTTTCCAGCATAGTTTTGGACTGCAGAAGCATCAAACAAATACAATAGACCTTTCCAGTTTCTGCTACGCCCCGCCCACCTCTAGCCCACACTTCGCCGTGTTGGGATTGATCGATCGCCGAATGCCCTAACTATCGGGATTGATCGATCGCCGAATGCCCTAACTATCAATTTCCTGAAAACTATACAGGAAAGCTGTTGAATATTATGCAACTAATTTGACTGGGTGCTGTTGCTGTAACAACAACGCATAGCCCGTCTTCAAATATGCATTTGTGACGTACTTATCTACGTCATGAATGACGTCATTGATTATGATGTCATTATACACGTAGTTGATCATGATGTCATATGATGGGTGGATACTCTGGAAAGGTGAATTGTTAAAGACAGGCTTATCAAATTGATGGCAAAAGAGTAATTGCAGAATTAGTAATGGAAAGGCTTCTGTCCAATTTTGAAACAATGTTGCTGAAAGCTGTTGCCATCTATGACAGCAATATTTGTCATATGAAAGGGAATTTAGATTGTGAAACTCAAATTTCCCTCGTCTCTAGGAAATGATTTTCATGGGGAAAGAATGGGTCTCGCAAATATTTGAAATTTGATAGGCTGATTTAAGTTTGGCAACCAAGTTAATCTAAAGTTAGAAATGTTCAGAATTTCAGCAAGCATATCTTCGTGCCATAGATAAATTGCTCTTTGAAGCAATGCATTAATCTATTTATCATTCATTCACCTAAGCACCACCCCCCCCCCCCCCCAGTTGATTTTGCACAGTACACCTAAAATAATTTGTATAGTTTATTCTAAATGTCTATGTACATAAGAATCTTATCCTAAAATCCTGGGGGCGGAATCATTTTTTACGAACATCTAATCATGTCACAGAAAATTACGTGGTAAAAATTACAAGGATATGGGGAGTGGAACACCATTTATTCCTGTGCTGGTCACTTACTCCAAGGGAGCTAACTCTTGTCACAGAAAATAATCTCTTACAGACATAATGTTGTCACAGAAAATAATCTCTTATAGACATTGAGCAGCGCATTTTTGAAAACATCCCTATGACTGCCTAAATGATAATCCAGTCGGCATAGACATTTTGTTCTGGTCATTGAGCTCCTCGAATCTCATGAGACTAGAATCAAGGCTGGGAAAAATATACTGTTTTTTCAACAGTCATAGAAAGTTCATGGAACCTTAGCCCATTGAAGTTCCCCCATATCTATTTCAACACAATCATATTGTTACGTTGATGAATATTTTGAACTTAATTTGACTGAGCAATATCTCCCAGTTAAATTACTTTCAAAATATTCAATAGAATGTTTAATAAATTGGAATTGATTTTACGCATTTGATCTTTCAGGTTCAGAACTGAAATCTGTTGTTTTTTTGTCAAAAATATCTATTACAGAAAAGCATACATGGATAAACATGTATGAAGGCCTTTATTTACTCCTCATGAAAATTAAATTCTGTAATACAGGGATCCACTTGTAGCTATGCTACAACCATTTCCAGCTCAGCTCCGCCCACCTTTTGCGTGTGTTGGTATCAAATTTTATACTTTGAACATTGAATTCTTAAAATCCCATTTTCAAGGTAATTATACAGGTAACATGTTGAATTTGTGTTCATTATTCTGGTCATGAAAATTTATGGAAAAATCATTTCATTAATGTGGAATGCCTATGAACAGTATAAAGGCATTTAAAAAATATATTACCCTTAGCAGTCGCAGACTGATTGTACATGTTAAAGAGTTAACTCTCTTGGTGCTTGAAACAGTGATCTAAATACAGCTGAACCTGTCACTATGCATGTGCTAAACCAAATGTGATAGAATATTCCTGACTGATGATATCACATCCGGATCAGTTTTTATATCACCAGTTAAACTGGGGAATACTCTGCGATAACTTATATTGTGACATGAAACATCATTGATTATAATGATGTCAATATGGTCATGTGGCATAGAAAATACCAAGACATGACACAATTTCTGTGCTCTGATAGGATCCAGCTCTATTTAGATCAGTGGGATCAGTAAATGGATTAATACACTATTAGCAGAAGTCTTAGACACGTGAAGTATGACTGATAAAAAGAAATCACCTGCCATACTATGCTTATCATGTCACTGTACATGTGTAATTAGAATGGAAATTCTGCCAGTGTGGTGTTACTATTGTTGATGGCAATCATGTTTTAGGTTCAACCCTTAAACGCTCATATCAGCCAAAAATGGCTTCTGCAGTAGTGTTGCGAAATGTCCATTTGCAGACCAATGGAAGACTATTTTTGAAAATTTACCACTGTCATTTCAGTGATAAATTTTCATAAATAGTATTCTCTTGGTCTGCAAACGGACATATTCTATGAGAAAATTGAAATTTTCTTGAATAAATTCGAGGGTTAAAGAGTTAATACTGATTGTATCTGTATCATACTCAGTTACTCTTCGTCTTAGCCAGTGGTTTATAATGCGATCATTGCCAGACAGGTGCGGTTACTGCCACAAATTACATATTGATGTCGCACCAGTGTGGGCTTGAGTCAATAATTTCTTAGTATTTTCAAAACATCAAAAGTATTTTCAAATTTCACTGATTTGTCACACACCTGTCTGTGAGATTTATTCTGGGGAAATTGACATCTCCAATAAAGTCTAGAGCGATATATGCTATAAGTCATCTATCATATTTCAAGTGTCAAAGAACTGCTATTCCAATATACAGATACATGTAAAGCATGAACTATATGTAAATTGAACCTGTACAGTATGCTGTATGTACTTAGTTACCTGATGTAACCATTTAGAATAAAGAACTGATCATGGATGATAACATTTATTTCTATTATAATTGCTTTCTGTTTCTCTTTCATTTAGGTCTAGCCTGTATTGTGCCGAAGACAAAATAAAGCATAATAATGGCAGCGGTAATGACTTGATACTTTAATTCACTACCCCATATAGAGATATACTAGAGAATCTCAGACGAGCCCCCATTTGATATCAAAGTTATCAACCAAGTTTAGTAAATAGACATTGCTTTTTCAAATCGATTTATATTCAAAATATTCAACAGAACATTTCTCACATCGTGGAAAATGAAGTGGATATCGCAATCACCTCCAACTGTCTCTCCGCCTATCTGTCTGTCCGGTTATCTCCTCTGAAACTTGTTGGTGGAATTCAATCAAATTTGTAATTTTGCGTTACCCATATGATTGCGGACTGCATAATGACATTTACATTTACCAGGGTAGGAGTTGGTAAAGGTGTGTGGGGGGAGGTGTCGGGATGGATGTAGAAGAGAAAGTCAGTTGGCAGAATTAAACAAATTTGGAATGTTATTTACCCATATGATTGCAGATTGAAGGGTGGGTATAGAAAGTCAAAGTTGGCGAAAGCATGGGGGAATTGCGATGGTATGCCATTGATTGCGCATTCTAAATCAAAATAAGATTTTCTATGCGAGGTTGATGATTTTGATATCAAACGTGAACGAGTTTACAATTCTATTTATAATATATAGACCATAACTTCTATCAAATACTGCACGTTATGTACAAATGAAATTGTAGACAACCCAGTCATTTTTTCTACGGCGTCATAATTGAAATGTAACTTTTATCCGTTTTGTCACAAAATTTCACAACGCTTAATGGCCGGTGAAAATACGTTTGTGTATTAGACCAGTTAATACTAAAAGCGTTTAGAGGCTTGCATGGTTATAAATATATATAAAAATCTGAAAATGTTAGTTTTCTTGAAACCTTTATTCGTATTTAACCAGTAATGGTTAGGATTTGTAAAGAAAATTTAAATTTGTGCTTAGTGATATCCATTTGCAGGCCAAGAGAAGACTATTTTAACCTTTACCACTGACTGGTTCTGGTATTGAGCCAATCATTTCTCAATGGTTAAATTAAAAAAAAATGGCTTGCAAATGATCTTTGCACAAAACCACAGCAACGGTTGTTTTTGGCCGGCTTGACCATTAAGGGGTGAAACAGTCCTTGAAAGTGTTTGAAATAAATCTCATGATCCTTAAGTGCTTGAATTTGGTCTTCCACTAGAACTATGGCTGTCTGTTAATACTGATAACATGATTCAAAGGTGATATCTATGAATTCTAGCGTTGTGGATTTTTTACCACAGCTTCATAAGATCCACAATTGGACCTGATTCTGAAAATCTGTACCGCTTTGAAGCATATTTCTTGCGTTTAGATCTTATTTGCTGAATAAAATTGGCATGGGAATAGAAAAAAGCCATATATTTCACATTTCAAAGGTTGAGTGTGCAATAAGATAAATTATTCATACATACAGGAAGAAAAAGAGGTAGGAATCTTCAACATCTTATTCTGTCCCATGACTAACTGCATTTCACTAACGATTTCTTGGCATCCCTTAGCTTTTGGAACATGAGAATATTAAATTTCATGCAATGTTCTCTTTCTTTTTTTCAACTACTGAGAGTGCTTGTTGGCTGATCGTCTGTACATTGAGAAGAGTATCTGACAGACAAGTGGCTCTGTGCAAGATCGTCATCTACCAGCAAGATGACTAAATTACATGTAATGTTAATGAAAGAATTTTGCTTGTATTTATTGATAGTAATAATAATAATATTAATACATATTTAAGCACTAGATACATCTTACCACAGAGATCATGTTTTCTAGAGATGAAAGCTGTGACTTCCGGCTTTATGCTTTTATTAAAGGTTCCCCCCCCCCCATCCCCTTGTCCACTGACCCTGAGTATGCTATGTTTTAGAGAGATAAAACATTTGATTTCAGTTTCCATACTTAACCATTTAATGCCTAAATTTGGTCAAGAAAATCTGAATATTTGCTTATTGAATGACTATTTGCAGGCAAAGAGAAGACTATGCTTGTAAATTTACCACTGGAATGACATTTCAGTGGTCAATTTTCAAAAGTAATCGTTTGTGTGCAAATGGATATTCCTCAAGACCACTACAGAGGCCGTTTTTTGCCGGCTTCGTCGTGAACGGGATAAAGGCCCTGATAATAGTGATTTACGGATTGTAAGTCACCAAGCATTTGCTGGTAAGAATGGCTGTATTCGACTGGGCGAAAGGTTAGAGTAAATTGGCTCCATACAGTATATTTTTTATTCGACTGGTATTTCCCGCGAATAAATAGAGCATGAAACAAGCTGGACCCAAAAGGTGTGGCATGTTTCATGAAGTATGTTACATGATGTAAAATCTGAAAATGTGGGACTTATGAGCTGAATTCTACTATTATTTAGCATTAACTGTCTGAAAACTGCGATGAAAGGTGGATTCTATTTTCAAGATAGTAAAATTTAGTCAATTTTGTTGGTTTCTGTACCTTCCATACTGCTAGGGTTTTTGGAAACTAAATTTACTCCACGGAAAAGTCCCAGTCGAATATAGCCAATGATGTTAAGCAATACATAGTAACATATAATATAGGCCTTTCAATCTTCCAAATTTAAATATGAGATCCTGTTGATTAATTGAGGAAGCCAGTTTCTCAGTCAATCATATGATGTCATAATCAACTATGTGACGTGTAGGCTAATGTCATAATCAATTATGTCATGAAGGATTTGATTTAGTTCATCTTAAATGCTTAATAGTACGTTGTACGAAAAGTATGTGTTTAATATGTAATAAACATGCTGTTGAATATATTGTAACTAATTTGACTGTGCGGGGTGCTGTTGCTGACATAGGCAGCAACAGCACCAAGTTAAATTAGTTTCAAAATATTCAACAGCTTACCTGGATTGTTTTCTGGAAATTGAGGTTCAGAGATTGTGCGGCAGGGATAAAACTGGAGTCCTCCATTGAATATAATTTAACATGAATGTGTTGCTGCACAGACAGTTTCAAGTCAAATTATTTTCTAAATAATCAGCAACTGATTCATTTGAAATTGAAAGATTGAAACATTAGGAATGAACATAGAATAACAAATTACCCATTAAAAGGTTGGGCTCGGTTAGGGCTACAATTTGGTATATTAATTGCACAAATTGATTCAGTAACTAGGTCATCAGAGTTAAAAGGCTCACAAATTTTGGGACCTGCTTGAAATCAGACAACAAATCTATTATCCAACTACAAGGTGAATTAATGGAATATACTTTGATGGAAACACTTAGAATTCTGACTTGGAAGATGTAATTTACCAAATAAAAGCACCAATGTTCAAGGATAACATTTCTGTCACAATTGGAAAACGGTATATTTTCTGTTAACGCAAAAATGTGCTGTTTTTTAATGCAAATTTGCTAAATTGTCAACAAGCAACGATTTCTGCTGGTCCTTCAGGAATTCAGTGTTTTGTGCAGCTGTAGGACTACCATGAAGTTTGCTGCCTATATTACAGGGTGTCCCAGAAAGATCGCAAATTAAATCTGATTAAAACAGTTAGTAGCTGGCCCTCGGATGGTTAAATTCATGTTATTTCGTCATGTAGCCCCATCGCAGTTTAAGCCATTGTACATTCGAACATTATGGCCGCTCAACTCAGGCCACACGTTTCTCACAGGACCCCTTCAAACTAATTAGGCTTTTTCACTATTTGTTTACCCTCACTGGACATGACATATGCCAATTTAAGTTTCCATTTCGAATCAGCAAATCCAAAATGGCAGTCAATATAGCGGCAGACAAGTGCTAGTTTTTCACCAAAGACTTGCATTAGTGTCTAGATTAGAATTCTCAAAAATAAAAAATCTGCTAGAATAAATTGTTAACATTATTTGCTACCGAATACGAATAATAAAAATACCAAGCGGTGGCAGTAAGCCCTCAATATCCACGGGCCACTTAGCTTGTCAGGCGAGCGTGGGCGGATTTTCATTGGTGAAGAAGTCAAGTTGTAGCTCACAGAAAGTGATATTTTCACATCATGAGAACATACTTACGCCCTAACACTCTTGATATACTAGTATATCGGCTCTAAATTCAATAATATTCAGAATAATAAAAAGTTAGGTGCCCCTACTGGGCAGGTGGAATATACACAGTCATGCACATGTCAGACCCCACCTCTGCGCATGCTGGTACTTCCGTTTTCTAATACATTGGCTTATAAGCAACATTGAAAACAATTTCAAGCTCTATTTTGTAGAATTTTCAATCATTTCTTTCATCCATTTTTTACTCTGGCTGAATCTAAAGCGTCTGAGGAGTCTGCCTCATCATCCAATAAGGTGATATTGTTCCATATATTATTTAAGACTTGTAACATTTATACGTTACCAGTTTTCGTTTGCGGCCGACCGCGTTTTTAGGCGTTGGGAATCCTTGTTAAATTATCCCAGCGCCTAAATTCTACTAATCCCTTGTGTCTTTGTGTCCACAGGCTCATCTTATGATGGTAGAGCTGTTCTTCACTCAGAGGTTGATCACATCTCCTTTTTTCTGAGTTAGCAAATGATTATTTATGTCAAAGGGTCGGAGGTATAAAACGAAAAATATCTCCCTCCTTTTGTCCCATCCCCTTCATCAGACTCTACAGATTCGGCGGATGGTATGGACGTGATTTTCTGCACAAGAGGATAGTTTACCCGTGTTCAGGATGGCACCTAATTATTTGAAATTTTTATCAATTTTTGCTGCCATCTTTATTGCACTGTATTCTCTTTTGTGGTTGTGCATGGGTTTTCAGATATATAATTATAGTATTATATTATTCTTAAGTGATGAATGTATGTAGTCCTATCTATTTCTTACATTCATAATCTGATATCGACTCCCAAGTGAAAGGGCTTTTGAATTGAGGTTTGATGTCCTAATCAGCCAGATTTTTCCCCCCTTTTCCTTGACGTCATAATCTTGTTTTTTAGAAGACCCTTGATGTCATTATCATCTTAGGATATGAATTTGTAGAGATAACTGGATGTCATGATTAGTCTCTCATCTTTTCTAACATTCTCATGTTATCCCTGGCTGTGTTTTTATTCCTTATTTTTTTATGAAGACCATCTGTCCCTTCGGGGATGTCAGTAATGAAAGTGGTTGTCATTCTCTTTGTATGTCTACCTTTCAGAAGTCATCATGTCCGTCTTGTTTGAAGCATTTTAAGGCTAGGTTCTCCCCCACCTCTGTCCATCAGGCTGTCTAACAAATGTGCTATTTGTAAAGAGTGGGTTGTGGCAGGGGGGGGGGGGGGGGATCTACCCTCTGAATTCTGCTGTTCACAGGCGAAGATGATGGTGGATGACGGCAAGAGCGTGAGGAAGGAGGCCTCCGAGAAGGGTGAGCTGGAGGCCTTCAAGTAGAGTTAGTGAGTGAGATGCACAGGACCTTGAAGGACCTACTGCCTGACATTATTCGCGGCATGTTGCCGGGCACAGGTGTTTTAACTCCTTCGCATCGACCTCGGTGAAGGTAGCCTCCATCCTTGGATCATGCCTTTATAGTTCGGACAAAGCTGTCAGTGATCCAGGGGCAGCCGACTTGGACCCAGGCTTGATGTTCGCATCGCCGGGTGATCCAGCGGTGCGAGTAGCATCAGGTGGGATCCGACCAACGGGCCTGACCACGATCACTCGCGGAGTACCCTCGTCATCTGCCTACGGTCCTTCTCCTGGTCAGTCTGGGTTAGCTTTCTTTGCTAACCTGGAGTCTAACTTTCCTGACCAGGAAGATGACGAAGACTACCTGCTCGGCCCATGAGACGAACATGAAGCCATGGATGCGAGCGTTTACACTCCCCTCATGGGGAGTGGGGCCGCTCGCACCTATTGTACCTTTCCCTTGGGAGCGGGTTTCATAATTCAACCTGTGGGCCGATTCGGAGCAGATGGCCACCCGTATAAGATACCACGCTTGGCCGTGAAATCTTATACGGATGACCCGGAGCACGCTAGTGTGGTTTATGCCCCTCACACAAGCGCGGCCCCGGCCTGAGAATGCCATGCCAAACATTGCGGGCCTGTATGCATTCCCCAGGCAGTCGGGTATGTCTGTAGCCTGCTCCACGGTCCCACCTGCAAATGCCATTGAAGATGATGCGGGCCCGCTGCTCATCGGCAATTCGCAGGTAGCCAAGGACGAAGACTGGTCTGACGCGACCGCGTAGCTACTCGCTGTCAGACCAGAGCTCCCCACCAGTAACCCGCGGACGTGGTTGCAGGCTAAGCCACCTCGGCTCAATATCTGCCGTATGCAGAGCATATCGAGCATATCGTAGATATGTTCACTGTGGCATAGGAGTCGATTAGACCGAAAGATCGCCTCACGAAGCCCCCCCCTGTGAGGTTGCTAGACATAGTCGAGTTACTGCCAGTCAGTACACTCAATATGGTCTAGCACCCAGACCGAGCGTGGACGACCGTGCGCTCAGCAAACTCAGCGCTGTCTCACGTCTCTCAGCTGCTATCAGGGGTAGTAGCAGCCTCGGTTCACCAGTAGCTTAGTCCAGTGACAGTCCAACGAGCCATCCAGGATGGTATCAACCTGGCGTTGGACTGCTTGACTAGGTCGGTGACCAAGTCACTGAGGACGAGGCACACGTTTGCACTGGACAATCTGTGCCCATTCCAATAGCTCAAGTCGCGCTTATTGCAAGCGCCGATGGTGGGACCTGGTCTGTTTGGAGGTGAGGCTTGTCGGCACCTCCAAGAGACAGTTAACTTGGTCAACAACCAGAATGCGCTGCGCGCACAATTTGAAATGTCGCGCGGAGAACACGTCTGTTCGGCAGCAGTACGCTCGTGCGGTGCTGGCAGTGTCAGGCCAGCAGGCCGGCCGGGTTCAGAAACCTCGCCGGCCGCACCAGCAGCAGCGTGCTGCTGTACATCAGCCAGCGCTCCAAGCGCAGCCAGCCAGGCAGCAGCCCGCGCACCAAGGTGCACGTGGCGTGGCGTGCGCGGAGAATCGCGTGGTAACCAGGCCTGATGGCCTAAAAGAATTTTCAGTTACCACAGGTACCACTCTGGTGTTGTCACACGTACCAGAGACACGCCCACTTCTAAAATTTATGTGCACCCCGCTAACCCTAGGTGCACCAGTGGGAGGTTGATTGACTTTCCACATTCAGGAGTGGGAGCGGTTAATTCAAGACCGCTTAGTCTTGCAATGGCTTTCGCACGGATACAGTCCAGAGTGGATAATAGGTCCGCCATTGCGTCTGTCTCTGGTACCGGGCTGGACTCAAATTCCAAGAGATCCAGGCAAGCGGTTGTGCATAGAAGAGGAGATAGAATCTCTAATTCTAAAAGAAGCAATTCAACCGGTGCAAGATTGCGCAGGCTTCTATTCAACTGTGTTTCTTGTGACAAAGAGAAACCGGAGGGTGGAGACGAATTCTCAACCTCAAACCTGTAAACAAGTTTATAGACACACCAAGTTTCAAAAGGGAAACAATAAAATCGGTGTTGTTGGGGTTAGAGAAGGGGATGTGGACGACATCGATAGATCTGAAAGACGCTTATTTCCACATTCCCATTGCAAGGAGTTTTCGTTGGTTCCTGAGATTTGCTTTCAGGGATGCCAATGGGAATTCAACGTTCTCCCATTCAGAATTTTGATGGCTCCGAGGGTCTTCACTCAAGTGGTCCTTGCTATCACAGCTTTCCTCCGCAGGAGAAATATAGCGGTCCACACTTACATAGACGACTGGTTGCTAAAAGCACACAACCCAGAAAGATGACAGCAAATCTGGAGATAGTTTTGAAAACCAGGCTGGATAATCAACTTTCAAAAATCAGAGCTGACTCCATCCCAGAAGTTTGTTTACCTGGGTATGTTCTTCGATCTGGAGATAGGATATGTATATCCATCCCAAGAGAGTGGAGAATCTCCTCATGCATTCAATTGCTTTGCAACAGTCGTTATATTCTAGCACGAGTCTATCTGAGAATGCTAGGTCTGATGGTTTCAATGGAACCAGTCATTCCTCAGGCACCCTTGCGCATGGGGCCGATTCAGCTATTTCTCATGACTCAGTGGACGCAGAGCTCAGAATCACTGGATTTGCGCAGGTGTTGCATCCTCTCATTCATCACCTTCATTGGTGGATGGAGAGAGAGACTCTCCCGGCAGGGGTCATGCTGACCCCTCCCCACCCTCATGTAACGATGTTTATGGATGCATCGATGGAGGGATGGAGAGCTTGCCTGGAAGAAGCCACAATATCAGGGCTTTGGAATCTAGGTCAGGCAAGGGAGCATATCGAGCTGTAATTCTAGGCCTGGAACACTTCTTAAAGGAAGTGGAGGGAAAGTTTGTGTTGATACCTTCAGACAGCTCAACAGTAGTGAGTTACATAAACCGCCAGGGTGGAACGAAGTTGCCCAGTCTCTGTATAATGACATGGAAACTGCTTTTCTGGTGCATGAATCATATGATCACCTTGAAAGCAGTTCATATTCCGGGAAGGCTGAATCTGTTAGCAGACTCATTGAGCCGAAGGATGAGCATTCTGCCTACGGAATGGCAACTAAATCAATGTGTGGCGGATCATCTGTTCAACCATTGGGGAAAACCCAACATAGATTTATTCACAATGAAGAAGAATGCGAAGATGGCGACGTACGTTTCTCTGATTCCAGATCCAAGCGCTATCGCAATAGCTGCGCTATCTATCAGTTGGAAGGGAATGTATGCATACGCATACCCTCCAACAATCCTGATTCCAAGGATTCTTCAGCAAAAACAGGAGGAATGCCATGTGCTTCTGATCACCCTGAATTGGCCAAGCCGATAAGGGTTAATGGATCTGCTGGACCTTCTGGTCTGCAATCCGGTTCCTCTGCCTCTGATGGACAATATTATCTTCCAGCGCAAGGCCCTTCACAACAATCCGTCAATATTTCAATTGACTGCATGGATCTTGTCATCCAATCAAACAATCCGCAATTAAGGAGGGCTTTTCTGAGCAAGCAGCCAATTTCATAGCCAGAGCCAGAAGGAGGTCAACCTCCAGAGCATATGATTATAAAATCAACAGATTTGCAGAATGGTACTCAAAGAGGTGTATCAATCCAATGGATGCATCTATTCAGGTAGTAGCTGATTTTCTCTGTCACCTGTATGATGCCTATAGTCTTAAGCCTAATTCTGTTGCTGGATCTAAATCAGCATTAATGACTGTTATCGCTTGCTTGGCAAAGAGGGGAAGTGATGAAGTATGTGTTCTAAATACTCTTATCAAAGGTATGGGCAATCTTAGACCGAGAAATCCTCCACAGACACCGTCATGGAGTCTTTCTCTGGTTCTTCAAGGTTTGAGTGATAGACATTTTGAACCTCTTAGTGCTATTTCTTTAAAATTATTGACACTTAAAACTTTGTTTTTAACTGTGGCAGCATCAGCCAGACGCAGAAGTGAAATTCATGCCTTGTCTGCTGAGCCTGACCATTATATAGTTACAGGTGAAGGCCTTAAGCTTCTACCGAGATTGAATTTCTTGGCTAAGAATTAATCTTTAAAATATCCGGGTCAACCTATAATTTTACCTGCCTTAACCAGATATGATCCTGGTCCTAAAGCATGGTGTCCTGTCCGTGCCTTAAATAAGTACAAAAGAAGGATGCAGGTTTGGCGGACAGACCCATGCTCCCTATGGTTGTCATATATTGAACCCCATGGTAGGGCATCAAGACACACTATTTTAAGATGGATAGTAGAATGCCTTCAATTTTGTCATAAGACAGCCACTGGAAAACAAGTAGATAGAGCCAAGGCTCATAGTGTCCGTGGTGTGGTAACTTCCACGGCATTATTTAATGGTGTTTCTGTTGAAGACATAATGTCAGTAGCCCAGTGGCACTGTGAATCAAGTTTTACCGACCATTACCTCCGTGACATTTCCAATCCGCTCGCCATCTCAACCCGCTCGCCGTCTCAGTCCTCAGAAAATAATGCATAGGTGGTTATTTGTAATTAGTTTTCCTCCTCTGCTATTTACAAATATCACATTTATTAGTAGGGGATCCCTACTATTTTCTGGTTACATTCTCTTCATCTGGGGGAAGAGGTGCTTTCTGCGCTCAAGTATATATGACCATTTTTGTTTTTTGTCTTGTTGATTGTGTCATATTATTTTATTTAATTATGATTCTTTTTCCAATGTCTAGTAATACTTTTATCAAGTATTAGAGAATGTGCTAGTCATTTAGAGCAGCGTTTTTTCCTAACCTTCCTCAGAAAGGGGGGGGGGGGGGCAAGCACATTTGCCTTTAGATCAGTCTCTTCATCGGTTGATTATCTGATGCAAAATTCTATTCCTGGTTGTGTTTTAAGGCACAATTTCAGATGTTTTAAATCTCTTGAAAATTCAAATGACCTTGCCACCCTCCCACCAAATTTAATTTCAAATTCTGGCTTTTATGAAGAGTGTTTGGGAGGTAAGTATGTTCTCATGATGTGAAATAAGAAAATTTATCAAATTTCTTTTTCACGAGTGAGATGACAGGATCCCGGCCTCCACCCCACAGAGTCTTGGTCCTTTGGTTATTTTAATAGTTGCTTCTATGTCAGCCAATATTTAGCAACAGAAGTACCAGTATGCGCATGCGCAGAGGTGGGGTCTGACTGTGTACATTCCACCTGCCCAGTCAGGGCACCTAACCTTTTATAATTCTGAATATTATAGAATTTAGAACTGATATACTAGTATATCAAGAGTGTTAGGGAGGTAGGGTATGGCGTCTCACTCGTGAAAAAGAAATTTGATAAAAAAATTTACATCACGTGAATGATTGTTGTAGTATGACGTCATTGCGTGAATATGATTTTGTTGTTGATGATTGAGAGCTCACAATAGCTCATTCAAACACCACATTAAGGATAGCCAAGAGGAACTATTGTTTGTTAAACTAGAACTTGGATCAGAGCTGATGTTCTGCTTGGTAACTGTATTAAATGCCAGTATCTTCTTATATAAAAACATGTGTTGCGTAATCTGACTCCACGTGGTTGATAATTCATGTGATGATGTCATACCATGAACTTTATGGTGTGTCAAAGTCCCGTGACTCAACCCAAAAGTTCAACGGTGATAGAGTTTGTGAAAATCTATCAACTTTTTTTAATTTTAGAATATATGATAAAAGCATTTGTTTTGAGCAGTTTTTATTGAAATTTAAATGGTTGTTTGTGATCTGCTTTAACCAAAAACACATCCTCGAGCTCAAAAAACGTTTGGCAAGCAAGAATGTATTCGTGTTCTGTACAGTCTGTGCAAGCCCCCTGGATCATTATGGATTATGGCAGTAAAATTAAATCCTGAGCATGTCTATGCTGAAAGCTTAACTAGCATGTTGCTGCTCATTATATGTGATTGTTTAATCCCTGTTTGTTCAACTTGAACAGTACAGGGACATTTTTTGACAGGCTTGGTCATTAAAGGTTAAGTTGCCAGAAGAGCGTTAACCCTTTAATTGTCAAGCCAGCCAAAACCAGCCTTTGCAGTGGTCTTGAGGAGTGACCATTTGCAGGCCAACAGAAGACAATTTTTTAATCTTACCACTGGAATGATTGGCTCGATGACCGAGCCAGTCATTCCAGTGGTAAATTTTCAAAAATATTCTCATGGCCTGCAAATGGACATTAAATAAGAACATTTTTAGATTTTCATCGCAAAGTTTGACCATTAAAGGGTTAATAAGTCATTTGTTTGCTAGCTGTAGGTAATGTAGATATTATATAGGAGGAGAATATGAAATGTCATAATACTGACATGTCATTAATACTGATAGTATTACAACTCATGCAGCTTAAAGGGCCACCATTTTATGGACATGAAGGATTGTGGCTGAGGACAAGGCACGGTGGTCAAAACTGAAGAAGGACTGATTGCAGCTGTATGATGTTTCTACTACTACAGCCGCAGAACACAGTGGGCCTAATCATACATCTTATTGACAGAAGGACAGGTGTACATCATACACAGATTGTAGCCATATTGCTTATAAATATTAAATTGTATGGTCATGGACGGGTTTGATCTCTGAATGGCGAAGACAAAATGAGAAATCCAGTCTTAGATATACCCTGCTCATCTTTAGCTCAGCTCCACCCACATTTCCCCCAATATGGGATCGATCGATCCCTGAACTCCCTGACTCAATTTCCAGAAAATTATACAGGTAAGCTGGTGAATATGTTGAAACTAATTTGACTGGGTGGTGGTGCATGTTTATTAAATAATAAAGACATACAATTCATACAACAACACTTAGTCCATCATTACTTAAGCATTTATGGCGAACTTATTGATTATGACGCCATATGATTGATGGATACTAGCTAATTGAATAATTGTGCATTTAGGTGACATGTAGATCATCCGGGATTACCTGTAGTCAGCATCCGAACTTCCTCTCCTCAATGTTGTCAAATAGACAAATGTTCACATTTTATAACAAATTTTTTTCTATTTCAGGTCAAGCTCCTGAAGAATCTGCTTTGATGAATTCCAAGCTAAATGAAGGTCTCTTCAGGAAGTCTAGAATCATAGTATTATTAGCCTTGATCTCCGTAAACTACGTTAATGCATGAGGAAATATAGAGCGTTTCATTCATAACTCACACTTCAGAGGGAGGAGCCTTGTAATGGAGGGACCTGATCTGTCACTCAAGTATATATAACGTCATACTCTATCTGATGTCACAATCCAAATGCATAATGAGTGACATGTCTGTCGCAGACATGAATATTGAAGTCTGTCAGGTACATGAATCATGTCTGATGGGCTTATTACTATTAAATAAACATTCTGTTGAATGTTTTGAAACTAATTTGACTGGGTGGTGTTGCTGGCATAATCTATGGAACCTTGATGGATTTCCTTTACTCTTCATTACCTCTCCACCCAGAGCCGGTATTCACGAAGAGGGCTGATGCCCTAGAAGGTACATAACTATGGCTTACGCCTACCAAGTAGCATAAAGATGCCATTCTGATTGATATGTTTTCTACTTTTCAACAGGGTATAGGCTATGCCCTCGTTATGAATACCGGCCTAGGAGCATAAATGGGTACTGGTGTAAAACCTGGGGTAGTTTTCAGTAGGAAGCTGAAATAAAAGCAGGCTAGATATGTTGTAAATGGAAGCTAAAATTTAGGTCCCTGATAGATGGAATTAGAACAGATAATTTACATCAAATATATACTTTCTTTTTGCTGTCATGTGTTCAGCACTAAGCCATAGTGGCACACCAATGAGATGACACTTGAGAATGAGGATGTGCTGCGAATTTTAATCATTTAACTCTTTAACACTCATATCAGCCAGAAATGGCTGCAGGTGGTCTTGAGAAATGCCCATTTGCAGACCAAGAATATTTTTGAAAATTTACTACTGAAATGTCTTGAGAAAATTTAAATTTTCTTGAACAAATTTAATGTACTAATGGTCAAGAAAATTAGAATTTTTGCTTAGTATCATTTTATTTGCAGGCTATTCTTCATTGTTAAAGCACTGAATTCTGTATCACAAAATCATTTCGATCATACACATTCTAATGCGCTTCACATTAATTCTTATTTTACAGGTAAGAAATATTGACTTGAACACAACATGGTTTGCAGGAGTGCCTCCTTCCCTGGTGTGGTTTATGCAGTGTGGATACAGGGCATGAAGATGGTGGATCCAGTAGGATTGAAAGAATTGCTGTTGTTACTCTGCTTTTGGACGACAATGATTTCCAAATGACCGGAAGAACGAGAGCTAGCTGTTGTTGCAGAAAGACAGAATATAATGTTAGACCATTTAATGGTTAAACCAGCTAAGAAGGATTCGGAAGTGGTTTTGAAAAATGTTTATTTACTAAGAGAAGACTATTTTTCAAAATTTTCCACTTGCCAGTGGTAAATAAAAAAAATAAAAAATCAATCTCTGGGTAATTTTTGTGAGAACTTATATTTTTTTAAATTAATTTTACCATTAGTGTTAGCATTATGCCCTATTGCTAAATAAAGTGATTAACATTATGATTAACCCTTCTAGTGCTGAATCGTTGAATGCTGTTATCCATTGCCCTCTAGCATCATACCTGGTAATCATTTTGAGAATGTGGTTACCGAAATTTGCTGTTATCCAGACAGTAACAGTCTCCGAGTGATCACTCTTAGATAGATTCGTGTAAAATTTGACTTTTGGGCTCGACCATTGAAGTGTTAATGATTCAATGCTTTTTGGTTATACATATTTTGAATTCTTGTCATTAACACATTCAATGCTGAAATAATAGTGCCCAAATTTCAAATCAATTTTATGTGTAAACGGTTGAATATTTTGAAATTATTTGGACTGGAAGTGGCCGCAATGGCTTCTAGTAAATTTAATTTCAAAATAGTTAATAGTTTACATATTAACAAATTTGTCATGTCTGGTGTATGGGGATGAAAGTATTAATAAAACAAAGGATTATTGAATCTTATTTTATTTTCAATAATGTTTTAAATAAATATCTATTTCTTGCTCATTTGTATCAGCCTTGTCTCATATTATATAGGATCTAGTGTGTTGATGTTTATGTTCAAAATTATCAAGCATGTTAGTAAATAAATAAGCTCAAAGTGATATTCTGCTACGGCAGGTTCATAATGGAGGGATCTGATCTGTTACTCAATTATCTGACATCATGATCAAATATGTCAATGGACCTTTCCAGAGTAATGACATCATAATCAGCTAAGCGGTGTGTAGGATGACGTCATAATCATTACGTCATAAATGATTCTATGCGGCCAGTATTTAACTCTTAATAGTCTGATACGTTGTACAAATTGTATGTCTACTATTAAATAAACATGATGTTGAATATTTTGAAACTAATTTGACTGGGCGCTGTTGCTGCCATAGGCAGTTTAGCTAGAGATGGGCAGGGCATAGCTAAAAATGGAAAAGTCCATTGTTAGCTAATGTCACAATCAAAATGATTAGCTTAATAACTACATGGTATAGGAATTATATCTCTGGTTTTGTAGCCTGACACGTGTTCTCAGTTGTGAGACCAATGGTTTGACGGGTTTGAGCTTGTGTTTTAAGCTCCTTTTATACCACAACATTTTGAGACCGGAAGTGGTGTGGGCTGTGGCCAAATATGGTCATAACTGCTTGCGTTTTGGTGGTGCACCACTTTTTTGGCGGTGCATTGTTTTGACCATTTTGGTGGTTCAAGTTTGGCGGTGTGCCCAAGTTTGGCAGTGCTCTTTTTGGTGGTGTATCCAAGTTTGGCCTGGCACTTTTTTGCGGGCCAGACATTTTGTGGCAGTGCACATCTGTTTGCCGGTGCAAACTTGTTTGGCGGTGAACCATTGTTTGATGGTGCAAACTTTATTTTGGTGGTGAACCATTTTTTAGCGGTTCACTAAATTTTTTTATGCTGCACATATTTTTTGTGGTGCATATGCAAACTTTTTTGGCGGGGCATATGCAAAATCTTTTGGTTAACATTATGATTAACCAAGGCACCATGGCAGTGCACCATTTTTTGGCAGTACAAACTTTATTTTGTCGTGACCCATCTTAGGAGCTGAAAACAAGAACGGTCTCAGGCTGAGAAACCATAGAGATATAATTCCTAGACTAGTTATTTAGCTTTTATGAAAAAATGAGTTCAGCTAGTACAAAAGATCAAAACCATCGGTCTCGGCTTTTATCCTAGACTCGCTTGATGCAGAACTCCTATAAGAGCCGTCCACTACGGGCGTGAGCACCGCCAAAATTCAAGTAAACAGCCAAATCCCTACCATAGAGTCGGCAAGTTCACCATCAGTCGACCCACCATACCCGCAACAGATGCGGGCACCAAGCGCAGCTATAGCGACGAACAGGGTGCACCAGCAACAGGTGGCAAACAAACCGCCATCCATAGTGGCCAAAAATATTGTAGGCCATAGATTCCACATGATCACTAAACCGCCTACAGACTACTAGCCCATTGTTATCAATCTAGCAGTATAATGCCCACCCCTTTCCCGTCCACCAGCTACACACAAACTGGCGTCCAGTACATCGTTATTACACCTGCTCTCAATCAAAATCGGGTAGGCTCGTCACAGAAGTGGTAATGGTCTGTCTCGAAAGTGTCTGAATTGTATGTCTTTTGGGGGATGTAGAATTTAACACACATTCCGTTGCATATTTTGAAACTAATTTGTCTGGCAGATGTTGCTACTGTAGTTAGTTTCAAAATATTCAACAGCTTACCTGCATAGTTACCTTGGAATTTAGATTCTGGGAATACAGATTTCAAAGTTTCACATCCATTCCAATGGAGCTTACCTAGCAATGGGTGTGGCATAGCTAGAAATTTGTCCCTCTATCCCTTCCTGTAAATGGAAAAGAGGATTGCATTCATGTCTGTCTGTGTGTCTCTGCCGGGCTGTATCTACTGATCCTATTTGACTCAAATTTGAACACAACAAAGGTAGTTTGTGAATTTCCCGACATTGGCCATGCTCCAAATTTAAAACCCTCGATCCAGATCGATTCAAATTCAGACCTATGAATATCTGGGAAAATACTGGATCAGTTTGCTTCAAACTTTAACACTAGAAACTTTGTGACCGTATATTAGGATTTCACAATTTTGGTCATGTGTAGAGAAAATCTGAACAAAGAATTAAATCTTAGAAAAATATGAGAGCAATGGTCTCTAATGTCTCCGCTACGATACCCAATGGTGTCTAATAACAAATGTCTGGAATGTAGAGTATATGTGTTTCAAAAAAGCATCCGCTTTTGTTTCTACGAGAATTGTTAATACTTACCAGATGTACTATTATGATAATGTCTTATCTAGTCTAGCTCAAAATAAACAATTAAAACTGCACTCTCCATGGTCCTGCCCATACTGTGTCCAGGAATTAGCATAGCCTGAGGTACCGAGTCAATTCCCAATCACAGTCAGATTCGTCTTATATTTGCCTTGACAAACAGTGAAAGTAGCTCAGCCTCACCTCAGCGGGGCAGCTGAGGCGGGCCATAGTACATCTGGTAAGTATTAACAATTCTCATAGCAACAAAAGCGGATGCTTTTTTTATTCTACTTCGAATAATACTTACCAAATGTACTATTATCGTAATCTCTGGATTTCGACAGCCAAGAATCTCCGGTGGGAGGAGGTGAGGCTCGAACCAGCACTCAACTACCATCCGACAGAGAAGGTTGTGAAGAGACTAGAACCCTGGCATACTCTTGGGTTCCGCTATCTGACTCATAGTGCTAAACTTCCATGGTCTAGACTGCGCCCCCCCCCCCCCTTTGTCCACACAAATTCCAGAGGGCTGTCAAAAGGGGAGGCAACACCCACCAGACCCATGTCATCTCCAAGTCTCAGCTAGGGCAGTCCAGGAGAGTGCAAAGAAGCTACTACAACTTCTAATTTTGAAGAAAATAGTATATTGATTAGATTTTCAAATTTGAATGTGTAATGTCTGTTGCAATGAATAAGATACTCTTGAACCAGAATGTTTACTTAATCAGTCTGGTATTTCGACTAAGTAAATTAATATTAGTCACTTAATTTAAGCAAACACTCACCATTTTCTGAGTGCTTGGTCTTACTTGATCATCACAGAAGCTCCGCCCAATCCACGGTCGTTCACAGATCATGTGCATCACCATTGCTCAGTGCATGTGGAAGAACCTTGCGATGTATGTGAAATAGCGGTTGGATGTGGCTTTAGTTAAGATTTGACAGATTGACGATGGCTACCGGATTAAGTGCGCTGGAGATATCGCGCAGGTAGAAATCAGTAAATGACGACTCGGCATGCCATTGTGCTACAGACATCACCTCCTCTAAAGAGACACCCTTATAAAGGGGCGATGCTGCTGCCAGTGCTCGGACTTGATGGGCTTTTGCACGATCAATCTGCTTTCCTGTTGCGATTTTATGCGACATCTGAAAACCATCGACTATCCAATGAGAAATGGTGTCTTTCGAGGCGCGAAGATGAGGAGCTTTGAGACATAACCACGGAGATTTTGGGTCATCTCTCCACTCCTCAGTACGTTTCTAATTCATTTTCAGACATCTGACAGGACACCAATCAGAAGAGTTTGGGTCATGTCTAATTAAACTTGGCAAATTGATCGGCTGTCCTGGATATTTAAGTGACTGATTCTTTGCCAGGAAACAAAGACGTGGTAGTAGTCATAAACCTTCACGCATAATGTCAAAACAGTCTTGTTCCGCAGAAAGCGCATAAATTTTGCTCCTCGCCGATGCTGCTGCAACCAAGAAAGCTGACTTAATAGTTAACAGTTTAATATCTATAGATCTAATTGGTTCAAAGGGAGCATGCCCTAAAACCTGTAGAACAAGAGATAGATTCCATGCTGGGATAGGAATTGGCTGTCTAGGTCGCAAATTGCGCATTCCTTTAATAACTTCATTTAAAGTGTCGTTCTCCATTCCTACAATCGCCAGACTTTGAACAACTGAAGCTAATGCAGACTTATATGCTGCTAGGGTTGAAGGTACAAGTTTGTCAACTTCGTATAAATGACAGATAAAATCTGCTACGTGTTGAACAGATGCAGAAAAGGGATTAATATCTCTTCCCTTACACCACTCTGCAAATTTCTTGATTCTATAATTATATGTCTTGGTGGTTGACCGTCTTCTGGCTGAAGCGACAAACTTCGCTGCTTGCTCAGAAAAGCGACCCTTAATTGCATGCTGCTTGATAACATCCATGCAGTCAATTGGAACATCTCCGGTCTGTCGTGGCGATACAGACCCTTGTTCTCGGAGAGATCATATCCCTTCTGTCTGGAAGAGGGAATGGATTGCAGACCAGAAGGTCCAGCAGATCCATAAACCATGATCGGCCTGGCCAATGAGGGGCGATCAGTAGTACTTGGCATATGCCCTCTCTTATCGTTGCCAGAACCTTTGGGATGAGAATCGTTGGAGGATACGTGTACGCGTAGATTCCTTTCCAACTTATCGCCAGTGCGTCTACTGCTAGAGCTAGTGGGTCCGGGATCAGTGACATGTATGTGACCATCTTTGCGTTTCTTGTCATCGCAAATAGATCCACATTTGGCTTGCCCCAATGTTTGAAAAGAACCTCCGCTACCGATTGGTTGAGCTGCCATAGTGTCAGACGGCAAACCATCCTTCGACTGAGAGCATCCGCTAGGATGGTCAATCTTCCTAGAATCTCTGCTGCCCGAAGAATAATATACTTCTCTTGGCACCACAGCAGAAGGTTCCATATCATCATACACAACTCTGGTGATCTCGTCTCACCGTGACGGTTCAAATAAGACACCACTGTTGAGTTGTCTGTCCTTACCAGGACAATCTTGTCTCTGATTAAGTTCTGGAATTTTCGAAGTACTAATGCCACCGTTAATAATTCGAGAACATTTATATGTTTCTGCGCATTGGTCCGATCCCATTCCCCTGACGCTCACAGATCATCCAGTACTGCTCCCCAACCCGTCGTCGATGCATCTGTAAAGATGGACATCTGCGGTTGAGGAGGTTGTAGAGGAACACCTCGCAGGAGATTTTGTTCTGATAACCACCACTGAAGATGGAATATCAATAGTTCTTTTACTGGAATCCTCAGAGAAAACGGATCCGTTCTCTTGAGACCAGAATGACATTAAGTACATCTGAATCGGCCTGCGCCTGAGTGCCGCATAACGAACCACCTTCTCCAGAGATACTAGTAGGCCCAGTATTCTGAGAAATTGACGCGCCGTCAGATAGGCTCTTAGAGAAACTGACCCCAGAACTGCAATCAAGTTTGTCTGCTCTCCGCCGGAAAAGCTACACCATCCCTGAGATTGAAAAGAATTCCCAGATACACAAACTCCTGGGATGGAGTCAATTCTGATTTCTCTAGATTCACAATCCATCCTAGGTCCCTTAGTAAGGTCAGGACTACCTGACGATTGCGCAGTGACTTGATTCCCCGCCTTCAGCAGCCAGTCATCTATGTAAGTATGAACAGCTTTATTTCTCCTGCAAAGATAAGAAGTCATGGCGAGAACCACTTTGGTGAAGACCCTCGGTGTTGTGGTCAGACCGAATGGTAACGCATTGGATTCCCAAACATTGTCTTGGAACGCAAAGCGAATGTATTTCTGAAAGGGAATTGACATTGGAATATGAAAATATGCATCCTTCAGATGTATCGAACCGATGCCAACCCGAGATGGTCAGAGATCCTGCCAAGGACCTGCACCCATTCAGCCTCAGTGCAAAAGGATGATTCGTCCATCAAAGGACTACCATTCTCATCATCCTCCTCACCCTTGGATGAGTAGGCCACCGACGATCCATGCTGAGAGCTACGGACCAAACCTCCAATACGAAGTGGATCCGTAGCCCGCCTACTTGCGGCTCCAGTATCTAGCGAATCGCTTGATACGGATTCACCACAATCCATCGGCTCCAGCACGGGAGCTGGGACTACGGCCGCTACTACGGCAGGAGATGGAACTCTGAGAGGAGCCGTCATAACCGCCCCCGTGATGCCAGCAGGACCCGTAATACATGGCTCCAACGGCAACGCGGCCTGAGCGAAGTCCGGGTGAAAGATGCCTGACGGAACTTCGACATCTCCAGCCGGCCGGCAAACCCGTAGGTTGGTGACTCGCGAGAAGTACTGGTATCTGCCACCTGAGAAGGCTCTGGCATGCCAGAGTCTCCCATCAGGAAAATATCTTCCTCTTCCGCCGTCGGCTCTTGAGCCAAAGTGGGAGGAAGGACAGGTGCTTGTCCCTCCGCAGAACTGGCCGAACCACCGATGGGTAGTCCTACACCAGCCTGCATCGTCGGGATCGTGGACTGGAATGACTCGAACATCGCCGTGAATTGGGCTGCCCAAACACCCAAGGCCGAGTCCATATGCTCGTTCAGACGCTCTTCAAGACCTTTTACTTATGCCTGATCCACTTTGGTCGCCTTGTCTCTCACGATCCTCTCCAGACGTGCATGCCGATCACGATCGAACTCCGCCACAATCTCCGGCGACCACTTCGCACATACATCGCAAGGACTTCCAACCTTGCACTTCGCGCAAGCAACACAGTGATAACCGGAGAACTTGCAGCGCTGACAGAGAGAGCCCTTCACTTTCTGCGAACACAGAATAAGAATTAAAACGCTGCACATGATAATATGATGATGAGCAACACGCACAATTTACTTGATTGTAATATAAATCACTTACAAAACATTAACTTTCTCTTAAATTAATGATAATCAAGTTTTAGGCAGGAAATATTTGAAATTTTTTAATTTCTTTTTGATATTTTTTTTGGAGTGAAAATTTTATAAACACGACTTGGAAATTAACTAATCATTAAAAAAGCCAAGAAATAAAGACTGATCGCTACAAACACCCTCGACAATGAAGCGAGAGCTAAATATCGGCCTAAAACAGAGTGCATAGACACGCCAAGCCAAAACAACGTTAATCATGGGTGCCGCCATCTTGGCTACTGTCGCATCCATCTTGGAAGGAACCGGAGTCACAAGAGAAATTAACCGAGTACCCGGATAAGATTAAACAGTTAATGGGTAATGGAGCGACTCCAACACTCCCTACCATTTAAAATAATGTGCCAATTTAAGGAAATTTCAAACAGTCATTATGGCACGAATGTATAAATTCTAGATTGATACAACCTGCCCCTGTGATGACTCCCTTCCATGAAGCCAGCAATGGATAACTTCAAACACGCTGAATTCCGTTAAAATTTGCAAAATTTTATAAGCTTAAACACATGCGACTTGAGAAGTCAGCAAAATAGATGAATCTGACTGTGATTGGGAATTGACTCGGTACCTGGGGCTATGGTAATTCCCGGACACAGTATGGGCAGGACCAGGAGTGTGGAGTTTTAATTGTTTATTTTGAGCTAGACTAGATAATAAACTTTATCATAATAGTACATCTGTATTATTCGAAGTAGAACCTATACGCAGCTAATTTATACAGTATCAAAATGAGTCTGATTCAATGACAAACAGCAGATTTATCCCCCTTGCAAATTTAGGCAATACACCCAATGGGGAAAGATGTTACTTCCGTGGCACGTTTCATAATTTTTAGTGCTGATGGATTCTACCTTAGTGGATGGGTCCCGAAAGGCATACACTACCACCCGTATAAGAACTAAGTCTGTCTGACCTTGTTTCTTGACAATAGAGGTCAAAGGCCAATTTTCCCTTTGAAACCAATAGGAAACTATTCAGGCTGTAGTTTCAAGATTTCAACCCAACTTGACCCAATTTGTTAATATAGGTCAAAGGTCAATTTTTCCCATTGGAAACAATAGGATATTATTCAGCCTGTAGTTTCAAGTGGTTTTTTCGTATACAGTAACCCAACTTGGTGTTTGGATGCATTGTAGGTCATTGGCGTGTTACCTCACCTGGCCAGAATGGGCAGATGCCATAACAACTGTCTCATCTGTCTGTCAACTTTTACTTTGAACGATGTCTGCTCAAGCATCACTATGCTGATTTCAATTATATTTGGCAGGAACCTTCCTTAGGCCATAGAGATGGGAGTTTATTCAAAAGAAACCAATTGGAGTGAGTCTAAGGAGGAATGTATTCATCTTGGATTTTGCTCTATTTTTAGCTCATGTTTTAAGTGAGCTTATGCTGTGGCGACCATCCATCGTCTGTACAGGGTCTGTCTGGTGTCTGTCTGTCCATAAACTTTCTTTGAACGACTTCTCAAGAGCCACTAGGCTGGCTTAAATTATATTTGGCAGGAAGCATCCTTAGGCAATAGAGATTCAAGTTTGTTCAAACAAAGTCAGTCGGCCAATTTGGCCGATGGTCATCTTGGATTTTGGCCGATTTTTAGAAACGCTTTAGAAACCTCTGAAACTGCATGGCGGATTGATTCAAAACTTACGAAACATCATCTTGGCAGACAGGTGAACCGAGTTTGTTCAAGAATCTTGATTGGCCAAATTCTTCGGTGACCATCTTGCCTGATCTAGTATTCGCGAAAACGACCTCCAGAACCCGTGAATGGATCTGGCCGAAATTTGAGAGATACGATTAGGCACTAAGGGTCATTCAAGGTTATTCAAGGAAAGTTTATACGTAAAAAAACATGGCTGCCATGGACCAATCAAAATGCAGTGTGTTTGGCTGGCAAATTCAATTTTTTTTTATTTGATGGATTTTCTAGGCGAGATTGTTTTTATTAACTCGGCTGACTTGGCAGTCGGCTGTAGCTGACATATAGCGATGACGCCCATCCGTCGTCTGTCCATCTGTCCATCCGTCGACAACAATGGCAGCACGTGTTATTACTAGACGGATTGACACCAAACTTGGTCACAAGATTAATGTTGGATCTAATGTGTTGTGAAAACGAAACTGATAAGACATCAAACACCAGAGTTATTGCCCCTTAACTATTTGCAGTCTCGCTTTCATAGGGGGAATAACAGATGGGTTTTTTCATGGTCCATTGATTTATCATTGTGACAGCTTTTATTGGCAAAGTAGAAAACAACTTCAATTAACAGATTAACCTTTCTCTCCACATATATTTAAGATATGTAGTATGTGCTCTGACATCTATACTGTTAAAATATTTTGAAATGTATTTGATTGAAAGTTGTTGTTGCCTAAGGCATCAATGACTCAGTCAAATTATTTTCTAAATAAACTCCATCTCACCATTCCCCCGCTGCTAACTTGGTCATTCAGCCAGATGTGCATGTGTTAAATGGATTGTGGGGTGAGTGGTGAATAACCTGCTATAAAGACCACCTGTATTAAGAGACCACCTGCCTTTAGAGACTATTTTCTTGAATTGGTAAATCTGATTAAGCAATGTATTTGAACCTCTCTTAACCGAATGACTGCTGAGTTTTTGCAGGCGACATTCCAGAGGTTATATTTCTGAACCTACAAAATATTTTGAAAACAATTTGACTGAATGTTGTTGGTGGCTAAGCCACCAACAACTTTCAGTCAAATTTTTTTCAAAATATTCAACAAGTCGAGAGCTTTTGCACATTGGAATTATTGCCTGGACTGGCTTCCAGCAGTGAGACAGTTAAGAAACCAGCTGTTGTTAGCGCTGATGTCATCTATTGTTGCTTAAACATTGTTCAAAATCACTATTGCAAAAAGCCGTCCAGAGATTGTTGTCAATATCTCGAAAAATAAACCATTTGACTAAAAGTCATGGAAGTGGCACCAATTGATGTAAAACTCCATAAAGATTATTTGAAATGCCAATGTTCCAGTTGAGCGATACAGGCCCCCTGTTAGAAATGCCTTCCTTCTCCGAAACCACCTGGCAGATTAATGAGAAACTCGAGAAAGATCATCTAGGGCTTCAGATGAACCAAATTTGTTCAAAACCTGATTTATTTGTTAGCCGTCTTGGATGCCCTAATTTTCACAAAAATGACTTCTGAACTTCTCAACGGATCGAGCCGCAATTTGGTAAATATTATTTGTTCAAGGGAAGTTGGTATGTTAAACAAGCATCCTATAAGTATTGCTTTGCAATACATGTCCCCTACCTGGTGATATAAACCTTTAGAGATTGAGTGAAAAACGCCATTACAAATTGACAGAAGCAGCTGAAACTCGAACTTTATCTGTAACTTCTCATAACAAAGCAATATATCAAATTTCAGTTATATATGGTGAAGGAGAACGAAAGTCTTGAAAGTTTGTCTTTCATAAGTCGAATTGGGACATAACTCTATCAAAATTGACGCAAACTCATAAAGTTCGAACGTGCTTTGTAATTTCTCATAGCAATGCAACGTACGAATTCTCAGTTGAATATCTTTAAATACTGCGAAAAATAGTGTGGAAAACTAATATTTTTTGTATTTCATAAGTCGAAAGGTGGCATAACTCCATCAAAAATTGACGCATACCCCTGAAACTCGAACTTGGTCTGTAAGTAAGAAAAAAAGTGCAGTGAAGCAACTGCGAGAGACGGACGGATGGACATTGCTACCATCGACCAATATTGGAATTTCTTATTTGATGAATTTTGAGGTCACAATTGGTTTTATATACATCCTGGTTTATTTTGCTGCCAAAATTTGTATATAAAAAGAATCAGAAAATTCAAATGTCTTCTCAAGAACCGCTGGGCTGATTTCAGTTGATTTTGGCAGGAAGCATCCTTATGGCATAGAGATGATACAAGATTGTTCAATCAATGCAACACAGTTTGGCAGCCATCTTAGATCTTTTTCTTGCCAAAAACTCCCATACTAAAGCAATAGGAAATAAAAAATCTCTTCATCTTGAGGACCACTGTGTCGATTTCAATTATATTTAGCAGGACACATCCTTGTGGCATAGAGATCCAAGTTTGTTCAAACGAAGTTGATCAGCCAATTTGGCCAGTGGCCATCTGGTATATTAACCGATTTTTAGAAACATTAAAGAATCTCTGAAACCACTATGCGGATGATCACAACTCATGAAACATCATCTAGGGCAAGAGATTAACAACATTTTATTGGCCAAATGCTTCAGCAGCCATCTTGGATAACATAATTTTCACAAAAACGGTCGAAAATTAGGAAATATGATTATGGACTAAATGCCGTTCCAGTTTGTTTAAGGGAGGTTAGTCATTAAAAAACAGTCGCCATCGACCAATCAGAATTCAGTGTTAGGCGGCCATATTATTTTTAATGCATTTTGAAACTGAAATTTGGTTTATATATATATTTTTTTATAGCTCACCAGACCTGAAAGGACAAGTGGGCGTATGCTGTCATGACCATTCATTGTCTGTCCGTCGTCCATCCGTCCGTCAACGCTTTCTTTAAATGACCTGGAGATACACCGGGCTGATTATATTTGCCAGCAAGCATCCTTAGGTCATGGAGATCTCTAAGTTTGGTGTAGCAAAGCCATCTGGATTTGGCTGATTTTTTAAAACTTCATTTAAAATCTGTATCTTAAAACTCTGGGCTGATTCTAACTAAATTATGTAGGAATGCATCCTTGGTCTTGCTATAGTTCTGGCCAAGCCTTGATCTAGTTATATGTGATGGCCTGTCTAGTCCTAATGCCTATGGTCCAGGTGAGCGATACAGGCCCCTTGGCCTCTTGTTCCAATAGGTCACTACGACTAAAGAATATTTACTAATATATTAGTACGGTGCCCCTATCAAGTATTAGCTGCCTGAGAGGAGTTAGACCTTCACCTCTCTGTCATTTTGGAGTATAAATGAATATAAAGGGAGATCACTCAAACTGTTAAGTTATAATGCATATCATGAGTTGTCTCCATTTCCCCATGATTTCACATCCTACTAACAGCACAGGTTTACAAAAGGTCGACAAAAAACCGACTTGCAAGCTATGTTTGAGACAACTATTCGTAAAAATTAACCACTGAAATGACTGACTCGATAGCCGAACCAGTCATTCCAGTGGTAACTTTTTTCTAAAAAGCCTTCTCTTGGCCTGCAGATGGACATTTCTTGCTCCAGTTCGAGACAATCTTTGGAAATGTTAATTTCGAATTAATTTCAGTTATATATGTGCGTGCGTGTGTGTTTTATGCAATGTTTCAGTTTATAACGTTATTTGTATTTAATATGTTGCCTTTGCAAAGTGTCAATTGTGGCCGAATGGATGATTAATTTTGTTGACTTACATGAGATGTCCTAACGCACCCGTACCACTATGTCATGCCCCCCCCCCCCAAAAAAAAACCACAGTCGCAAGATATATATAAATAATCACCAGCGCGATAAAGGTTAAAATATTAAAAGATGCCTACAATTTGACTCATGTAATGCTAGATTGCCATTGTACGCTCCCTTATTTAGTTTTATTTAGTTTTCCTTTGTGTTGCGTACCCCGATACTGTATTGATCTGTCTAACTCAAGCTTTGAATAACATGGTTTTAAAATGAACATCGTGACACCTATGTATAATAGGTTAGTGACGTACTATTTTCATACACAGGATAATAAAACGCATATATTCTAGTTACCTTGGTAACTGGAAGGTAATTAAATACAATTAACCCTTTCAACTACAAATCCCTGAAAGATTACATTCGTTACTATGTATAGCATATTCTGTTGAATATTATGAAATTAATAGGACTGAAATTAAGCCGATGCTGCAATGGCTTCCAGTAATGTTAATTTCAAAATATTCAACAGCTTTCCTGTTTGTTTGCCCCGCGATTGAGATACGGGGAATTTATCGGTGCAATGTTTAATTGAATTCCTCTCGTTTATCACAGTTCTGACACTAGGCATCGCTATCCAAGTTCATTCACGATTACGTGCGGATTAACCCTTTCATGCCCATTTGCAGGCCGAGGGAAGACTATTTTTTGAAAATGTACAACTAGAATGACTGGCTAGATTACCGAGCCAGTCTTTCCATTGGCAAGCTTTCAAAATAGTCTTCACTTGGCCTGCAGATGGACAGTAAATAAGCAAATACTTTGATATTCTTGACCAAATTTAGCCACTAAAGGTTTAAAACAATGTTAAAAGCCTCCTACCTGGAGAAGTGCTTGTTTCACATGCTGATTAATATATATTCAGTTCGTGACCCCGTACCGTCGTCTATGTTGTGACTGACAAGATTTCATGTTTAATTGAACTAGGTCTAATTCCATACATCATTAAGATTCTGTTGATTGTTCGTGACCCCGTACCACAAGAAGTCCACCGTACTAATGTTATGGGCCTATGTTAGCCGATATCGCTTATATAATCAATTACATCATTAGATAACTGAAGTCAAAATCATAATTACGCATAACTCCGTCAAGAAAATCGTAAAGACGTTACGATTTTCTTGACGGAGTTATGCGTAATTATGATTTTGACTTCAGTTATCTAATGATGTAATTGATTATATAAGCGATATCGGCTGATATCAATATCAAATGTACGAAGTGGCTTAGATGAATTTACAATTTAATACAATTTCTTGAATATTTGGAAACTAATTTGACTGGGAGTACTTTTTGACTTTTATAACCTTTTTACGTACGATGGAATCGATTTATATACGTTGGCCTCTCAATTTCCATAATCCCAATTACAAATTAATTATACAGGTAATCTGTTGAATATTTTCAAACTAATCGTCTTCCAGACGTCAGCTGTCTAGTGATGTAATTGAATATGACGTCAGAAATTTGAGTGATAACTCGGATCCCTCCAGCGACCCATGTTGCTATTTTAGGCGTATTCATGCTTAGTTTAACCATTTCATGACGAAGTCGGCCCAAATCGGCATCTGTAGTGATCTTGAGGAATGTCCATTTGCAAGCCAAGAGAAGACAATTTTGAAAATTTAGCATTGGAATGACTGTCATTTCAGTGGTTAATTTCTCAAAAATAATTTTCCCTTGACCTGAATAGGAAATATTTGGTTTTCTTGACCAAATTGTTAAATTTTTAGCTCGCCTATGTGAGTTTATACAATTGCGATTTGTGTCCCTCTGTCTGTCTTTCGCCATTTGCTGGCGGATTAAAGCAAAATTGGACATACATGTTCCTTTAGGCAATATCTATTCGGGCTATGAATATAAGTGGCCATACCCAAAAATAGCAGAGTTATGGCCCTTGGTATATTTTTAAAGTATTGAAGGCTATGGGGAAACTACGTTTGTGGCACATTTTGTCATTTATCAGTCGATTAAAATTAAATTTGGCAGATATGATCCTTTGTGCAACATCTATTCGAGCTATGGACATACACAACGTTTGTTCAAGAGAAGTTGATCCATCAAAAAGCCATGGCCGCCGTGGGCCAATCAAAATGTAGTGTTTGGCGGCCATATTGAATTTTGTTATTTGATGGATTTTGTTGCCAAAATTGGTTTTATATATTTGTTTGGATATTCTGGTTTTCAAATTTGCCATTTTCGAACCTGTCGGATAAACGGTTTGGCGGACATCTTGGATCATTTTCCTGCCAAAAGCTCCCATACTAAAGCAATGGGAAATTTAAAATGTCTTCGCGAGAACCACTGGGTATATGTGGCAGGAATCATCATTAAGGCATAGGGATCCAAGTTTGTTCAAAGGAAGCCGATCGACCAATTTGGCCAGTGGCCATCTTGGATTCTGGCCGATTTTTATACAGGGTTCATACAAACTTGAAAAGTACTTGAATTTTGACATGTGCCTTGAAAAGCCTTGAATTTGAGAATTCGCTTGAAAAGTACTTGAAAATTACTTTAAAGCATTGAAAAGCCCTTGAATTTAACATTTCAGTACAAATTATTTTCATTAAGTACAAGTGTTGTCATGAATGAATCATCAGTCCAAATGAAGGAATTGCCTTCTCAGAGCATCGATTTTTAAAACCTTTACATTAGCAGCCTCTCGGAACACCTTATAAGTTGTATTATCAGTGGCGTCCTATATTGTCAGAGGATTCCACATACCATCCCTCCCATTCATTTGCCACTCACATGTCCAGCCTGGTATCGGGGCCCTTGAAAATTTCGAAATTGCAACCGTAAAAGTCTTTGAAAAGTCCGTAATGAAAACATCTGATGGCTGTATGAACCGTGTTATAAACGTCTAAAAATCTCTGAAACCGTTTGGGTGGGGAATGATTCCGACCTCATGAAATATCAGTTCGGGTAAGAGCTGAACCAAGTTTGTTCAAGGGAACTTGATTGGACAAATGGTTCGGTGGCAATCTTGGAAGGACTGGTCGGGACAAAATTTTTAGCTATGATTAGGGACTAAAGGCCATTAGAGTGTGTTCCATGGAGATATGTCAAAACAACATGTCCGCCATGAATCAATCAAAATTTTGCTTTTTGGTGGACATCTGGTATTTTCTACAAATTTCAATCATAAAAAGACAACTTATTAACCACTGGGCCAATTTTAGTAAAACTTGGCTACGACTTCTTCACAGAAATTTGATTGGTAAATTTTTACAGTGGTCATCTCGTTTTGTTCGGTTGTGGGTGAGCGATACAGCCCCGCTGGGCCTCTTGTTAAGGATTGAACCCTATCGGAAAAATGTATGTGCTTTGTCAATTGTTGATATGTTCTTTCAGTCAAATATCTATTTGAACTATAAATATAGTCCTCCCTCACCTTTGAACCAGGATCATAACGAAGGATGTTACCCTTGGGGTCCTAAAAACGTCTGCCTACCTAAAAGGTGGGCTTGACCGTTTACCCTACCCCATACATGGAAAATGGCGCCATATGAAATGAATGGGGATTTTCAAGATGGATATTTAAACTGCGACTACACATAGTTTTGATCAGATCATTACCATACTTAGTTAGGCTTTTATCTTTGGGGATTTTTTTCGAAAGATTTTTTTCAATTGCCACTAGGTCGCACATTTTGTTTTTAAAAAATACGAATTTTTATTTTTGGCAAACTCGGGATGACAAACGATGAAATTTTTCTTCTGAAATTAGTTTTTTCAAAAGGTCTGCCGACGATTTGTTTTGCTTTGATCGACTGGAAACTTGGTGCATTTCTAACTCGTCTATAGCCTTGATTTGATTACATAATTTAATAATGTAAACCAATGGGAATTCTAAGTATGGATCTTTGAACTTCGACTATACATAGAGTTTTTATCGGATCATTAGCAGGCATGTTCAATAGTTATATAAGAAGAGGTCTTATACATCGCAGATTTACATTGACTTCAGTAAATGTGTTCTAGTTTAAATTTATATTATCACGATCGACTCTGATAAGAACAGGAAGCAGCTCTAGTAGGACTATCCAATTTTAGTGATATAATATGTATATATGATCAGAGACATAGGTCTATATGACTATGATAGGATATTTGGTAACGTTTGCAAAATATTTAAAAGGAATGTGTTAAAATTATAATATTATGGAAAAAAAAATATATTGAGAATATTGACGGTTTTATAGAAACACAGAAATTTGACAAAAGGGCTTATAATTTACCTTTCCATTTTTAGCAACACCCGCCCATCTCTAGCTAAGCTCCACCCACACCTAGTTCGTGCTGGGATCGATCGATCGATCTCTGAACTCCCTGACTATCAGTTTCCAGAATACTATACAGGTAAGCTGTTGAATATTTTGAAACTAATTTGACTGGGTGCTGTTGCTTCCATAGGCAGCAACAGCGCCCAGTCAAATTAGTTTCAAAATATTCAACAGCATGTTTATTAAATAGTAGACATACAATTCTTACAACGTGTCGGACTATTAAGAGTTGAAGACGGGCCTACTAGAATCATTTATGACGTAATGATTATGACGTATATATTATATCCTACACGCCGCTTAGCTGATTATGACGTCAAATCATCGATGGTTACTCTGGAAAGGTGAATTGTTATGAATGGCACAAGTTACCGTATCATTATCAAAACAGGTGAGCTGAAGTCAATCGCTACAAGAAAGTTCTCCAAAGCAGATATGAAGATCTTTAAACCTTTGAACCCTGAAGATTGGATATGTATCAGGGCTCGATAAGGCTATGATCAATCAACACACTGTCAATACAAATTCAGTATTACTACAGATATCTTAGGAATGAGAGTTAACTTGGACCAGCAGCACCAGAGGCGTGTGTGGATCGGAGGCGAGATGGAGCAAAGAAGTAGAGATGTACGGCCCTCTTCATCGACGGTCCAACTCTATGGGGCTCACTTTGGTGTGTGTCTATTACCTGTTTGGACTGTAATGAGAATGTGTAGATGGTGTAATAAGAATGTGTCGGTAACGCGCTCCTGTGTTTTATTACGCTGTGGCTGACCTATGGTCATAGCGGGGTTAATCCGCTCTCGGATCGTGGCATAGCCATGGCAGAGAAAGGGTTAATAACGGACCCGTAGGCACTCAATCAGCCTGCCTCCTATAAGGCCATAGCCTGCAAGTGGGTGGGGGAGGTGAGGGAGGGGCATTTTTGCAACCACAGATTTGTAAAGTGTACTTTTTGAAAACACTCTTAGCAGGGAGTGACCTGTAAATAAATATTAAGATATCTTCATAGCCAGCTGAAGATGATAAATATTTACCGCCAGAAATGCAGGCGATGCTATCAAAGAGTATCTAGGTATTCCATATTTCTCGGAGGAGGATCATGAATCTCCCCGGCTGGCCCTTTGCCCCCTCGGATTCCAGGTCCATGCTACGGCCCTGCCTCACAATTATCTGCATTTGTGTGAGCATGTGCCGTGTCCAGCTAGTCAGGGAGCCAAAGATTAATTTCATGAAAAAGAAATGCCCTCTGATATAAAATTTCTGAGTAGATGACCATCTTGGTGGTTTGGAAACCAATGTTGGACAACTTGAATCTCTTGCGCAACATTGTGGCGACGATTTTAAGGACACTACCCTAAAGCTAAAATTTAACGTATATATGAAAACCGGTTGACGAAAAACAAGAAGGCATTTACTCTGTTTGTGATGCATAAACTTTATTTCGGATTCAACATCAACTTTAAAGAAACATTACCAATTACCCAAATTAAGAAGTTGAGAATAATATATAACAAACATCCATTTTTGTTTCGCCTGTGAAGCAGAAACCGAGATATATTGTAGATATGGGACTGTCTTGTGGGGAGGTCATGACCCCGCTGGACATCTTATATGTACGAGGAGTAAGCCCGAGCACAATTCTTGTTTGAATACCAGGTGAGCTAAGAGACTATGTCACTGTGTATATTTAGATGCACTGATCATCGGCTAGAGCATCTTATTATTTGGATATATATTATCAGCACTGGATGACTGGCAGCAGAAATGTCAGCTAGTGCAGGTACAGTTTCGCCGAAACTGAATCGAGGATAAAAGATAATGGTTGGCACCAGGTTGGAATCAATCAAGGGATTAGATATAACAAACGGACGTAGTTAGACGAGCATAAAAGATAATGGTTGGAATCAATCAAGTATTAGAAACAACGAACGGACGTAGTTAGAGACGTAGCGGTCTGTGTTCCCACTGAAGCGTGAGACCAGATAAGCCGAGAATAACCCGGCTATGAGGAATGATAACTCATGTGGCGATTAACTCTAGCATTCTACAAGTTGTCGACTAATAGGCAATGATCATGACATGGACATTGTAGCGTCCTGTAGGCGGTAGGTACACAATCGAAAGTTATGATCAAAAACATATCAATTGTAGAGGCGTACTAGGACACACTCGAAAGTTATTATCAAAAACATATAAATCGAGGGGTGTGCTAATCCACCAGCAAGCCTTGGTATCAAACCAGCATTCGTCATTTTGGGCAGGTCATTCGTCAGGAATGACATGGGAAGCCAGCTGGAATTCTAAAATAAAGTTAGGGGAACGACAGATCCCATCACTCAAGAACCAGCCAAACCGCAGGTGCTAGGTAGAAAGCACCCTCTCGGGGAGGGAGGTCGGGGTCTTGATTGGTCAAAATGATGTCATAATCCAATGAGAATCATAGCAACCTCCGGCGGTGCGAAACCAAGATGGAGGGAGAATAGAAACTGAGATAGTACATAAGGGGGACTTTAACTTTAATCGAGAGTTCGGTCCGCCTCGCACCTTGTAAAACGCTCTTGCTGAATGGCTTTAAGTAGGCAAGAGCTGGTTGAAGTTTGGGAAGCTTAGGAAACATTGAGTGAATTTATTTATTGCTGTAAATACGGAAACTGGTAATAGCATAAATTGCCAAACTTTGTAGGTTTTATTTTACAGCTAAAGCTAGAAATAAAACGATCACCTTGAGTGTAATCCAAGGCAAAAGTTTGGTGTAGTTCGTTGTTACTCTGGAGAACACGGAAGACCACCGTGTCGAACCAACCACTCTGAAACGCGCAGTCAGATCAGGCCCAGGCACTTCTATAAATATCGTCAGGTCTCTGTACCTACGAGGCGAGCTAGTGTCACGCTCCATCTTCATCGGTGGAACCGGTTGTCGCAGCAACCACCCATACAAGGTTTCATCGAAGAGGGTAGAGCATACGTCATCAACAAGGGTAGACAACACGAAACCTTCATTGGCTTCACCAGCCAGGATCCAGATGGTCAACAGTGAGTAGATAAAGTATATGGCCCAACCAGAAACACCGCTAACTAATTCAGCCATTGTACTGACCGACGTCACTGACCATGTACAGGCATTTATAAACGCCGCAAAGGTATCAGAGAGTACCCGTATCACACAGCATCACGAGTATCGCGCGGGTGCTACCGTAAAAGTAACCACAGAGGTAGTTTGCCCCGAGCAAACCCGTTTGCAGAGAGTTGTCATAGCTTTACATTACCAGTGAAGATAGCATGGCAACGGGACCCAAGAGAACCGCTGACCCAACTATGCTACCCATAGAAGTACCACTGACGCCCCAGCTTCGACCGGAAATCGTCGCCGCTATGCAGACAATAGGCATAGCAATGGCGGGGGCCATCGTCGACAGCAGCAACCGTCGGGAGGCCGAGCGAGTATATCGCCGAGAAATCAGGGACACAATTTACCGTATTCAGCCCTGCGACGGAGTGGTGCCAGAGGAGGTACGGACATTCTTGGACGAGACCCGAAGAGCGTGGGTCGCAAACGAGGGGAGACTCGAAGGCATACCTGCCTATGTCATCACCCGAGCGGCACGCGGGCAGCTATCGAGGGCCATAGATGGGTTCTTGATAGGCAAAGTCCGAGAAGACGTCACATTTGACGAGTTCCATGATTATATCACGGTAAACTTCGTATCAGCCAATGAAGGAGAACGCATCAAATACGATTTGGAGGGGGTCAGGCAGCGAAGAAACGAAACTGTTATCACCTTTAACAGGCGGTTTCGCGAGATGAGCGCTTGAGCCTACCCAACCGAGAACGTTGACAACCGTGGGACCATATTGGGCATTTATCTCAAAGGCTTATCCGACCACCGGCTGAGCAAAAGAATAGTACGAAAGAAGGCCACTACATAGGCCAGAGCTATTGAAATTGCTGAAGAAGAGGCTACGTGTGACGACCTACTTAGGGCGATGAAGATCGAGGATCGCCAAGAAGAGAGCATGGAAGTAAACATGGTGGGTCCAGACGAGGAGAAGGAGATATGGAGCGTGGTGCAAACCTTGAAGAAGCAGATCACACAACAGAGTAAAATGATTGAGCAACTCTGTGGCTTGGTCAGTGATCTGCAACTCCGGGAACAGAAGCCGGCGACTAGAGCCGCCAAGCCCGAAAGGAGGGTCGCCCTGCCGGCGAAGCAACGTGCCCCGACTTCGCCCCGACCAGCCAGAGCCGGGCAAGATTTGCAGCACATTACCTGCTTTAACTGTGGCCGGGTTGACCATTACAAGAGTGATTGCCATCAGGCAGCGCAGCCGCGGGAAAACGTCAGCAGACCAGCTGCCCAGCGACCGAGACAGCCGCGAAGGGCACAGCCGGTGACCTGTTTCCAGTGCGGGAGAGAAGGACACATGGCCCAAGATTGCGACAAATTTCAGAGCGGTTTTGCGGCATATATGAGCAGGAAAACTACGCCAACCGCGACTGTGAAGTGTTATGGATGCGGTAATGACGGACATTACATACGGGACTGTCCAAAGAACGGACATGCAGTAAGAGAGGGTCCACCAACTGGGCCCGATCAGGTGGTCCGCCAGCCCGACGCACGATCAAGCATCCTCGCACCGACGATGATCTCGACATCGACGTCATCGACCGACGGCAGCAGGAGAGAACTGTCACGCCGCGGGACTGTTCGTGGAATGTCAGGAAGGACATGAACAATCGTTTACGAAATGGTGACGAATACGAAGATCGCAACGGTTTTGTGTTGACCGGTGAGGGGACGGATGAAATGGGCCGTTATTCATACGGTGTCGGACACAATTCCTCCTCCCGCCGGAACAGCTATGCAGAAGTGGTTAGTGGACGGAGGAGTCCGTCAAACGACGACGGAGGAAACCGTTGGTGAATTCACCGACCGAGCGGTTTCTAATCCGTCTGAAAATGGATAAAAACGGTCCAACAGATCAGGGTGAGTACTTGCATGCCTTAGTGGATACTGGTGCTAGTACATCCTTGATTCGCAAGGATATATGGCGTAGCATGTTGAATGCTAGGCCATTGAAAAGAGCGAAGACGCTCTTGGCAGTAAATGGTTCCCCAATAGAACTTTTGGGGGAGACCCAGGTAAAATTCAGTAACGCCCGTCCTATTCCGAGTACGGTAGTAGCGAGAATGCGGCATGAATGTTTGCTTGGTGCAGATGCTTTGCACTTGGGAAATGCAAAGATTGATTATCAGGCCAAAGTAGTAGTATGGTTTGGCCAGGTATATCCCTTTAGGTATCCCTATAGGGAGGAAATAGATTATGTGTATGAGAGTTGCAAGGAAACGACCGGATATAAAGCTATCGACAAAGTGCTTGAGGACTTTACGGATAACTTTGATACGGCTCGTCCAAATACTTTAGGTTTAATTCCCAAAGTAAAATGTATGGTACCAACAGGAAATGCATTTCCTATAAGGCAGAAAGCCTACCGTTTACCGCTGGCCAAGCAATATGTGGTCAAGAACCAAGTGGCCGAGATGCTGGCAGCAGGCGTCATAAGACCGTCGTCATCGGCCTGGGTGTCGCCCATTACGTTAGTCCCTAAGAAGGACGGGGACGAGATTTTGTGTTGACTACAGGAAGTTGAATTCTGTATGTCGTAAAGACAGTTATCCATTACCGAATATAACAGATATTTTTTACTCCATGCGCGGCGCAACAATATTTTCGACTATGGACTTGAAGTCTGGCTATTGGCAGATACCAATGGACAGCCAAGACATAGAGAAGACAGCGTTCGTCTGCAGTGAAGGTTTGTTCGAATGGATTCGGATGCCTTTTGGTTTTTGCAACTCAGGTGCCGTATTTCAGAGGGCAATGAACGATATTTTTCGAGAATTCGTGGGAAAATATTTGCATGTTTTTGTCGATGATGTAGTCGTATATTCAAGAAATCCGGCTGAGCATGCACATCATTTGCGTAAGGTTATGCGAAGGATTCAGGAATACAATTTGCAGGTTAAGAAAAAGAAATGCGAGTTTGCCCGTAAGTCTGTGGACTTGTTGGGGTATCGTGTTTCTGCACAAGGAGTGGCTCCTCAGGTTCAGACGGTCAAGGTCATAAGAGAAATGTCACCGACATGCGATGTGGGTGAGGTGAGAAGTTTCCTTGGAGCTACAGGTTATTACCGCTCTTGTGTGCAAGGCTATGCCGAAATTGCTACGCCTTTGATAGAGTTAACTAAGAAATATAAACATTTTGAATGGGGTAAGAAGGAACAGCAAGCGTTTAAGAAATTACAAAACTTGCTGTGTAGTGAGACGGTTCTCACCTACCCGAATTAAAATGCTCCGTACAAGCTTTATACTGATGCATCTAGCTATGCGATAGGTGCGATATTGGTACAGGTAGATGGTAAGGGTATAGAAAGGGTGATACAGTATGTAAGCTCTACCCTGAAGGACAGTCAGCTAAACTGGCCTGTAATAGAGAAGGATGCTTATGCTGTGATATATGCACTAAAGAAGCTTAGGCCTTATCTATTTGGTGCGCAGTTCACCGTGTATACTGACCACAAACCCCTAAAGAGTTTGTTTGTGGGAGAGGTTAAAAACACGAAAGTGCAGCGCTGGGCGGTGCTGATTGCCGATTACGGATGTAAGATAGAATACATCCAAGGCTCGAAGAATATTCGAGCGGACATGTTGTCCAGGTTACGTTGTCCGGTGGAGATCTCCACCTTAGACACAGGTGATTTTGTCATACCGGATGTAGACGAGGGTGCGTTACCGCATGTCCCTCTGGAGGTATTTGACATTCCCTACGACGATTTGTGTGCCGAACTGACCAAGGAATACCCAGAGTTGTTTAAGAACACCCCGGAAGAGTATATGGTCAAAAACGGTATATTATATTCATTAGTTACACCTTCAGAGAGCATGGGATCGACCATAGGAGATCGAGTCCCTACCACCCACAAACTAATGGGCGTACCGAGAGGTTTAATCGCACCCTTAAGGACTTAATCCAGAAAGCGGTGAACAACGCTTCTCGCATGTGGGAGGATGAATTGGGTGCGGCTTTAACCGCTTACCGCAGTACTCGTCATTCCATGACAGGGTATACACCATTTTATCTGACATACGGTCGACGGGCAAGACTTCGGTTTGCTATTCCGATAGACGCATCGGAGGATTTGGGTGAGAGGCTGACCTGTCTCAACAATGCCCTACTGCGTGCTTGCACGGAAATGGCTAAGTCTCGTGAAGTCCACCGGGAACAGATTGACAAGCGTGCAAACGCTGGTCTATTTAAGGTGGGTGATTCGGTGGTCATAAAGGCAGAGGAACGGATGAAGTTGACCTCTCGCAGTGACCCTGAGTATGAGATCTTTAAGATCAACGGGCCTGTGGCTCATGTCCGCCATCAAAGGTCTGGGAAGGTACACGTACTGAATATAGCTAAGTTACACGTAGTCGACTCAGAAATGTGTTGGGACAAGGTACGGCCACGCCCTGTTCGTAACCCTGCCAAGGGTACGAAAGATAGCCATCATCCAAGGGTGATGATGCTCCCAAGGTCCGAAGAAGGGCCAGAATCCGACCCTAAGGCAACCCTTGGGAAGAGAGCTCGTAGGAAGCGACCAGCTTCTGATGATGAGCCAAGGGTGAGCAAGGTGGGTAGGATGGTTGATAATAACATCAGTCAACCTGGTACGAGTGAGACTCGAAACCATGAGTCACCAATGGAAACTCACATGACTCCTCCCCCGGTAGTGATGGACAGCTCGGAGGAGGTACCCGAGAGTGTGCCAGAACCAATGGAAACACTGCCAGCGCCGCGCTACTTTCTGCGCAAGCGCAGTCACGATCCTGAGGTCGAAACCGACAGCAAGAGACTCAGGATTGGCGCGTTCGGCCGCGCCCTGTATGATGACTTCATCGATCGTATAGAGGCAGTTATAAGGCGACGTAGCCGCCGCTCGTGATCCTTCTGTCTATGATTTGTACCAGTAAACATCGCAGAGCATGGAATCATGTATATTTTACGAGTAGGTGTGGTAGTAGCTCTAGTGAGTTTAGTAAATGGATTGTGTAAAAAGCCTAGTGTACATAGATTACCGAATGGGGTAATGATAACTAACCCCGAGGATATATCCGTTATCCGGGCTGAATGGACCGTAGTGGTGTCTATCGACCACCCTTATTTGCCTCCAAATTTCTTGAATGGTTAGTGCAATTTCGTGTTCTTATTGCGGACATTGGTCAAAAGACTTCGTTGAGCATTCAAGACATTTTCGGTTTGCAACATCGTGTTAACAATATTAAGAAGATCGCTGTTAGGACACAACAAACTATGGTGAGTAGGGACAGTATACGACGCAAACGTGGCTTATTTGACTTTGTCGGGGACATAGCCTCGTCTCTATTCGGTACCGCTACCTCTGGTGATATAGATGCAATTAAAGAGGTAGTCAAAGTTGCTTTGAGGGACATGAATCGTTTGGTACATTTCTCCAACAAACTAGCGTCCCACGTGAAACTGGCATTCGTAGGGATCAATACCAACGTTGACCGTATCAACGAAGTTACCGCTGGCCTAGTGGAATTAACTAGAAATGTGAGCGATATGTTTAAGGTGCACGCCGCCCGACATGCCGACTTATACGCATTAGTGCGACTTGGACACATTATTGACTCTACCGAAAGTGTAGTGTATAGCTACCAGAAGGTAGCAGCACAGTTTCATAGACAAACGGCATCCCTAGAGTTAGGTAGACTAACGGAAGAATTATTCAGTCCTGCTGACCTCAATTCCGTGGCCAAACAAGTTAGTGTGGGAAATCGACTGATACGTCCGTATCAGTGGTACTACCGCAACGTGGTCGTGTATCCGTTATGGAAAGATGACTCATCACTCCATTACGTAGCGACATTACCGCTAATTGACGGGGGCGAATATATCGAATACGGGTTGCATGTGTGGCCGGAACCGCTAATTGCGAGGGGATACTACATGCAAGTACTGATCGCGCGAACCAGCATCGGTCTTGACACCAAGACTGGATGGTACTTCACGCCATCCGAATGTCGCGGGGAGGAGCCCCGAGTGTGTCATGGTCCACTACGGGTCGACAAGACCCACGTTCCATGCATTGTAAGCCTGTTAACCAACACGACCGACAGTGCTTGTAATATTCAGCTCTCCGAATCAAATGAAACATCTAGCAAACTGTTTGCCGATAAGAAAATAGGCATAGTGTTGCAAACATTTGGTGAAACAATGGATATACACTGCGACGGACGACTGACCAACCGGTGTGTGGTGAGTAATGGAGTGTATACATTAATGTCTGGTGAATGTGGTTATAGCGGGAAGGGCTGGCAATTCGAGCCTGTTGCGTCTTACAGTCGGACGGGTTAGCCTGGCCATTGAGATGCCCCATTTGGATGTGACCGGAGTTCTGAACCAGTCCATGATTGTGAATCATTTGAAAATGCAACACTGGAACCATTTACAAAAGTTCAAGTACGTGCCGCTAGCACCGCTATCCGCGATCGACCCAGTGATGGTCGATGGCATTGGAGTATGCTCTTTCGTATCATATGCGACGGGCTCCTCCGTTGTAGTAATTATTGTGATATTTATCTTATATAAATGTGGCGTGTCACGTTAAAGCAGACATTACATGTATACAGATTCAACTCCAATAAAAGTAAGAGAGATTGAACCAATTCTTACATAAGAATAAAACAAAACATAACCTGACTCTATACTTAACTCAGAAAACTTTGGACTACTTCAATAGTAAAGATATAGTCATTCTAGCGTCAGCACAACTCGGTGCTAAACGAAACCAATATGATGTAACACACCTATCCACAGAGCAAGAAGAGGCAGATACGGTACATTGGATGTTGCAATATATACCATACATATTATATCTTCAGATACAGATGTTTTCATACTGGCGTTGCATCATTTTAGACAGCTAGGAATAGAAACATGCTTTATCACAGTGGCATTTGAGAGACGTCTTACCACAAGTTTGAAACCACTATACAAAGGGTTAGGTGATCATTTCATTACTGCATTACCGGGCTTCCATAGTTTTACAGATCTGTCTGAAATGTCCTGTAACCACTGTTCAGATACGGTCAAGGGTGTTGAAATAACCACAGAAATTGGTTGGCCGATTATGGATGTAGATGCAGATGCTGATCTCATGTGTGATGCAGACGGTGGAGTTGCTGCGGGCGCTGCCGGAGTGGAAACTGCAGGCGATGCTGGTATCGTTTCTGCATGTGCTGCCGGTGCTGGTCGTGCTGGTGATTCCATGGTGCCGCTGGCTGGCATGATATAGTGACTTAATGCATGTCGTGAGGTGGATGCGGTAGTTGCTGTTGCTGGTCTGTAATGCGGAAAGTCTGGTTGTCGCCATTTCATACGCTTGGTCTTTGCCATCTTTCCCGTAGGAAGCACATTAAACAGAAGTCTAGTTTCAAAATGAGCGGCTAGCACTTCGACATTCTCACTTTGTTCACTACGCTGTAATGTTACTACTAGCACACAATGTTTATCCATTAATGAGTGTGTCACACCGTAACATGTTGCTGTATAAAGGTATTTGCAGTCCATACAGAATACGCGTTGAAAAAGATGAACAAGGTTAACATGTAGCGTCAAGTCCAAATTGCAGGAAAAAGCGTGCTTACACGGCTGTCCATTGAGCTATAATGATGTACACAGATACTTCTTTCCGGAATGAGCTGTCGCCGACTCCTCTGAGCTTTTGGACAAGGCAAGGTCCTTGGCAAGTGGCATCTTATTTTCGCATTTTTATAACCGTGCGGACTACCTAACCTAAGCTATTTTTCATAACTCTTCATACTTTTCCTGGCCAAATGATATATAGCAGTAATAAATAAATAATAAGAAAACAGCAGAATTTGGTTTGCGACACGAAAGTAGCCTAATGCTTGTTCTTCCGTTGTGTCGAGTTTGACGGGAAGACTAAGTTTCAGTGCACGCTCTCCTCCTTTTATACTTTTTGGTGTCGTCACAAGAGAGCGGATGACCACACACCCGAAAGTTCTAGGGTGATTCGTCCATGCCTCATAGGTAAAGTTTGGATTTATTAAAACCTGGAGTCAGACAAAATTTTCCTCCCGTGTAAAGGGAGTAATTATAAATATAAGAAGGTTGACATATCACTTTCATCTCCACTCAAAGGAAACACAAGTCTCTGATCAACGTGAAAACTCAGAACTGCTTATTCACATGGAAGCTCACCTTTTAATTAGTGTGAAGCGGTTTTTCAGATTGGATGCTTATAAACTTGCCTGTTTAAATTTCAGTATGGAGCATCCGATGGGGTGTGGGAGAGCGCGATGACATCGGCGGCAATTGCCCCGACCCACCGCTCTCACCTCTTCCATCACGCGGTGGTAGATGCGCGTCTTGGGCGGCTCTTGTGCTTAAATTAAAGCCTTTGATCCAGTTTACTGAAAATAGAAGTGAAAGTCACATGGTCTCTTGTTGTGAAAGCACGTCGTTGATCGGAAACTTAGGCAATATTTACGCAATGGCCAAATATTGTAACTGCTAATTATCTGTTGTTGATGTGGAAGAGGGAAATATATATTTTAAAATCTGTTCCTTGAAACAGAGTACCTGTAGGCGCGTGATCTTATACATGTGTCTTCGGTTTGTCTGTAATAAGTGTATTCCAGCCCGTGCTGATCTCGTGCAGGAATATGTAGGTAAGATAATATTTGAAATTCCCCTTAATATGATATTGTCGAAGTTTTGATGCCGCTTCATCGGCCCGTGGGTTAATGATTTGTATACACGGTAGAACAATGGTGTTCTTAATCAAACTTAGGACAATATAGCTGCCTATAACCATTGTCTGGCTTAAACAGTCACATGTCTTGCAGAAATTAAGTATACTAATTCTGCCAAGCTCGACCGTGTTTTCCGGGTGGGCGGACTGCCAAGCATCCTCCTCTGTGGATAGGACTAGTCCCATCCCTACCTAGACCAAACTTAATTTAGTATATTACAGCTTGGAAAAGGCGTGCCTCAGTTTACAATTACAATACCGTCATATGGAGATTGTGAATACAGTCAACCTGAGTGTCTATGTTCCGGTCATGTTGATGATTTTCATTGATATGCATGGCTGCTTACCTGCGGATGACTCTTGTGCTGTTGTGAAGTGTGACGTTTTTATTGCTCTGGGTGGGGTGGTAGGTGAAGTGTGGTGTCAACTTTATCGGACATGATGTATTTCACTCTGTAATGGCCGAGCCCGTAGGCGGGGCAGAGTTTCTTTAGAGCGCGGATGATGAAGAAGGGTGCTGTCGTGACTTGACTCAATCCATTAGCGAATTCAACTTTTCGGTAGCAAAATCCTACTCGTGACGGATGACAGACTGCGGGCATCTTGCTCTCTTAATAATATTGACTGTTATTACATGTGAATGATGTGTAATATTTTAGCTGTTTCCGTACAATGGTTCCAGGGGGGAGGGAGGGGGGGGGGTCCCCCGTATGTCGGGGGGCCGGGGGGGGGGGGTCCCCATAGCGCGTACTGTAGATGGCTGCGGTGTGCTCCTTTCCGTATGATAAGTTTTCCATTAAACCGAACAAGAAGGTGATTACAGAAAATGTTGCCTGGTGTTGATGGTGGTAGTGAACTGTTGTAGGGAAGTCCGAGCTGCTGTGTGACACTGTTCTATTGTGGATTGGGCATATCTAGGTTTCCACGCTGGTGAATGCCAAGTTTGTTGCGGTTGCGGAAGTTGGGATCGCGGAAAGTGATATACTTCCCGCATCTGTGCAGGAGGGAATGTTGCGGAAAAATATGTCTCTAACTTTTTTGATTTAAAATGTTACGTGTTTGCTATATTTTGTTGTTGCTGATGTTTAACGCCTCCGTTATATCCTCCTTATAACCAGATGTGTATGTGATATTAGTGGTCATCTCCCATTACACGACAGTCGGTACTCTGTTGTAGTTTGTAAGTACCAGGAAAATTTGAGCCGAGACTCTGGTGAGCAGGCTGCTTCCCTGTCCACCGCCTGCGGGGGGGGGGGGGGGGGGGGTTGGTTGCTGCGGTGCAGGATGACACCTCCTCTGTAACAGTTGACTTTCTCATATCTGAAATGACAGTTAACAGACGAAGACTGCAGTGCGAAGTGGACAGGACGAATGATGTCCGAACTTGGTGCATAGAGAAGAGACGCGCATTGGAGATGGGGCAGTGGTGGTGCATATGGAGAGGAAGCACCTTGGGTGGGGCATGGTTGCGTGATTTCGGGGTGTGGACGAGTACACCGAGTTGTGCAGTTTTGCTGTTCTTCAAAATGGGTGAAGGCCGGAAACGGGCGAAGGCCTCATCCAGCCTCTTCACTTCTATGCTATTTATTACATGTTCCACCCAACAAGAAGCATGGCCTGGGGCAGCCTCAGCTTGTGGTAACTCTATAATGGGGGTAATAGCATGAAGTGGGTGGGAATGGAATGAGGTCGGCGGAACAACTTTTCCATCCTTCCCCTTGGAGAAAATAAACGAGAAAGTCTTCAGATACGACTTCTAAGATCTTGTAGACCCGCTCTGAGGAGGGAGAGGGCGACTACGTATCTTGTCATCATCCTCAGCATTAGTCGCGTGTTCACCGTACTCCTGGCTTGGTAGAAGGGTCGAACTGGCACTGCGGTGCCCTGAACTAATGTCGGGAATACTCGTCTCTGCAGAGACATCTGTCTGGGTACCGGTGCCACGTGGAATGCCCAGTCTGAGCTTTAGTACGGGGTCGTCACTGACACACGGTTTAAGTTGATCGAACTGGATGACTGAGGTCAGGCCATCCGAAGCGTGGATATGGTAGATCACATCTGACGTCTTACCTACTACCACATAGGGGCCTTTCCACTGGTAACTCAGTTTACTCAGCACGTTTGCAAATCGTCGCGAATCGTGTACCCAAACCATTCTTCCCACGTCATACGGGTCTCCATGCACCCTCCGGTCATGCCATGGTTTTTTTACGCCGGTGTGCAGTGGACAAAGTTGCTCTCACTAGCCCATGGGTCTGTTCTATCCGCTGCCGCATGAGCTCTACGTAGAGATGGTGGATTTTGCTCCCCCGGAATCCTGGGCATCGCCAGATCCAGAGACAAGGCTAATTCACGGCCTAACATTAACTGCGCAGGGGTATAACCCATGCTGGAATGTACTGAAGTGCGGTATGCCATGAGCACATATGGGAGTCATACATCCCAATCTCGACAATCAAGGCGTGTTTCCTTCATCAACATCTCCGCCAGTGTACGGTTGAATCTTTCGAACATACCGTCACTGCGGGGATGACAGTGTTGTTCAGGTTTTGACGATATGGAACAATTTAAAGAGCTCAGAGATCAGTCGGCTTTCAAAATTACTTCCTTGAACAGAGTGTAGCTCATAAGGCATTCCAAACCGGAAGAACACATTGCTTGCCAATACCTACGCTACTGTGGATGCCTTTTGGTCTGGCAAAGCGAATGCTTCAACCCACTTCGTAAAATAATCTTGCAACACGAGGATGTACATGTTTCCTTCATCCGTCGTATTCAAGGGTCCGAGCACATCAACAGCCACTCGCTCCCATGGTGCACCAACAATTTTTACTTGTAGGGGTGCGGAATGGTGTTGGCCAACAGTCTTTGGTTCCTCGTTTGAGCAAACATTATAACCCCCTTTGACATGGGACACATCTGGCGACTCATGCTTTTACACTATTGCGAATTCTGATCCATTGGAATCTCTGTTTTATTCTAGTTAACATCCGCTCAATAGCTAGATGTCCCGCGTTATTGTGCGGTTGTTGCAAAATGCCATTTCGATAATGCTTGGGGATCACTATGTGGTTATTGATGTAGAGAACGCCATCATCCATATGGCATTCTTCGAACCGCTGGTAGTAGTATTTTGGTGTTGCGGATAATGGTGTAACAGATTCCCGGGGAGGACGTACCCTCACCCCCACCCCCTCCCCCCTGCTGGAGCCACGCGTATATATTTCGTGTCTGCGCATCTGTTGCTTGTTCGTGAGCGACTTTCTCTGTGTTCCACTCTGCGTACCACAATTCGGGGAACACCGGAGATGACTGTGTTGTATGTGTCACGGTGGTGGCTACTTTGGGTTCATCCTCAAGCCCGACTCTGCTCAAGGTGTCAGCATTCCCATGCAGGTTGCCAGGTCTATGAACCACATTGAAGATAAGAGCCTGCAGGGACTCCTGCCAGCTCGCTACCTGGCCCTCCGGATTTTTTAGGTTTCTGAGCCAGCGTAGTGAGGCGTGATCCGTACGGAGAGTAAATGGGCAGCCGTACAGAGTGTTTGTAATACTTGACAAAGTAGACCGCAGCTAATAGTTCTCGCTTAGTGGTCGCGTAACGTTTCTCTGTTTTATTCAGAGTACGCGAACCATAGCCCAATACCTGTTCCGTTCCATCCTCCGTGACCTGAGATAGAACTGCACCAATAGTGTAAGCGGACGCATCAGTATCCAGGAAGAAATTGAGGTTAGGATTAGGATGAGCGAGAATTGGAGCGGTCGTCAAGAGTTCCTTCAATGCCCAGAAGGAACCTTCACACTCACTCGTCCACTCGAATGGTTTATCTTTATCAGTGATCTTGAAGACCTATCAGCGATAGTAATTACAGGGAGACCAAGGAAGCTCCGAGTTTCTGTGACAGACTCAGGGGTCTGCCACTCTGCCATGGCTTTGGTTTTTGAAGGTTTGGTGGCCACTCCATCACCGGATATGATGTGTCCCAGGAACTCGATGCTCTGCCTGAAGAGATGACATTTCTTTGGTTTGAGCTTTAAGTTAGACGTGTGGAAGCGCAAAAGCACGGTGTCTAAATTAGATAATGTTTGCTCAAACGAGGGACCAAAGACGATTACGTCGTCAATGTAACACAGACAGATTTCCCATTGCAGGGTAGTTAATACCTCGTCAATGAGACGCTCGAAAGTTCCAGGAGCGTTGCACAAGCTTTAGGGCATCTTGCGGAACTGGAAAAGACCGTCTCTACAAACGAATGCGGTCTTCTCCATGTCAGCCTCATCCATGGCTAGCTGGCAGTACCCACTACATAAATCAAGGGTACAAAACCACTTGGCTCCGGACAAAGAATCTAAGGCCTGATCTATCCTTGGGAGCGGATAGGTGTGATAGATCATTAAGGCAGCAGGAGTCTATACAAAACCAGAGATCTGTCCTTTTTGTCTGCTAGTACTACGGGACTGGCCCAGGGGTGTGCTGATGGCTCAATTATTCCGGTCCGCAACATGTCCTCTACCTGTTGGTGTGCCTCTGCTTCCTTGTGAATAGGGAGACGTCGAACTGGCTGATGGACAGGTCGGTTGTTTCCTGTGTCGATGGTGTCGTACTAGATGAGTTTCTCCGAGGTCCATGACTCCTGCCGAGAAACTATTGCAATATTTATGTAGTACTTTCCGTACTTGTTGTTTTTGGAATTGCATCAATCCTATTGTGACACGCACATATAGGTCATGTAAATGTTCTGGCAAATCATCAGAAGTTGTTGTTGGTGTTATTGCAGTTGGGGCTGTCTCCAGTGATATCACATCCACCAGATAGCCACAGCGGACTCCTGATTCAAGTGTAATTAGGTCCGCAGTGCCATTGAATATGCGGAATGGGGCATGTTCCTTGTTGGTGGTGTCCACAATGATGCGGGGACTGGCGCATTGTGAGGCGATCATGTATTCGGGGTCGGGTTCCAGCATGGCGGTGTGAGTGTTGTTTCCTAACTGTGGTGCGGTGGCCCACAAGATCCTTTCCTGTCCCGGCTCAACTGTTGCAGTGGTTGCTAATATCACCGCACACATATCATATAGTGATGATTCCGGTCCAAGGGGTATCCGTTGGCCGTGTATGTCTAGTTCCTGTTGTTTACAATGTATGATGGCTTTGCTGGTAGTGATAAAAACAGAGCCAAGCAGGTAATCGTTTTGAATAGAGGCAATAACAACTCGCTGAATGAATTGCATTTCCTCTATCTGTATTAGGAGGTTTACTACGCCAGCCATGGGTACATCTGCTCCCGTAGCTGTTTGTAAAAAGATGTTTGTAGGCCTAAGGGGTGGCTTTTATGAGGTGGGATGCTCTCATATAAGCGCTTGTTAAAGACATTGATGGAAGCTCCAGTGTCCACAGTGGCACTGGTGGAAATTACGTTAAACAGACAGGCACATTTATATATCACCTTACGGTGAGCCTGCGGAAGAGTCTCCAATGATACTATTTGCGTAAGTGATGGTTGTGCGGTATCATTCTGTATATAGTCGGCTTATTTCTGGATAGCTTCCGTGAGTGCAGTTGGTGGCTGAGTGTGGAATGGCCCGACCCATCATCGCTGCTGCTGTGCTTGCTTAGTCGATGACGGGGTCGGGGTAGTAGTGGTGGTGGCATTGTTGCTAATTCTGTGTAGGCTGTGTTGGTGTATACTGCAGTGCGCATAGGATTTTCACATTCCCAGTTAAGGGCTACCTGTGTGAGACACTTTTTACCCCACATCATGGGATGTTTAGCTGATGCGCAGAAGAAGCAACAGCGTTGTGGAACATTTCTTTTCTTTGTACGATGTTTCTTCTTGCAGATCCCTGATGTTGAACGAATGCTTTCCTCTGAATCGCTGCTGATGGTGCATGTTGGTGATGTGGCTGTGAATTGCAAACCACCAAAGGACACTGGATGTTAAGTGCCTTGGCAGTGGGACGTGGTGCTTGCAAAAACGTTGTTTCAGTGGAGGTGCTACAACCTACCACTGCCGTTTTACATAGGAAAGAAGGTTGTGTAGATGCAGAAAGTGTTGGGTCACATTTTCCGCAGGGGGAAGATGGCAGTGCTGCGGATGCAGTGTATGCATCATAGGCACCGACATAGAAGAAACCGGGTGCGGGTGAATGTATGATGTTGTAGGAATATGTTGACGAGTAGGTGTGGCCACGTGACGTAGTTGTTCAGAGGCCGCAGTTGAGCCAGGTTGTAGGGACGGGCACTGAAGCGACTCTGTAATCGGTGCCCGTGATAGTTTGATGGGTTCTCAGGCTGTGGGGTCTGTCGGTCAGTGGTTGGAGTTGTAGATGGAGGGCGATTTGGGCATCGTTCCCTTCAGTGGCCCACCTGACCACATCCAAAGCACATGTTTGGTGGTGGTGATGATGCTGTGGTGGATTGCGGTCTAGTTGTGGATTGTATTGCGACTGTGGTGCTGAGCGTTGTCACGAGATTGGTGAGTGCGGAGATCGGCTTAGTTATCTCTTCTGATCTTTCGTGCGTGTTTTATCTACTGCTATTGTTGTACTGGTTCCCGCATCCTTGGCCATTGTTGAGGCCCCCGGCGATGGGATTGGCCATGCCCTCTCCCTCTAGATGCATGATTTTGACCGTGGTTTCTGATTGCGTATGTTGTTCATTGGTGGTGGTGTTTGTAGATGTAGAATTTGATTCGTTTGTAGTTGCGACATTAACATCATTCATTTCATTTATGGGGTGCAGTTGATGATGATTATTCTTCTCCCCCTCCAAGAAGTTCTCAATCTGAACCGTGGTAGCCGTGAGGTGTTGTAGGCTGCCGTGCTCCGTGAGAAACAGTTTTTCTTTTAGGGTGGGCTCTCCGCTCAACGCGTCCATGAAAGTATCGAGATGTAGATGTGTTACTCCTTCTAGATTTGTGCTGGGATATGCGCGGGTAACAAGACAATGAATGCGACTCGCTAACTCGGGCAATGTTTCCTCCGAGCGTCGACGTAGATTTTTCAGTTGAAGCCAACTTGTCTCTCTGAGGGCTGTGTCGCCGAATCTTTCTGACAACGCATTCTCCAGTTCGGTGTAAGATGGTGTGTAGTCTGCGCCTAAGTCTGCCATAACTTGCAGAGCTTTTCCAGACAATTTTGCGGCTAAATACGCTCCCACCTGACGATTATTCCACCCGTTTGTCCCACTTATTATTTAAAATTGAACTTTATAATTGGCCCAAACAGTATCCCTGCTAAATTCGGGAGGGGGTGGGGTGGGGTAGGAGAATGATCCGGTCCTGGCCTCTTGGAGAAGTAATTGGAGCACAACCTGGTGGTGGTGGTGGTAGCGAAACTGCTGAGAATGTGGATGCTGGTCGGCGTGTAGTTGGTGGTGGTGGTGTTGCTCGTCAATGTCCTTGTCGATACTGACGCATCCGTGAAGGTAATCTCGCCGATGGTGTGTTGCAGGGCACGCAGGTTCCGCCGAATACCACCCTGATGCGGGTCCATAGACAGGTGTATATCTATAGACTGGTGGAGGCATGCTGTGTAGATGGCGTGGACGTTCCTGATGCAGAGATAGAAGTTCCTTGTACGGAGGTGGTGCAGGTGACTGACGCGGAAGGTGAGTGTGGTGTGGGTGTCTCCTGATATATTGCTGGAATGATGTAGCCATTTCCTGCGGTTCATAGTGCGGTCTTGGTGAAAAATATGGAGAAGACGAGCGAAAAGGAGGAGATACAGGATAAGGTACATGAGCATCCAGCCGCTGGTCACCCATTGATGACATAGGTGAACATAATGGTCGTGAAGGTTGTGGTTGTCCCCGTGTGGGTGTTTGTCGTGGTCGTCCGTGACCCAGCATAGATGGTGGTAGCCTATCGCGGAGATCCAATAATGTGATGTATTGAGTTCCCACCTGCGAGGCATCACGGAATGTCCCCTCGCTGATCGGTGAAAACTCGTGTTGAGGCCATGCTGGTCATTCGACACCAGGGAAATTTGTGACATTGTCGGTGAGTATGCGAGCAGTTCTTCCATCATATGATGCTACTTCCGTATCAAGGGAGAGCTGACTGTCAGATGAAGGAGACTGAAAGTTGCATGTGTTGAGCATAGGCGTGGGTTCGCTTCTTGTTCGAGCCCCAGATCGGGCGCCACTTGTAGCTCACGGGGGTATGGGCTGGTCCGCCGATAGATATCCGCCCATCGCACCACAAGTGCACGATGACCGGGATGGCTGGTTAGCTGCGGATCTCAGGGTTCCGGATCCCATGTGATGTCTGTCTGTGGTGTACAAAGACCGACTTCTAGAGCCAGTGGAACAATGATGTACCAGTGGGGCCGTGCGACCATTGCTGGCAAGATTGAACCATACGGTCTCATCCCAACTATTAGTATCACTGGTATGCTTATCCATACTAATTTAGAGTTATGGAACAATTTATAATTAAACAGTAGAAATGTTAATAAATACTATACAAACAAGGTGAATCGTTTGACAGTAGAATGAGCACAATAATACACAATATAGAGCTAGCTGGTGTCCTTTCTACGTGGTGTCGTCGGAGGTACCACACAGATCCTTGAATCTGCAGAGGTATCCCAGCAAGAGAAGTATCCGCATAAGAGATCACTGAGTAACTTAATATAAGCTAATATATTCCTAACATACACAGAGAGAACCATGTTGCTGCGAGAGGAAAATGCCTCGCACGGGCCTCTGTCAGTGAATGTTTCATGATGGTGCGAGAGGAAGGTGCCTCGCGTGGGTGTCCGTCACAGGAATTCTCGCTGTTGCGAGAGGCAAGTGCCTTGCGCGGGCCGCCATCACAGGAATATGCCTTCGACGCCGAAGCAGAGGAAAAGAGTTGGCAAAAATGGCCACTCGTTTGTTCAACAGAAAATGCTAAGTGCTGAAAATCCTAGTGAAGCTACTGCCAAGGTGTTGCATGCTGGTTTACGTGAAGACGAGACGAACGATTTCCGAAGAATTCCCAGGTCAGCGTCTTATGTAGGTTCCAAAGATACTGTATTGGTAGATGCCGCTTTATTTATGCCAGCCTTCTGCTACAGTCTAACCTACAATTTGGTTGTTAGAAACGGAAACTAGCTTTGGCCGCAAGTGGCATGGATTCCTACCTATCTCTTTAGATACAGATATACCCCTGGGTTGCTTTGGAACAGCATCAACCTCCAAGAACAGCATGCGTACATGTTACGTCACAAGGCATCCAAGTTCGATGAAAATCTGGCTACCTTGCTCCGCAACCACATAAAACATCACCCAGACGATGGCTACATTTCACACAAGCAAGTTTGATCACTTAACATGTCTTTATGGTGGGGATAGAGAGACAGATATCCATCACGAGCATCCTTCCCGTGAGGCCGTGATGAGCTCCAACGCTTCATCCAGACACTCCGACTAATTGGATGGAGATCCGCATCTCATCCATCACCGTGTGCTATGGATCTAACAGTTGACCTGTCGTTAGGGTTAAATTCCAATATGCCCAGATATGCACTGCGGGACAGTAAATAAACTAACTATCTCATAATTATGACGATATGTTTTCGCAGTGCTTCCTTCATTGGCAGCGTTATCTAGCTAACAAGTATCCGAAGATACGGGGGAGATGTCTGTAAATCAGCACTTTAACCATCACCGCTCCGAAACCTCCGATAGTTTCCCATGGTCGGATCAGATCAACGTGCTGATAGGGAATCCAAACAATTATAAAGCCACACGGCTGGTGGATCGTGGAAATAGACAATAACTTAATATATGTGAGGCCCTATAGGTAATTGGCCAATTTGACACAAACTTGCCGGAGTGCGGGGCTATATTACAGCAACAGCCGGAAAAGAGGCGTACACTAGAAATTGTCCCTAACCACTTCAACCTATCCTATCGAGCTGAATAGTAAGATTTAGTCAGTAACAAACCAGGCTCAAACAATCAGAGCACGGTCAGCGACCTCAGTGTAAAATTGATGATGCTGGGAATAAGTGATGCGGAAATAAATGTTGCTGTATAGTATCGCCTAGCATACTGCGGTCCAAAGTTTTCTACAATTAAACAAAACATATTAACTGGATGGCTATCTGCCATATACAACTAGCCAATGCAATAAGTAGATTGTAATTAGATTACGTAACTAAGTATCATAGACTGATAAACTTAGATGGTGCGGCTAGGTGAGAGCACCACAGTACACAAGCATAATATTCACAGTAATAAAGAAATTATAAATTGCGGTCCGAAGACTGGGAAGGTACCTATTAGTCATCAGTACCAAATACGGAAATAATAATTAGATGTACAATAGTATAGTTACATGAGTACCTAATAGTCATTGGTAAGGAACAGGCTACTATGTTACTGAAATTGAGGCGCTACCATATTCATAGCACGAGTCGACACATTCTCTGGAGCTGGAGAGATTTGCAGTCGATTCCTGCAGCTGGTTTATGCAAGTTGGCTCCGCAAGCTGACTCCTCCAGACAGGGTAGATACGGTACACACTCAGGACAGTGAAACAGAGTAGTGAAGTAATGTCTATTAGATAGTCTCAGCGACTGGTATACCATTTTTATGGTAGTGATCAAGTTATCCGTTCAGTGACGAAATAATAAAGTTGAAGGTTGCACATTAACATAGAGGGCGGTATACAATGTTAAACAGTTACATAACTTGGCACACGGTGTAGGATGCGTCGCATAGCTCTTGCGGCACACCTAGCAAAGTCCACCAGACTGTGGTAAAAAAGTTAATTAAAACACACACGACATGCAGTGCGGAATTTAGTGTCCACTTTTCAGCATGGTTGTCAGATCCGGCGAGTCATCCACTAAGAATCACCGTAGCTCTACATCATGTAGGATTACATCCTGGGCTGCAAGGGCCCTTTCCACGGGTGTTCCCTTTAGAAAAGTCTGGAAGCGGGAACCATTACTTTAATTAATTATTTTGCTCCCGGATGGCCGTCCGAGAGCATCCAAAATTGTGTAATGCGGACGGTCCGAGAACTGGTTTTACGTGCGGGTGAGTTGAAAGCCGTAAGGAACCGCGGTGATGTGCTGTATCTTCCGTCGGTGTTTCGGTCCACTCATCTAGTCCGCACCTCCAGTCAGTTCTCGGCAGGTCAGTCTCCACACCGACCATGCTCCTGATTCTCGATTTCTCACCCGTTTTATACTCGCTGTGACGTCAGAGTTGGGCGCCTTAACCAATCAGCGGCCGAGCAGTAGCCAATCAGCATGCAGCAACATCAGTGACGTATTTGCCATGTTCTAAAACATTCTAGAACTTTCCATGCATACACGTGGCTATGACGAAACCTCAGTATCTCATCTAAAAGGATCAAGGCCCAAGGGTACAAATCATTAGTACGACCGACCCTTGAATACGCGAGTACTGTCTGGGACCCATATGAGCAAAGTGATATCAACCAAATTGAGAAAGTCCAACGGCGAGCTGCCCGATTCGTAAACCATCGATATCGAAATATATCCAGCGTAGGCGAAATGCTCAACACACTAGAATTGCAAAGTCTACAAGCTCGCCGGAAAGCGGCCCATCTCATCATGTTCTATAAAATTAACACCAACCTAGTAGAAGTAAACATGCAAAACTACCTAGTGAAACCACTCCGTCACACAAGACACACTCACGGTATGGCATGTCAAATCCCAGATACCAGAACAGCATATCGACAAGCAACCTTCTTCCCGAGAACAGCCATTGACTGGAATGCCCTGCCAGAAGAGACGGTCACCAGCATGTCACTAGATGCCTTCAAGGCCCTAGTGACCAGAGACTAGCATGGAAGCTCTGTTTTTAATCTGCACCTGTACATACCTTTTGGCACCCTGTTTTTAAGCTTGACGCATGTAAGTTGAAGGCGGCCAGTAATTGGAAGAAGAAGAAGAAGAAGACGTCAAAGTAATATTTTGAACATAATTCAAGGGGTTTTTTCCCGTAGATAACTCAGCCATTTCTGAGCCGATTTAAACATGGTTTACAGTTCTAAAAAGCTCGTTTTATTCTGGTCCTGATTGGTACTAAGAACAACGAGAACGGATGATAATAGGATGATATAGGCATGCACTCGCTTCCAATTCCGAGATGTGTTGTCAGGGAAGCTCTGATGCATGCGCATGCGCACCACGCGTCTTATTGGACTTCGCCGATTTTAACGAAAACCTCTCTTATAGGGCTTATGTGCGCATACTATCCTACCCAGGGGGGGGGGGGGCATGCTTGGAGCGGATCTGGTCGGTCCATGCTACAGATGCCAGCCAAACGCCCCCAACCTAGGATGACCTACGAAACGAGAGTGGCGAAGAACCCCAATCGACCGAGACCCTGATCTGGCTACAGGCTTTAAGCCATGCTGGGGGTGTCCGCCCAGATTCGCACGTCTCCACGAGACAGCTGACCGCTTTGGTCAGCAAAGCTAAGGGAGTACCGCCACTACCGCTTTGGTCGGCAAAAATGTGAGGAAGACGCCCGACCCGTGCTAAGGGAGTACAGCCACTAGCCCAGAGACCCGCCGATCCAAGACCCGAGGGAGGACCCGAAGGACAGCCGGGAGGGAGGGAGGGAGGGAGGGAGGGAGGGAGGGAGGGAGGGAGGGAGGGAGAGAGAGAGAGAGAGAGAGAGAGAGAGAGAGAGAGAGAGAGAGAGAGAGAGAGAGAGAGAGACAGACACTGATTTAAGGTCAGCACCAGAAGCTTTCACAGAGTTAGTGCAGTGTGATTGCCAAAAGAGCATATGTAGTACACACAGATGTTCATGCAGAAAGGCAAAGTTGGTGTGTACATAGATTTGTAGCTGTGAAGCAGTAAATGAGACATGTGAGAATACTGATATGCACAGTGATGACGACGATAGCGATGAAGATAATTAATCTGGTCACAGTTATAGTGTTGAATTGATGCATCATTACCCCTTATAAATCATTCGAATACCTTCATCACTACCGGTATGTAATAATAAAGCATCTTTTTCCCATTGCATAAACACAATATGGGTAATGATAATAGTGTTATTAAGAAAGATGTTTTAATGAGTTATGTTACATTGTATATGACTTTAAAACATTACACTTCAAGTCATATGTATTTTAATCCACGTTGCCAGTATTACATTGTATTTGTTTCCCATTCGAATTTAAGGCTTATTTTTTAACAAAATATAAATTGTTGAAAATTTCTACTGGAAATGTTGCCATTGAGTCCAAACCACATAGAGATATAATACTATTGCATAATTCTTAATGACGGACGTTTTGAATGGCAGCATACGACACTTCTTTCAAAGTGCTTATCCTCCACAGTAAGTCAAATATTTTGAGATAAATGGGCGAAAAACACAAAAGAAAAACTGTCACCTAAACTTTTCACTTTCAGGAATATATATGATGGCTAAAAAAATACATGGTACCGTTATTTACCAAAGATAATCCCATGGAATTACATAAGGCCATACACTAGGCCATTGGCTTGTTAAGTGATGTCGCATGGCCGTGTTAAGTGATGACGTATTTCCGGGTTCGACTCGATTGTTAAATACACAAAACATTGTTTTTGCTTAACAACAAATGATGACGTCACAAACACGCACCTATGATGTAATAAAGGAATATACACACTTCCGGGTTGCGAATCACGCTCAGTGACGTCATAGTTAACAAGCCAATTTCCGGGTTCAGCTCGATTGTTAAATACACAAACCAATGTTTTTGTTTAACAACAAATGATGACGGCATAAACGCGTAGGCCTACTTATGATGCAATAAAGCAAAACACACACTTCTGGGTTGCGAAACGTGACGTCATACTTAACAGGCCCATGCATTGATCTATATACTAATCTATGGATATCTATGGGGCCCATGGGCTTGTTACGTGATGATTGACGTACGTATTTCCTGGTTCAGCTCAATTGTTAAATACGCAAATGGGCTTGTTAAGTATGACGTCACTATGCGTGATTCACAACCCAAAAGTGTGTATTTTGCTCTGTTGCATCATAAGTGCGTGTTTATGGCGCCATCATTTGTTGTTAAACTAAAACATGCATTGTTTTGTGCTGATTTAATTAATCATAAATCGATTGTTAAATACACAACACAATGTTGTTGCTTAACAACAAATGATGACGTTATAAACACGCACTTATGATGTAATAAAGCAAAATACACACTTCCCGGTTGCGAATCACGCGCAGTGACGTAGGCCTACAACCTAACTAACACATTTGGTCATCAATAGACCTTTCCAAGTTTATCACCCATCATATGATGTCATAATCAACTACGTGACGTGTAGGATGACATCATAATCATGACGTATAACGTTATGAATGATTCGAAATAGTCTGTCTTTAACGCTTAATAGCCCGACATGTTGTACGAATTGTATGTCCTGAGCATTCAATAAACATTCTGTTGAATATTTTGAAATTAATTTTACTGGGCGCAAACTGTTGCTGCCATGATATAGTTAGGGAGTTCAGGGATCGAGCGATCCCGACACGAGCGGGGTGTATGGGTGTGTCATAGCTAAAACTGGAAAGGTCCATCATGCGTTCGCAACGAATTTCTTATATAGCTACATCATTGATGACTTCATTCATGACGTCATCAATTGATTATGACACCATCATATACACCTCACATATGGTTGATTATTACGTCATATGATTGGTGGACAAACTGGAAGTCCCTTTTGTCGAGCGCTCGAGATAATTTCTGTAGCTTCAATCAGGACTTCCTTACAATTCTCTCCTTTTCATGGGCATGAAAATAGTGGTGTATTGGTCATGGAGCGGGGTATGGGCGGTCATAGTAACTATTTTAGTATTATTTAATGGGGAATTTATGTATAGCTTTTTTTTCAAAAGTTCGTGCTCACCTTTGAATTCTTCTAAAGAATAGTTTGGTTTGATTTTGCGCATGAGAGATAAAACGAATTTGACAGATAAAAATGTGTCTTGGCCTATGTGTTGATTGGATTAACACCCTACGGCGTTGTGGAAAACTACACATATGATTGGCCCAATATGGAATGACGCTTATTGTGGCCTTGCCCTTGCGGTTTACATGTTTTACATGATTGTGCAATACTTTACTTTACATAGGCGGCTGCCGGTTGGCCGGTTTCAAACTGAGTATGACAGGATACCGTTATACGCTGACACGCTAAAATAAGTATACGTCCCATGACCATATGATAAAACTTTTTCCCGGAAATATAACCATCTTAGACCAGTTTTCATATCCCGAACATTTAAAAAAAATATTGATTTTAAAGGTTGTCGCGTTTAGTAATCGACACCTGTTTTCTTCTAAAAGAGATCTGTGTATAGAAAACTACGTTCCTACTAATACAGAAACTATATTCATGAAAGACGATTCTTATTGGCTGAAATAGGATGGGGTGAGCTAGAAGAGTTTTCTGAACGCAAGATTTGTTTGATTGACGTTTACCTACAACGCGCATGCGCTTCGACTGCTGCCTGACTAAGTGAAATCTGAGCCAGGGCCGATCTTGTCAGGAAGGTGGTAATTCCCCGAAAAGAAGATGGATTTTCATGTTTAAAACACTACCACAGGATTCTGATACAGAGTTATGTGTCCGATGGTCGCGTAGGCTTCGCGTCCGATTGTCGTGAGTAGCGGATGGATCCGCGAATCGCATGGTATCCACCCGAGCAGCTGGGAGCAGCGCATGACTTGTGGACGCGAGTCTGGGAAGCCCAAATAGGCGTGGATGCCATGGCCGTGAATAACAACTCGAATCATCAAGCCGCAGTGACCAACGGACACAACTCTAAAGCGATGAAAAACAACGAGTATATCGCCCTAGAGTCGAAAGAGGACACATATGAACACAAGCAGAATTTGGTGAATAATCAAAACAGTTTCGTAAATCAAAAATTAAAACGGAAACGAGAGAATCGAGCAAGTACTTACGGCTTGAATCATTCGTCGTGTCGACATCTTTTAGGGGAGGATGGAGGACTTACACCTTGGAAGTCGAAAGATAAGGCATATACTCCAGGTGTTGTTGGGTATGTATAATGATCAATCAAAATACAATTTGATTTCTAGTATTTTATAGTACCCATACTGTATTAAAATGTAACGGCAGTTTACATACATGTTCATTGGTTGGGGTGGAGGAGGGTTTTTACTTTTAAGGTTTCTTCAATAAAAATTATTCCCAACTTTGAACCTCCTTACATAGTTATATTGTAGTTACATAGTCCTCTTCTGCTGTGTGTTGGCTAAACTCGGTAGCAGTTCTTCACTGTCTTCTCAATAATTTTGAACATGTTGAGCTGAATGGGTGATTGGGTGCTGACATCTTTGATAGGGAACCGAGTCTGATATGTACTGCTGCAGTATGTCAAGTCTTCCTTTGAAAGCATTGAGAGTTTAAGCAGATAATTGCTCCAATAGCTAACAACTCTTATGTTGAAGAAGCGAGTACCTGTGTCGCTGTTTGTGAAACGCTTGTGGAGCTGGTGCCTCTTGTACGCTCACCCTCATCATGTGGTGGTAGTAGTTGTTCATGGTTCATGCAGTACATATGGGTATACTGGTACGCTTTGATGAGGTCTCCGCGCATATGTCTGCACACTGGAGTTTCAGTGCTCTGAGCCGCTTTGCATATGGTAGGTCTTTGAAGCCTGGTATGATCTTCGTGGCATGTCGTTGTACATTCTCAAGTAATTGGATGTCTTTTTTATGCAGCACATGACCATACCACATTTCTGTATTCTTAGTGTGGTCTAGGACGAAGGTTGATAGATTCATGAAGTCAAAAGATCTTATCATGCCAAGTACTTTGTTGGGTTTGTTAGCTGCAGTCTCAGTGTGTTTGTTCAACTTCAGGTCATTATCGACATGTACATCCAGGTCTTTTTCACTGTGTTTCTTCGAGCGCTGCAACTTGTTGTCCTTACATACTGTTAATCCTGACTAGCCATACATTAACTGTCCATGACTCTAGCTGCAGAATTGGCTGCAATACTGGTTTGCATTAGTATGCGGGTCAATTTCAGGAAAACGTACCAAATGGTGTCAGAGGTCTTTGTCAGCAAATATTTGTGTTATACCTACGAATTTGTTTATTATTAAGCTATTTTCAGTAGTGGCAACTATAATTGTGATTAGATACATATATAAAAGCAATGTGGATGCTTAATTAGAATGTGAGAATCACTCGTGAATCATGTCACCCCCTCAAAAATGCCATGTCAGAAACTAAAACATTGAAATTTGTAGACGATATAACTTATATAATTGGCATCTTTAATAAACAATAATACCACAATAATCAGTGCCATGTATGTGGAAATGGCCAAACAGAGGCTGTAAGATTTCCTTCCATCGTAAAATTTGTAGTAGACAGAAACATTTTCAAAAACTCATGATGATGATGAAGGAAACTTTTTGTCGAGACGGTCACAACACATAAATATAGCCATTCTTTAATATGTGTGACAATCAATCCAATAGAGTTATTGCCCCTGTTATAGCTCTCCGTTAACATTATCTTGCAAAAACGGGCAAAACATTACAGTATGACTATATAAGCAAAATTTGATATCTGAATCATGTTACTTTGAAGAGTATATTATTTAGATGTCAAGACCGAATGCTTGCCCAAATTTTCCCAAATGCATTTATCCATTCCTATCAAAAAATTTAATATTTAGAATGACATTCTATTTTGATAAGCATATCATCATTGCATCCACTGAGAAAAACAAAATGACAGCATTGATGAACACATCATATTGGCAAGACCATCACAGCCAAGACCATCACATTCCTTATTTTTAAGTCATGAAAATGTGCACATTTCTTTACATCAGAGATGCCTTATGGTTTTATGTGTCCTACTAAAGTATTTTGTGTTATCAATAGACATTCCTTTGCAGAATATTAGGGAAATTTGCATTTTTAGTTTGTTTCAAGTCAAGACCATAATGTTTTGGCAAGACCGTCACATATGACAAGACCATCACATTGAATTTTTAATTTGAATTCATACAATCTACCCTTAGAGCTAACGAGTCGATATATTATTCATTAATTGGCCGATTATTCATTAATTGGCCGTATATATATTCTTGCCCATTTTGCATCACATACATCAGATCTGCATGTTAGTTTTGATAAAAAATCACCCCTGATAACGTGTGATGGTCTTGACCAAATCGATGACAATGTGAGTAATGAGGACATAATTTTCAGGAAATGGATTTAGATTAAGCATGGCAAGTTATAAAATCATCCTCTCCAACCAAGTCAAATGAATAAAAATTCATATAATTATATATCAAAACGGTTTGAAATTTGACATTTCCGAACCACCCTTTTGGTATGTTTTCCTGAAATTGACCCATGCAACAATGTAACAACAACACTCGATGATTTAATATTATCTTTAGCAAGAGTCATGGATATGGAAGTTAACATACTTTCTATCTTATATATCCTTATCAGTCACTCACAACTGAGTTTTTCATAATTCTATGACTATATCTTTACGATAACCCTTGAGTGGTCAAGTCCGCCTAAACCAGTCTGTAGGGAAAATGTCCATATTAATTTGCAGGTTTTTAAAAATAAAATATATGGACCTTTCCAGTTTATCCTTCCATCATATGACCAATTATGTGACGTGTAGGATGATGTTGTAATCAGTGACTTCATGACTAACGTAATTCAGTTGGTCACAAACACATTTAATGATGGACTAAAGCATTGTTGTATGAATTGTATGTCTTTACTATTTAATAAGCAGTGATAAACGTTTAACCTTTTAATCATGTAGCCACCTGGACCCATAGAAGAAAGAATTAAGGTTCCCAGACAATTTTTCAAGGGCCCAATTTTGTCATTCCTATCCGTCGCCCACGGTCCAACATTTAGAAATACAGGATGTAATAATTACGGCTTTACTAATGTAGAAAGTGTTAAAAGCGTTGTTTTCAAGCTTAATAATATTGGCTCAACCTGCTAGACTCATCAGATATATAAAATAATTTTCTGTTCGCAATCTTTAAATTTGGATTAAAAAGTTTAGGTCGCCACTGGGGCCAGTTAGTTTGAATTTCTGCTAGCCCAGCCTAAAACCTAGGCCCACAGACCCCCTGCTAATCTTCAACACTGATAAACATGCTGTTGAATATTTTGAAACTAATTTGACTGGTCGCTGTTGGCACCCAGTCAAGTTAATTTCAAAATATTCAACTACTTACCTGTTACAGTGTATAGTTTTCTGGAAAGTAAGGCATGGAGTTCAGGGATCGATCGATGCCAACATGGACAAAGTGTGGGTGGAGCTTACCTAAATATGTGTGGGACATAACTGAAACTGAAAAGGTCCATTTGGTTTGATCTAGCATGCATTATCAACATTTTAGAGCTTGTTACATCATTTGTCAGAAAATTCAAACTAAAGATGTGAATCAAGTGGCAATTAAGACGTTAGCACTGGCCGAATATGGCTTTGGTCGAAATCACGAGAGAATGGCTTTCACAACTTATTAGACATAGTCATAATCTGTTCCAGAAAATTTAAATTTATTCTTAAAAAATTCCCATTTGCAGATCAAAAGGCTATTTTTAAAAATTTATCACTAGAATGACTCCTTTATCAAACGGTTTATTACCATGCATGCTGTGGTACATTTTCAATAATATGGTTCTCTACTCTCTAGGTGGACATTTCTCAAAACTACTGCAGAAGTCTTTTTTGACTGACTTGTCACAGTTGTGTGTAGTTAACCTTTACCACTCTGATGTCAATATTCTATCTTTTATTGTGTCAATATCAAAGAAACTGGTGTGTATTTTTCAACAATTTTGGTGCAAGATGTTGCTGTCTACGACAGCACCATCTCCCACCAAATTTGTTGAAAAATGAACACCAGTTCACATTTTAATTTAATTTCACGGTGTGTTTAAAGGGTTACAAGCGAAATGGTGCTACAGCCCACATAAATGCATGTGATATCTGAAACCGGCATTGTGTTGTAGGTCAGGTTATAGATCTGAATAGATTGTGATTCACTGGTTTTTACTTTTTAACCCACTCGGGTATATGAATTTAAATCTCAATTTGGTTTACCCTTAAAGTTAATTATATATATATATATATATATATATATATATATATATATATATATATATATATATACACACATACACACACACACACACACACACACAGAGATACCGACCTACGCAATTGAAATCATTAGCCAGTGAATTAGCCTGTTTGGGGATTTCATTAGCCAAATCTGGACTTTCTTAGCCTGACCAATAACCTATCAATCTAATCATTTATGCTAGATCTTCAGGCGAACCAGCACGTCATGTAAGAAATAAAATATTGGATAGAATTAGATATGTCATCATGGTTTAAGAGGAACTGGCCTACCAACAACATACATGTAAAATCATTAGGCAGTGAATTAGCCTATTTTGACATTTTATTAGCCAACCATGAAAATTATTCTCAAAAGCGAATTGGCGAATGGGTAGGTCTGTCCCTGATATATATATATATATGTCTTGAAATTTACCCTTTAACCCTTTCATCGATAACTTCCCTGATTTTCAATTTCAGGTCAGTCGTAAAGGAAAGCTGTTGAATATTTTGAAATTGATTTGACTGGAAACCATTGCTGTCCGACAGCAACAGTTTCCAATCAAATTAATTTCAAAATATTCAACAAAGTTTTTCATATATTGTAGAAAATTTGATTTATTGATCATGCTGCACTTTGTAGTGTGTTGAGGAATGTTCATTTGCTGTCTAAGGAAAGACTATATTTGAACTTTTAGCGTTGTATTCCTTCAATCGAGCAAACAATATGAAAGCAATAGAATATTTTGGAAATAATCTAACCCGGAATCTTAATTTGGTAGCAACTTATTCATAATATTAAAAATAGTCAGGTGATAAAAATTTGTATAGCACAAGAGTTTGTCATCAATCGCACTTCAAATTCTTTATGTATGTATTAAATATTTTTTTGAATATTTTAAAATTAATTTGACTGAGAACGGGCATTATAAAATACATATGCGTAGGAATATAGCAGTAGAATAATATTCTAGAAATAATATGACCAGAAGTCTTAGTGTGTCAGCAACTTGTTTTAAAAATATTCAGCTGACACTTTTTCTTTCATCGTAAGAGTTTAACTTCTTTTAAAAATACTCTGCTAACACTATTTCTTTCATCGTAAGAGTTTAACCCTCGAATTTTGTCCCCATAGAAAATGTCAATTTACAGACCAAGAGAAGAGTATTTTTGAAAATTTGCCACTGGAATGACGAGCTCGATATCCGAGCTAGTCATTCCACTGGTAAATGTTCAAAAATAGTTTTCTTGGTCTGCAAATTGACATATCTCAAAGACTACTGCAAAAGCCATTTTTTGCTAATATTAGTGTTAAAGTGTTAATATGAAACTCAAAATGGATTAACCCTTTAATGGGCAAAACAGACGTTCATAACAGTCAGTCATTCCAGTGGTAAGCTTTCAAGTCTCTTGACCTGAAGATGGAAACTCAGTTTAACTCTTTAACAGTCAAGTTGGAAAATGCCCATTTGGAGACCAAGAGAATGAGAGAAGACTATTTTAAATTTTATCACTGGTGAGCCAGTCATTCCATTTGTAAACTTTCAAAAATAGTCTTCTTGCCATGCTTGGTCTGGAAGTGGACATTTTCTTTGAGAACAGATTTGAGGGTTAAAGTGAATGTTTTGATTTTCATTTAACCAAATTTGATAGTTAAAATGGTTAAACCGTGTAGCTCTTAGAAATGACAAGTCAAAAATGATTTTTAATGTTGGCGACATTCTTTCTGAATATTTTGAAGACTAATTTGACCGCTTGAGAGCTGCTGTAGTTACGGATTCGACGGCTTATTTGTATAGTTGTGTTGTTGAGACACTGGAATTTCAGAGGCTAAATGGTTAATAACTGAAGTATTGTAGCTATTCATTTGGGAAATGCTAGCTTTTTAATGTAGCTCAGTGCAGCTGATAAATAAGTTGAAAAACAGAAACACGGTAGTTAGTACAATTTTGAACCCGATGAAAGAAGTGGTCTGTTAATATTTTGAACGTATGACCATAGCTAACACTTTAACACTCATATCAGCAAAGAATTGCTTCTGCAGTGGTCTTGAGAAATGCCCATTTGCGGACCAAACGACGACTATTTTTTAAATTTTACCGAGAGCTGAGCCGGTGATTCCAGTTGTAAATTTTCAGAAAATATCTTTTCTTGCCTGCAAATGGACATTTTCTATGAGAAAATTTAAATTTTCTGGAAAAGATTTGAGGGTTAAACATGTTAAATACTAGCTTGCTTGGCCTCATCCGACCGACCCTCATAAAAAACCTCTGGACTCAAAAAATGTTATGTAGTTTCCCGTGAAGAATTGTTTTTGTTCGCTGATGTAAGCTCATTGTGAAATAGAATCGATTCCTTGTTCATAATGTGAGGAAATAACCATAAAATTTAAAACTTTGTTTAATAGTTTTAAGTTCAAATAAAAAACATCTTTTTAAACACCTACCGCTCTGGTGTCGATATTTGGTCTTTTCCTGGTGTACATTTTTCAACAATTTTGGTGGACAACATTACTGTCTACGACAGCACTATTGTGCACCAAATTTGTTGAAATATAAACACCAGTTCATCGTTTAATTTAATTTTGACATCAGAGTGGTAAGGGTTAAATTCAATTTTGTATTTTCATTCATGTCAGTTGGTAAAAAAAGAATTTCCCTACATACCTACCCAACTCTGGCCATTACTGACCAGGGTCGGGAGAGGACAATACATTTTTTTTATGACTTGCCTAATTTGATTGAAAGCTATGCTAATGGCTTTCAGTCAAATTAAGTCCAATATATTGAGCGGTATTTCTTTTTATTTTGGGAACATTTTACATTATTTCTGAGCTGTACTGTGTACAGGAGCAGAGAACTGATGTCTTCCTCACAAGTCGACTTAATTATGAGATGCGTTGTCTATCTCCCAACAAAAGGCGGGTAATAGGGCTAACACCATAGGCAGCAACAGCTCCCAAGTCAAATTATTTTTTAAATATTAAATAGAATACTCTCTACACTATAAAAAATTAAAGGGTTAATTTTTTAACCGTTTTAATACAGTCAAAAATGGATTCTGCACTGGTCTTGAGAAATGTCCTTTTGCAGAACAAGGACTATTTTTGAAAATTTACCACTGAAATGACTTGCTCGATAATCGAGCCAGTCATTCAAGAGGTAAATTTTTCAAAACCAATCTTATGAACTGCAAATGGACATTTTCTATGAGAAAATTTTAATTTGTTTTAACAAATTTGAGTGTTAAAAGGTTAATGAGTTATAATATAACTAGGTATGCCAGAAAATTCCACCCTCTACATGTTCAATATTAATTCTATTTAAGTGTTCTTTTGTTATTGTGGTCTTGGCCCATTGTTATTGTGGCCTTGGCCCATTGTTATTGTGGTCCTGACATTGTCCACTTAGAACTAATCAACACGAACTTGCTTGCTAAGCATGTACCTGTCTAAGCTCTTGTGTTCTTGTCCTGTTGATTACGCGTTGAACTGGACAATAGGCATAATTATGCCACATACATAGCTATTAGGGAGACATAAGTATATAATTTGCTACAAATCTTCCTTTTAGCTCTGAATGTCTTGATCGGTTTGTTATCCGGTATTAATTTCGAAACAATGTTTTTTGTTGCTGTAAGCTGTTGCTATTGTGCACTGCATCACCATTAAAAAAAAAATGAACACCATTCGCATCTAGGAATTATATAATACATTTATTTGGCAGATCCAATGCTATAATTTATAAATCTAATTGTCATACATTTCAACATTATACATACATAACACAATATCAGGAGAATAATCACAGTGCTGTACTTAGCCTATAGCCATAACTCATAGGATTACATGTACATAAAATATGTATGTACATACACATATACCCACATCAGTGCGCTTTTAACCCTTTCAACAGCGAGTCCCTGAAAAAGAATTTTCTTTACGATGTATAACATATTGTGTTAAATATTTTGAAATTATAAATATGACGAAGCCTTTGCTGCCTTCCTGTATTTGGTTTCCCCTTAGTTATCAGTGATATATATATATATATATATATATATATATATATATATATATATATATATATATATATATATATATATATATATATATATATAGATAGATAGATTGATAAAGGCAATAAATCAGTTAACTGGCCCTTAAAATTCTAGCGTCTCAATTTCAAGATGAATAAATATACACAAAAACTGTCGAATATTTTGAAACTAATTTGACCTCTAATTGTGGCTGCTTTTAGCAAAATATTCAACAGTACATTTAAATTCCTAACATTCATAAGGAATTTGAAAACGTTAATGTGTGAAGTAACCCTTTAATGATCAAATTTAAAAAAAAAATTTAATATTTTCTTATTGAATGTCCATTTACAGGTCAAGAGAATAGAATTTTTGAAAATTTATCACTGGAATGACTGGCTCTTTTATTGAGCCAGACATTCCATGGTAAATGTTTAAAAATTGTATTTTCTTGACCTGTAAATGAACATTCCACAAGACCATAGCAGAGGCTGGTTATGGCCGGTATGACCATTAAATGGTTAAAATGGTCCACATCTTTGATCTAAGCACTAACTCAGAATTTTGTAAGGAGCTGGCTGCTTGCAGTGAGCTGTGAGACAATTAGGTGAATAAAGGATGGTGTTAGAATAATTTGCAAAGATTAACCCTTTAGTCGTCAAATTCTGTGACAAAAATCTAAAAATGTTCTTATTGATTGTCCATTTGCAAGGCAAGAGAAGACTATTTTGAAAATCTCGCACTGGAATGACTGGCACGATAATCGAACCAGTCATTCCAGTGGTAAATCTTCAAAAAGAGTTCTCTTGGCCTGCAAATGGATGTTCCTCAAGACCACTGCAGCGGCCAGTTTTGGCCGACTTGACCATTAAAGGTTTAATAATCACTGGACAGGATGGAGCCAGTAATGACAGTCTCACGCTCAGCTTGTTTGTATTAACCCTCAAATTTATTTGTCCATTTCGACCAAGAAAAGATTGTTTTTGAAAATTTATCACTGGAATGATTATGACGGGCTCGGGTATCAAGGCAATCATTCCAGATGTAAGTTTTCAAAACTGCAAATGGACATTTATGAAGCCCACTGCTGAAGCCATATTTGTCCGACTTGAGTGGTACATGGTTAATAAACTTGTTAATGGACAAATTGTCCGAAAAATGGTCTACACTGTGCTTTTTAGAAATGTCCATTTTGTAGACCAAGAGAAGACTATTTTTGAAAAGTTACCGCTTGAATTACTGGCTCTATATATCACGTAGTAAATTTTAAAAGAACAATATTTTCATTATCTGTAAATGGACATTTTTCAATCTTGGGAACTCCAGATGGCAGTTTAGGCCTGACATTTTCCATAATAAGCAATATAAATATATATCTTGAAAAAATTTTACTCATCCATAAATGAGTTAATAGGACCTAGCATAGAGTAATGTCACCTAGGGAAATTTGGGGTTATGAAACATCATGTTTTTAGTAGCGACTCATCATGGTTTTAGTTGCAACTCATGATTTTAGTTGTGACTCGTTAGCTATTAAATTCGGTGTCGACTCATCAGATTTTCAGTGACAATTTATAGTGATTTAAGTCGTGAGTCAGAGTACATAGTAGGTGGCTGACGTAACAATCACAATGACGTATTATAAATCTGTCTTGAACATTGAAAAGTGTGTCAAGTGTATGAATTGTATGTCTGATATATTTACAATTTAATAAACATTTGTTGAATAATTTGAAACTAATTTAACTGGTAGTTATTGCTACCTATGGCAGCAACATCCACCAGTCAAATCAGTTTCAAAGTATTAACCAGCTTACCTGTATAGTATCTTGAAATTGGGATTCTTGGAATTCCGTATTTACGGTATATAAATCGATTCCAATACTCGTAAAGAATTGGCGGAGCTTAGTTAGAAAGGCATGGGTGTGTGGTTAGTTAGAAATGGATCCCTTCATAAAGCCGACAAAGCTGTCTGTGTTGTAGCTATATAGCGTTGTTCAAACGGAGCCGATTTGGCCGCTGGCCCTCTTGGATTTTTGTCGATTTTTAGCTCACCTGGCAACCGTCCGTCGTGTGTCCATCCGTCGTCCATCCATCAATTTTTCCTTTAAACGGCTACTTTTCAATAACTACTGGGCCGATTTCAATTATATATGGCAGGATTCATCCTTAGGGCATAGGGATCCAAGTTTGTTCAAATGGAGCCAATCAGCCAATTTGGCCGGTGGCCATCTTGGATTTCGGCAGATTTTGGGAAACTTCTTTAAAAATCTTCTCCGAAACCACTTGAGGAATCGATTCAAAACTCATGAAACAGCATCTAGGGTAAGAGGTAAGCGAAGTGTGTTCAAGAAGACTTGAATGACCAAATGGTTCGGTAGCCATCTTGTATGACCTAGTTTTCCAAAAAACAATTTATTCTCCAGAACCGCTGAAGGGATCGGGCCGAAAGTTGGGGGAAATGATCCGGGACTAAGGGCTATTAAAGTTTGTTCAAGGGAAGTTAATCCGTCAAAAAACATGGCTGCCATGGGCCAATCAAAATGTAATGTGTTTGGCGGCCATATTGGTTTTTTTTATTTGATGGATTCTGAGGCCGAAATTGGTTCTATATATGGGTTTGGGTATTTTGAGCTCAAATTTGCCATTTTCGAAACTGTCGGATAAACAGTTTGACGGCCATCTTGGATTATTTTCCCGGCGCCCATACTAAAGCAATGGGAAATTTAAAATGGTGTTTTCTGGAGAACTACTAGGCTGATTACAATTATTTTTTGGAGGAAGCATCCTTAGGGCATAGGAATCCAAGTTTGTTCAAATGAAGCTGATCGGCTAATTTGGCCGGTGGCCATCTTGGATTTTGGCCGATTCTAGGAAATGTCTAAAAAATCTCCGAAATCGCTTGGGGGGATCGATTCAAAACTTATGAAACCTCATCTAGGGAAAGACGTAAGCCAAGTTTGCTCAAGATGACTTGATTGACAGAATGGTTCGGCGGCCATCTTGGATGACCTAGTTTTCCCGAAAACCACTTCTCCAGAACCGCTAAAGGGATCAGGCCGAAATTTGGAAGATATGATCAGGGACTAAGGGCATTAAAGGTTGTTCAAGGGAATTTGCTCCTTCAAAAAACATGGCCGCCGCGGGCCAATCAAAATGTAGCCTGTTTGGCGACCATATTGGATTTCTTTATTCGATGGATTTTGGGGCCAAAATTGGTTCTGTATATGTTTTTGGGTATTCTGGGCTCAAATTTGCTATTTTCAAAATTGTCGGATAAACAGTTTGACGGCCATCTTGGATAATTTTCTCATCAAATGCTCCCATGCTAAAGCAATGGGAAATTTAAAATGTCTTCTCGAGAACAACTAGGCCGATTTCAATTATGTTTGGCAGGACGCATCCTTTAGGACATAGGGATCCAAGTTTGTTCAAATGAACCCGATCGGCCAATTTGCCCGAAATAGGAAAGGGCTTTAAAAATCTTCTCCGAAACCGCTTGGGAAATCTTCATCCAGGGCAAGAGGTAAGCCAAGTTTGTTCAAGAGGACTTGATTGACCAAATGGTTCGGCGACCATCTTAGATGACCTAGTTTTCCCGAAAACGACTCCTCCAGAACCCCTGAAGGGATCAGGCCCAAATTTGGGACATTAAGATTTGTTCAAAGGAAGTTGATCCATCAAAAAAACATGGGCGCCGTGGGCCAATTGAAATGTAGTGTGTTTGGCGGACATATTGCACTTGCAAAAATGTCCACAAACTCATTTAAAAGACTGCTAGACCACCCACCAACAATTTTGACAAAAAGTGATTGTGCTCCAGGTGAGCAACACAGGCCCCTTGGGCCTCTTGTTTAGAAATGTCTTGAAAATCTCAGAAACCGCTTGAGAGATGGATTCAAAACTCATGAAATATTATCTAGGGCAAGAGTTGTACCAAGTTTGTTTAAGGGAACTTGATTGACCAAATGGTTCGACCCAACCATCTAGGATGATCTCGGTTTCGCGAAAAAGACCAGAACCGCTAAAGGGATCAGGCCGAAAATTGCCAGATATGCTTAGGGGCTAAGTAAGGGCATTTAAAGTTTGTTCAAGGGAAGTTGATCCATCAAAAAACATGGGCGCCATTGGCCAATCAAAATATAGCGTGTTTGGCGGCCTTATCGGATTTTTTTATTTGATGGATTTTGATGATGAAATGGGTTATATATATATATATGTTTTGGGGTATTCTGATTTCAAATTTACAGTGTTCTAAACTGTCGGATAAATGGTTTGGCGGCCATCTTGGCACATTTTCCGGCCAAAACCTTCCATGCTAAAGCAATGGGAAATTTAAAATGTCTTCCCGAGTGGGCCGATTAAAATTATATTTTTGGCAAGGACAATCCTTAGGGCATAGAGATTCATGATTGCTCAAATGAACGGGCCGATTTTTAGCAATATCTTTTTTTAAATCTCTGAAACCACTTGGGGCATCGATTCAAAATGTTTGAAATATGATCTAGGAGAAGAGCTGAACCAAGTTTGTTCAAGGGAACTTGATTGGCTGAATAGTTCGGCGGCCATCATTTCACCAAGTTTTCACGAAAGCGGCTTCTCCCAAGGTTTGTACTAGTCATGGTATTTGAAAATTTAAATTTCTGGCCTGGAAAGTCAAGGAAAATCTGGGGGTTTTATAATAGGTCATGGAAAATCATAATCTTGAGAAGTAAAAAGAATTTGTTAGCATACATTTTCGTCGTCACCTCTGCAATAAAAATTGCGGCATCAGCCCATCAAAACAGGCTTTGACTTGGTTGTTGCTAGACACAATATTTAGACATTTGGCAGAGTAACTCAAATTGTAATTGATGTAGCTACGTCATAAACACAAATCTTCTAGCTATTATTTCTTGGAAGTCATGGAATGTGTTATTTTTGGTCATGAAAAGCCATGGAATTTGTTATTTTTGGTCAGGAAAATTCGTGGAATTTCAAACACAGAAAGGTGTACGAACCTTGTTCTCCAGAACCAATAAACAGATTGGGTAGAAATTTGGCATATATGATTAGGAACTAAGGGGTTCAAGGGAAGTTGACACATAAAAAAACATGGGCCAGTCAAAATGTAGCGTGTATGACAGCCACATTGGATTTTTTTATGTGATGGATTTTAAGGCCGAAATTGGTTTTAAATGTTTTTGGGTATTCTGATTTTTAAATTTGAAATTTTCGAATCAACTTGGATCATTTTCCTGCCAAAAGAAATTTAAAATGTCTTCTCGAGAACCACTGGGCCGATTTCAAATATAATGTGATTGTGGCAGGAATCATCCGTAAGGCATATGGATCCAAGTTTGTTCAAACGAAGCCGATCGGTCCATTTTGCCGGTGGCCATCTTGTTTTAGGTGAAAATGAGGTTTTATGGAAAATTTACCGGAAATTGCTAGAACGCTATTCCTTATTAACCGCTTGTCGAATTTCACTTAATTTAGCGGGAAGGACCCAATCCTGTAGGCTCCAGAACTATTCAGATTTTTGCTTGGGCAAATCTTATGAGGGGGTGGGGTGGGGATGGAAGTTGGTATGACTATGATCCTATGGTGCTAGGCAAATCAAACAAGAATTTTGATTGATCAAATTTTTTGGTCGCAACTTGGATTATTCGAAAATTATCCATGCCTATTTAACCCGTTAACACTCATATCAGCCAAAAATGGCCTCTGCAGGGGCTTTAGAAATGTCCATTTGCATACCAAGAGAAGACTATTTTTGAAAATTTACCACTGGAATGACTGGCTCGATAACCGAGCCAGTCATTCCAGTGATAAATTTTCAAAAATAATCTCTTGGTCTGCAAATGGACATTTCTATGAGAAAATTAAAATTTTCTTGAAAAAATTAAAGGGTTAAATGCAAATACTTCAAATGCTATTAGTCCAGGTGAGCATCACAGAACCTTGGGCCTCTTGTTATCCTCCCCATGCAATGGGAAAATGGTATTGCAGTCGACCGTAACTGAACATGTCTTATATCGGAAGCGATGTCTAAAAAATTTAACACAGTTTGAACAACGGTTGTTGCAGTCAAAAGAGGATTTCCAGCGGTGATTTTGGATTGATAAATCGTAACCGGATCAGATCAAATTGTAGATGGATATCTTAGAAACTATTGTTTTGGTTTAGCTAAAATTTGTACACAGCAAACGATGTGACTGTACTCTACTAGGCAATACTAGGATTTAAGAATATGAGATACTGGCATTTGAGACACTGGCGTTTTAAAAGGTTTGACAACATGTGCTTAGTGATTTACCCACGTCGCTAGACCCATGGGTAAATGCGAGCATGGAGTGGGTGTAGTTGGTGTAGTTGTTCTTAAAACGTTTTTGAATACCGATAACTCTGGTTCTACTATAAGAATCTTCACCAAACTTGGGTGGATGTTTGCTTATGGGGTCCCGAAAAACTCTTTCAGAAACATTTCTTTCAAGATAAACATTTTAACAATTTTTTTCAAGAGCTCTGGTTCTAATAGAGCGATCTCCAAACTAGGATGGATGTTTGTTTGTAGGGTCGCGAAGACGTATGTAAATTTGTGTGTCAAACTCATAAACGCAACAGCAAAAGTTTTCATTGTTTCCAAAATAGACACATTTGACAGTACGGAGGCCCGATTGAAAAATATATTCACGGCGTGGGTATTGGACAAATTTGTCCTTGTTATTTTTTTAATTGTTGATGGTGTCTGAGTTATGCGTGCTTGCCAATGTATTTTAATTTGCTATGTCACTCGAGTGTATAGTAAAATAGTGGAATGCTCATTTCATGATTTATAGACCTGTAGAGTGTGACGTTGAGGGCCATAATGCATTTATAATGTCTGAGTCAAGTGTGTACAGCATACAGGTGTGTCAACAGTTGTCATTTCTCTCCATCAAACCACTATTTTAGAAATTATGTGTACATGTATCAAGGAGAACTAACTATTTCCAATAGCTGCAAATGGTCACGTTCAACTTCTAACCATAGTTAGCTATAGCTAACTAGATTCCCAGTCAAACTTGAAATAGTTAACTAGCTAGTCGGCTATAGTTGACCGGGCACCCGATCTCGGTTCATATTGTTCGAGCGAAAATTGCTTAAATTTCAAAATGGCGAACACATCGCTTTTCGCGAATAAATGCATATAAAAGTGTATTTTACTAAATAACGTAGGTTTGATGAAAATATGCGTTTCCATTGTATGTCAATGTTCCCAAGCCACTACTCCTTCCCAAATTTTGTTAAATGAATGCTTTTTGACATCTTAGCGGATGAAAATAACCCATTTTAGGCCATTACAAACGAACGACAGAAAGGGTTAATGGAATAGTAATCCAATGGTGAACTGTCCAGCGGTTGGCTGGGCATAGCAACTGACTCTAGTTAGCGAGTCGAACTTGACCTAGAGTGACAGACCTGTAGAATTTTGTTTCATGTTCTGAGTAGTTAGTACCCATTCACCAACATCATTCACAGGCTAGCGAGTCGAACTTTTACATTAATCTCAGGGCCACTTGCTTGGGAGCGATTGTGAATATTTTGAAAATATAATGTACGCCAGCAATTGCTTTTTGTAAAAGGAAACATTGCTTTCCATTCCTTCATGTTCTTCTGGAAGCTGTGAATTCGAGGTTCTGAGATTCCCTTGAGTCATAATACACCTACACATGTCTCAATATTTGTCACAAATGTATATGCACATTCTTTATTACAGAAGAGTTCTAGGGTAGATAGGTTAGTACCAAGGTGACATTTAAAAAATAAAATTTTCTCATCCTGAAATTTGACGGTAAAGAATTAGTCATAGCTTTTTATATATATGCGATGTATGTAATATATCAGTTGCTTCTTTATTATGCCCTCTCTGCTCAGTCTAGCTAACAGTCTGTAGCAGACACCCACGTTTGTAAAGCTACCGGCTCATGAAATGCTTCCTCTGATGTGCTATATGTAAATACTAGTACAAGTGAATACACACATACACATTCCTATAAACACTAACCCGTTCACCGACAAATCCCTGAAAAAGTAAATTCTTTAATAAAACTTATTCTGTTGAATATTTTGAAATTAATTTGACTGGAGGCCATTGCTGCCTCTGGCCAATCATAATAATTTCAAAATATTAAGTAGATTTCCTATATGGTAGCTTTGAAAATTTAATGAGATACGGGGAATTCATGAGTCATTTTGTGTAAGTTGTTAATGGATTACAACAAGATTTGGCAGAAATGTTCCTTTAGTAGACTTTAATCATTTGACAATTGTCAACTGTTTGAAATTTGCCAGATTTAATTTCACACAGATTTTCATTCAAGATATGTTCTTGCTATTAATTAACCCTTTAAAGCTCAAGGCGGCCACAATGGTTTCTGCAGTGGTCTTGCAAAATCTCCAGAGGGCTATGTTTGACAATTTACCACTGAATTGACTGTCTCGATAAGAGAGCCAGTGATTCCAGTACCCTTTAACACTCGTATCAGCCAAAAACGGCTTCTGCAGTCTTGAGAAATGTTCATTTGTAGATCAGAAGGCTATTTTTGACAATTTTACCACTTGAATGCCTGGGTTGATAACCGAGCCAGTCATTCCAGTAGTAAATTTTCAAAAAATGGTTCTCTTGGTCTGCAAATGGACATTTTCTATGAGAAAAAATATTCTGGGAAAATTTGATGGTTAACGTTTTAATAACTACACCTGGTTTAAATGAAGGCTTAAAATCTTGTTTAATTCTATTGATTAGGTTACACGAGGAGATCCGTGACTTCTTCCAGTATATGTCACCCCGACCTGAGGAGGAGGCCATGAGACGGGGCGTCGTACAGCGCATCGAGGATATCATTGTGGGATTGTGGCCTACTGCCGAGGTGAGTGGAGTTTAGGACACTTTTACGCCTTATGTCGTCAAGACTTGTCAAGAAAATGTAAATATTTACTCAGCGAATATCCTTTTGCAGGCCAAGAGAAGACTATTTTAAAGATTTTATAACGAGAATGACTTGTATTTGCCGAGCCAGTCATTCAAGTTGTAAAATTTCAAACATACTCTTCTTCTTAGCCTAATCTGAAAGTGGACATGACATTTCTCAGGACTGATGCAGATCATCATTTGTTAAACCTTTAACTGATTAATAACAACATCCTGCGCATGTCCGCCCATGGGGGGCGTGTTGGTCCAGGGAAGAGGCATCCCTTATCCTGCTAGGTGTGTACCTATAGGCTCCATTGAGTGGAGCTGGTGTATCCAATAACACATTGACGTCATACCCATTGCCATCACCTCTCATCTTTTTAAGATGGCACTTACGTGGAGTTCAGCACAACGCTATTTCCTCCTTTTTAAATTTTAAATCTAATTACTTTATGTAAAAGAACAACAAAGACGCATACTCACAGAGTAACACAAAAATTTACATAACTTCAATATCTAACCAGTTTTGATTGTGATACATATTTCACCGTTGAATACACCAAACCATTTAGACTAGGCAAGGACGTCCTACACACACCTTGTCTATCAATCCAAACACCCACACCATAGTTGCCATATCAGAAAAAAGTGGAGCCCAAAAATGCTCACTCCCAGTTGACAAAACTTCGCCTCTGATGAGTGTCGCTCAAGGAACGAAATGCCATGAAGTCTGAATCAAAAACAGTGATGACTACACATGATCATTACCCATACAAACGGCCAAAAAATCTCCACTAAGGGAGCAACACCTACGAACTTGACCTACAGAAACCCTTAGAAATTTGTCACCAAAATGACCTACAACCGGTAAAAATTACAACCGCCAAAAAAGTTGCCCAAACCACCAAAAATGGCAGAACCAGAACCGCCAAAAAACGGTCACAAACCGCCAAAAAAGGCACAACCGTTAAAAAAAAGTCGCAACCGGTAAACTTGACACCAACTGGTAAAACACAAGTCAACTGGTAAAATGTTTCGCCATACCGCCAAACCTCCAAAAATTGCAAATGGGGAACTGCCAATCTGGGGTTTTTTCTGCCCATATATAGTCAAGACCGACTCAATCCACAGGCTCGCCCAGGAAAGGTATAAAAGGGACAGAACTTTCCAGTCCAGATCATTGGGACTTGGTCTCGCATCGCGACCAAGCGGCGGGCTAAATAACCTCCTACAAGTAGCTCATATAACTGACTACGTGTTATTCACTGTTAATCATTTAACACTTGTCAGCCCAAAATGCCCTGCAGTGGTCTTGAAAAATATCCATTTGCAGAACAAGAGGTGTATATTTTGAAAATTTACCACTAAAATGACTGGCTCGATAACCGAGCCAGTCATTGCAGGGTAAATTAAAAAAGTCTTAACTTGCAAATAGACATTTTCTATGAGAAAATAAAATTGGGCTTTAAAGGTTTCATCTTCAGAAACTACTGCCCGCTAGCTGTACACACTGTTTATGAAATATAAATTCACATGTGTAAATATATAATCTGAGTATTAAGCATGGCCTGGGTCAGGATTTTAGTCTTGTCAACAATAATTGTAATATCGGTCAAAGTGATGATGTGTGGTCAAGTCCCCCATCACTTGACCATTCACAATATGACTCATTGTTTGTCACGCTAAGTTGAATTAACCATTTAACACTCATATCAGCAAAAAACTGCTTCTGCAGTGGTCTTGAGAAATGTGCATTTGGAGACCAAGAGAGAATTACTTGCGAAAACTTATCACCGGTATAATTGGCTCAATAACCGAGCCAATCATTACAGTGTTAAACGTTCAAAAGGAGTCTTCTCTTGGTTTGAAATTTGACATTTTCTATGACAGATTGAAATTTTCTTGAATAATTTCAAAGGTTTAAGTGTTAACCATTTAACTATAAAATGTGTTCAAGAAAATTTCCAAAAAAGAGAAAAAGTTCATTTGCAGGGGAGATATTTTTTTTGAAAATATAACACTTCAAAAATAGTCTTCTTGCTCTGTAATTTGTAAATGGAGATTTTTCAAGACCGATACGGAAGCCTGTTTGGGCTGGCTTGACAAATTATGCTTCAGTGGTTAATATTAATACAGATATTTTGAAAATTCTGTGATTAACCCTTTAACACTCATCAGCCAAAATCATCATCTGCAGTGGTCTTGAGAATATCCATTTGTCTATTAAGAGAAACACTATTTTTGAAAATTTACCACTAATGACAGTCATTCCAGCGGTAAATTTTCAAAAATTGTCTTGTCTGTAGATGGACATTTTCTATGAGAAAATTGTACATTTCTTGACAGATTTCGAGGGTTAAAGGGTTAAACTTTACTATGAATATTTAGTGTTGCGCTCGTAGCTCGTGGCTCGTGGCTCGTGGTATCGTGAGCATTAATTCCTAAGATTGATATCGAGTAAGAAAAAACAATTATGAACAAACTTGTAAATGGATTATGTGGACCTTTTTTTATTAAAATCCCTTTGCCTGTTGACTTCTTGATTTTTTCAAGCTTGTCTGTAAATGTTATGTAATTCAGTGGCTAAATATGCAGTTGTTGGTGGTTTATGCTTATTCTCGACACACATTTCCTTCCTAATAATACAAAACGATATCGTGAGCGGATTGATTTATTTAACCCTTACAACTCTGATGTCAATATTCCATCTTTTATTGTGTCAATATCAAAGAAACTGGTATGCATTTTTCAATAATTTTGATGGAAGGTAGACAGCACCATCTCCCACCAAATTTGTTGAAAAATGAACACCAGTTCATCTTTTAATTTAATTTGAAAATAAGTTTTGACACCAGAGTGGCAAGGGTTAAACGCATTCCTATGAATATTTGTTATTGTACAGTACAGTATTGTGTACTTGTTTATTTTATACTGACTTAATTGTTATTTTAAACAGGTGAAAATATTTGGGAGCTTTGAAACTGGTCTCTACCTCCCCACAAGGTATGAATTAAGTACAATTTTAATTAATGTCAATAATACGGATTAATTAGCCATTAGTTCTTTATCTCTTAATCCTTAAGGTTTTTCCCAAGAACATTTCAAAATATCCATTTGGAGACCAAGAGGTTACTATTTTTAGCCCACCGTGCCTTTCAGGGTCAAGTGAGCTTATGCCATGCCGTCCATCACCTGTCTGTCCATCAACTCTTTCTTTAAAAGCCTACTCATTAACCGCTTGACTGATTTTAATTAAACTTGGCTTGGAGCATGCTAGCATGGTATGCCTCAGGTCTTCTATTGAAAATTTAGTTTGGTCAATTTTTTTGCCGGCCATCGTGGATTTTTTCAAAATTATAGGTAAATCCTTTAAAACGCTACTCCCTCCAATAATAATAACCCGATTTTGACCAAACTTGGGTGCAATAATCCTGTGATTATACGGTTCAACACGAATTTTGATTGGTCAATTTTTCCGATAACCATCTTGGATTTTTCAGAAATTTGGAGAAATTGGTTAAAAGCCTACTCATTAACCACTTGGCTGATTTCAAGCAAACGCGGATGGAAGGCCCCTAGAGTAGTATGCTTCAGAACTTATATATATAATTTTGATTGGTCAATTTTTTTGCTGGCCATCTTGAATTTTCCGAAAAAATGGCGAGAAATGTTTTAAAACGCTACTCATTAACTTCTTGGGCAATTTCAACCAGACTTGGCTTGAAGGATATTAGGCTGATAGGGTTCGGAACTTGTATACAGAATTTTGATTTCTCAAGTTGTCCGGCAGCCATCTGGGATTTACTCATTAACCACTGATTTCAAGCAAACTCGACTGGAAGGACCCTAGAGTGCTATACTTCAGAACTTGTATACAGAATTTTGACTGCTAGCTTTTTTTGTGTGGCCATCTTGGACTTTCCCAAAGATGGTGGGAAATAACTTTTTCAACAGTATCCAATGCCTTGTCAGGCACCAGCTACTTAGTACCTGACTATTCTACTTCACAGTGTTATTTACTTGAACTTATTAGAAATATGTAAAAAAGCCACTAATCACGTGGCATAATGCTTGTAATACACCTTGAGTCATGTAGGTAGATGAATATTTTATGACTTTATCAACACTTGTATGCAGACTTTTGTTGCTCACTGCAACTACTGGGACTGTTTAAATCTATACCTGACAAAATGTCAGGAACCGGCAGGACTGTGCCTGACATTTGATAGTTAGGTGTCTGACAATGTCCTTGACAAGCACCTTGTTTCTAGGCTTGTGTGTTACATGGATAAAAGGGTTAAAATCTCATAAGTTCATCACTTCTCCATGAATGACATTAATGACTATAATTTAAATTAGATCATCCATGGATGAGTTGCTTAATCATTTATACCACTCTGATGTCAAAATTTAAAATTTTCAAATTAAATTAAAAGATGAACTAGTGCTTATTTTTCAACAAATTTGGTGGAGGTTGTTGCTGTCGTAAGCGGTATATGACAGCAACATCATCCACCAAAATTGTTGAACAATGTACACCAGTTTCTTTGCTATTGACACGGAAAAAGACAGAGTATTGACACCACAGGGATATGGGTTAAATAATGGAAATTATCATAATTCATTGTGGATGAGTATGACCTTGTTAAATTATAGTTATGCGTGACTGTGATTAGCCCTTTAACACTCATATCGGCTAAAAACGGCTTCTGCAGTGGCCATGAGATATGTCCATTTGCAGACTAAGAGCAGAGTATTTTTGAAAATTTACCACTGGAATGACTGGCTCGATAACCAAGCCAGTCATTCCAGTGATAAATTTTCAAAAATACTCTTCACCTGGTCTGCAAATGGACATTTTCTATGAGAAAATTTTAATTTGTTAAATGGTTAATTGATTATTCACTCAACATGAGATAAATCTGCTTCACAATCAGTGGAGTGTGGATGACTCTTGCGGCGTGTGAATACGTCATTAATCATAATGGAGGAATGCAATTTTAGCTATACCCCCTGCTCATCTCTAGCTAAGCTCCGCCCATTCTTTTCCCGTGTTGGGATCGACCGATCGATCCCTGAACTCCTTAACTATCAATTTCGAGAAAATTACAGTATACAGGTAAGCTGTTGAATATTTTGAAACTAATTTAGTTGGGTGATATTATCTATGGTATCAACAGCGCCCTGTCAAATTTGTTTCAAAATATTCAACAGAATGTTTATTAAATAGTAAAGACATACAATTCGTACAACAAGGCTTAGTCTGTCATCAATTCAGCAATCTTGACGATCTTAGCGCCGCCATTTATGACGTAATTGGTTATGACGTCATCCTACACGTCACAACGTTCATTATGACATATGATCGATGGATAAACTGGAATCTTCCCACTGTAATGTGCAAAAATTACGTATTTATCAGGTACTTCTTATATAAGGCATGTGAATTGACCTTTCCAGATTAATGATGTCATAATCAGCTAAGCGGCGTGTAGGATGACGGCATAATGATTACGTAACTCTTAATAGTCTGACACGTAAGAATTGTATCTCTCTACTATTTAATAAATATGCTGTTGAATATTTTGAAACTAATTTAACTGGGTGCTGCGCCTAAGTCAAATTAGTTTCAAAATATTCAACAGCTTACCTGTATAGTTTTCTGGAAATGCTAGTCGGGAAGTTCAGAGATCGATCAATCCCAACATGAGTGAGGTGTGGGTGGAGCTTAGCTAAAGATGGGCGGGGCATAGCTAAAAATGGAAAGGACCATTTCAGGTTACTTTCCCTACTTGAAAATGTTAACAACAAGGCCTACATGTATATGTTCTGATCATGTTGATAATTTACAAAATTTGGTCCCCAGCACTTTAGCATAACAAAATGCCCTGAGTTTAACTGATCACTATTTCCATGAGAAATTTCCGAAAGTTCATGAGAAATATTTTGACTTCAGCGAGGTTGCTCGGAAGTCAAGACGTCGTTGCAGCAAAACAACTAAATACTGACAATATCAGGGATGGGAATTTTCCTCTTTTCAGCTGATTTCCTCTTTTTTCAAAAAAAGTTGAAAAATAAAAGGGTGCCTTTTCTGTGTGAAAGGCCCAGAACAGATGTGTTTTTCGTAGTATAGTTAACATTCCTCCTTTTTCAATGACATTTCCTCTTTCTTTAGACCACTCATCCCTGCAATATATACAACAGAGTAGCCTCTGTATACAATAATTCTAATATATTCCATTTTCAGTGAATGGACACAACTGAAGTACATGACACAAGATGACCCAATGACAAATTGGCAAAATATAAAAACATTCCCTTCTGGGTCACTCTCAGATTCCCTGAGTTTTCCCAGATTTATTGGTGTTTTTCCAAATTCCCTGTGTTTTCCCTGACTGGAAAAATGGAAGCTAATTTTAAAAGCTCTCCCTGATTTCCAGAGTGGCTGGAAACCCTGCTTTATAGCCTGCATGGAGTAGCCAGTGCCGAGGCCAGTTTTGGCAGGTTTGGCCATTAAGCGGTTATTTAATGAGCAAGCTAGGCTGAAATTGCTTCTGCGATGTTCATGAGCAATGTCTATTGCTGACCAAGAGAAGATTATTTCTGAAAATTTGATTGTGTTGATTATTAAAATGATAAATGTTTAAAAGTATCCTATAAGTTTGGCCAGCCATGTCATATGAATATTCTCTGTTAACATGCTAAAGCTGAGAATGGTTCTATTTTACTAGTTCACTAAGAGGTCAGGCCTTTTAACCCTCAAATTTGTTCACCAAAATTTCAAATTTCTCATAGAAAATATCCATTTGCAGACCAAGAGAAGACTATTTTTGAACGTTTATCACTGGAATGACTGGCTCGGTTATCGTGCCAGTCATTCCAGTGGTAGATTTTCAAAAATAGTCTTCCTGGTCTGCAAATGGTCATTTCTCAACACCACTGCAGAAGCCGTTTTTAGCTGATATGAGTGTTTAATGGTTAACTAAACATGTATAATTTTTACACATTTTTCAGTGATATTGACTTGGTGGTATTTGGTAAGTGGGAGAAGTTGCCTTTGTGGACATTGGAGAAAGCCTTGCTGGATGGTGGGATTACTGACAAGGAAAACATCAAGGTTCTGGATAAAGCATCGGTAAGTTAACAACTGTGCTTGTTAGTTGTTATAATACAACATTGCTGAACAAAACTATGCATGGAAAGAAACTTCAACTGGCCGTGATTAGCCATTCAATGGACGAAAAGAGGCAAGGAAATTGGAATTTTTTTGCTCAATGAATGCCCATTTGCAGACCGAGAGAAGACTGTTTTTAAAAAATTTTACCATTGAAATGAGTGGCTAAATTTTTGAGCCAATCATTCCAGTGGTAGATTAAAAAAAATAGTTTTCTCTTGGCCTGCAAATGGGCATTTCTTAATATCAGTGGAGAAGCATGTTTTGGCTAGCTTGCCTGTTAACCCGTCCCACTCTGATGTCAATTTTCTATCTTTTATAGCAATAGCAAAGAAACTGGTGTACATTTCTCAACAATTTTGGTGGACGATGTGACAGCAGACATCTTCCACCAAATTTGTTTGAAAAATGAACACCAGTCTATTTCTTAATTTAATTTGAAAATTTACTATTTTGAATTCATTGGTAAGGGATTGAGTAATGATTGATTGCTATATAGGTTTGTCTAATTAAATTTGTGCATCGTAGTGTGTTTTTGTTCCCTGACATCGATGTTGGTGAAACAAGATGTTTCCAGAGCATCATTTAAAAGCCTGTATGGATTCGCGTGTGATTTCAATAAACAGGAACCTCCATTTTTGCCCGAGCTAAACTCCCCTGATAATCTTAAAATAGGTAACAGAAAATTTTGTCTCCAAAATATACAATACCTCGGGACAAGATCTTGCATTAAAGCAGAATCTGTATATAGTCGGCGGAGTTACCTCCCCTTATGTTTCTGCATCATTTCAATTTGTACAAATTCTTTTCTTGCAGGTTCCCATCGTGAAGCTGACGGATCTGAAGACGGATATTCGAGTTGATATCAGTTTTAACATGTTCAATGGAGTAAAAAGTGCCAAGCTCATTAAGGTACCTATATTGATGTTATGCTGCTTCTTACTCGTTAGCCCTCAAATTTGTTGAAGCGAATTTCAATTTTCTCATAGGAAATGCCTATTTGCAGAGCAAGAGAAGACTATTTGTGAAAATTTATGATTAGCTTGGTTAAGCTGTTTTGGCCAGTTTAAATGTTCATTCGGGTTAATAATCTTATCCAGCTGTTAATGCTCTCGGTTAACCGTCTGACTGTGGGGTTTTTGTGGACAACATATTCCAGGGGTTATATCTCTGCACTTACGCTGTTATGAATCGGCATGATGAATTTGAGGGCATAAGATCAAAGGTCAATGTCACTAACATTGGGATTAATCTTTTTAAGGATAAATTTTTGCATTTAACAAAACATCTGAATTTGTATTTGGTGATTAGTTTACCCTATTAGAACTACGCTCATTCTTGAATATACATACTATTAACCCATTAACGGTTAAGCCGGCCAAACCCGGCCTCTGCAGTAGTCCTGAGGAATGTCGATATGCAGAGTAAGAGAAGTATATTTTTTGAAAATTTACAACTGGAATGACTGGCTTGATTAGAGCCAGTCATTCCAGTGGTAAATTTTCAAAAATACTCTTCTATTTACCTGCAGATCGACATTCAATGAGGAAATATTTTTTATATTTCTCGACCAAATTTGAACCATAAAGGCGTAAGAAGCGGTGCAATGACAATGAGGTCACATGGTTATTGACCATTAATGCTATTCAGTAATGAGGATACTGGTGACCATGGTGTAATGGGCGGACTGCTGCCACCACCAAACAATACATTGTAATCTCAATGGGCAATATGTCTGGACCTGCTGAATATTTTGAAAATTTGACTGAAAGATGTTGGTGCCTAATGGACATTCACTAAGCATTCTTGACAATTAACCCTTTAACCCTTGAATTTGTTCAAGAAAATTTTAAAAAAATTCATAGAAAATGTCCATTTGCAGTCCAAGAGAAGAGTATTTTTGAAAATTTAACACTGGAATGACTGGCTCGGTTACCGAACCAGTCATTCCAGTGGTGAATTTTAAAAAATAGTCATCTCTTGGTCTGAAAGTGGACATTTCTCAGGACCGCTGCAGAAGCCGTTTGCAGCTGATATGAGTGTTAAAGGATAGAATTATTTTTGAAACGACTAACAAATGAGTCCTCTTGTTAATAAATTGTATTCATTGAAAGATGGTCTCTAATTCATTTTCAGGAACTGATCCGTGATTTCCCGAACCTGCCATACTTAGTGCTTGTGTTGAAGCAGTTTTTGTTGCAGCGTGATTTGAATGAGGTGTTTACAGGTGGTATCAGCTCCTACTGCCTTATTCTGCTTGTCGTCAGCTTTCTCCAGGTAACTATATACATAACTTACAGCAGGTCTTGAAATTAACCCCAATGAGCCACTATCCACAGGCCACAAAAAGTACATGTTCCTGCGGTCCAGAGCAACCACTTTCTACTGCAGGCCCAACCAAATCTCTGGGGGATAACGTAGCTAATGTATTATTTTCTGAATATGTACTTATGGTGACTAATTATTTAAATTAGTTTTAATCCTTTAACTCTCAAATTTTCATCAAGAAAATTTCAATTTTCTCAATTAAAATGTCCAATTGCAGAACTAGGGAAGACTGTTTTTGAAAATTTGCCACTGGAATGACTGGCTCGGTTATCGAGCCAGTCATTCCAGTGGTAATTTTTCAAAAAATAGTTCTCTGAATGGACATATCTCAAGACCACTGCAGAAGCTGGTCGATATGAGGGATAAAGGGGTAATATAATGACTGAGTTGGTATTTAAGAGGATTCTAGTCTGTATAGTTTACAACAATACATATTTTCAACAGAATTTACAGAAACGGGGCAACCTGGAAGTACAGTTGGGCAACCTAATTTAAATGGTGTACTTGCCCCTCGGAGCAACTCAATATTGTTCTAATTTTCAAGCCACTCCAGGAGACCTGGTGATCACTAGATTATACTAGCCCTACTGGTTATTTGCTAGCCCTCCCATCCACGGCAGATATATGGCGATTACTTTAACTCTTGTAGTACTACAGTATGTGGATCGTAGTTTGTGTGTCTTATTCAGCATTCTTTTGTTACTTCTATGAAAAGTAGTAGAATTAAACCCCTTTAATATTTTAACACTCAGACCAAGAGAAGACTTTTTTTTAAAAGTTTACCACTGGAATAACTGAGCCAGTCATTCCAGAGGTAAATTTAAAAAAAAATAGTCTTGGTCTGCAAATGGACATTTTTAATGAGAAAATTAAAATTTTGATTTGAAGTGTTAAAGGGTTAATGATCAGAACTAGTCAAGAAAATTTCAATTTCCTCACAGAAAATGTTCATTTGCAGACCAAGTGGAGACTGCTTTTTGAAAATTTAGCACAGGAATGACTGGCATAATTTGGTAATCGAGCCAGTCATTCCTGTGGTAAACTTTCAAAAGTAGTCTAGTCTTGGTCTTCAAACGGACATTTTCTCAAGAGCAATCTAGAGGGTGTTTTTGGTCTGGGTAACCATTAAGGGTTTGAGATGAGATATCAAACCGTATGGCACTGATGTACAATCGACTAAAGTGACGTCTACAACCAGTCATCCATTGTCACTTCCCACGCACATAAAATACGCAATAAAAGCATCCCTAGGGATAGTGGTTTGCCATTTCAGAATTTACCATTTTCCGCTTCACACAATTGCAGATTCCATTTCATTCATTTCTGTTTTGTAAACTATATCACCTAAGCTGCATGTACATTTAATAAAATCAATAAAACTGCCATATTTGTTTTGTGTAGTGTGTTATTAGTATGTTCAGAAAGTATGAAGTGGTGAAGAAGATATCGGTTGCTAATAATTTACAAATTTAGATGAGAACACTAGTAATAGGCAGCGTCCTTGTGTTTGTCCCCCGACAGCTGTCGATGGGGACACTAGTAATAGGCGGCCTCCGTATGTGTGTCCATCCATCTGGCCGTCCGTCACACTAGGTTTCAACTCGATAACTTTAGTTAGCCTACATGGATTTATTTCAAATTTGGTATAGTGATTCCTTATGACGAGGCCTCGGTGGGGATTGCGTTTCAGCGACGTGTGTCCAGATGTGATGGCGTTATCCCCCTTGAATGACATAGAATTCAAGGAAAATTTGGTTTCCGTTCAATACCTTTAGCTAGCCTGCATGGATTTATTTCAAATTTGGTATAGTGATTCCTTATGACAAGGCCTCGGTGGGGATTGCGTTTCAGCAATGTGCATCTAGATGTGATGGAGTTATCCCCCTTGAATGACATAGAATTCAAGGAAAATTTTGGTTCCGCTCAATAACTTTACATAGTCTACATGGATTTATTTCAGATTTGGCATACTCATTCCTTGTCGCTAGTCCTCGGTGGGGATTGCATTTCAGAGACATGCGTCTAGGCGCAACAGAGTTGTCCCCCTTAAATAATAACCAAATTTGTCAGAAAAAACTTGGTTTCCACTTGATAACTTTAATTACATGTGCCTGTGTGTGTAATTTATCAAACACTCAACCTTTACATATGTTGTAGTGTTGTAGCCACCATAGATTCACATGCATACACACACACACACACACACACAATTTTGTAATGGCAGGAATCTCAAAAATGTGTTTTACTAACAACACCCGTCGGGGGACATGTGATCAGTACTGATCTTCTTGTTTCGTTTCAATTTATCGAAATTCCATGAATTCTGTTTGTTTTCCGTTATTGCAGAAAACCACTGGCCCTACATCCCTTTTATGTTGTATACATTTTTGAGAGCAAAGTTAGGCATTTAATGGTCACACCAATCAAAACTGTGATCTTGAGGTCTGTCAGTTTGCATTCCAAGTGCATATTTTTGAAAAATTTTCTATGAAAATTCCCAGCTTGATACACGGAGCCAGTTTTTTCAGTGGTAAATTAAACAAATTCTCTCAGCCTCCAAATGGACATTCACTGAGCAAAATTTGTTATCTTTTCGACCACTCTTCATCATTAAGGTTGTAGATGTAGATTGATACAAAATAAATTAATAACAAATTAGCATTACGCCATTGATGCCTAACATAGCCCAAATGGCCCCGTCTAGTGGTCGTAAGGAATGTCTATTTCTGAAAATTTACAACAGGAATGACTGGCTCGATTCCAGTGGGTAAATTCTCAAAAATAATCTTGGCCTTCAAATGGGCATTATCTGAGAGAAAATTAAAAATTAAAAATTAAAATGATCAAGTTGAGCCATTAAAGTGTTACGTATCTTGTTTTCTTTCAGCTTCATGGCAGACACGATGCGCAGTCACCCGATGCTAATCTCGCCGTACTATTGGTCGAATTTTTCGAGCTCTATGGTCGCAACTTTAACTACTTGCGCACAGGAATTCGTATAAAGAATGGGGGTGCTTACGTGCCAAAAGAACATATTCAGAAAGATATGGAAACTGGTTACCGGCCATCGTGGCTCTGTATCGAGGATCCACTCACACCGGGTAAGCCACGTGACTGTCTATGGTACTGTACTGTAGAACTCAGAAATAACTGCTCTTGTTTCCGAAACAGATTTTGAACAAGATCGAAGAAATGTTTTGTTGGAAGATTTTGAGACAATTGATCGGAAATCTTCCAATCCAATTATGTCCAAAGTATTCAGTACGTTTTAGTATGTCAGTGGTAAATTTTCTAAAATAGTCTTCTAGTTGGCTCTGCACAGTGGTCTTGAGAAATGGCCAAGAGAAGACTATTTTTGAAAATTTTACCACGAGTGACTGGCTCAATTCTAGGGGTACATTAAAAAAAAATAGTCTTGCAGGTTCTTGAACATTACTCCTTTAAAGGCGGCCAAAACAGCCTCTATAGAGGTTTTGATGATTATCCTTTTACATGGCAAAAGAAATTTATGTCAAGTTTGCAAAAATTATATCGTCTTAGCCTGCAGAAATTATATTGTTCTTGAAAAATCTAGACAATTAACAGGTTAATTGATACGAGTAACATTTTGATGGGCTTTGAGATTGTGTTGATACAGGTAGGCTTAATGTAACCCAATTGTTCCGTATCAAAGTATGGTGCTTGTATGTTTCCATACATGGTTCTCACGAGCCTCTCTGGACAAATGATCCATCACCTCGGAAAGCCATGGGACAATGATTGTCAAAATAAGGCCAAAATAAAAAATAGTTTCGTTTCGTGTAAACCTCCCTGGTGAAATTTTTCTTATTTTTCATCCAGCCAGGAATAAAAAAATTATTTTCTACCCAGCATAAATGCTAAAACATCCATCCATACAATATCAAATTATCCAAATTACAGCGTTTCTAAGCCCATTTGTATGCAATTTGAATCCCTTTTGCTAGTTGTGTTATGAAAAACATGACAAATTTGACAATTACAATCATGTTTATTGGACACAACAAATATTTGACCTTTTTAAAATAAATTAATAATTGAAAAGAAAAAATTTCTTATCCCTACTGAAGTCTCTTTTTCTGCACCCGTTTTTCAGGAAACACATTTTTTATGGGTGGCCTAACTAATTATGTGGAACCTTTGACGCTCGCATAATATTTCTTTTGGGTCATTGCGACCTTTTTTGTGTTCAACAAACATGACAAAGAACAAAGTATAAATTCCTTATGCTATACCTAACTAATATTTCGACACCTTTCCACATCTATGCTTAATGTATACCTTATATCCATCATCGTGGGAGTGAAATTATTAATTGGGACCGCCTAAATATTGCGTATAGTTTAATAAACACCATTTATTTCATAAAAATCTAACATTGTTGTCGAGAAAAAATATAAATCACATGATGTATCAGCTTCCGCTTATAGCCTCCCTTTGTAGAATGAGTTTATGTCCTTACCCAAGTAGCGCGACGACGCTAATATTAGTACTCGGGGATATACTGCTCAATCCACATACATAGGACGGTAGCTTTGAGTAGCTACGAGAGTAACGGCGTAAACTCGTCCTATAGTGCAATTTATAGTTGCTTTCAGAATGTACGATTATATTTAAGACCAACTTTTTCGGAAATACATTTAAGATTAATCAACAGAACACACAGTTCAAAATACAACAATCTGGAATGCTGTTGCTTTATTTTCTTTAATTAGACATGACAACCGAATAAAAAAGTAAAGATTATGATACCGCCTGAAATTGTTAACTCTAGAATTAAAAAGAATTATATTCATTGATTATTGCCTAACACTCTACAACTAAGTATATACTTGGTATTTCAAGACAGAGTTAGGGTCTGCAACGAAAGAAAGAAAATTATAGGGCGATTCGACGGAGTAACTATCTGGTTTTCTCAATGATAAAGGTGTTACTTCGCTATTGTTAGCTTGTTTATCCTAGCGCTTTGTGTTGTGATTGGTAATTATTCGACACGTGCATGGCACGGCGGAATATAAACAATGCACAGGCGTGAATCGATTATAATTGTACTCGTGTACTGATAAAATGCGACGGAAGAGTACACACTTCAGATTTTAAACAAACATGGAAATTTTGACGATTTTCCGATTTTTCCTCAATTACATCGTAAAAATTGCGATTTTAAGAATAAATCGAGCGTCACGATTAAATCCAAAAATCGTGCAAGCCTAATTGAAAATATACTTTGATTAGTTTCTAATTTTGTTTACAGGTAATGACATTGGTCGCAGTTCTTATGGTGCTATGCAGGTTCGACAGGCGTTTGAGTATGCCTATCTTGTTCTGAGTCATGCATTGGCTAAACAAAATGCACATCTACTCAGAGGCAAACAGAGGTAAGCACTTAACTATTGTCATTACTATCGGCCCGCAATGGGAAGAGGCTGTTGCGATCTGGTCTGTGTGTGTGTGTGTGTGTGTGTGTGTGTGTGTGTGTGTGTGTGTGTGTGTGTGTGTGTGTGTGTGTGTGTGTGTGTGTGTGTGTGTGTGTGTGTGTGTGTGTGTGTGTGTGTGTGTGTGTGTGTGTGTGTGTGTGTGTGTGTGTGTGTGTGTGTTTCCGGCGCTGTATCTCAAAAACTATTTAACCGATTTAGCTCAAATTTTAACACACCCAAAGAACTTGCGGTGCAGTAGGATTTCCAGACTTTGGCCTTGTCCCGAATAAGAGAACCTGGATCAGATTCTGGATCTGTTGATAATTCGGATACTTCTGGTCTGATTTATTTTAACACAGAAAAGAGTGTGACCATACACTAGGATTCCACAACATTGGGCGTGATCCGGGAAAATCTGAAACCTTTAGTGTGACAAAAATGGAGGGAGTTTGTGTTATCTCTGATTTCTCTTGTTAACACTTTAACCATTTATTGGTGAAGCTGGCCAAAACAGGCCTTTTTCAAATTTTCCTTCATTTCTTTACTTTTTTTTATTTAGAATGTTTGTAACATTTTTGTGTTTTTAGTTTTTCTTTGGGATTATTATTCAGCGAGACCACATCAGGTTTCAATAACGGTTAAAGTTTTCATAAGTAACGAAAAATCATGGATCCTAAATAAATTGTGTCCAAACTACTGTTACTTTATGAGAATCTTAACGAACTAAAAGCTTAGACACCATTTTAGATTCATGGTGTCATCGCCATATAATTTAAGGGGATTGTCTGTGCTGGCGGAAATTCTCATTCTAATAAAATCAGAGCCTCCCCTTGTTACCTTAAAGGTGTTAGAGTCATTGTTAATGCTCAATATTTTGTATTTACCAAATGAATGGTTTGCATAAAAAAGCCTTACAATATCATTAATATTTTTGTGACTACAAGACAGCTCTGAAATAACTTGAAATTCAATTTCTTTGATGTGGACATGTTTCCAAAACATTTAAAAAAAGGAAATGTACTGTTGGATGTTTTGAACATAATTGAATTGGCAGACAGCTGCCTAGGCAACAATGTCAGCCAATCCTGTTTTGTTGAACTTCAGACTGTTCAACAGAACATTTATACGTACATAATTTTCAAAATTGTAACTAATGACATGTTTCTGTGTTTTGGAAATATTGTTAACTTATTTATTATCTATAATACTGTATGTTTTAAATAAGTCGTCTATACAAAGAACTATAACTGTATTGTTACATGTATTTTTCTCAATCTAGCATCCTCGGACGAATAGTTCGTGTAACAGATGAAGTGCTGGAGTACCGTGACTGGATCAAGGAGACATTTCCCTTGGAGGATAACAGCTCTTCAGTGAAGTTAGTTAATGGCTACAATCGTGCTGCGGAAAGTCCACCGAATTCTGGAGTGAACTTGCAAAATAGGTGAGCATTCCTTATGTTGATTTGACTGTAATACAGCTCACATATATCTTAGGATATAGCCAAAACAAAATAATACATACAATTGAATGTTTTGAACATATTTAGAACCTTTACAGAGTATCCATCAATGATCTGACGTCATAATAAGCTAAGCGGCGTGTAGGATAATGTCATAAGCATTACATCATAAGTGATTCTATTAGGCCCATCATTAACTCTTAATAGTCCGACACGTAAAAATTATGTCTCTACTATTTACTAAATATGCTGTTGAATATTTTGAAACTATTTTGACTGGGTGCTGTTGCTGCAAAATTAGTTTCAAAATATTCAACAGCTTACCTGTATATTTTTCTGGAAATTGATAGTCAGGCAGTTCAGAGATCGATCGATCCCAACGCGAGTGATGTGTGGGTAGGAGCTTAGCTAGAGATGGGTGGGGCTTAGCTATAAATGGAAATGTCCATTTAGTTAAGTTCAACAGAACACATCTTATGTTGTGTTTGAAATTGTTTGAACTAACAGGTTAACTGCATATGGATGCACCTTTCGTGTGTAATGGATTGTACCGTTACCCCCTTATACAGTATTTCTATAATCAATGGCCAAATCACCTTTCCAGAGTACCCACATGACGTCATAATGAACTGCGTGATGTGTACAATGACATCATAATGAATGATGTCAATAAGTACGTCACAAACGCATATTTGAAGACGGTCTATGCGTTGTTGTACAAATTGTTTGCTTTTACTATTTAATAAATATTCAACAGCTTCCCTGTATAGTTTTCAGGAAATTGATAGCTAGGGCATTTGGGGATCGATCAATCCCAACACGGTGAGGTGTGGGTGGAGCGTAGCTAGTGATGGGCGGGGCATAGCTAAAAATGGAAAGGTCCATTGCCCTGTGTTTTGACAAACTTGATCTTTAACCCCCACCCCTCATCAAGAAAGTTCTTAGAATCACAATGGCAACCTATTTCTATAACAGAAAGTTCTCTAGTTATCGAGCTGGACAAGCATGAACACACGTGCGCACACTACACCCGCACACAGCTATTACAAGTCTGTTGACGGGACTAATGAGTATATTGTGATGCTGTCACTATGGCTCTTGTTCCTTGTTGCTGACGACTAAGATTCTCTAAAACACATTGATAGTGTCAAACTGAGTAATGTGCTCCACAAAATCATTTAATAAAACATGTGCTGTGCTGTAGATGTATTGTGTTTTCTTTGACAGTCCTGGTGGTTCATTGAAGGAGAATGATGGTGGTAGTGTTGAAGGTACGGGTGCTGTAATTGACGGTGAGAATTCGGACTACTCCAGCAGTACCAGCTCTGAATACAAGCAGTCATCCAGTTCTGGCTCGTCTGTCAGCAGCTCATCAAGCATACATAGTGATGATACAGTCAGTATACTATTAACAATAGATTAATCTATTCCTTGTTATGCCACGCCCATTTCGAGCTTAGCTCCGGATGCTTTTAACACCACTCTGGTGTCCAAAATTTTTAATTTTCAAATTAAACTAAAAGATGAACTGGTGTTAATTTTTTAACAAATTTGATGGGAGATGGTGCTGTCGGAGACAGCAACATCTTCCAGCAAAATTATTGAAAAATGTACATCAGTTTCTTTGATATTGACACAGTAAAAGATAGGATATTGACATCATAGTGCTATGGGTTAATGCAGGCTTTGAAATTAATGCTAGCCAAAGGCTAGTAGGAATTTAGCAGGACTGGTACAATTTGTGACTGACCATCACACGATTAACTGTCGAGCAAAGCCAAAGCATCCTCTGCATTGGTCTCGAAAAATGGAGATTTGCGGACGAAGAGAAGGCTACTTTTGGAAATTTATCACTGGAATGACTGGTCCTGCAGACTAGTGGCACACCCAGGTTAATTTCAACCCATGTAATCCGTTTTGAAACCGATTAATATACTTTGAATCCCGCATTCACAGAATCCCAATCTCAAAGTATCTATACAGGCCAGCTGCGGAATATTGTGACACTAATTTGACTAGATGATTTCCAGTCAAATTAGTTTCAAAATATTAAGTAGAATGCTTATTAACCCTTTAACACTCATATCAGCCAAAAACAGCTTCAGCGGTGGTATTGAGAAATGTCCATTTACAGACCAAGAGAAGACTATTTTTCGAAAATTTATCATTGGAATGACTGGCTCGATAACCGAGCCAGTCATTCCAGTGGTAAATTTTCAAAAATAGTCTTCTCTTGGTCTGCAAATGGACACTTTCTCTGAGAAATTTCTTGAACAAATTCAAGGGCTAAAGCGTTAAATTGTAAACCCATGAAAGACGGACAATTTAGACACGTGATATACTCGTTAATGTTATGATGGAGCTACTTATGTCATTATGTTTAACACAATGTCACTATCAGACACTTGTGGGACAGATTAGTGGTAGCGTTCCTTATAAAATTGACCACTGCAGAAGCTTTTTTGCCTGCCTTTATTAACTGTTACGTCTAAGATATATTCGTTTAAATATTTTAAATTTAATCTGACCGAGAGTCAGCTGCTGTGCAAGAAGTCCATGTAACATTCAATTTTGTTTCAAGGTACTGAGCGGCTTCCCTGTATGATTGTTTTGAAAGTCAAATACTGGCTTTCAGGTCTGAAACGGTTAACATAGTTACGTTAAATTAACCATTTTAATGACAAATCCCCGAAAAAGTTAATTCTGTACAATGCATAGCATATTCTGTTGAATATTTTGAAATTAATATAACTGGAGGTCATTTTAATTTCAAAATAATCAAGAGCTTTCCCGTTTGTTTGTATTGAGATGCAGGGAATTGATCGGTGAAACCTGTATAAACGGCTTCTGTAGGGGGTTTGAAAAAGGCCCATTTGCAGACTAAGAGAAAAATACTTCAAAATTTATCACTCGCATAATTGTCTCGTCAAGGGAACCAGTCATTCTTGTGGTGAATTGTCAAAAAAAGTTATTTTGGTGTCCATAAAATGAGATTTTGTATGAGGAAATATCTTGTTTTTCAAGCATTGTACACTGTATTAATAAATTTGTGTGTATATATGTATACTGATGTTGTTTTTGATTTCAGGATTCTGACACAAATACTGATTCACACATAAAGAAGGGACCATCATTGGGAGCGCCGGACGCTCCTGTCACTCAGGGCCATCAGGTTAGCAGATCACGCACTACTACTGCTGCTACTGGTGATACAGAGAGAATCACTCCTACTGTGGTGAAATCCCGCGATCATAGTTCGAGTAGTGTTTCGTCGAATCGATCGAATTCAGGAATTCCACATTCTCCTGTTGTGAATAATAGTCCCAGCAAACATATAAACAACCATAATAATAATAATAATAACAGTAGTAATAGTATTCAGACACCGGTCCATCGTGCAGAGGATCGGACAAACTCTCTTCCAGATAGGTCTAATCCCCCACCAGATAGAACTAACCACTCTATTCCGGACAGGACTAATCCTGCACCAGAGCGGACTAACCCCATAGCAGACAGGACTAACCCCATCCCAAACAGGACTACTCACCCTGCCGGGGCTTATGTTGTGCGGAGTAATAATCATAATCAAATTACTGGAAATCAACAACCAAGTTATAGCAATGTGGTAAGCTTTAATCCGCATCAGCAGCATCATCATCATCATCATGTACATCCTCACACAGGTCCACCAGCACATATGATTTCAAATCGTCCTATAAACAAGCCTCGTGGTGGTATGAATAATATGTCGGTTACGAATGGCGGGATGCACACAAGAGGACCTCTCGGTAATGGTGCTGGCCCGGCTATGAATCATAATAATGGTGCCCAGAACAATAATACACGTGTGTTTAGTCGGTCGAGTTCTAAACGACGTCGCGGTACTAATACGAGGACTCGCGATGGATATAGCCCTAATTCCATAGGGCAGAGATAGTAGTAACTATATTTTAGTGACATGTTATTTTAATTGTGCCGAATGGAATATAGGAAAATATTCTTTCAAACGGAATTATCCAGTGTAGCTTCCTGACCCATGAAAGTATAATAATGATGGACAATTTTATTAATTAAATAAAAAAAATTACTATTTTCATAAAAATTTGAAATGATTTATATCTATCATATATCTACGTGTTTAGAACACAGATTATTAATAATAAGTCATCTTAAATAGATTTTATACAGATTGTCGCTTTATACCCGTCATGTACTTGTTGACCCTTTCATCCTTGCAGACCTGATAGTACAAATTATTCGCAATGCAAGACATGTCGCTGATTATTTTAAAGCTTATTGAACACTTACATGACATGAAAATAATTATCAGCTTACAGTTATTGTCTTTGAAATTAACATGCCAGAATATATATATGGTGAAAGTGTTTGAAAGCAATTTTATTCAGAATATTTAACACTCAAATTTATTCAAGAAAATTTTTGTAGAAAGCAGCCATTTGCAGCATGAGATTATATTTTTGAAAATTTACCATGTGAATGACTAACTCTGACAGTTATCTAACCAGTCATTCCAGTTTGAACTTTTCATAAATCTCATGGCCCTTTCTCGAAACCACTGCAGATATTTTTTGCCTGGTTTGAGTGGCAACAGGTTATGTAAAAGATCAGTATGTCTTAATTGAACTGTTGATTATTTTGAGAAAAATTTAACTGGAAGTTACAGCTACCTGTTAAATTTTTCTCGAGATATTCCAGAAAAGATTCGTTTGTAGTTCCATTGAATCCAGATAATTTCAGGAAGTTAAGAATGAAATTAATATAATTTAAATTTTCAAACTGAAATTTATGCAGTGATGGTTAATTTTGCTTTGTGGAATTATTTCATTTAAATGATGAATTTCAAATATAAGTTCATTTCTTGATAATACTGATTTCACTCATGAAATCTGTTTTTCACTTTTAGTGCAACTGATCAAGTAACCTGTTAGTCAATATTTTGAAAATTAATTAAGGGGGAAGATTGTATGCTTCAGGCTGCAATATTTTCCCCGTCAAATATTGTGAAATTAGTTTCACGATACAGGAGGATACAGAAATATGTCTTGTTGTGTAAAGAATTGTCTATGACGGGTCTGTAGGGTTGATATGCTTAACCAATAACTATTTATTCGAATGCTATGGTGGATATACACATATTTGACAAACATTAAGTCTTGTAAAATTAGTTACTTATGTGTGTGTGTCTGCTGCAAGTCACCAGACAATAATTTCAAGGTGCAATAACTATGAACCTGCTGAATATTTTAAAAACAATTTGACTGAGGTTTTTTCAGTCAAATTGTTTTAAAAATATTCAGGATACCCAGAGTAAAAGCACGTGGAAACTGTAGTCTGCAGACTACCGGCTGACCGGTAATGATTAGAGGCAAATTGAGATACAGTGAATCTTATGTAGCAATTTAACAATAGCATAGTTAGAATTACACATATTCCTCAGTTACAGTTTTATGGTGAAACCGACCAAAATTGGTCTCCCTGGATTTGAGAAATTTCCATTCACAGGCCAAGAGAAGACGTTGAAAATTTAGCACTAAAATGGCTAGCTCGTGCTGAGCCAATCATTCCAGTGTTAGATTTTCAAATAGTAGTTTTCTAGACATTTTTCATACTAGCAAAATGTAGACATTGTTGACCGAATTTGACCGTTGAAGTGATGCATTAACGGTCTCCCGGCTGAATTTCTACAGACTAGATTTTCTATGTAGTTTAACTCTGAATCTGCCAAATATTTTGAAAACAATTTGACTAAAAGTTATTGGTAGCTAAGCCACCAACAACTTTCAGTCAGATTGTTTTCAAAATATTGAAATATCGGATGGTATCATAACCACAACCACTACGGCGCTTTGGAATACACTTGTTTTGCGTTTCACAAGACAGTGGGCATGGTGGATCATTAAGCCAGACGCTCGAATGAGCAAGTTCTGATTTTACAAATTAGCACCTTAGGCCTCCAATGATCAATCATAATTGAGCATTTGTCAGCTCACCTGTGCCATTCATCAACATCTTCCAGGCAAATTAGTTTCAAAATATGCTACAGTATTGTAATTTTGACTGATAATTCTTTAATGATCTAGCATAACTACTTCCATCAATCACCCTTACTACGGTTACTTTGATATATAAATAAATATATATATATATATATTCTCGTTTGTTCTGTAAATATACATTGTATAATATTAATTTAAAAGAAGTCTGTGATGTCACTCACTAAAGATTTGTAATAATATTGTGTTCGCTATATTATTATAATTTAGCTGTGTGTGCGTATTCCCTTCCAGCAAGTGCAAGTCACAATGCCATTACTGAAATGCCATCGCCTTTAACAATTTGTGTAATGTAGTACGGCAGGCCTGTGGTGTAATATCTCCAATGGTAACCCATAATAGGTTGCCTTATATGTTTTAAGGAAACATATGGTAACCTAAACCTTAGAAAGCTCTGATGTCCATACTAAAATCAACAGATTAAGGTAACCCGTTTCAGGTCTCCTAAAATAAATTAAGGCAACCTCATGGAGAACATTTTCAACAGGTTACCACAACAGCACGGGCCTGTACGGTAACGCTAGTCGTACATATACACGCATGCACACTCGCATACATACATACACCCTCGCATACATACATACACACTCGCATACATACATACACGCATGCATGCACGCATGCATACATACATACATACATGTATGTTGTATTATCTAAATGACATCTGACTTTTCGTATACAGACTTACATGCAGTTATTTTCATTTTTTGTTTGTTTGCAGCATTTCATGATTACCCACCAGCTTCTAAGATCTACGGTTATAGTCAGTTTTACTACCCATTTTTACCGTATCCCTTTCAATGTTCTGTCCACATTGGTGTGCACTGAATGGGATTGTCTACCACTCAATAACCTAGTAATCCGGTTTCTCAGTTAATCATATGACATCATAATCAACTACGTCGCGTGTAAGCTGATGTCATAATTAATTACGTCATGAATGGCACGTTTAGAGTCTTTAAAAAGTGTTTAAACAAACTCACGTGATGCTAAACTAGATGCTAAACTCCTCTAGTTTAGCTTAGTACAGTTTGAATTTACGATTTCTTTGAGATATTTCTTGCACATTTTTTAAGTCGAAATATTTTGCCTTTTTATTTAGCAGTTACATTCAAAACTGATTGGCATTTAAAATGAAAAGTTATGTATCAGTAATTAGTTTTCGTCTAATCACTATATTCTTTTATCATGGATTTTTTGTGCAGAAATTCTGTTGAGAATGTATTGCAATGTAGAAGGTCGAATATATGCGACGTATGTGTGCTTTATCACCAGCAGGTTTGTGTTTTGTTCATGACAAATTGAAGATTTGTCCAATGTAGGCTGTATATATAATTCCATGTGTTTATTGTATATTAAGACATGTAAGAGAATTTCTATGAGTCATCGGTATGCGTGTATCAGATAAGCATATTATGTAAGAGAATTTCTATGAGGCATCAGTATACGTGTATCAGATAAGCATATTATGTAAGAGATTTTCTATGAGTCATCAGTATATGTGTATCAGAAAAGCATATTTACAATACATTTGTATCTATTTAGACATGTAGATTATGAACAATAATGGCATGGACAGAATTCGAGCATATTTACGATGGTGAGTGATATTCTGACCAAAGTTAAATATTTGTTCCTGTGCAATTGGCTTCCAAGGGTTAGGTTAATCAGGACATGAAAACTATGTGTATATCATTTATTAGCCATTTAATGTTCAAGCTGGCCAAAGTCGCGCTCTGGAAGGTTTTGAGGAATGTCAGTTTGCAGGTAAGAGGCCGACATTTTTGAAAACTTGTCACTGGAATAACTGGCATGATCATCGAGCCAGGCAATCCAGTGAAAAATGTTCAAAATTTGAACATTTGCTGGCTCGATGATCAAGCCAGTTATTCCAGTGACAAGTTTTCAAAAAGGTCGTCTTTTGACTTGCAAATGGACATTCACTAAGCAAAAATGTCAAATTTCTTAACCCTTAGATGGTTACCTGTTACAGTATAGGTGTGTGATGGGTAGGCTTAGAGTGCCATGTCATTTGTACCAGTAAATTGAATGCATAACTGAGAACTCACGCACATGGAGTATATATATATATATATATATATATATATATATATCTCTGAATACACTGGTCTCTGTATATATTCAAAGGTCTCATTAACTAATTAATTAATTATTACACTTGGCATAAATGCTCATGTAATTGATCTTCAGTCATGGTTTAGTCACGAAGCATTGCAATTTATACATTCTAATTGTTTACTCGTGTACATAGTATTAGTGCCGAAAGTGGTTCTAAATCTGCCATGTATTTTAATGGTGTGTGTGTGTGTGTGTGTGCGTGCGTGCGTGCGTGCGTGCGTGCGCGCGCGAGAGACATTTCAACAACACAGGACCGTATCGTAAATACACATTTGTCAACTGGGGACCTCCTCAAACCTGGGACAGGTGAAGGGAACTCATGAAACCTGTACTGGCGTAGGTGAACATTATTATTCTAATTGTTTTCCTAAACAATTTTATAGTGGTGTGGTATGTAGCAATTGAAAAATATGTCATTCCTCACCTGCCTGCTGTGTACATATCTGTGGTGTGTATAACTGCGTGTGTATAACTGGTGCATGTGCGTGAAACTACTGATTTTTAGACCATCATATTTATATAGTGTAAATAGTTATACCAAAAAAAAAAATAATATATACATAAATAAATAATTGGTGCCTCCTTCATTGTTGTACATACACAGACTGTTACCTATAGCAAAGTTATAATTGTTTTTGTATGAAGCAAATTGTTTTATTGTTTTTTCTTTTATTATTGCTGCATTGAATGCAGTTTCTGATCTTTATTTGAATTAAGCCTGGTACATTCAAATCAGCCAAAAACAACTTAAGCAGTGGTCCTGAGAACTGTTCATTTGCAGACCAAGAAGAGTATTTTTGAAAATTTGCCCCTAGAATGACTGGCTCGGTAACCGAGCCAGTCATTCCAGTGATAAATTTTCGAAAATACTCTTCTCTTGTTCTGCAAACGGACATTTTTAGGAGAAAATTAAAATTTTTAAAACAAGTTTGATGGTTAAAAATGTATTAGAGCTGTATTTCGATCACATTGATTGAGTTAACTCTTTAACGGTAACTAAATTTGGTCAAGAAAATTCTAATTTTCTCAAAATCTCCAGTTGCAGAGCAAGCTGTAGACTACCTTTGAGAATTTGCCACTAAAATGACTGGCTCTGTTATCGAGCCAGTTATTTCTATCGTAAATTATCTTCAAGAATAATCCTCACTTGGTCTGCAAATGGGTATTTTTGAAGACCTATGCAGAGGCTGTTTATGACCATCTTGGCCATTGATGTTATTCATGGGTTAATCATCCTTAACGTTTTCATTCCTATAATTCAAGTATCTTAACCCTTTAATGGTCAAATTTAGTCAAGAAAATGTAATTATCTGTCTATTGAGTGTCTATTTACAGGCCAAAAGAATACGTTTGACATCATTTCAGTAGAGTGACGGGCTCGGTTTTAAAAAAAATTGTATTCTCTTGACATGTAAATGAACATTCCACAAGAGCATAACAGAGGCAGGTATGACCATTGAAGGGTTAATTTAATACAAGTAAACTGTTGAATCTTATACAGGCTGTGGTTAATAATTTTGTTTGGACAATAACTATCCAACAGCAATTGTCATCAAATTTTCTTTGAAATTAAGATAATTGATTTCTGAGTAAGTATAGCTGATAATTTATAAAATTATCTGACTTCGCAAGGGTCTATGTATAATTTCTAAATAGCCATGAAGTGAAAAGCTTTATTCAGCCACTGACTTACGTATGTATTTGAGAATTTATTACGTTCTTTTACGCCACAGATGAATACTGAGAGTGATAGGGCTGTGATTAGTTGTTCCATGATTTGTTGATTGGGAATCATCATAAAAAGATAGTGGCTGCGTTAGCAATTATTAATTACATACAGAAATTGTGTATATAGTTTTAACAACATTCCATACATTGCTGAGTCACTATAATTAGATGTGCGTGTGTGTGCGTGCACCCGCTTTCATTATGTGTGTTTATGCGTGCACACGCTTTCTCGCTCAGTATTTACTACCTCCATTATTCAAATTCTCTACATACTCGCCAGTTTGCTTTGGACTAAGAAGTACGGTGTATAGTATCCTTTATTTTAACGCTCAAATTTCATCAAGACAATTTCAATTTTCTCGAGGAAAATGTCCAAGAAAAAAACAATTAAAAAAAAAATTTACTACTGGAATGACTGTCTCGGTCACCGATCCAGTCATTCCAGTGATAAATTTTCTAAAATACTCTGTCCGCAAATGGACATTTTCCAAGACCACTACAGAAGGCGCTTTTAGTCACTGCCTGTTAAGCGGCTAATTTTGTAATCATCAAGCCAACCAAATGAAAAAGCACATTCTCCATTGGTCTTGAGAAATGTCCATTTGCAGGACAAGAGAAGACAAGACTGATTGAAAATTTACAAAGCGCAGTGGTTTTAGTGGTAAAATTTCAAAATTAGTCTTCTGTTGGCCTGTAACTTGAAATTTCTTCAGTGGATTAAGAGAGAGAGAGAATTTATTGTTAATTTTGCTACACAATGACAATTTTCGCAGATGATAAATTATTAGAATTTTTAACAATCAAATAGGTATTATGATAAACAATTAGCTCGTTCCCAAGCAAAACTAAAGACAATATTTTATTTTTTTTAAATTAATTTTAAGCGACATCTTCCAGTTAAAGTGATTGTTCATTGTAGCATTTTGTTGCATCCTGTGGATAGCACTGAAAGCTTATTTACAAATGACAAAAATAATAATTTTTCACTCCCTAACCTAGCAACGAATTATTTTAAAAATTAGTTAGAATAATATTGGTATTGCATTTTCGTAGCAATTGTTCTGAAATTATGCATTTCATTGTATATTACGCCTTTGCCATCTTTGAATGGTTTTGTTTAACAGAGAGTAAATATATATATTTCGTTAATTGTGTTTACGTCGCAAAAGATGAAATCCATTGTATTGGTTTGCCTCTAACAATAAATAAACTGTGATTTTAAATTCAACTTTTCAACCCGTCAAATCAGATATGATAATGTTTATTGATGTTGTCGAAATATTTTGTTATTAGAAGAAATGGCTGAAGAATTTGACCTACATTACCTGCTGCCTGTTTGTGCATTATGTAGTGTTTTCTTGCCTAGCCTATATAGGTTGTTCAAAATTGAGATTTTGCTGTATACATGTATCTTATGTTTAACTCTGTAACTCTCATATCAGCTAAAAATGACTTCGGCAGTGGTCTTGAGAAATGTCAATTTGCAGACCAAGTGAAGAGTTTTTTGGAAATTTACCACTGGAATGATTGCCTCAATAACCGAGCCAGTCATTCCAGTGGTAAATTTTCAAAAATAGTGTTCTTGATCGGCAAATGGACATTTTCTATGGAAAAAACTTTAAGGGTTAAAAATGTTAAATACTATGACTTGCAAATTCAGGACAGTCTGAAAGATGTTTTGAAGCAAATTTCCCTAGACAGTCATTAATTTCAAAGGTTTAGACACAATATTTTTTTGAAAATCTCAGTAAATCTGTTATATTTGATTTGTATGGTTGGCAGGTTTTTTTGTGGCCCACCCCACCCCTAAAATATATATATATATATAAATACAGAAATTGAATTCTATTACCGGTATGCCTTTCTACTTTGTTTCTTGCTCATATTAATGACTGCTACTATTTTATTGTATAAAATTCATAATACTGTTCATTTGTTGAAGAAAGTTTTTAAAGGACAATATTTGCGTTGTTTGAATGCTATAATAATACAGGTGGTAATGTGTAAGGAATTTTCTGATTTTAACACTGGATAATGCATACATTTGAAAAAAAAAAAAAAAATAGAAGGAAGGAAAAGCTTTAATATTTGTTACATGTCAGTAGTGAAACCTGATCGAGAGGCCACCTGTCTTCTGGAGTCAAATAATGGCACGTTTTCAGCTCATTAACCCTCAAACCAGCCAAAAACGGCTTCTGTAGTAGTCTTGAGAAATGCCCATTTGCAGACCAAAAGAAGACTATCTTTTGAAAATTTACCACTGGAATGACTGGCTCGATAAACTGAGCCAGTCATTCCAGTGGTAAATTTTCGAAAATAGTCTTGGTCTGCAATTAGCCATTCTATATGAGAAAATTTAAATTTTATTGAATAAATTCACGGCTTAAATGGTTAATAGTAAAGATTTATCAAGAAAATCTAGTTTTCCTTAATGAAAGTATACATTTGCAGGCCAAGAGATTATTTTTTTTAATTTACCACTTGGATAACTGGCTCGATTACCAAGACAGTCATCAGTGGTAAATTAGAAAAAAAATTTCTTGACCTGTAGAAAAAGTCTATTTGTAGACCAAGAGATTATTATAGAAAATGTATTGCTGGAATTCCTGCCTAAGGTTATCAAGCCAGTCATTCCAGTGGTACATGTTCAAAAGTGTATTTGCCTGGTCTGCAAATGGAGATTTCTCAAGACCACTGCAGGAGCGGGTTTTGGCCAGCTTCTGTGTTAAACGGTTTAAGTGGCAAAGCTTAAATATGTTTTTAGCTCACCTTGATCACAATGGCCAAGTGAGCTTATGCCATAGCGACCTACCGTCTGGCATCCGTCAACTTTTTCTTTAAACAACTTCTCAAGAGCCACTGGACCGATTTCAATTGTATTTGGCAGGAAGCAGCCGTAGGTCATATAAATGTTTTTTCAAACGGAACTGATCTGCCAATTTGGCCAGTGGCCGGCCATCTTCGATTTTGACAAATCTCCGAAACCACTTGAGGATCGATTCAAAACCTCATGAAATATCATCTAGGGCAAGAGCTGAACCAAGTTTGTTCAAGGGAACGTGATTGAGCAAAATAGTTTGGTGGCCATCTTGGATGACATAGTCTTTGCAAAAACAACTACAGAACCGCTGGATGGATCAGGCCAAAATTTTGGAGATATGATTACGGACCAAGGGCTATTGAAGTTTGTTCAAGGGATGTTGCTGCACCAAAAAACATGACTGCAATGGGCCAATCAAAATGTAGCATGTTTTGGGGGCCATTTTATTTTGATAGATTTTGAAGCCGAAATTGGATCTACCGGTATATAGTTTGTTGGGTATTCTGATTTCCAATGTACCATTTTGGAAACTGTCTGATAAACGGGTTGGCAGCCATCTTGAATCTTTTTCCGTGCCAAAAGCTCCAATACTAAAGCAATGGGAAATTTTAAATGTCTTCTCGAGAACCACTGGGCTGATTTCAAGTATCAGGCCAGAAAGCATCTTATATTTTGGCCAATTTTTAAAGATGTCTAAAAATCTCCGGAACCGCTTGGGGGATTGATTCAAAACACATGAAATATGATTGATCTAGGGCAAGAGCTGATCCAAGTTTGTTCAAGGGAACTTAATTGGCCAAATAGTTCTTCGGCCACCTTGGATGACCTAGTTTTCGTGAAAACAACTCCAGACATGCCAGAACCTGTGAACAGATCGTGCTGAAATTTGGGAGAAATGATTAGGCACTAAGGGCCAATAAACTTTGTTTTAAACATAATTTTTGATCAAATTGGAGCCAGATAAAACTGTCTTATAAGCGTATCCCCTATGCATCCTATGCAATTCAACAAATACATTGAGTGGTGGAATAGTAATGGTAAATAACAGTGAACAAGGAAATAGCAACAGGAACAGTAGCAGTCCTACTATGGTACTTAGTGAAATAATATAGGTGGAATATAAAAGATCAGCTGCTCGTATTATCCTGTGCAACCAGGTTTGTTCAAGGGAGATTGATTGGCCAATTGCTTCGCCGACTATCTTGGATGACCTGGTTTTAAAATTAATTTTCCAAAACTGCTGAACGGATCGAGTTGAAATTTGGGAGATATGATTAGGGACTAAGGACCATTAAAGTTTGTACATGGAAAGTTTATACGTTAAAAAAAAAGAAGTCTGTACATGGAAAGTTTATATGTAAAAAAAACTATGGCCACCGTGGATCAATAAAATTTTAACGTTTTTGGCGGACATCTTGGATTTTCTGAAAATTCCTCAGAAAATCATAATAAAACTTGGCTAAACCTTCACAGAAATTAGATTGGTCAATTTCGCCAGTGTCATCTCAGTTTGTTCGTTTGTGCTAGATGCCAATAATTGCGGGTGAGCGATACAGCCCCCCTTGAGCCTCATGTTTTCTGTGTGGATCTGGAAGGCATACAGGTATGCTATAGCAAGTTAGTATACCTGCTGATTGTTAGTATTTATTTGTGCTACAGAAGGCGGTCCATTAAGACAGGTTTTGCTGTAATTTTTATCGCAACATACGTAATTTACTTTGTCTTGTCGTTATTATCACGATATGTTGTCTACGCTTCAAAGATTTACGTATATATATATTTACGTGGAGTGGAAGAATATTTACACTTGATTACATTATTCCTCTGTTAACCATTTAACCCTCAAATTTGTTCAAGAAAATTTCAATCTTTTGTTTTAAAAACGTTCAATTGCAGACCAAGGGAAGACTTATTTTTGAAAATTTACCACTGGAATGACTGGCTCATTTATTGAGCCAGTCATTCTAGTGGTAAATTTTCAAAAATGGTCTTCCGTTGGTCTGCAAATGGACATTTCTTAGTATTAATGGGCAAGCTGTTCTAAAAGGATATCACCAGTGGTTTTGCCGATTGTCCATTTGCAGGGCAAGAGAAGACTTTCTTAGGAGATTTACAAATGAAAAGACTGCCTTGTTAACGGAGCCAGTAATTAGTCGTAAATTTTCAAAAATAGTCTTGTTTGGCAAATGGACATTCAACAGGCAAATATTTTGATCGTGATCAATCTTGACACTTAACCCGTAGTACCACTTTGATATCAATATTCTATCTTTTACTGTGTCAATAGCCAAAAAAGGATATACATTTTTCTTCAAATTTGCTGGGCGATGTTGTTGTCTACCAAATTTGTTTATAAATGAATACCAGTTCATCGTTTAATTTCATTTGAAAATTTAAAATATTGATACCAAAGTGGAAATGGGTAAAGGGTTAACATGACCGTAAATCCCCATGTAATCATTTGAGTTTCTAAAAAAACAAAACATTTCCCAAATCTTGTAATTAGAATATTGCCAGGCTTGTAAGTAGTCTATTGTCCTGTCGGACAAGCTGTCTTAAAATACTCATAAACACGTTCAGATAGACGAGGACTGTTTTTTATCGTGACTAACTTGACGGATAATTGTGTGAGTGCCTTAATAATAATTCTTAGTCTGTATGAATCGAGATATACCATTACAGTTTACATTTCCTACTCCTGGCCACATTCCCGCTGTGTATGTCCATGCATGGTCAAACATAGTGACACAGTTTGAAATGAGCATATAGTGAAAATGACTTCATATACCAGAATTCACCTTCCCAGAGTATCCCTCTATCATCTGACATCATATGATGTCATAATCAGGTTAGCGGCGTGTAGGATGATGTCATAATCATTACGTCATAAATGATTCTATTGGGCCCATCTTTAACTCTTAATAGTCTAACACGTATGAATTGTATGTCTCTACTATTTAATAAACATGCTGTTGAATATTTTCAAACTAATTTAACTGGACGCTGTTGCTGCCGATCGATCTCAACACGAGCGTGGTGTGGGTGGAGCTTAGCTGGAGGTGGGCGAGGCATAGCTAAAAATACAATTTCACCACGACCCTTTAACCCTATAATTTGTCGGAAAATTGCAATTTCTTCATCGAAAATGTGCATTTGCCGACCAAGATATTATTTTTGAAAATTTACCACATGAATGACTGGTTCAGTTATCGATCCAGGCCTTGCATCAGCTTCGCCTATAACTAGACATTTCTCAAGACAACTGCAGAAATCGTTGTTGACCGTCTTGACAATTAATGTATCAGTTACCGCTGTTCAGGAATGTAAGTCTTGGTCAGTTGAGCATCAAGGACCTTGCACCTCTTGATTCATGGTTAGCATGTTCACAGTCAAGTTGGAATTGAGGTATGGAAACCGCTGCCTAAAGGATGCGGTATTCAATGTACTTCCATTCGTAATAAGGGTTGGCTCCTCAGATTTTAATAAGAGTTGGTCTTGTAGTGACTGGTCTCGTGTGAAAGAAACCTATGGCATTTCATACAGTACAGATGAGAAATAAATTAACATGTTTTCAAAACAAAATAAAATGTACTGTTGAATATTCTGAGCTTAATTTAATTGGAAGCCATTGTGGCAGCAACGCATTCCAAATTAAGTCCAAAATGTTTTACTACAAAACCTCCCTTACTTAATGAAATGCCATAGGCAGCAACAGCACCCAGTTAAATTGGCTTCAAAATATTCCACAGCTTGCTTACCTGTATAGTTTTATGGAAATTGAGATTTTGAGAGTGCAAAGCATGTGCAGGGCTGAGAGAAGGGGGGGGGGGGGGGGGGGGGGGGGGGGGGGGGGGAATGGCAAAGCTAAAACTGGATTCCTTCCATTGAACTTGAGTCTGAATGCATATTTTGTTGTCTTTGAGGTCATCGAATACCTACATAGAGAAACGCTATGTATGACACATTGGAAGGCATGCAATGATCAGAATGGTTCAGGCCATGTACCAGGTGCGGCCGTATCCATAAAGGGTACTTAATTACTAAAAAATGCTTAAATCTGCCATAAATAAAAAACCTGCCTACATCTGTATTCACCTAGACTAGATGAATATTTAGCCAGCTCTTCGTGAATGTGATGTAAGCGGGTCTTCTAAATAGGCACAAGCAGTTTGGCGGGTGCGTAACTTAGGCACTCTTCATGAATACGACCCTAATAGCCAGTACAGCAACAAGAGCAAGAGTCAAAATTTCTAGTCTAGCTTTTCCATGGGGTTTAACTCTGGATATGCTGATTGTTTTGAAAACAATTTGACTGAAAGTTGTTGGTGTCTAAGCCACCAACACCTTTCAGTCAAATTGTTTACAAAATATTCACCCGGTTCAGATGTATTGCTCATTGAAATTATTGTCTGGTGGCTTGCAGCAGTCGTACAGTACTGTTAAGACAAACGTGTTTAGAGAGCTACTGCATGTGAGTGGTTCTTAGAGCCGTATAACAAAAGGATCCCATTTAACGCTTAACACATGGATACCGAAGATTTATTGACCAATGAAAATAATGAGTGACGAGATAAGTAGTACAACAGGCGCAGTTTACATCCTCGAAACAAGTGAAACAAGACAGCAGCAACTCGCAGTCAAATTAGTTTCAAAATATTCCAGACATCATAAAGAATTTGTCATTTGTTGTGTGTGAGAGTTAACCTTTTAATGATTAAATTTGGTCAAGAAAATCTAGATATTTGTTTATTGAATTTCCATTTGCAGGCCAAGAGAGGATTCTTTTTTTTAAATTTACCACTAGATTTACTGACTCGGTGGTTATCGAGCCAATCATTCCAGTGGTAAATTTTCAAAAATATTCTGCTCTTGCCCTGCAAATGGACTTTCCCCAAGACCACTGCAGGGGTCGGGTTTGGCCAATTTCGGGAGGTCGGGTTGGGGTGTGGTGTGTGTGTGTGTGTGTGTGTGGGGGGGGATGCATTCATATTTAATATATTAGTCCTATTTTAAATTTCTATCCTGCGCTTAATTTTTTTTTAGTATGCTCAAATTTCTAGTTTAAACAATTTTGCCCACTGAAAAGTAGTGCTGTGAAGCCACAGGTCATCGTTATGTATGGACATGACAATAGCGTATAATAATAATAATAATAATAATAAATCAATGTTATAATAGTAATATTAATATCATACTTTTTTGCGTTGCCTTAATTTTAATTAAATGTTTGTTGTTGTTGTTATTATTATACATAGCTGCTGTTTGTTGTTTAACAAATCCATAATGTGTTTTATAAACACCCTTTGTATATGTACTATAATGTAAATAATACTGTATATTTCAAAGAAATTAATACAATTTTTTGAATAATAATAATTATTGTGACACAAAATCTGTTTATTATGTACACCTATCCTTTGGGACCGAAAGGTTATTCTGATTTGTGAAAATTTAAATGTTATTTGATGACATTAACGTGTTTTCTTAAAACTATCAAAACCATCAGCCCTCAATGACACCACTTTATTGTACTGATTTTGTCACGTAAACATTTCCTATTGCCTAGTCTGCCAATATGATCTCTTTAGAGATTTTTCGAAATGACTATTTGAAGACCAAGAGAAGACTGAAAATTAACCACTTGAATGACTGGCTCGATAATCGATCCAGTCATTCTAGTGGTAAAATTGCAAAAATAGTCTTCACTTGTCATTCAAATGGGCATTGATGAAGCAGAATTTTCAATTTCTCAACCAGTTGATCATTAACGTGTAATAATTAGACAGACCGTGCCGAGGCAATGACATCAATCAACATGAAATGTCATTCTGAGCAGTTAACAATAAAATAATGTTTAATAAACCGATTCACACGTTTACAAATACCATGTTAACGTCATTGTCAAGGGAAATTACTGCGTGTATAGGATTGGATACATCGCTCCATCCAGCATGTATGTGTTAAATAATGAATTTTTTATGTATGCTCAACATAATATACGTTGTCGCAGTAACATTTGACACTTATATGGAGGCGGATGGTTTATATGGTGAAAAGACATTGCTCACGCTGATTTGGAATTTAATTTTTAATCCTGTGAACATATTGTTAGGCTGTGATTCTATGTGTGCATTATGCGGCAAAATCTAATTATACATATGTCCGTAATATGATCTGTCGTTTAACGGGCTGATTAATCCCGAAGTGATTGTAACACATTGCGGGAACTTCAGGCTGGCGTATCCATGAAATTACGCATTAAAAAAAGGAAATTTTCAAACACTAGTTGCACAAGATTTCACATCACCGGCCCCATAAATAAACACATAGGTGAAAACAGAAAACTGCCCGATGGATTACGCAAAGCAAATGTGCAACGGAGGATACATTATGCGCACATGGAAATCTGGCCTTGCTGATTGTATGTGCAATTCTTACATCGAAACTTGAGTTGCATAAAGCAGATTTTGGATCGCTGGTTTTGAAAACTTACTTACGCTTTATTCTTATCGTTATTACTATTATTATTTTTGTCTAATTCACGTGTTATGATAGACACCAACTGCTTTAGCCCTCGAATTTCTTCAAGAAAATTTTAATTTTCTCATTGAAAATGTCAGTTTGCAGACGAAGAGATTATTTTTAGAAATTTACCACTTGAATGACTGGCTCAGTTATCGAGCCAGTCATTCCAGTGATCAATTTTCAAAAATAGTCTTCTTGGTCTGCAAATGGACATTTCTAAAGACCACTGCAGAAGCTGTTTTTGGCTGATATGAGTGTTAAAGGGTTAAACATAACACAGATTTGTGGATTTTATTTACATCACAGTAACTAATAACATAGATAAATTAAACATGAAATATTCTTGGTAGAAAATGTTCAATTTATCAATAAATAATTGTATATGTATGGAAATTAACATTATCCTTTAGAAAATGGTATGAACAAAATACCAAATTTTCTCATGTTTGTAAAAGATAAGAGTTCTTTGTTTTTCCATATATATCATACTGTAGTCACGTCGATAAATTTTTGCGTGATCCAATGATAAAATTTAATTTGATAAAGGCAATCAATATTTTGTTTTAAATGGCTACTCACCTCATTTGCAATGTTGTATTGTACGGATAGATTATGGCATATAGGTACCATATTCACTTCCAGGCACCTTCATTTCTGCAATGGCGTGATATTTTACATGGCATTGATGTTAATCTGTGGGCACCGTCATTTTGTTTCCTTTGCGCGTGATGGCATGTAGGTACAGATACAACAAACTCTTATGTAATAACTATTATGTTGAATATTGAAATTAATTGGACTTGGAGCTGTTGTTTCCAAAGGCAGCAACAGCTGTTAAATTAGTTTTTAAATATTCAACGTCGTACCTATATGTGTGCTTTTACATCACACTACCAAACTGGATTATGCTCATAAGACTGAGTGTATATACAAATGTCGAAGGCCAATCTTCTGATTGGCAGAAAAGTAAATTCTGCCAGCCCTCATAGATGGGAGAAAATGGTAGCAATATTTTGCAAGTAACTGTCTGGCCGCTGGATTGCTGCAGACTACATTTTCCAAGGGGGATAACTCTGGATTTGCTGAATATTTTTAAAACAGTGATTGAAAGTTGTTGGTGGCGAAGCAAATAGTTTTAAAAATATTTACCAGGCATGTTAGTAACAGCATGAAATAAATCTACACATACCATGCACCGCTTACATGTGGCATATTTAACCACACACAAAGTTTTTATAAAGTGAGATGCGATAATTTCTTATCGTTTTCGTGAAATGGTGATTCCTGGTCTCTGTGAACTTGCAGTGGTTATTATTATATAAATACAGATGTAGATATTATCAAATATATAGCTAATTTGTATATTTTGTATAGATATAAGAAATCATAATAAAATTAGTAATGATTATTATTTTAAATAATTATTCCTTATGATGATATTGAGGATGTGTGTGTGTGTTGTATTGTGAGTGCTGGGGTGGTTGTTGTCTAGACATTCATTATAATACATATATGTTGGTAGAAAAAGCGTATGTAATTGTGTCTTGGGTGCGAGCATGTGTGTTGCATTACTGAGCGCGCAGGATATAGCAGCTGATGAGGCGAGCTCAAATATTTTAAGCCGTTGCTAGTTAAGCTCAAGGGAGGTAACTCACAATAATCAATGTATCGGTGACATCTATTCACTTGTCTGATTGACTCTTTAAACCTTTAATTTTCAAGCCAGTCAAAAATGGCTTGTGCTGTTTTCTCGAGGGATGTCCATTGGCAGGCCAAGAGAATATTTTTGTAAATATCAAACCGGAATGACTGGCTCAATATTAATGAGCCTGTCAGTTTACTGAGAAATTGTTAAAGATATGCTTATCTTGGTCTGCAAATGGATTTTTCTCAGGACTACTGGAGAAGTTGTTTTTGGATTTTGTGTTAAAGAATTATATGGCTTCAATAAATGATAGAATTCACGATGACACTTGACCAGTCTATTATCATAACCCTTTAATCTTCAAATTTGTTTTAAAAAATCTAAATTTTCTCATAAAAATGAGCATTTGCAGACAAAGAAAAAATTATTTTTTTGAAAATTTACCACTGGAATGACTGGTTCAGTTATCGATTCAGTCATTGCAGAGGTAAATTTTCAAAAATACTGTTCTCTTGGTCTGCAAATACACATCTTCCAAGACCACTCCACGGGCCGTTTTTGGTCTGCTCCAGTGTGAAAGGGTTAAAACTTACTGTATTATTCAAAACTTGTGTTCATTGTGGAAACAACGTTTGTGTAAATTGTGGTAAACAGCATTCAGCAACGTTATTTCCAAAATTAACCATTTTTGATTATTACTTGTTAAATAATGAAACTTGACATCAGTATGATAAGGGGTTAGAAATATTTAAAATATTGTCACAACTGAAGTGTAATAGTATGAAAGTTTGCCCTCTTTCCAATAAAATCCATATTCATTCTATGCAAATCTACTGTATATTTCTGTAATATTTGGAAGAGAAAATACTGTTGCTGTATTTTAATGTACCCATATAGCGTAGACTGGTGTTAATATTCAGTATTACTAGACAATACATATTTCACCGTGTTTGTCCATATAATGTGTCAGACTCGCTCCGTTTGGCAATGCCGATATTGCCCACCCTGCCTGTGAAAATTAACGATTAACAAGTGGTCCGAAAAGTAATTACCAGAAATAAATACCACATATATTTCTGTTTAATATTATAACGATACCTATTTGCCTACCATGTTCATTTCATTGTGATATAGATAATTATTATTTAAAGAAGAACTGATGAATGATGTATTGTTTTATGAAATAAAGGAAGATACGATCAAGGAATGGTTTGTTTCTCTATTGAGTCGGTGCTCTAATTGAGTCATTGCTCTATTGAGCCATTAGTGTTGTTCCGATTAATCAATTTGATCTATGCTTGAATGGTTTGCATGTTCAACCAACCAATCGATCATGATTTCAGAAGTCGATTTTGGTCGTTTATAAATTGACTTTATTAATATATTTTAACTGGTCAAGCTAGAAAATTAATACTTTTTGGAAAAGAATTTAAATTTAATTGTTACAATTATATAGTATTACTCCTTAGTTTAAGACATTAATTCTTTCAGCGCTGAAATAGTATGTTATTTCAAATTAAGGCAGCAACAGCTTCCAGTCAAATTAGTTTCAAAATATTCAAGAGATTATTTCTTAAATTATTAAGAATCTGTCATACCTGCGACTTGGTTTGAAAGGTGTAATTATCCCTGAACATTGAACATGCTATACTTACTGCATTCAAAATGTGTAAAACAAGAGGCCCGAGGGCCTGTGGCGCTCACCTGGACCATTTAAACCATTTGCATTTAAATAGACGTGATGGATGTTTTTCGGAAAATCCAAGATGGCCACCAAAAAATTGACCAATCAAAACTCGTTTAGTATGTTGAAGCCTACCATCATAGGATCATTCCACCCAAGTTTTGTTGAAATCGGGTTATTGATTGAAGGAGTGTACCCTCTTTAAATGGTTCCTCAAAACTCAGAAAATCAGAGATTTGTTTTTAAAACATTGACCTATCGAAATTCTGAATAGAATTTCTAGAGGCTACGATAATAGGATCCTTCCAGGCAAAATTAGTTGAAATTGCCCAAGCGATTAATGAGGAGTAGCATTTTATATGAATTCCCATTTATCGGAAACCCGAAGTGGGCTCCATCAAAATCAAGCCATCAAAATTCTGTATACCAGTTCTGAAGCGTAGGTGCCTACGGTTTTTCCAGCTGGGTTTGTTTGAAATCGGTCAAGCGGTTAATGAGGAGTGTAGCCTTTTAACTGATTTCCCAAAATATTCAGAAAATCCAAAAGGGCTGTCAGAAAAATTTACCAATCAAAATTCTATATGCAGCTTCTAAAGTCTACCACCCTCGGCTCGTTCCAGCCAGTCTGGTTGAAATCACCCAAGTAGTTAATGAGTAGACAATTTTCAGCAATTTTTCGGAAAATTCAAGATGGCCACCGAATAAATTGACTAATCAAAGTTCTATATAGAAGCTGAAGCATATTACTTGAGTCCTCCCAGCCAAGTTTGCTTGAACTCATTAAAGCAGTTAATGAGTAGTAGCCTTTTAACTGATTTCCCAAAATTTTCAGAAAATCCAAGATGGACGCCGGAAAGATGGACCAACCAAAATTATGTATATACGGTCTGAAATCTACCAGCCTAGTATCCTTCCAGCCAAGTCTGATTGAAATTGCTCAAGCAGTTAATGAGGAGTAGGGTTTTAAACGATTTCCCACTATTTTAAAGAAAATCCAAGATGGTTGCCGGAAAAATTGGCCGATCAAAATATTGTATAGATGTTCTGAAGCATACTCGCTCTGCATTCTTCCATCCAAGTTTGATTGAAATTGGCCCTGTTGTTATCGAGTAGTAGGCTTTTAAGTGATTGCCAGAAATTTTCAGAAAATCCAAGATAGCCAGCGGAAAAACTGACCAATCAAAATTCTGTATACAAGTTTTGAAAGCTACCAGCCTAGTATCCTTCCAGCCAAGTCTGGTTGAAATTGCTCACGCAGTTAATGAGTAGTGTTTTAAAGGATTTGCCACCATTTTTTTTTCAATTAAAGATAGTCGCCGGAATAATTGACCAATCAAAGTTCTGTATACAGGTTCTGAAGGATACCACGCTAGGGTTCTTTTATCCAAGTTTCATTGAAATCCGCCCAGCAGTCCAGAAATTTTCAGAAAATCCAAAATGGCCGCCAGAAAAATCAATCAAAATTTTGTATACAAGTTTTGAAAACTACCAGCCTAGTATCCTTCCAGCCAAGTCTGGTTGAAATTGCTCAAGTAGTTATTGAGTAGCGTTTTAAAGGATTTCCCGCCATTTTTTGGAAAACTCAAGATGGCCGTCGGAAAAATTGACCAATCAAAATTATGTATGCACGTTTTGAAGGACACCACCGGTAGGGTGAGGTAGACTTGACAGAACAGTCACTCTCACAAGAACCAGTTTTATTCCCACCAGTAAGAAACTGAGATGACAATATTATGATAAGCTACCACCCATCCGGCAATGGACCTTTCCAATTTATCCATTCATCTTATGACATCATAATCAACTATGTCACGTCTAGGATGATGCCATAATCACAATGTCCTGAACAGTCCGACACATTGTACGAATTGTATATCTTTACTATTTAATAAACATTCTGTTTATGGCAGCAACAGCGCCTGCCCAATCAAATTAGTTTCAAAATATCCAACAGCTTACCTGTATGGTTTTCTAGAAATTGATAGTCATGGAGTTCACGGATCGATCGATATCAACAAGAGCACGGTGTGGTTGGAGCTAAGCTAGAGATGGGAGGGGCATAGCTAGAGATGGAAAGGTCCATTACCTGCAGACAAACCCATGAAAGCCTGGGATAATCAAGCAATCAACATTGATATAATTTAGTAGTTCCCCAGCTCTTGCACATGGATGAACATTTGCATGTTCATCCATGTGCAAGAGCTGTCCATGTGACTTGTTGTTCTCTCCCACTCCTGTATGTATTTTTATTTTGTTGACGCACTGGCAACGTGCGGCTTCAATTTCCATGTGCTAACCAGCCGACAGTCATGCACCCATTAGTTTAATTTGTTGATCATCTCCCGGTCGGGGGGATTGAACCGCCATACTGCAACTCCGCATAGCATCAGCAACCAGACATCTTTCCACTGGACAACCGCACCTAGACAAAGTCTCGGGTTAGCAGCCCGGCTTTCACATGTATGATATACTGACACACTGACGATTCATATGGGACTATCTGTGGATGCACCTGCCACGATTCAATCCTAGGCTTTTTAAGCCTATTGTACTTGACTCCATCACGGCTCTGGCACATAATCCAGTCAGTACACGCCTCCATATGAACCGGCTCTACCTAATGACTGTATAAACGCCATTCCAGGCAAGAGGGTAGAGCCACCTACAACTTACCCAACCTCATCAGCGACACAGACACTCAAATGTCATACAAAAAGGCCCTCGAGGAGGAGATAGCTAACATCGACATCAGCTCCGATCCAAACGAAGCCCTAACCAAAATACTGATCTATGGAATCATCAGCTACTAGCACCATAGGTGTTCCAAATAACAACAGAACTAGGTATACTGACAACCCTCTCATAGTAAAACTGTCAGCAAAACAGAGCGTTACAACTGTGCATCTATCAAAGTGGCCAAAGTGAAGATCTCACCAAACTACGCCAGGAACGCAATAACATTCTACGCCACAGCGAATGCGTAAACGATATTGCTATCTAACAAGCAGACTTCCTAGCAGATGAAATCACTGCCACAAAATGTTTCGGGTAGCCCCGAGCCATGAGAGTTACTGACTACACACCACCACTCACTGTGCACAACTGACACTTTATCAGGACTGACCATGGCAAAGCCGAGGCAATTCGAGAATGGTTCAAGGAACAGTTCACTGACCACGATGATGAGCCCTTGCACCCACTCTCAGGAGACCCCAGGCCATTACTAACACCAATTAATACAACAGAAGTTGAGACGGCACTTAAACCCCTGAAAATTGGACGTGATCTGGACCTGATGGCATGAGCAATGAACTATTCAAATGACATTATCTTAAAACCGATCACGCACCTAATCAATTCAGTTTTTATGCAGCACCTTCCCATCGACGCTGTAGGGCAAGGCACCCTTGTCGCACTACCCAAGCCCAAGAAGCCCCCCCCCAGCCAATCTGCGGCCTATTGTGCTCCTTAATAGCATACAGAAAATCTTATCCAATATTACTCTATGCCGCATCTGAGACAAGATCGATGACCACCGGATCATGTCAGTGGCTTCAAACGTGGACGCAGCTGCACAGACATTGTATGGGCTCAATGCATACTTGTGTCGGTAGTCATGTCCAAACACTGGGATTTCCACAAAATGGGCATTGACATGTCACGAGCCTTTGACACAATTAAGTGCTCATATGTACTATGCCAGGCCAGTTGCAATGAAGATGAGCTACGACTAGTGAGACTACTGCTTGCAGACACCAAGCTGAAAGTACGAGTTAAGTCAGTGAAGTATGTAGTCACTTCCCCACAGGGAGATGGTCTATCCCCCTGTGGTTTTCACCCGATACCTGGCTGTTGCATTGATATCCATGCGGGAAAATTCCGCAAGACCAAAAAAACACACGCACGCATGTACACACGGTGTCAATACTGGGCATGCCGCTAGAGATGGAATATGCCAACGATGTGGACTTTATAGACGAGGAAGAAACCCCTTGACGAACTTCTCCCACTAGCTGCAAGCAAACAAAAAATTGAGAATCTATGAATGAATCCAAAACAGAGTTCACCCACATACCTATCTACAAAGCATGAAGCTAAAGAAAATGACGATCCACTCTGTGGCGGCGAACCATGGAGGAAAAGTAAAATCCTGGGCTCACTGCTTTGCAGTACTGCTGACATTGCTGCACACTGCGTCATGGGGAACATAGCTTTCCAGTCCTGGAAGCTATAGATTCGTAGATCAAAGATGCCTTTGGTAAAAAGACTACGTTTATACAATGCAACCCGTGTATCTTTGATGATGTATAACTGTAACAGCTGGGCAGCTCCAAAGGCAGCTCTAGACAAACTTGACGCCTGCCACCGCAAACACCGATGGCCAGACAGCATAATTTCCAACAATGTACTATACCAGATGTGTAATAGGACCTAAGGAATCCAAGGATTTGGGCTGAGGACAAGACACAGTGGGCAAAAGCGAAGAAGGACTGATTGCAACTGTAGGATATTTCTACTACTACAGCCACAGAATACAGTAATCATACATACATATAGACAGGTTTGGTGTCCGCAACGAGCCATAGGGATCGAAGCTTATTTAGATAACTTAGATCGGCTTCCACATAGAAACATCTTTAAAAATCTCCAAAACCATTTAGAGAATTCAGATTTGAAAGTCATGAAATATACTTTAGGGCAACGGCTAAACTTAAGTCTGTTCGAGGGAACTTGAATGGCCAACTGCTTTGGCAGTCATCTTGGATGACCTAATTTTCTCCCGAATCGCTGAAGGGATCAGACCAAAATTTTGGAAATATGATTAGGGACTAAGAGCCAATTCTGTTCAAAGGAAGCTAGAATGTTTTAAAAAAACATGGCCACCATTAAGTCATTGACTAATCAGATTTTGGTGGCCATATTTGAATTTTTACCATATTTGATGGATTTTGAAGCCAAAATGGGTTTGTTTAGGTTTTGAACATGCTAATTTCAAATTTGTGACTTAAGTCAGAAAAATGGCTTCCCAGATAGTGGCCATCTTGGATTTCTTCCTGCCAAATAACTCTGAGAGTAAATCAATGGGATATTTCAAATGTCTTCTCAAGAACCACTAGACCGATTTTAACCAAATTTGGTAGGACATCTTGTTAGCTCACCTGACCAGAATGGCCAAGTCAGCTTATGCCGTGGCGACCATCCATCATCTGTCCATCAACTTTTTCTTTAAACGACTTCTCAGGATTCATGTTTGTTCAAAGGAAGCTGATCGGCCAATTGAGGGGGGGGGGTGTTGGGGGGGGGGGGATTGATGCAAGCCTCATGAAATATGATCTAGGGCAAGAGCTGAACCAAGTTTGTTCAAAGGGACTTGATTGGTCAAATGGTTCGGTGGCCATTTTGGTTGATCTAGTTTAAGCGAAAATGACTTCTCCAGATCCGCTGAAGGGATCGGGTTGAAATTTGGCAGATATGATTAGGGACTAAGGGCCATTAAAGTTTGTTCAAGGGAAGTTGATCAGTCAAAAAACATGGTCGCCATGGACCAATCAAAATATAGTGTGTTTGGCGGACATATTGGATTTTTTTATTTGATGGATTTTGATGCCAAAATTGGTTTTATATTTGTTTTTGGGTAGTCTGATCTCAAATTTGAAATCTTCAAAACTGTCGGATAAACGGTTTGGCTTGGATCATTTTCCAGCCAAAAACTCACATACTAAATCAATGTGAAATTTTAAATGTTTTCTTCTCGAGATCTACTGGGTCAATTTCAATTATATTTGGCAGGAAGCATCCTTAGGGCTTAGAGATTCAAGTTTGTTCAAACGAAGCTGATCGACCAATTGGGTGGCCATCCTGGATTTTGTCTGATTTTTAGAAGCGTCTTTAAAAATCTTCTCCGAAACTAATTGGGGGATTGATGCAAGCCTCATGAAATATGATCTAGGGCAAGAGAAGAACCAAATTTGTTCACGGGAACTTGATTGGCCAAATGGTTGGGCAGCCATCTTGGATGGCCTGGTTTTCATGAAAGGGCCTTTTTCTCCAGAGCCATTGAACGGATTGGGCAGAAATTTGGGAGATATGATATTGATGATAATGGGCCATAAAAGTTTGTTCAATGGAAGTTGATACATAAAGAAACATGGCCTTAGTTTTGTTGTTACAAGTCTGCTCAAACTCATTAGAGTTCTACTTATTGTTAATGACCATTCCAGTCGAAATGCCTATGGTCCAGGTGAGCAATACAGGCCCGTTGTTGTTGCTGAAATTCGGTTCTAAACCTTATGCGTCTACTTATAGGCAATGGCCTTACTGGTTGAAATGCCTATGTTCATGGTGAGAGATACAGACCCTTGGCCCTCTTGTTTAGATAAACCGAACTAATGACATTTTCTTCAGCACACAATGACAACTGCATGTAATCATAAAGCTGCCATGACAGCTACACATTCCTACGGATAGCTACCCCTTTAACACTCACACTCGTCAAAATGGCTTCTGCAGTGATCTTGACAAATGTCCATCTGTAGATCAAGAAGACTATTTTTTGAAAATTTACAACTGGAATGACTGGCTCGATAACCGAGCCAGTCATTCAAGTGATAAATTTTCAAAAATAATCTCTTGGTTAGGGTTATGGACATTTTTGAGAAAATTGAAATTTTCTTGAACAAATTTGAGACATAAATATTTAATCGCAACACAACAAAATGCATGTATATATGCTTTAATATGTATTCCATGTATAATATATCAGCTCCAGTTAAATATTTTCTTAAAAACTGCCAGAAATTGTTGTATTTAGCAGCGGAAGGTAGGTATATAATATATAAAATTAAACTGAAAGCACTAAATTGTAAATTAATTATCACCGAGAAACACATAAAAATGTCAATGATTCCAATTAATTAATAAGGCCCATTATAAAGAGTTTTTGCTTGCCCTTTTCCAACCCTGATGTTTGCAGTAGGGGAGGTATGTAGGGAAATGTTTTTTTCTTCCAGCTGTACAAGTGTATTGTCAAAATGATAATTCAACTAGGAATAAAAAGTGATTTCTATATAAATCTGACTAGAAATTAGGCACAGTGTTTAACCATTGACTAGATATATTAAAATAGAAAATGAAAATAATTCTTGACGGCAAATGGCAATAAAGGATTTAGGCTAGGCAAGATATCTCCAGGATCAGTAGGGAGAGGTCAATCAAACAATCTTTTAATGATGGCCCAATGCACACAGTCAAATATTTGTATAAATTTAACAAATTATTGCTGGTAATGCTCGCTGTTCAGAGAACTGAATATATATGATCTACCACAGTGAACATCATGACAAAGTTGCCTTAAGATAATCTCAAACTGATGACAGCGATTAGGGATTATTCCTGAATATACCAGTACTGTGCAGTCAATGACCAGTTTGGCTAACAGACGAACATCTGTACAGAGTAGCATCCATTGTTGACGAGTCATTTGGTTAAAGCAGATGTCTTTCTATGTTTGAGTAGGGCACAGCAAGTAATGGGCATATGAGGAGTCTTCTGGATGCTATTGACAGAGTGAACATGTTGAACCTATTTGCATTTTCAAGGACAGATCTGACTTTTACAATGTTCTAGTCAATAGAGTAGCCAAATACCATTTTTGCTAGCCAAGTAATTATATTAAATATATTAACCACATCTTTACTTAAATGTCACTTATGAACCATGTTTGCAGTCAGTCATCATTAATTAATACCATCAATTCTACAGACTGGATACAATACGGTTTTAATACGTACAAAAGGTGTTGAATATTTTGAAACTAATTTGACTGCAAGCTGTTGCTGTCTATGGCAGCAAAGGCTTCCAGGCATATTTATTAGATTCCAAATAATCAACAACATAAACAGGAATTTTTGCTTTGCAATTGAGATGCTTGGAACATCAGTTTTTTGCCTGTCAGAAATTAGAAAGCCTCGCCAGCTTTTATGCTCCATGATTCTCCCTCAAGACTCCCTGACAGTACTTGTTGAGCGTTGTTGCTGTTTTCACATGTCACATGTCATGAGCAAAAAGCAACAATACTCAACAAGTACTGTCAGTGATTTTCAAAGGAGAATTATGGATACTATTAATCAGGATGTTCGCCTATCAAGGAAGTTAATTTTAATCATTAGACATTGATTTACGCAATTCAGCTTTTCATTAGCCAGATTTCAATTTTATTAGCATTTGGCTGATTGGCTAGTGGGTAAATCAGTCCCTGATTTTGTTAAACATGGCTATGGTAGACTTTACGAGATAGGTTCCTGTTAGTAGTCTGTTCTATGCTCGATCTTTGTACATATTTGACATCTTATTGAATACTGCTGATGGATAAATGAGGTCTTCCTATATCTTTGGGATGGCAGTAAGACAGTGCTTTTTTTGTAAGGCATTGTTAACGTAGCTCATGCGTCCACATTTTATCAAACACACATTTGATCCTTTCATTCCATTGTTGCTTGCCATCAGACTTATTTCGTAGGTTTTCTAATTTTGGAAGATTATATTTTTACAGAATAGCCTGTATATAGATAACCCACCTTGGTGATTTGGATGTAATGGGACTGATAGACACTTGTCGCTCCATTATAGGCTTAGAATAGCATTTCCACTCCTAATGATTCCACCCAGGAGTGTGAGTTGTCGGAGGTGAAATTCAGATAAAAAGAGGTCTGGCATCAATGGACCTTTCAGGGTTTAGCTATGCCCCCCCCCCCCATCTCTAGCTAGGCTCCACCCACACCTCGCTCGTGTTGGGATCGATCGATCTCTGAACACCCTGACTATCAATTTAAAAAAAACTACACAGGTAAGCTGTTGAATATTTTGAAACTAATTTGACTGGGTGCAGTTGCTGCCTAAGGCAGCAACAGCACCCAGACAAATTAGTTTCAAAATATCAACAGCGTGTTTATTAAATAGCAAATAATTACAAAGATAGAATTCATACAACGTGTCAGACTGTTTGAGATTTGATGACAATCTATATGGAACCCTTTGTGAAGTAATGATTGTGCCATCTTCATACATACACTGAGCTGGTTATGACGTCATACGAGGCCAGATGATGGATGGATACTCTGGAAAGGTGAATTAGTAGGAGAAAGCCGCATCTAGCTGTATGAACCGGTAATGCAAGTATCTTTCTCAGCGTGTATAAATCAAAGGTCTCTCAATTCTCTACTTGTTTCAATGATAGTCCAAACATGTCAAGGCCATACAGAAGTATTGGAAGAATGCACATGGCATATATATGAAAGCATATCGTTGATGTTACACCTTTAGACCTATGATGTCCAGTTCCTGTCATGGCATAAAAGGCTCTTCAAGCATTTGAAATCTTTTCTTCAATGTTACTGGAGACTTCACGCTTAGCCGTATTCACTAGACCAAGATGTGTTGATTTTTTCTCTTACATCTATTGTTGAGGATCCTAGATTCTACTTCAGATCCTGTCCCTTAGAGGTTTTTTGGTTAGATTTGCAGAGGATATTGGATTTTACAAGGTGAATATTGTATCTTTCCCGACACGCATAGTTGTAGGATTAGTCTAACATAACCTGTTAGCCGAGTCGCTGCATAGAGTAAGGTCGTCTGCAACAGTGGGGCATCATGCACAGATTAGTCCCATGTAAGTCCTAAGTGGCTATGTTTGCAAATGAACCAGGAGGTTATTGATGTAGGTCTTATACAGCCCTGTTGATAGAATTTCTCCCTGTCGAACTCCTTGTCTGATCTGGATCTTATCACTAATGACATTCTTCCATTTCATCATGGCTGATAGATCCTCATACATCCGTTCAACAATTTGCCATATATGTAGGTCCATGTTCTGGTCAATTAGATGGGATTTTAGAGAATTATGATCAACTACATCAAACACTTTCCGGCTATCAAGGAAAGCAATGTGAATAAGTCTTTTCAGTCTTAGCTATGCCTCGCCCATCTCTATCTAAGCTCCACCCACAACACGCTCGTTTTGGGATCGATCGATCTCAGAACTCCCTGACTATTAATTTCCAGAGAACTATGCAGGTATGCTATTGAATATTTTGAAACTAATTCGACTGGGTGCTGTTGCTGCCTAAGGCAGCAACACCACGCAGTCAAATTAGTTTCAAAATATTCAACAGCATGTTTATTAAATAGCAGACATACAATTTGTACGTGTCAGACTATTAAGCGTTAAAGGCGGACTATTCGGAATCATTCATGACGTCCTGATTATGATGTCAGCACACACGCCACTTAGTTCACTATGACATCATAAAACGTCAGATGATCGATCGATAAACTTGGAAAGGGCCATTGGCTGACTAGTTTCCTCAGCTCCTGAGATATCTGATGTCATCAAAGCTGCCATAGTTGTAGATAAGCCTGAATTAACCCCATACTGTAATGAGGTATGAGTTTCTGGAATGCTATTTTGAAGTATGTCTAGTATGATGTGATCGAATATCTTTCCTAGTAAGGATGACGCTGTAACTACCAAAGTTAGAAGGATCCTTGTCATTCTTGTGAACTGGAGTAAGAATGCCAACCTTGAATACAAGCGGAATATGTTTTGTATGGAGAACAATGTTAAACATGGATGTCAGGATAGAAAGTAGAACATTACCAGAATAGATTATATGTCCTGCTGTGTAACCAAACTCATCTGCACCGCTGCCTTTATCCAACCATTTAGCCCGTTAACATGCAAATTCGTTCAAAGAAATTTCAATCTCCTCAAAGCCAATGTCCATTTGCAGCCCAAGAGAAAATTATCTTTGAAAATTTATCACTGGAATGACTGGCTCGTTTATCGAGCCAGTCATTCCAGTGATAAATTTTCAAAAAATAGTCTTCTCTTGGGCATTTTCCAGGTTAACTGTAAGTATTACACACTTCTGCGACAGTTATCCGAGTACACAATTTTGTGTTCTGCATGCAGATATGCCGCATTAATGAGATTATACTGTACTCCCTCTGCGAAATCCGAGTTAAAGTGAGGCTCATATTTTGGAACTGCAAGGTCCTCATAGTATGCATAGTATTTTCACGGATCACACGGGTCTGCAAGAAGTTTCTTGCGCAACTCATAGGTTTTAGTATTTCTAGTGGTGCATTCTGGCGAGTATAAACGTGGACACTCAGTGTGCTGGTGAGACTGTAATGCAGTTACGATTTTTTAATTATCTTTGAATTAACTTTGCTCTATTAAAACTATTGCATTCTGGGTAGCCCCGTGGGTATGATAATGTGATAGCATTAATATTATCTGTCTGCCTGCTGAATTTCTGCTAAGCCACCAACAACTTTCAGTCAAACAGTTTTCAAAATATTCAGCAAAGCCAGAGTTAATACCCATACAAAATCCAGTCTCCAGAAATTCAGCAGGCAGACAGCAAATGCCCGTTTGTATGAAAGAATGAATTCCTGATTAATATTACCTATGAATCCCTGCGTGTGTAAATCTATATAAGGATTTCTGTGTATAAATATCTGCTTATATATATGCATAGCGATTTTGCCTAGTGAATGTCCATTTGCAGGCAAGACAATTTTATAGCTGCATACCAAGAAGTATTCAGAGAAATCCAGCCCCGCCCTCACACCCCCCTCCTGTGCGATAACCTTGACCATTCACCCACAAATTCAAATGCAATGGCAACGTCCCACCTAATGTGAATGAAAATCCATTCAGTAGAGATTCCGGAAACACTATAGCCCCATAGGCAGCAACAGCCCCAAGTCAAATTAGGTTCAAAATATTCAACAGCTTATCTGTATAGTTCCATGGAAATTTTGATTCTGGGACATCAGATTTCATAGTGTCAAATAGATTCCATCATATATAAATAGTAAGTGGAGCCAGTCATTCCAGTGGTAAATTTTCAAAAATAGTTCTCTTGGTTTGCAAATGGACACTTTTTATGAGAAAATTGAAATTTTCTTGGAAAAATTTGAGAGTTAAAGGGTTAATTGGGCCACCATGACATTAGGATCAGAGGTAGAGTTCTTCAGAGCCAAGAGGGTAATGTCAAATCAAAGTTTGATAAAATCAGGATAAAAGAACCTGGATCCGGATCAGATCAAATTCCGGATCTGTGAATATCTTAGAAAATACAGGTCCGATTTGGTTAAAATTTTAACACCACAAATGGTGAGATCATACATTAACTCCATAATGTGTGGCGTGGGCCAAAAAAAATGTGGGGAAACCTTTATTTCAGTGTGACAAAAATGGGATGGCGAGGGTCTGCAATCTCCGATTCCTCTTGTTTCTGAGGTCTAGTGTACACCTCCATATTTTTATATGGGGGAATAAACATTACATATATATTATCACAGATCTGAAATCCTTTAACTTTCGTTTATCTCCTAGAATTATCTTTGTGTTGTGTCTGTGGAAACAGCGTCTCAACCAGTTCCTTTTTATTAACCTTGCCCATAACATTCCTGGGTATCTCGTCGATACACTTGAGCACAGATGGACTTTCATATTGCGCCATTTTATTTAACGCCCAGGTTCGAATATCATCGATACCTAGTTCTCTCCCTTTCTTTAGAACAACTACTGCAGCGACTTGCTGTCCCCACGTCATATCGGGAAGACCAACGACGACGACTTCGTGAATGTCTGGATGGTCCAGTAGATGGCGCTCGACTTCTAGTGCACTGATTTTGTATCCACCACTTTTAATAATGTCTACCGAAGTTCTTCCAATAATTTTGTATACTCCATCCACATATGCAGCAGTGTCACCTTGAAAGAGAACAAACGAGTGATTAAGTGGCCTGCTATAAATTGTCCAAATAAAGTTTTGGTCATATGTTGCATGTGTACAGTACAGCTCACATTTAACAGGCTTCCAAAACCAGAAATTTAATGTACTGTTAAATACTTTGAACATAACTGGATTGGAAGACATTTGCTGCCATAGGCAGCAATGTCTTCCAATCCAGTTATGTTCAAAGTATTCAACAGATCATTTCTTACTAACATGTTTCTGTTTTTGTTTTATATATGAGCTGTACTGTACTGGCACCACCATCGTAATAATTTACAGAGGTATCAATATTACCATGTTTAATAAAAGCTGAATGCCCATGCTCAAATACCTAGTACAAAATGATAGCAGTAATTATAATGCTACTTATTCTGTCTCGAGCAACAAATCACGAACAAACCTTCAAGCTATTTGTCTTTCAACAGGCCTTGACTAACATTGTTTGTTGAAAGAATAATAACTGGACACATAATGCTTAGTTGTTGGATCAAGGACAGTATTATTATATTCGGTACCATTACGCATAGATTTGGGAATAAGAATAATAAGAGATCGATCCATACCAAGTTCATTCGTTGTGTTAAAATTTGAGCCAAATCTGATCAGCAGTTTTTGAGATACAGCTCCTCGGGGAAATTTGGTTGAAATACTTTGGGCATGGAGAGCTAATAAATAAGGTCTAGGTCTGCAAATGGGAATTTTCTATGAGAAAATTTAACTGTATCTTGAACAAATTTGAGGATAAATGGGTTAATGTATCAAGGTATTTAACCATCTAAGAGCCAAATTTGGTCACGGAAATTATACTATTTGCTCATTGAATGTACATTTGCAGTACAAGAGAACAGGTTTTTTTTTTAATTTACCACTGGAATAACTGGCTCGGTTATCGATCCAGGCATTTCCATGGTAAATTTTCAAAAACATTCTTCTATTGAACATTTCTCAAAACCACTGTAAAGTCATGTTTTCCACGGCTTTGCCACTAATGGGATAAATAAAATTAGAATTATCAAACAGACTTATAGAAATCTTTCAGTTCAATATAGCGGTCCAAATATTCTAAAATGGAGGGATGAGATCTGTCATTTAAATATCCTACATTATAATCAAAATACTTCACTTGTTAGCTGACATCACAATCAAATGAGCGAAGTCTGTCATAAAAGTGGAACGGTTCTGACAGTAAGCATCCAAACTGTATGTCTTTATGGTGAATTTATAAATTAATAAACATAATGTTGAATATTATGAAAGTAATTTGACTGACAGCTGGTGCTGCAACATCTCCCAGTCTAAACGAAATCACGGATTTCTTTTCTTCACGAGAGTTGATACTTACCACCCTGATACTCTATGATATTTCCTAAATATCAACCTAGCTTTAATAATACTCAGAATTAAGAAGAAACCGCCCCTACTGGGCAGGTTACACAACTGACAGTCCAGCAGATGTGCAGCCCAAACTCGCACATGCGCGGGGCTGACTCATCTATTCCAAAGTATTGGCTCACCTAATTGCAGCATAAAACGCCGATAGACCGAGCCGCTCCTCCTGTTTTAAAGAGGGAGCGATTACCTCAATGTCCTATACGCTCTCTATGTACTCGTGCTAAAGTACTATAAGACATCGGACGAAAGCTACTCATGCTAAAGTACTATAAGACATCGGACGAAAGCTTCATTTCATATACCTCCGATGGAACCACAAAAAACACAAAACCATCACCATTTTAGTAAGTAATAAAAGACGTGACAAAAAATAACCATCACCAAATATAGGACTAACCTATTTTGACGAGATTCCCTTTAATCACCGCTGGCGATGATAGGTACAGTACGGAAAAGCGGGGATTTCCCCACTAAATTGCACTGTGTGTGAGTCAAAGGCCTTATATACAATACTTACAAATATATACATATTTAAACTTTATGTAAAAAGTTTATGTAAAATCGATAGGGCAAGTGGATTTGACGTGTCACAGAGGTAATGATCTGTAAAACTGGACTCACAGTGCCATTGTGCTACTGACATAATGTCATCCACCGGCACTCCGTTAAACAGAGCCATGGAGGTCACTATGCCATGGACACTGTGAGCCTTGGCCATGTCAACTTGTTTTCCCGTGATGGCTTTGTGGCAATGCTGGATGCATTCCACAATCCACCTAGAAATGGTATCTTTAGAAGCTCTCCAATGGGGTTCAATGTAAGATAGCCATAAAGCACTAGGGTCCGTCCGCCATTCCTGTGTACGTTGTTTATAACGTGTTAATGCATGGACTGGACACCAAGTCTTTGAATTATGATCAAACCTAGTCAAAGCGGGTAAAATACAGGCTGACCAGGATATTTTAGACCGGTTTTTCGTCATAAAGTTAACTCTAGGTAGAAGCCTAAGGCCTTCCTCTGTAACCACAAAATGGTCTGGCTCTGCTGACAAAGCATGTATTTCACTTCTTCATCTGGCTGAAGCTGCAGCAATCAGAAAAACTGTTTTAAGCGTCAACATTTTCATGGAAATGGAGCTTAGTGGTTCAAATGGTTTATCTGCTAATACTTGAAGTACTAATGATAAACTCCAAGACAGAATCACTGGAGGATTCTTTGGCCTTAGATTACCCATGCTCCATCACTTCCCACTATTAGGCAAGCAAGGGATAACTGACATTAAAGCCGACTTGTAGCCAGCAATAGAGTTAGGCTTGAGGCTATAGGCATCAAAAAGGTGACAGAGGAAATTGGCTACTACCTGAGTAGATGCTTCCATTGGATTAATACATCTTTTTGAGCACCATTCAGCAAATCTGTTGATTTTATAATTATATGCTCTGGAAGTTGACCCCCTTCTGGCTTTTGCCATAAACATGGCTGCTTGCTCAGAAAAACCCTCATTAACTGCTGATTCCTTGACAACATCCACGCAGTCAATTGGAACATTGACGGGTTGTTGTGCAAGGCCTTGCCCTTGAAGATTATGTTGTCCATCAGAAGCAAAGAAACAGGATTACAGATCCGTATACCATGATCGGCTTGGCCAATTTGCGGTGATCAGAAGCACTTGGCATTCCTCCTGCTTGATCTTCTGACGAATCCTTGGAATCAGGATTGCTGGAGGGCATGCGTATGCATACATTCCCTTCAAACTGATAGCTAGTGCATCTATTGCAATAGCGCTCGGAGAGACGTACGTCGTCATCTTCGCATTCTTGTTTGTTGCGAATAAATCTGTTGGGCTTGCCCCAGTGGTTGAACAGGCGATCCGCCACACATTGATTTGGTTGCCATTCCGTGGGAAGAATGCTCATTCTTCGGCCCAATGAGTCTCCAAATAGATTTAGCCTTCCCGGAATATGAACTGCTTTCAAGGAAATCCCATGATCTAGGCACCAGCAAAGCAGTTTCCATGTCATCATACAGAGACTGGGCGACTTCGTTCCGCCCTGGCGGTTTATGTAAGTCACTACTGTTGTATTGTCTGATCGAACCAGAACACTCTTGCCCTTGACCGTCTCTAGGAAGTGTTCCAAGGCTAAGACTACTGCTCACATTTCCAGCAGATTGATATGTTCTTTTGACTGATCCAGATTCCAAAGCCCTAATACTTTGTTTTCTTCCAGGCAAGCTCCCCTATCCCTCCATTGATGCATCTGTGTACATCGCTAACTGAGGGTGGAGAGGTGACAACGTCACCCCCACCAGGAGATTTTCTCTCTTCATCCACCATTGAAGGTGGTGAATAAGAGGTTCCAACACTGTCACCTCTTGAGTCCAGGAAACCCGTACTCTGGGTCTGGTGTGTCATGAGAAATAACTGGATCGGCCGCCGGCGTAAGGCTACCTGTGGAATGACTGGTTCCAAAGAAACCATCAACCCCAACATTCACAAGTAGACCTGTGCCAGTACATGACGACTGTTGCACACTGACTGTATGACTGAGATGAGTATTTCTACTCTCTCTTGATTGGGTAAACATACCCTATCTCTAGATCGAAAAACATGCCCAGGTAAACAAACTTCTGGGATGGAGTCAGCTCTGATTTTTGAAAGTTGATTATCCAGCCTAGATCTGTAAGAGTTTTCAAAACTATCTCCAGATTTGCTGAGACTTTCTTGAGTGGGTGCTTTTAACAGCTAGTCGTCTATGTAAGTGTGGATTGCTATGTGTCTCCTGTGGAGGTATGACGTCATGGCCTGGACCACTCAAGTGAAGACCCGAGGAGCCATCGATATACCAAATGGGAGGACCCTGAATTTCCGTTGGCGGCCCTGGAATGCAAATCTCAGGAACCGACGAAAGTTGTTCGCAATGGGAATGTGAAAATAGGCATCTTTTAGATCTATTGATGCTGTCCACATTCCCTTCCTCAATCCTGCTAACACCGTTCTTACAGTTTCCATTTTGAAACTTGGTGCGAGGATAAACCTGTTGAGAGGTCTGAGGTTGACAATTGGTCTCCACCCTCCAGTGCTTTTTGTCACTAGGAACACGGTTGAATAATAACCCGGACATTTTTGTGCCGGTTGAATAGTGTGTTTTAGTATGAGGGATTGAATTTCTTCCTCTATACACAACCGTTGCTCTGGGTCTCTTGGATTTTGAGTCCAGATCGGAACCAGAGACAGATGCAATGGCTGATTTGAAATCCAGTCGGGATGGTAACCGACTGAAAGTCAACGCAAGACTGATCGGTCCTGAGTAATCCGCTCCCACTCTTGCATGTGGAAGGCCAGACAGCCTCACACAGGTGCATCTAAGGATTGAGGTGGACCCGAGAAGTGCAAGAGAAGCCCCGACTCTGGTGGCTGTCCTAGCAGCACTGGTGTAGTCTTTGTGAGAGCCGACCCTTCAGGTACAGCTCCCACGACCAGAACCCAGCGCTCCTCTACCAGCACCACGCACACCACGGTACGCGGGATGTCTGGCGGGTTGCACTGGATGAGCCTGCGCTCCCCCTAGCTGGCTTACGAAGGCATTGCCATGGTTGACGCTGCATAGTCTGCTGAGGGTGGAAGGCTGCTCGAACATGCTCCCTACGGAGCACTTCAAACTGCTCTCGTAGCGCCCTCTGGTCCACCAGGTTTACGGTTTGTTGGAGGTGCAGGCATCCTTCACCTCCAAACAACCCTGGACCTGCCATCGATGTCCGAAGAAGTCGAGTGTACAGGTCCTGAGGGGCACAAATTGTCACGGCCAAAAGTGCGCCTCACCAGTAAACTCCTGGCTACAGATCTCGTCATGCAGTCCAGAGGCAGGTTAATGACGTCCTGGATGGCTCTCTGGACTGAGAAGTTTGGTGGGCCATGGATGCTGCTACTACCCCCTGTAGCAGCTGGGAAACGTGCGAGAGCCGAGATGGCTCCTTTCGTACTTTCCTCCGTGTCCCGCAGCGCGGAATTAGCACACAAGGGTCCTGTGTCAGACTGTGACTCAGGCCACGTGTCTTCGCCCAAAGCCGCACAGTCATCCGTGCAAAGCTTTGGGCCGCCGTACTTCTGATACATTTCAGAACTTATACGACAGCGCCGTGACCTCGCGAGGGGCCTTCGCAAGGCGTCCTTTTGGCTGAATGGATGTCTCTGCCGCAGAGAACATATCAACAATATGCTCTGCATACGGCAGAGATGGCATGGTGCTCGTCACCAGTTTTCCTCCCAACCACGGGCACTGGTCCCGTTGGGAGGCCGGTGGATCCACCTGGAGTTCTGGCTTGATGCTCACCAGCCATTGACAAGCATCCAGTCAGTTCTCCTCGGTGGCCGCCTGTGAATGTTCGACGAGCCTAGGGCCTTCGTAGTCCTCAACCACATTCACTGGTGGAGTAATAGCTGGAGCTGGAGATACTCCTGGATAGCCAGGGGAGCCATACGGACCCGCAAGTCTTGTGCCGTGGCTATTCCAGGAGCCGGATCTACGGCGTCATGGGGGCTAAATGCATGTTGTCATAGTCCGGGCCTTCCTCACGGTAACTCTCGGGAAGCCGAGGGATACGGTATGGACGGCCATCGGCTCCTAGCCGGCCTAGCCGTTGAGCCGTGACACCTACTCCCGAAGTAGTTCCATGGAAAAGGTTACCCATGGGCCCCCGTGATACCCTTAGCCTTAGGCTGCTCCAGAGCACTCGATAAGCGAGCGCCCGAGGCCATGGCTTTCACTCCCGGGTCCACGGGTGAGGCAAGCCTCAGCGCCGGACCAACGGGAGCCGTCTCTGGGTCTATAACGAAAACTGGCTTGCTAAGAGAACCAGACCCAGAGACGGGAACACTCTGTCCCGGAGCAAATGAAGAAGACAATGACGAACCTGACCCGGGAAGCAAGCTGCGAAGCAACTCCGGGACAAGATCCATGATCATCTTCTTCATTTCTCCCATCATTTCAAGACGGAAGGCCTCAATGTCTGGCATGGATGCCTTCCTCTTCTTACCCCCTCTTCTCGTCTGCCGCCCGGTCCTTCACCTGCTGATTTAAAAAATCAGTCATAACCTCCACTGGCCACGACTCACACACATGGCAATTTAGAAGGGGCCCCGGAAACACCATCCGAGTCAACACTCAAATTTGTTATCAATAAATTTACTAAAGTACACCTGATGGCTTGGACCGGGAGCATCCTCCGACGACTTGGCAGCGTCAGACATACTAATATTCAGTCAAAACAAGTCGCAAAACAACAAAGCTTCAAAAAGATAGAAAGCAAAAGCAAGGCTAGAAAGCGTGTTGCAATGGCAGGTCAATATTTTAAGAAGAGAATAAGTCAGCCCCGCGCATGTGCGAGTTTGGGCTGCCCATTCGCTGGACTGTCAGTTGTGTAACCTGCCCAGTGGGGGCAGTTTCTTTTTAATTCTGAGTATTATTGAAGCTAGGTCGATATTTAGGAAATATCTTAGAGTATCTGGGTGGTAAGTATACTCTTGATGTGAAAAAATTATTTCAAAATATTTTACAAATTATCTCAGAGCATAATTTAGAATTTTATATTTGTATAGCATGTATTGCTGCGCAAATTATAAATTGTATAGTTGTCGTCAAAAATGTATAGTAATTAATTCTTTCACTGATAAATTCCCTATATCTCAATCTCAGAGCAAACAAACAGGGAAGCTGTAGAATATTTTGAACTTAATCTGACTGCTTAAGGCAGCAATGGCTTCCAATCAGATTAATTTCAAAATATTCAACAGAATATGCTATACATGTATATAGTACTTAAAGAATTTACTTTTTCAGGGATTTGTCATTGAAAGGCTTAATACTAGAACTTAAGAAAATCAAAAATAAATTGCAATCATGTACAAATTTTGCATAGCAGATACAGCTATGTATGTTGCAGAATGTATAGCAACTACCTAAATATGTGTAGCAAATTGAGATGCGACACCAGATAAATTATGTCCTGTACCTGCATAGGTAAATTTGAATTTGAAATTGACATTCTGTCACGATTCAAATTGTTAAAATCAATTCAAACGTGAGGATAAAGTGGGTGAAGCTTAGCCTAGAAATGGGCGTGGCATAGCTACAAATGGATCAATCCGTTTAGAATGTCACTTCAGTACCTGTTTTGAACCAGCCATCACTGGTGAACGTGCCCTTCGTTGCCTCAGGTTTATTCCAATATTGTGAGAAGACACTGTCTCCCTTTACATATAGTTCTCCTGATTCATCCTCATACCCTACAACAAACAACATTCATGTTATCAGATACTCTGAACCTACAATGGAGGGATCCGGTCTGTCACTTATAATTCTGTCATGATCATCGATAAGTCAGTCAAGTGTACAAATTTGTTCTTGATTGATTTACATTTTTTCTGTCTGTCTGCTGAATTTCTGCAGACTATATTTTCCATTTAACTCTGTATATGCTGTATAAATAAAAAATTTGACTGAAAGTTGTTGGTCGTGAAGCCACCAACAACTTTCAGTCAAAATGTTTTCAAAATATTCACAAGCTCCAGAGTTATTGCCTATTGAAATTAATGTCAAGTGACGTGCAGGAGTCAGTTAATAAATATTCTGTTGAGTTCTCAGGAACCTCACCCACTCATATGTTTTTCTCTGTTTTGTGGTGGCGACACAATGGTAGGCTTGTGCGATTAAATCGAAAATCGCGAGTATTCTTTAAATCGTTAATTTATATGATTAACAAGAGCTCCACAAATGGCGAATAATACCCAGCCATGATGACAAACCAATGAATATGAGAGCTATCAGAAAATATTTATTTCTTCCTCAGACCCATCAGACCAGTCATCATTATGAAGTGTCAAAGCGAGCCGTTAAACGGTCAAGGAGGTATCGTCCGGAAACCAATCTTCAAGACGGCTGCCGCTGACTGGCGGCCATATTGGATTTCGAATTATTCTAAATTTCAATATGTTTTTTCACCAGACATATTCCAACAACCCTAGGAAGTGAGTGATCCGATAAATGGTAACGGAGATATCATCCAGAAACCAACTTTCAAGATGGCAGCCCGTGCCTGGCGGCCATCTAGGATTTCAGTTCATTGTTGATTTCAATAGGTTTCTTCCTCAGACCTAGTCCAACCACTGTATGAAGTTTCAAAGCGATCGGATAAACAGTAACGGAGTTATCATCTGGAAACCAATTTTCAAGATGGCTACCGGTGGCTGGCGGCCATCTTGGATTTCGGATCATTGTCAATCTGGATAGGTTTCTTACCCAGAGGAAGTCGAACCACCCTATGAAGTTTCATAGCAAGCCGATAAACGATAACGGAGTTATCATCTGGAAACCGATTTTCAAGATGGCTACCAGTGGCTGGTGGCCATCTTGGATTTCGGATCATTGTCAGTTTCGATAGCTTTCTTCCTCAAATGTAGTCCAACCAGTCTATGAAGTTTCAAAGCGATCCGATAAACGGTAACAGAGTTATCATCCAGAAACCAATTTTCAAGATGGCCGCCTGTGACTGGCGGCCATCTTGGATTTCGGATCATAGTCAATTTCGATATGTTTCTTCCCCAGACCTAGTCCAACCACTCCATGAAGTTTCAAAGCGATCCGATAAACGGTAATGGAGTTATCATCCGGAAACCACTCTGTCGCCCGCATGCCCGCTCGCCCACCTGGCGCCATTACATAATACCATGTCAAATTTTTTGGCAGGGTATAAATATTAAATAATCAAAACCGTGAATAATTTCTACTGCATAAACTTTCAAATACCATTGCAGCTTTCGTCATTCAACTATACCTTTAATTCTTATTATATCACGGTGATTAGTACCCAAGGTGTTATGTACATATGCTTACAGAGGTGGTCGCTTGACTAATTTATCCGATATGCGTAGACAAAAGTAGCTAGGAATATAAAACAAGGATAATACAAATCGGTTCTTTTCTTATTCTCGTTAAGTATGCAATTTGAAAAGGTTAATGTACATAAAAATATGCATGATTTTCTAATTTTTTCTGCTTAAATATATAAAACAATGGTGAATTTGAAAAGAATCTACGTTTACGGTTAAGTTGAAAATTGCAGAAGCCTAGTTCTATTAACCCTTACCACTCTGATGTCAATATTCTATCTTTTACTGTGTTAATAGCAAAGAAAACTGTGTACATTTTTCAACAATTTTTGGTGGACGATGTAGCCACGACAGCAACATCTAACACCAACTTTGTTGAAAAATAAAGACCTGTTCATCTTTTAATTTAATCTAAAATTTTTTTAATTTATCAGAGTGATAAGGTTAATGTCAGCTATCATTATTTAACACACTAACCCTCAAATTTGTTCAAGAAATGTTCAATTTTCTCATAGAAAATGTCCATTTGCAGGCTAAAAGCAGACTATTTTTGAAAATTTAAAATTGGAATGACTGGCTCGATTTATCAAGCCAGTTATTTGAATGATAAATTTTCAAAACGTGTCTTGGTCTGCAAATCGACATTTTTTCAAAACAACACCGGAAGCCATTTTTAGCTGGTTTGCATGTTACAGAGTTCAAATTGACTTGAATGTGTACAGACAAACAATTTGATCAAGATTTGGCTAATTGATCTTTCTAGTTTTAGCTATGCCCCACCCATCTCTAGCTAACCCCCACCCACACCTCACTCAGGTTGGGATCGATCGATCCCTGACTATCAATTTCCAGAAAACTATACGGGCAAGCTGTTAAATATTTTGAAACTAATTTGACTGAGTGGTGTTGCTCCCTATGACTAACATATACCTACACACCAGGCATGACAGTAGTGGATCTGGAATTCCCACGTGCAATGACATCGTAGCCCATTGGTGAAGCAACATTATTCTGTACGATGCATACATCTGTTCCCGGGAATGGTTGACCAACAGTGCCTGGTGGAGAACATCAATATATACAAATAATGTGTGCTAGGCCGTACCCCTTTAACACTCATATTAGCCAAAACAACCTCCGCAGTGGTCTTGAGAAATGTCCATTTGCAGACCAAGAGAAGGCCATTTCTGAAAATTTACCACTGGAATGACTGGCTCGATAACCGAGCCAGTCATTCCAGTGATAAATTTTCAAACATAGCCTTCTAGTCATCTGCAAACAGACATTTTCCATGAGAAAATTGAAATTTTCTTGAAAAGATTTACAGGCTAAAGGGTTAAATAGAGGCGATCATAATAGGTACCATTTCGTATTAAATTTACCACACAAGTTTAGTCCGATCTCATGGAATCACCAAGTTCCAAATGAAATAATACTAAATGACTAAAATGAGTGTGATATATTTCATATGAAATGGCAAGCGAGTTTGAGATGCTATTTATCACCAGTGTTCCTTATAAGGGTCCTTTTGAAGGTATAGACCCTCAAAATGTAACTTGGGACCCCCAAAAGTTGTGGTAGTGGGTCCAATGGGACACCTGAAAATCTTGCATGATTGTTAAATATAAAGTTTTACAGGGTTTTTTTTTGCACAAACGTAAACATAAAATCTACATGTAGCATGGCAACCCCCAAAATTCAGTTGTGCACCCATGACACTTTCTACTTTTAGCATGGATGAGAAAAACTTCAAAAGAATCTCAAATTCCAGCTTGGGACCCCCAGATTTTAAGTTGGGACCCCTAGATTTCTAGGTGTGGGTCCACTGGGACCTCCAGAATTTAGATACCATGAGAAGCACTGTTTATCACATAAGTTATTATTACCCTAGCGCGTAAGGGGAAGAGGGTATCGGGGTCAGGTCTGTCTGTCTTTCTGTCTGTCTATCCATGCATACATGTGTCTGTGTGTGTCTGTCTGGAGCTGTATCTCAATAACTACTGATCTGGTTTGACTCAAATTTAAACACAAGAAAGAACTTGCGATGAGGATTTCCAGACTTTAGCGCCATGATCAGGATAAAATAACCTGGATCCAGATGGGATCAAATTCTTGGCCTGTGTATATCTTGAAAACTACTGGCCCGATTTGGCTCAAATCTTAACACAGGAAAGGCCGTGACAATACACCAGTATTTCAAAACTTTGGCTCTGATTCAAAATAACTCCCAGGAAAATCTGAAAACTTGTCACAATGAGACAGACGAGATAGTGTGTTTATTATTGTCACAGCGATTCTGGTGATTCACTAATGCGAGTTTTCTGGCCAATATGCAGCAAAATATAGTAAGAATGCAAGTTCAAACAGTATTTGGAATCCATCTGTAACTTACGATCAAGAATCGGGTACTGAACATTGATCCATTTCTATCTAAGCTGCGTCCACTTTGGAACACCTTGGAATCAATTTATATACTTTGAACTCTAAATTACCAGAATCCCAAAATGTGTGGGGATAATAAAGCAGTAATGGCGTCCAATCAAATTAACTCCAACTTATTCAACGGAACATTTTTTATATTGTCTTCAAAATTTACTAACTAAATGTAACATTTGTTTGTTTTGGAAACATTTAAACTTTTTATGAGCTGTACTGTATTTCTAATAGAGCACCTGCAACAAAAGGGCCATTAAGAGGGTTTGTCAGCGCCATGCCAATCTCTGTCATTCCATAACGCTCCAAGAGATGATGCCCAGTGATGTCAAACCAGCGCTCCATAATCGGCTGCGGTAATGCGGCAGATCCACTCACCATTAAGCTGTGTAGACAAGTCATGATTTTTATAGGTTTTAGCATTATACACTACAGCTCATAAATGAGTTAACTTAAAAGGTTTCCAAAGCCAAAATAGAAACACATTATTTCTAACAATTTTAATCCGTTAGCCCTCAAATTTGTTCAAGAAAATTTTAATTTTCTCATAGAAAATTACCATTTGTAGATCAAGAGAAGACTATTTTTGAAAATTTACCACTGGAATGACTGGCTCGGTTATCGAGCCAGTCATTCCAGTGGTAAATTTTCAAAAATAGTCTTCTGGCTGATATGAGTGTTAAAGGGTTAAAGACGATGTAAGAATTGTACTGTTGAATATTTTGGACTTAATATGACTGGAAGCCATTGCTGCATTAGGCGGCAATGTCTTATCAAATTATGTTCAAAATATTCAACAGTATATTTTAGTTTGCTTTGGAAACATATTTAAGTTATTACTGAGCTGTACTGTAGGCTAGATACAATGCCATCTGCTAAGCACAAAATTTATCGTTGACACCACCGTCGGAAAGGAGTTATCTATCTGTCAAAAATAAAATCCATATTTTATATATTATTTTGTGAACAATTTTTCCTGGCAGCCATGGCAGCAAGAACTTCCATTCAAATTAGTCTCAAAATATTTCGCTTACATCTATAACTGTCTTCAAACAGACACAGTAGGGCTTATAAGTTGACACGTCTCCAAAACAAAAACATGTTAGTACAATTTTGAGAACGAGCTAAGAAATGTTCTGTTGAATATTTATCTAGAGATGTGCGGGGCATGGCTAAAACTGGAAGGGTCCATTCTGAGATTCCACATATATGTCCTTTTGTATTTGACACCAGCCATGGTATAAGCTGCATTGTTTATTTATGACATCAAGGAATCTTACCGAATACGACTAGAACAGATGGACTTCACATATCTTTTCATGAATTTTGTGCTCCTGCCACGGCTTAACCGATCATTGAAGTCATCAATAAGCTTAGCATAGACTGTAGGAACAGCCATAAACACATTGATACGCTGGTTTCCATTTGATGTGTCAGGGTTAAGCAACTTTGACCAGACCTGTATCAAATAATAACAAGAGCATTCAGAGATTGCAGACACTCACGCTCCAATTTTTCTAAAACGCTTTCAGATTTTCACGAATCTTTTTTCAATTTTCAAGTTTCCGTGATCGTTTTATTATGCCCAAGGTTCTGGAATCCTAGTGTATGGTCATACCCTTTCGTGTGTTAAAATTTTAGCCAAGTCCGACCAGTAGTTTTTCATTTATCCACAGATCTAGAATTTGATCTGATCCGTATCTGGGTTATTCAGATCACGGCCAATCACGGCAAGTTCCTTCGTTGTGTTAAAGTTTGAGCCAATCAGGAGTTTTTAGTTGCGGGCAGCAGCTCAAATAAACCATCATGGCTCTGAGTCAGCCGACTCAGTCACAAAAGCTTATTATGGACTGTACCTAAAAACTACTGACCTGATTTGGCTCAATTTGAACATGACCAAGGAGCTTGCCGTGTAAGAGGATTTCCAGACTTTGACCGTGATCTGGATAAAAGAACCCAGATCCAGATCAGATCAAATTCGGGATCCATGGATATCACGAAAACTACAGGTTTGATTTGGTTCAGATTTTAATTTTAACATGAAAGAGTGTGACCATACTAGGCTTGTGCGATTATTGTGTTGAGTGATTGCAATCGTTGATTAAAAAATAATCATGATTACTTGATTAATCAGATTGGATACAAATTACCAAGACATAACAACAAAAGAATATCAATGACGAAAATTGCAACAGTGTTTAGAACGGTCCATTTGCAGGGCAAGAGACGACAATTTTTGAAAATGTATCACTGGAATGCCTGGCTCGATTCTTGAGCCAGCCATTCCAGTAATACATTTTCAAAAATTGTCTTCTCTTGCCCTGCAAACGGACATACATTCACTAAGCAAAATGTAATTTTTCATGACCGATCGCATTAAAATTGAAAGTCAGGTTTTGAAATAATTTATTAAATCGAAAATATTCACGATAATTCGATTATTTACTTCTTAATCATATAAATTCACGATTTAAAACATAATCGCAATTTTCAATTTAATCACGTAATCGCCATACACTAGGATTACACAACTTTGGGACTACTCCTGAAATTTACAGAAAATACAAAAAAAGAATCGGCAACGTCTAAAACCCACAAATATTGAGATTTTATCGACCTCATTGAGATAGAGCTCTGAACACAGACAGACAGAACTAATCGCAATACCATTTTCCCCTTATGGGGCAAAGGTATACATGTATGTAACATGCTTCTGTTTTGCCAACATTATCACTTATTTATGATCTGTAATGTATACCAGTAGGCTTGTGCGATTTGCTTTGAGTGATCACGATCAATTATTTCAGAATAATCGTGATTATTTGATTAATCAGCTTGGGTACAAATTACCAAGATGTAACAACAAAACAATATCAATGACGAAAATTGCAGTGGTGTTTAGAAAAGTTAATTTGCCGGCCAAGAGAAGACTATTTTTGAAAATGTTTCACTGGAATGCCTGGCTCGATTTATGAGCCAGTCATTCCAGTGATACGTTTTCAAAAATAGTCTTCTATTGGCCTGCACTGAGCAAAATGTCAATTTTCATGACCGATCGCATTAAAGAGTAATTAAAAGGTAGGTTTTCAAATATTTTATGCTGTAGAATTATTCACGATTATTCGATTATTTAATTTTTAATCATATAAATTAAAGGTTTAAAACAAAATTGTGATTTTTGATTTAATCACATAATTGCGTAAACCTACTGTACACCACCACAATACTTACTGTCTGAGCATCAAACTTCGGTAGAAGTACGCAGACCGCGCCACAATATAGAGGCGTCATCAAAACGTTCACAATACCGTGGATATGGTGCAATGGCAACACATGTAAGATCACATCATTTCGTGTCCAACCCCAAGATTGTATCATTCCTTCCATCTGATTGCGCAAATTTCCATGAGTCAAGACAACTCCCTGAAAGAAAGTAAAGTTATAATCCGAGTTTAATGAGGAATCCAGGTTTAACTATATCCCGCCCATCTCTAGCTAAGCTCCACCTACGCTTTAGCCATGTGGGGATCGATCCATCCCTGCACTCTCCGAATCTCAATTTCAAGAAAACTATACAGCTGTTAATTATTTTGAAACAACCACAGTAAAATCGTTCTGGACAAATTTGGTTAAAATCCACCAAGTGGTTAGGGAGATGCGCTTTGACAAGATTTTCACCACAAAAAATTGACCGAGTAAAATTCTGAATATAAGTTCTGGTGAAGCCTACCGCCACAGAAACCTTGCATCTAAATTTGGTTGAAATCCACCAACTGGTTAAGGAGATGTGTTTTGACAATTTCCGGTAAATTTTTCATAAAATCTAAGGTACTCAACCCAGAAATTGACTAATAAAAATTCTGAATAGATCCCTAACACGACAGGGTCCTTCTAGTAAAATATGGTTGAAATCCACAAGGCAGTTAAGCAGTAGATATGTTTTGACACATTCCGGTAAATCTTTTACAAAATCCCCCCACAGACCCACCCTTGCGGGTTGGTCTGTTGTTTTATTAACCACTATAAAAACATACTTACCGTTCAATCACTACTTGCTAAATCAATTATCTGCATTTTGCTATCAGAATAAGATTTTTATGCCTGCATACCCACCTCCCCATGCCTAATCCTATTCCTATGGACCCTCAACCAGGCTACTGGTTGAGTCCCATCTCCAGCCTACCATCAAGTATAGACTGGCACCAGTCTATACTCACCTCATAGTGACGCTTGTCGCTAGGCGCGCTCGCACATGCGCATTAGAGCCCGAATAGGAAACAGATTCACTTTTCTAAATTTAAGTGCAAAATATTTCACATCTGATTCTCAAATCTTACCACGCGGGGTGGCTGAGGCCGGGTCGTAGTGATTGAACGGTAAGTATGTTTTTATAGTGGTTAATAAAACAACAGACCAACCCGCAAGGGGGGTCTGTGGGCGGTTGTTATTACACCACAAAAAACATCCATTACCGTTCAATCACTACTTGCTAAACCCGTAGATTTGGTCAGTGCCCCCTGTCCACATATGGTGGGAGGAGATTAGAGAATCATTAACACAGGATAAAAATCAAACCAATCTTATCCCAATGTTAATAACATAACATAATAGTGCATATAACTCAATCACACCGTGATTTAACAAATAAGGATAAGTAGAACTTAAAGAACTAAATAAAAACCAAAGAAGACTCTCACCCTTTTTACAGACGCACAGTCCTAACGAAAATGGTGGGAAGTGCTGGTTATATGGTCTTCGGCTTTTTTAGTTAAAATCGTAATATTACGGAAGAATGAAGCTGCTGCACTCTAGTCTTTAAGATAAAATGAGGTAAAAGTAGATTCAGATTTCCATCCTGCCACCTGCATGACCTCATCTAACGATGAACCGGCAAAAAGAGCGAAAGAAGTAGACATGCCCCTAACGTCATGGGCTTTAATATGCGCGAGATCAATTTGATCCGGAGACGCTATTTTGTAGCAAAGCTTAATCATCTCACAAAGCCATCTGGCAATCATAGCCTTTGATACCGGCTTAGATAAGTCTTCCGCATAGGAAACCCATAAATGGGAAGGATCTGTTCTTTTAAAATCGGTTCACTGTTTATAAGTTCTTAACGCCCTAACCGGACACCAAAGTTTGTCGCAAGGCGAAAAAGACGACAAAGATTTTAAAATAATAGGACTAGCAGGAAAACGGTTAGACTGTGTTTTAGATAGAAAATCCCTTCTCGGATATAAAACCAAACCGTCACCTGACACTATAAATCTATCCCTTTTTGCAGAAAGAGCATGAATCTCTGAACGTCTTCTAGCAGATGCAGCAGCCACAAGAAAAACCGCTTTAAGAGTTAAAAGCTTAATACTGATAGACGATATAGGTTCAAAATGGCGACCTGCCAAGACTTGAAGAACCAAAGCCAGAGGAAGACGAATATTACCTAGACCTCTAATAAAGCTATTAAGAGTCTTAGTATCCTTGACATCAGCATTCAGAAGACAAAGAAGGGAAGATGCAAGCGAAAATCTATATCCCCTGACAGTATTAGCTGACAAATTCAAAGAGTCAAACAGATAAGCTAAAAAAATCTAACACTTGTGGTATAGAAACAGAATCGGGCGCGAAACCTTGGTCTGAACACCATTTACCAAAGATTTTAAGATGACCCTTGTAAACTCGACGGGTCGATTCCCTTCTGGCCGAGTCAATAATTTCCTGAGATCTTGAAGAAACCTTATCCTGGAAGCTTTCAGACTCGAGATTCTCCAAACGCACAGATTGAAGATTCCTGGACTTGGATGTACACAACGACCTCTTACTTGAGATAGAAGGTCCTGTGATACTGGAAGAAGACGAGGAAAGTCTACCAGAAGATCCAGAAGGTCTACAAACCAAATCCTCTTGGGCCAAAAGGGAGCTATCAGAAGAATCTCGCAAACTTGGTCCTTGACCTTCTTCAACACTAACGGGATCAGAATAGTAGGAGGGAAGGCATAAGCGAACATCCCTGTCCAGGACTGAGACAGGGCATCTACCGCCAGGGCTTGACTGTCCGGAAAAGGAGACATGTAAGAGGAGATCTGGGCATTCAGAGAGGTCGCAAACAGATCTACTAGAGGACGATCCATGAGATTGAAAATCACTCTGACAACCGACTTCTTTAACTGCCACTCTGTGGGCGAACTTGCTGGGACGTGACAGTTGATCCGCCAGAAAGTTCAAGACTGCCTGGGACATGTGATGACACTAGAAAAATCTGCCTCTTGCGGCACCACAAGAGCAGATTCCACACTTCTAGACAAAGGAGAGAAGACCTTGTACCTCCCTGCCTGTTGATATAAGCTACGACTGTCGAATTGTCCGACCGAATTGAGACTTTGAGGCCTATCACCAGATCTGACCAAGAAAGGAGAGCCTTCTTGACAGCCCACAACTCCAGAATGTTGATGTGGGCTGACGACTCCTCCAGGGACCAAAGGCCGGAAACTGACAGGGAGTCCCAGACTGCTCCCCAACCCTCCTGAGAAGCATCTGTGAAAATAATTGCTTGAGGGGACTTTACCAGTGGAACACCCATCAGTAGCAGAGAACGGTCTTTCCAGAAATCTAGATGAGGGATCAAATGTTCTCTGATGGGAATCTGATGGTAGATAGAGTGGACTGACATTAAATACATCTGAAAGGGCCTTCTCATCAGCGCCGCCCAAGGAACCACCTTCTCTACGCTGACCATCAGACCTATCACTCTTAAAAAGAATCTTGCTCTTACCACTGGCGAAGAAGCAAGAATTTCCATTGCCACTGATAAAGCCTCTATCCTTGGCTCTGAGGGGAAGACTAGCCCCCTCGCCAGATTGAAAGCAACGCCTAGATGAGTAAAGATTTGAGATGGAACTAGGCTTGATTTCTCTAGATTTATAATCCACCCTAGATTGCAAGCCAGACTGCAAACCTCTGGAAGAATACCTTCGAGAATTGAGGAAGACCTTGCTTTTATCACCCAGTCGTCTATATAAACATGAAGATGGATAGAACGACGGTGTAAAATTCCTGCCACGGCTGAAACTATGCGGGTAAAAAGGAAGGGAGCCGTGGTCAGGCCGAAGGGCATGGTGCGAAACTGCCACACCCGATCCTTGTAGGCAAACCTCAGGAACTTTCTGAATACAGGATGAATAAGAACATGGAAGTAAGCGTCCTTTAAATCTATGGAAGACGTCCACATTCCCTGATCCAGACTGGAAATGATCTGAGAAACCGTCTCCATCTTGAATTTTGGGGTGAGAATCCTCTGATTTAACTTCTTCAGTTTTATGATTGGACGCAAACCTCCCGTTTTCTTTGGTACTAAAAATATGGTCGAGTAGTAGCCCGGGTCTACTCCCCAAAGGGGAACTTCCTCTATAGCCCTCTTTACAATCATGGCTTCCAACTCCTCTTCCAAAGCCCTCAGTTTCTCCAGATTGGAGGGAACCGGAGTCCAAACTTGGCAAAGGGAGAGAAGAGGAGGATGACGGATCCATGATGGAGCATAACCCCAACGTATCTGGGATACTAGCCAGGAGTCCTGAATGAGGGCTTGCCATTTCTCCCAAAACAGAGAAAGGCACCCTCCTACTGGCATGTTGGGAAAACAGCACTGGACTGCTTGCTCCAAAGGGGGAGGAAGAAGGGTAGGAATGAGAGAAAGAAGAGAGAAAGTTGGACCTACCTGGGAACTGTCCAAACCTTCAAACTCTCTTCCCCTGAAAATCTCTAAAAGAAAAACGTCCTCTAGATCTGGACGCACGGCGAGAAGGGGTTTGACCCCTCCTCGCCCAAGACGAAGGCGACTGCCTCCCTACAGACATCGAACGATGAGAAGAAATGGAATCGAACCGATCCTCCTCCAAAGATCGATCCCGCTGATCCGATGAGAACAAATTCGAGTTATGAACGACCCTAGAAGGATAAGCTCCAAACTGATCTCGAACGATGAGAAGAAATGGAATCAAACCGATCCTCCTCCAAAGATCGATCCCGCTGATCCGATGAGGACAAATTCGAGTTATGAATGACCCTAGAAGGATAAGAGGCTAGGCTTGAGACTCTTTCTTCTAGGTGAAGAATTAGGGCTTCTAACCGAAGAAACATCTCTTTTCACTGAAGATTTGGACCACGAAACCTGAGCTTGAAGCTCCCTAGAGGCCTTCAAGTGCTCAGATTCCGCCCTAATTAAATTAGGAGCTGACTCTCCAAACAGATCAGTACCGAAAGACTTACAAACAGAATTAAGAGAACCCCGGGATAAATCAGCCAAAGAACGAAAGACAGCCAAAGGAATTTGTTCTCCTCTTTCTTCAGCCTTAAGAATGGCCTCAGACAGCAGAGCAAGATAATTAGATGACTTAATCTGAGACCTACAAACAGACTCCCATTTGAACAGATCAGAAGAAAAATCCGACTTAGAAACCTCCTTCAACTGAGATGACAAAACCTCCCAAGCAGGACCAGACAGAGACTGAGCAGAAGCTACCTTCAAAAAGTCCTCCTTAGGAATTTGAACAGGCGAGTCATACTTGTAAACAGGAGAAAATTCAGAGTTAACCGTGTCATTAACGAAGAAATCTAGCATATCTACCACTAAATTGTCAATAGGAAGCTAAAATACCCGGAAACGGAAGTAGACCCCAGATCTCTAGGACCCGGATGTTCTACATAACCGGAAGACAGACCGGAAGTGGCCGAAATGGAAGTGGTAACCGGATCTTGCCGACCTGGATTACCACCCAACCCGGAAGTCCTACGGGAAACGGAAGCCACCGAAGCCGGAACCGGATCTTGACGACCCGGATGTCTTGCTATCCCGGAAGCTCGGACGGAAAAAGACTGAGATTCGGAAAACGGAAGTAAACCCGAGTCCAAAGGACCCGAGTCCACCACAACGGAACCGGAACTAGCAAGACTAGATATCGACCTCTTAGAAACGGGTGCTCTGGAGACAACTTTAACTACCGGAACCACCGTAAAACTGGCATTATCATAAGGTCTGGCCTCATGGATGCCGGTTTCAGCCGACGCCACCACTGCTTGAGGGTTATGCCCGTCACCCTCAAGTCTTAAGTGGATTTTATCTGATGCACTCTCCGAGCACACCTTCAAGAGCTTGGATGCTCTTGTCTTCTGCTTCGGTGATACCAACACCTGCCTAGAGGTCAGAGGGACCGGCTTCCCCCATTTGCGCGAACGCCCGCTAGCCTTCGGGCTATCCTCCGAACTTGACGAGCTTTCCTGCTTTTTGGCCTCTTTTATCGCAGAAGAAATTCTTTCATCGAGCGATTTTGTCAACACTGTGGCAAACGATTCGAACCTCGCAAAAAGCGCCATCACGGCGTCTGAATTTCCCGATGAGTTTCCCCACTCCGATAACGGAACAGAGGATTGAGCAAAGGACACAGCCTTTGCCTTGCTAGCAACGGAGGAAGGGGAAGGACGACCAGAGGGCAGCGATTGTTTGACCAACAAATCTTTAAAGAACGTTTTCGCTACCGAAACCGGCCACTGTCACAGCGCAAAACACAAAACTTATTCAAATATTTTTTGGACAACTATTCTGCTTGCTATGAGGTGAGTATAGACTGGTGCTTGATGGTAGGCTGGAGATGGGACTCAACCAGTAGCCTGGTTGAGGGTCCATAGGAATAGGATTAGGCATTGGGAGGTGGGTATGCAGGCATAAAAATCTTATTCTGATAGCAAAATGCAGATAATTGATTTAGCAAGTAGTGATTGAATGGTAATGGATGTTTTTGTGGTGTAATAACAACTAAGATTTTCACCAGAAACATGGACCAATAAAAAATCTAAGGAGCTAAGGAGATGATGCATTTCAACACTTTCTGGTAAATTTGTATAAAATCATTGATTTTTTCACCCAAAAATTGCTGAATCAAAAATTTGAAAAGTTGATCTAGAGCTTGACTCTATAGGATCTGCCCATGCAAATTTGGTCAAAATTTGCCAAGAGATTTAGGAGATATGTTTTTTACCGGCCAAAACCGTCCACTGCTATGGTCTTGTGGAATGTCCATTTACAGGCCGAGCGAATACAATTTTTGAAAATTTACCACTGGAATGACTGGCTCGGTTATCGTGATAAATTTAAAAATTTTTTATTCTCTCGGCCTGTAAATGGGCATTCAATAAGAAAATATTAAAATTTTCTTGACCAAATTTGACCATTAAAGGGTTAAAGCAAAAGGTGATGGACGGACGACGGACGGATGGATGATCACCACAGCACAAGCTCACTTGGCCTTCTATTAATACTTTACCTTTGGTCTACCCGTAGAACCACTTGTATAGACAATCATTGCTGGCATCTTCTTGTACTGATTTGTCGCCACCAAATCGTCAAAACGATTCTTTTCTCGAGCTCTGCGTGATTTTTTCACAATCACATTGGTCTTAAGCCAATCATTCTCCTCATCCGCATCAGACCTGCCGCTGTACTGCGACGTGCCAAGAATTATCTTCGGAATCTGGAATTTATCAGAGAGTTTCGTTACTTGATTTTCAAAGTTCATGCTTCCAATAATCAAATTCGCCTGAGAATCTTCAATAAAATACTCTAGTTGCGATAGAGGATGAGATTTACACAGAGGTACTGCCACACATCCGGCTATCCACGCAGCCCACTGCACAACAACGTATGACATGTCATTGTCGCAGAGAAATGCTATTCTCGGCTGCTCGTCCTTTACTACCGACACGGATTCATTTAGATCCGCTTGGATGGCTTTTGATAACACCGAACTGTAATGTAGAATATCTTCATACTTATGTCTCCCATTATCATCAACTATAGCAGTTCTTCCGAGATGATTTTCAGCACGAAGAAACACGGGAATAACCGGATTAGGTCGTCTAGTGCTACTGCTGTGTAGTTTACATACTGGCTGTACCTGCGCTTCATTACACTCATGATTTGGCCTTTTTACCTCAGCTTGTAAAGTTTGGCACATAGGATGTTGATTGGTCGATAGATTAAAGCGGGATTGACCAGCTGATCCACATGATGAAACCGAATGCAGTCGAAATAACAGCTTTTGAAATACAAAGTCCTTTAGGTTTGTAACTTTATCATTCAGTCGGCATATTTTTAAAGCATGGCTGTTTGGTAAAAAGGACTTGGTTACATCTCTACTATATAACCGTCTTCCTTGATAGCACAGGATTCTCAGGCTTAATTTATGGATATGGTTTGGCAGCAGTTGGGTTGTGACCTGCTGTATCATCATGACTGTGTAAATTGCACAGAATGAGTAAACATTCAGCAGCTTTTAATGGATCCCTAGACAACTCAACCTCCTGCAAAATATGAACAGAAATACATTTACAATACAGTGGCTGTGCTGTTCATAAATTAGTTATTAACATGTTTCTAAAACAAAAACATATTAGTCAGTATAATTTTGAACACGATGAAGGAAATGTTCTGTTGAATACTTTGAACATAATGGACCTTTCCAGTTTTAGCTATGCCCCGCCCATCACTAGGTAAGCTCCACCCACACCTCATTAGCGTTGGGATTGATCGATCCCTAACTCCCTGACTATAAATTTCCAGAAAACTATACAGGTAAGCTGTTAAATATTTTGAAACTAATTTGACTGGGTGCCATTGCTGCCTATGACAGCAACAGCATCCAGCCAAATTAGTTTCAAAATATTCAACAGAATGTTTATTAAATAACAATTACATACAATTCGTACGTGTCAGACTATTAAGCATTAAAGACGGACTATTTAGAATCATTCATGACGTTATGATTATGACGTCATCTTACATGTCACATAGCTGATCATGCCGCCATATAATGGATGGATAACCTTGGAAAGCAGCAGCAGCAATTTCTTTTCAATCCAATTACGATAAAAATAGTCAACAGCAAGTTTTATTTTGTAGTGGAAACAAATTATGTTATTTCTGAGCTGTACCGTAGAGCTTGTTTTTGAATGGATAAACTCCCAACTTTAGAGTCCTCCACCTCTGGAACTGGCAGAGATATCTAGGAAATTCAGTTCCAGACTCCGCATGCATCAATTAGGTGGCACAGCAAATTTCAGCTTAATATTGTCAATATTAAGAAAGTTATCAGCGTTTAAAAATCCTTCCAAACTACTCACTGGATTCGCGAGTGCAAAAAAAAAAATGTGCCACGCCCCCTAAAATCAATCAACCATAACTTCAAAACTAATTGGAATTTTGCAATGAAATTTTGCATGCAGGCATCATTTCCATATATGTACATCTGGGTGAAATTTAATAAAAAAACAGAGATGGTAACCCGGGAAGATTTTTATATTCTGGGTGATTTGGTATGGAATGACCCATAACATATACTGTTTAATATTTTGAACATAATTGGATTCCAACCCAATTATGTTCAAAATATTCAACAGAACGTTTCTTACATCGTGTTCATACAGTACTAACTAACATGTTTTTGTTTTGGAAGCATGTAAGCTTATTTATGAGCTGCACTGTAGGTAAAGACGATACGCTCGCGATCTTTGAACATCTGGAGGCCTATTTAAAATTTATTCACCCACTACCAGTTTTTCTTTTTCACAACATTGAAATAATCATGTAGGCTACTTCCATCACACGGAAGTTGTTTAGGAGACGATCGATGTGGCCATAGTGGTGGTAGTTGTCACAGGTCTGACGACATCTCTCCCCCCCCCCCCCCCATCCCCACCCCAGTTGGCTCTAACATGTTGATCCGTGTCTCTGTTTCATGCTAAAATCGATAGTTGAAAGGCAAACAATTACGTTCAAATCACAGGAAAACTCAGCCCCGGAACACACTTAATCCTTTAACACTCGAATTTGTTCAAGAAAATTTCTCACAGAAAAAGTCCATTTGCAGACCAAGAGAAGGCTATTTTTGAAACTTTATCACTGGAATGACAGGCTCGGTTATCGAGCCAGTCATTCCAGTGGTAAACTTTCAAAAATAGTCTTCTCTTGGTCTGCAAATAGGCATTTCTCAAATCTCAAGGCCCCTGCAGAAGCTGTTTTTGGCTGATATGAGTGCTAAAGGGTTAACTTATGAGACACAATTTTACATTCATCATTTTCATGAATTGTTTGTAGCTGTACTATGTAGCCTACATCTTCTCGCGATATGAATACTGGCACTATGGTAGCAAAATTATCAGTGATAAAGCTTTAGCTTTTTAACCATGTAGCCACCTGGGCCTGTAAAAGCAAAACTTAGGGCCCCAGTCAATTTTTCAAGGGCCCAATCTTATAATTATGATGCATCAGCGCACAAGGTCCCACATTTAGAAACACAGGATATAATAATTTAGAATTTATTAACATAGAATGTGTTAAATTAGATATATCTCAATTTCACAGCACATAAATAGAGAACATGTAGAATATTTTAGAATTAATTTGACTGGAAGCCATTTCTGCCTTAGGCAGCAATGGCTTCCAGTCATATTAATTTCAAAATATTCAACATAATATGATACGTACTTCGTAAAAAATTTACTTTTTAAGGATTGAAAGGGTTAATGAAACTGGCTTTACTGGGTACTTGCAATAGAGTCAGCAGATATATAAAATGATTTTCTGTTCACAATCTTAAAATATGAATGGAAAAATTTAGATCGCCATCTGAGCTAACATTTGGGTTTGAAGTTTCGGTAGCCCAGCCTGAAATCTAGTAGCCATGGGCTAATGAGCCCATGTTAATCTTCATCACTGAAAATTATAGAATTACATTTGGGCATGGAAACGGGCCCAGGAATAATGTTTCACTAAACATATTATTCATACCGATATTGGCACATTTTGCAATCGGACAGCAGCAAAACGGCATCTATGTGAGCAACATATTATTTTATTATTTATGCAGGATTTGTACACCATTCTATGTTTGAAATTCCATGACTGTTTAGGAGGAAAATTGACAAATTCCATCTCCTCCAAGAATCAATTTCTAGATCTGTGTTTATGACGTGGCTACATACATGTAAATTGCAATCAGTTATTCTGAAAATGTCTGAATACTGCGTCTTGCAACAACCAAGTCAAAGCATTGTTTTAATAAGCTGTTGCCGCAACTTTATTACATAGAGGTGATGACATGTCAGAAATTTTTGCCAGATTTTTTTTATTTTGCATAATTATAATTTTCTATGACTTTTCCATTACCTAAGATAAAAAACGTGGATTTTCCAGGCCTGGAATTTAGATTTTCAAATTCCATGACTTTCCAGGAGTTCCATGACCCTATTTATGTACCACATACAGCCATCCTCAACCTCACCCACCAACCTCATCACACCCATCCCAGATATTTACCAATCCAGATGTTTTCAAGAATCGCATTATTGGATCCGTAATTTGGCCTATTATTATTATTTCTTCCTAAGACATTGAAATACAGCCAATTTTCTTCATTATTTATTGCCCAAGTTTTACCAAGACTTGTTAAGTGATGACGTATTTCCGGGTTCAGCTCGACTATTAAATACACCAGAGCTGCCAACCCCCAGTTCAAGCAATCAGTAGTTTCAGGTGGAAAAACATGATTTTCAGTAGTTTCACAGTTTCAGTAGTGGATTTTCAGTAGTTTGAGGAACCTTTCAGTAGTTCAGTAGTGATTAAAAAAGCAGCACGATACATGATTTTAAACAAGGCGAGAGAAGAAAATCTATGAAATTTTACAACTGGAATGATTGACTGTTAGCGAGCCAGTCATTCCAGTGGTAAAATGTAAATATAATCATCTAGTATTGTGTGAGTTAATTTACAATTACATTTTTGGATAGAAATTTTTTTTGATTTGCAATGTACATGTACATGTATGTATCACCTTTTTCTGTTCTTTAAAACCAGTCATCTTTCTGTATATTCTCGCTTATACACATGTCTTTTGAACTGCTTTTTTATTGGTATTGCAGCATTATCAGGTTGCGCTGCGCGCTTCCACGAAGTTTGGTAATTATTTTCCATATTTAGACACCAAAATCAGAAAACAAAGACTGAAATCCACTGTGCACAAAATCTCATACCACAATCACAGAAATATATATTAACACGAAGGTCATGTTACAATATTTCGGTAAAGACTTATTATATTAAAATATAAAGATTATTTTGATTTTCTCACGCTTTGAACGGATGATTTCCGATTAACATTGGTATATTTATATAGTTGAATTGCATATCTGTAGCCATCATAAACAAACAAACTTCCGGGATTCTCGAATAATGCAAACTTTCACATTCTATTAATCCAATGCTGTAATAAGGCGAAAAATGCTGATTAACAAGATTAGAGAATCTCAGCAGGCTGTTTCATAGATATAGAATAGCCCTAGAGTGTGTATACTAATTCTATTACATAGTTGTATAGTGTCGGATTAATATAGCCAATACAATTTCATTTCTCATAAAAATATATAAATCTGCCTCTATTCAAATTCTCGTCCAGTTATCAAAAGAGAATTGCGTCTCTTTTGGAGGCTACATGTACATAATATGCCAAAATAACGGTATGAGCATAAGCACTCTACTGCCATTTTAACTCTATGGGCTGTTCTCAAATGTCGACTAGATTAAGCAATTATCACTTCTTGACATAATGGAAACCGACGTGTTTTGATAAGCGGTCGCCGTTTTTATAGACCCACAAACGGAAATTCGTAATTTTACCACCTTGTCCGTATTACCATAATTGCACAATTTTTTATTTCCGTATTTTCACTAGCCGCACATACATGCGTAGTTTGGATGCTATTTCTGTACAAACTACGGACAATCTGTAGGGGTTGGCAGGTCTGAATACACAAAACAACGTTTTTCTTTAACAACAAATGATGACATCATAAACAGGTACTTATGACGTAATAAAGCAAAATACACACTTCCGGGTTGCGAATCATGCGCAGTGACATCATACTTAACAACCCCATAGTTGTACGCCTACTATTATCATATGCGAATATAACTACCCATAAAACCATTTAACATCCTATGTATGTATGATTACTGTATTCTGCGGCTGTAGTAGTAGAAACATCCTACAGCTGCAATCAGTCCTTCTTCGCTTTTGCCCACTGTGTCTTGTCCTCAGCCAAAATCCTTAGCTTCCTCAGGTCCATTCTTGACTTGAGTATACCTAATCCTTCTTTCTTGAGGTCACCTCGTAGCACGCTTAGCAAATTTATGCAATGACGTCCTCTCCTGGCTCTGTATTTGCTGGCTCAGAGTAGGGTGAATTCCAAGGCTCTCTGTGCTGGTGTGTCTTCTGGCATCTTTAGCACATGGCCAAACATGGACCATCTTTGCTGCGCGACTTTTACAGACAGCGGCGGCGTATTACACATCTTGTATAGTGCATCGTTCGAAATTATGCTCTCTGGCCATCGGTGTCCAGTGATGGTGCGTAGGTGTTTGCGGTGGCAGCCGTCAAGTTTGTCTACAGCTGCCTTTGGAGCTGCCCAGCTGTTACAGTCATACATGATCAAGGATACGCAGGTTGCATTGTATAAACATAGTCTTTTTACCAAGGGCATCTTTGATCTACGAATCCATAGCTTCCAGAAGGACTGGAAAGCTATGCTCCCCATGATACAGCATGCGGCAATGTCAGCAGTACTGCAAAGCAGTGAGCCCAGGATGTTACTTTTCCTCCATGGTTCGCCGCCATGGAGTGGAGCATCATTTTCTTTAGTTTCATGCTTTGTAGATAGGTATATCTGGGTGAACTCTGTTTTGGATTCATTCATAGAGATTCTCAATTTTTAGTTTGCTTGCAGCTATTGGGAGAAGTTCGTCCAGGGGTTTCTTTTCCTCATCTATAACGTCCACATCGTCGGCATATTCCATCTCTAGCGGCATGCCCAGTATTGACAGGGGGGGGGGGGGATATCGTCTTTCTACTTTCTATCCCCCTACATAGGATTTCAATGGACTTCCGGTTTCAGGTTATCACTTGAATTATCGCTTGAAATGCATAAACACAATGTTTCTGTTCTCTATAATGATGGAAATAAGCAAAGATGTTTAGTTTGGTATTTTTTCCCAAAAAATAAAGCAAATAAACTTAAGTTTCCAGTTTTCGTAGGGGGATAGAAAGATGATATTTCCGACATTATCGTGAATCTCTCCCACTACCAGGCTTTTTCCGTATGCCGTTAACAATAGAAGGGGGAGAGATTGACGATATAGCCAAACATCCCAACAGCGTTGGCAATACCGTCCACTAAGGCAAATATTAAATTAATTTCAAATCCAATCAGATTCGTCTTGATTTGACTAAACGAAAACTGGTTCAAATTCAATATCATTTATTTCACGGTTTATGTACATTTAAAAAGATACTACAGGCAGTCCATCCAAGGCAATGCCTATAAAATGATGGACCCCTTACAAATATATATCGCACTACATTACAAATAAGAGACACACAGAGAGGACAACAATAAAAAGCATTCACATAACTTCCAATACATGAAAATACATATGAAGAAATTAACATGTACTGTTTGTTATAAAACATGTTTGGGGTGGGGTGGGGTGGATGTGCTCGCCATGGTTGATTACTAACTATACATATCATAATCATACCATTATCCATATTTATGTATCATCATTAAATGCTTAGGCCCGACCAATTTTATCACAACAAATTGGTGTGGCCTTATGCTATAAGTAAAATTAGTATTATTGCGATCATCAACTTAACCATTAACTTAATTAATTAATAACACTGTTGTTGTTGTTGTTGTTGTTTCACATTCGTGACATTGTCATTATTATTATTGATAACATCATTATCTTAATTATAGTCGACTGGTATTTATTGATTAGTTGAATGATTACAGCGTTGTTTCACACAGTGCGTTTGCCTAAATACAGACGCATGCTCCATACATATGCTAGTAATCTTACAGACTTATCATAGACATAGAGGTAGTTGTTGTTGTTCGTATATCCCTCCTCTTGATAGGAGCACCCACATGTGTGGTTACGTAAGGACGGAAGTTGTTGTTGTTGTTGTAGTTATTCTTCTTCTTGTTCTGTAAATTTCTCCTGTCGTAGGTGGCCGTTGCTGGTAACTGCCACGCACATGTATATCATCATCATCATTACGACGTATGAAGCCTGTATGGCCTTTTGTCGGTCAAAATACTTGTTAGTATAACTATTTGTCACTATTTCCGGTGTAGGAACTTTTGGGGGGATATGTAAGGCGATAAGGAACGTTGGAAACTATTCAGAAGGAAAACAAAACAGGCTACCTCATGGGTGACTACAATATTGACCTGATGAGACAAGCTTGCTTTCACACGCAAAATTTTACAAACTTACTTAATGTTCATTCATTCTATCCAACCATAACTAAACCGACTAGAATAGGTGATGTTTCGGCCACAATTATTGATAATATATTCAGCAATAACAAATTAATTTCAGTAATAAAACAGAAGTAGGAATTCTCGTAACAGACACATCAGATCACCTAACAATTGTTCTTCCTGAAAGACAGCAGACCTGCACAAAACCATTTAAATATGAAAAAATTAAGTGCAGAGAAATAAATCAGGTCAATGTTGAAAAATTTAAAAGAAACATGTCTGAGGTAGATTGGCATACAGTTACAGACATACAGTGCTGTGAGAATGCCTACACTAAGTTCCACGACATTTGCACCAGAGTTTTCGAAGACAGCTTTCCTATGAAGGAAAAGAAAAAATTCAAACACAACCCGACTAAACCATGGCTAACAATTGGTCTAATAGCTGCCTGTCATAAAAAACATAAACTTTATTTGACATTTATCAAATGTCAAACAAAGCATAACGAACTGAAATTTAAGAAATATAGAAACAAGTTGGACCAAATAATAAGAACAGCCAAAAAGGCCTATTACCACAACAAATTTGAACAATGTAAGAATGATATAAATGAAACATGGAAAATAATTAAATCACTTTTGAATAAAAACAATGGTAAAGCACAACAAACACAGTTTCTTTATAACAACAAAATAATAACTGATGACTTTGAAATTGCAACAGGATTCAATGATTATTTTGTTAATATAGGTCCAACACTTTCAGATAAAATCAAATCATCAGCCTGTAGCAAATATAGTGATTACCTAGCAGGCAACTATCAATCCTCTTTTTTCGCTAACCCAGTCAGCAATGAAATTTTTTTTAACATTCTTAACAAACTAAACCCTGCAAAAAGTGCTGGCCTCGATGGATTTAAGTGGAGTATTTTCAAACACTGCACCTTAGACCTACTAATACCCCTCAACCACATTTGTAATCTATCTATCACGCAAGGCATCTTTCCATCAAAACTAAAAGCTGCACGAGTAACACCTTTATACAAAGCAAAGGATTCGTTTAACTTCACAAACTATAGACCTGTCTCAATACTTCCACTCTTCTCAAAATTAATGGAACGACTTATGTATAACCGGCTTATTAGCTATTTAGGCAAAAAGTCAATCCTGGATACATCACAATACGGGTTTCGTGAAAAACACTCAACAATGCTAGCACTAATTGAAATAACAGAAAAAATAATTGATTCAATTGAAAAGAAAAACCACACAATAGGCATTTCTTGGACCTTTCGAAAGCTTTTGACATAATCAACCACTCTATTTCACTAGAAAAACTGGACTACTATGGAATCTGAGGAAGTGCACTCAACTGGTTTCAAAGCTACCTAAATGAGAGAACACAATGCGTGCAATTTAATGCAACCTACTCTGAAAATAGGAGACTAACTTGCGGTGTTCCTCAGGGATCCATCATTGGCCCTCTGCTGTTCCTTTTGTATATGAATGATCTGCCCAATGTATGCAAACACATATGTCACTAATACCGTTCGCTGATGACACCAATGCCTTTTGCACTGACGAAGATATCATTACTTTATATAAAAACGTAAATGAGGAAATGGAAGAAATTACTAACTGGTTTTCATTAAATAAGCTGTCATTAAATGTGGATAAAACAAACTATATGTTATTTTCAAAATCTAGAGAACATATAAATAAAGATATTCCGAAAATTTATATCAACAAAAAAGAAATTGGCCAAGTATGCAAAGTTTCTAGGAGTATATTTAGATACAAATCTAACCTGGGCCAAACAAATTGAGACAGTTACTGCGAAAGTAGCAAGAGGAATATGTGTCATCCAAAGATTAAAACCATATATGACACATGACACGGTTAAAACACTGTACAGCACCTTAATCCTTCCGCACCTCGCATACTGCAATGCCGTTTGGACTAACACCTACAAAAACAAAATATCTAAAATTCAAAGCCTCCAAAAAAGAGCATTAAATTATTTTCTTTGTGAACAATATTAACATCCACCAACATAACACTAGAAGCAGACGCAAACTACATGAGAAATACACACGCACAGACATGGGAAAACATAGAATATCAATTACAGCCACTCAATTATGGAATAACACTAAACAGGAAACCAGGGACAAAATACTGACAACAAAATCATTCAAGAAAACGTAAAGGATTACTTAATTACCACGTATTAGTGCTACTAACACCTCTTCTTCTTCTACTACTACTACTACTACTACTACTACTACTACTACTACTACTACTACTACTACTATTACCTTCCCACTCCAATCCATCCACTACGACTGGATGTTTTCAACTGCTAACAACTATCAAACTTTTTATATTCAGTAACCATAAAACCAAGCTACTGGATGAGCAGGAGAATGAGCACTGTGCCTGTCCCGTCCCTCTCCACCCTTGCCCAAGGATGCTCCCCACTAGCCAGCATCCTGTAAACATCTTATCAACTGCACAAATACAGCACAGCTCGGGGATGACCTTAATTACTTCTAAACAAAAACAGTACCTTGTTATTAGAATTATTTAAAAATCAGTGTGTGAAATGTTCTCTTGTATGTTTTGAATGTGGGTGGATTGGAGGACATTGCTGCCTATGGCAACAGTGGCTTCCAAATCAATTATATTCAACACATTCAATAAAACATTTTTATTTTACTATTGAGATGAACTGGTTATATCCGAGATGTACTGTATAACCAGTCAACCAAAAATATAAATGTTTGTGATGTATTGTAAAATCACCACTATAACTACTACTACTACTACTACTACTACTACTACTACTACTACTACTACTACTACTACTACTACTACTACTACTACTACTACTACTACTACTACTTAGACATGTATTGCTTTTTTATTTAAGTTGTCTACGTCCTGTGTTTGTATGCTACTGTCCTGTTTAATTTATTTGTATAGATGTATGTATATATGTGTAAGGTGTCCGCCAATACAATAGGCATTGCCTTCGGCGGACAACCTAGTTGAATCCATAATTTATATATATTTTACTACTGAATAAATAATCTTGAATCTTGAATCTTGTAATACACAATGGATACATATATTTGTACATCATATATACATATGCTCATACCCAGCAGGCACATGACGTTGTTTCAATGTTGAATCCACATTGAAATCACATCATGACGTGATTTCAACATGAATTCAACTTTGAAACAACGTCATGTGCCTGCTGGGTATATACATATTATACATATATAAACATTTAGAGACTGTGAACTCCAACTGTCTACACCAACATGTTCACTCCTCAACAAGAGAATCCGCAATTCCAGACTTAGTGTTAACAACAGAAGAAAACATGGTTGAAAACTGAGAAGGGCGTGAGCACTTTGGAGGGAGTGACCATAACATTATAGTGTGGGACCTGGTGATAAAGACTACAATCGAGGAAAAAAATCAAGCCTATTATAGATTATAACAAAGGGGACTACCAAACACTGAAAAACAAACTAATCCTCATCTCATGGGATGATTTATTCCAGAATAAAGATTCTGAGGAATGTTGGGAAATTTTTTTAAAACAATTACCATGGGCTAGTTACTAAACATATACCTACAAAATCTCCAAAAAAAAATCAAACAAACCTCAATGGTCCTACCACTGAAAAGGATATGTACAAATACAAAAAGTGGAAACAATTTTAAAACAGGGGGCCAATAACTTATCAAATGTACAGAAAGGCCCTCGGCGAGGCAACAACAGCATGTCGAAATGCAAAAAGAAAATTTAAAAGGAAACTATCAGACAAAATTAAACAAGACAAGCAAGAGATTTTATGCTTATGTAAGGAAAAAACAAAAAACAAAACATAGGGTAGGACCACTAAAAGATAATGACGGAACATCCTTCTAGATACATTTGAGAATGCTGAGCTATTAAATGAATACTTTTCATCAGTATATACGACTGAAGACTTAAGCAGCATCCCAACTCCAAAGCAAACCAATATACAAACCAGACTGTGTAACATAGAAATTTCAGCCATCATTGTCGAGGAAGCCCTTGCTAACTTAAAGCCGAATAAGGGAGCAGGACCAGACAATATACACCCTAGGGTACTGAGAGAAGCCTCAAAAGAAATTGCTGACCCTATATCCAAGATTATGATCAAATCGATTAGATCTGGAAAAGTGCCTGTGGATTGGAGACTAGCAAACATCACGCCAATCTTTAAAAAAGGAGGAAAGGACCAGCCAAGTAACTACAGGCCTATCAGTCTCATCTCATGTATAGGGGAAATCTTAGAAACATTAGTCAGAAATCAAATCGTTGCCCATGTAGAGAACAACTACTTAATAAACCAATCACAACATGGGTTTAGGAAAGGCCTATCTACACTAACAAACCTACTTTTTTATGAAGTTACTACCCAATTAGACAATGGACACCCAGTTGACTTAATATACTTAGACTTTGCAAAGGCATTTGACAAAGTCCCGCATCAGAGGCTGTGCAAGAAAATTAAATCTCACGGGATAGATGGGGAGATACTCCAATGGATTACAAATTGGTTATCAGATAGGAAACAGTGTGTCGTAATAAATGGACAGAAATCTAATTGGACAAGCGTAAAGAGTGGAGTGCCCCAGGGATCGGTCCTTGGGCCAATTTTATTTCTGATCTATATAAACGACATAGACGAAAACATTACAAGCCAAATTGGTGAATTTGCTGATGATACTAAATTATGTAAAGAAATTCTGAACAAAGAAAGTACACTTAAACTCCAAGCAGATCGCCACAGAATTTTTAGCTGGTCTCAAGAATGGCAGATGCTCTTTAACTTAGATAAGTGTAGTCTTTTACATTTAGGACACAATAACGTGTGCTATAGCTATAAAATGGGAAGCAACACACTAGCAAAAATCATTGAAGAAAAAGATTTGGGAATAATGATTCAGCAATCAATGAAAGTGTCACAGCAATGTGAAGTAGCACCAAGAAAAGCAAACCAAGGCCTAGGCCTGATATATTTAACAATAAAATATAAATCCCGACCTGTTATTCTCCAGCTTTACAAATCCCTCGTAAGACCTCACTTAGAATACTGTATCCCCTTCTGGCGCCCACACCTACAAAAAGACATAGACTTACTGGAGCAGGTACAACACAGGATGACACGCATGATCCCAGGTTTAGCAAGTATACCTTATGAAACACGTCTCCAGAAACAAAATCTTACAACATTGAAAACCAGGCGAATCCGAGCTGACATGATAGAAGTCTACAAAATGTGTTCTAACCAGGACCATATTAAGCCAAATTAATTCTTCACAATGTCATCTACACACACACTAGGGGACATGCACTTAGACTTTACAATCAACCCTGTCGACTTGATCTATGCAAGTATTTCTTCACAAATAGAGTTGTTAATGTATGGAATTCGCTACCAACAGATGCAATTAATGCTCCAACATTAAACACATTCGAAAACAACCTAGACTCATTCTTCAAGTCACAGGGTTTTATAAAGACATAAGGTCGTCTAACTCCTAAAAATTGCAGTCACTTCTTCTACACTGAAGTATTTGACTGCAATCACTGGTAAATCACTGGTAAATCATTTATGCTAGTTCTAGATAGTACGAGGCGCATGAAAAGCCAACATGTCCACCTGTGTTAATGTTCATAGGAACAAAAGAGGTTATATATTTTACTAGATACTGACAGGGCAATCCCTGCCAGTATCGTATAAACAGCTGTACACATGTGGATTTAAATACAGGATCCGAAGGAGAATTTTCCAACAGATTTGCCTATGTGATTACACAGGTATCAAGTATGCTCAGCTACAATAATTAACCAGGCCGTGAACTCCAATATATGATGGTGAAACTCAGATTTATAAATACGGGCAGATGATCACTTGCTATACTGTGAAATAATGACAAGCTAACAGGGCAATCCCTGCTGCTTTTGTAGCTCGCGGTGTTAGGTGCTGGTCCAATCTACTGCTCCGCTCCATTGCACCACATGTACAGGATGCGCGGGAGGGCTGGTTAGCTATGGTTCTTGGGGATACGGATCCGTATCACGAATCTTCGAAAAGTACAAAGAGCGACTTCTAGAGCCGGTAGAACGATAACGTTCTAGTGGGGCCATGCGACCATTGCCGTTGAGATTGAACCTCACCATCTCGCCCCAACTATTAGTGTCACTGGTATGATGGTCCATGACTCAATTTAGGAGCCCAGACATGATAATTAAGAAAAAAATATATTATACAAACAGTGGTACTCGTTTGTTAGCACGAGAGAAAATATACAGTACATAGAACTAAGTTGGTGTCTTGTTAACGTGGATTCATCAGAGGTACCTCACTGATCCGTATATATCCGTGAGGCATCCCTGCAACGGAGCGTCCTAACGAGGTCACTTATGTGGTTCAAAATAAACCATTATACCCCTAACAAAAATATTATTGTTGTGAGAGGAAAGTGCCTTGTGCGGGCCTCCGTCACAGGAAAATGCCTCCAACGCCGAAGCAGAGGAAGAGAGCTGACAAAAAGGGCCACTCTATTGTTCAAACCTATGCTAAGTGTAGTGTGAGTCAACCTATTGAAATCATAATTAATGTGATGCACGCTGTTTTACATGAAGATGGGGGTGGATGATTTCCATAGAATTCCACACCGTCATCTTATGTAAGTCCAAGATACTGTATTGGTAGTTGCCGCTTTTATTTATGGGTTCCTTCTGTTAAATCTTAAACTACCGGTTAGGTGTTAGATTTATATACTAGCTTTGGCCGCAAGTGGCAGGAATTTCTACCTATTTTTTGACACATGAGCCTGACTGGCGAAGATGCTCAGTTTCCCGATGGTCACCTTCCGGAGCATCTCCCTCAGAAAGGTAGTGAGCGGACATGTTACGGAGTGGCGGCTTCAGAATCATATAATGATACGGTTACACCGTTACATATCACACCACAACCATATATAACATCACTAGGACAAGTCAATATTGCACAAGACCACCACACCCAGGCACTGTACTGAGTTAGATGGAGATCTGTGTCCCATCCGTCACTCGGTGTGTCAGGCGCGGATCATTTCGATCTGTGTCCCATCCGTCGCTCGGTGTGTCAGGCGCGGATCATTTCGAGATCCGGCTCTGGGGAACTAACGTTTGCCTGTCATTAGGGTTAGGTTTCAGAATGTCCAGAGATATACTGCTGGCCAGTTAAAAATAATATCTTTTCGCAGTGCTTCCTACTTTGGCAGGGTTATCTATGCTAACTGGTATCCAAAGATACAGATGAGGTGTATACGAAATCGACACTGGTCTTCAACACTTGGAAACACCAATAGTTTCCCAAGTTGGATCATGCCAATGTGTTGATGGGAGTTCCAAACAATTAATAAGCCTTGCGGCTGGGGCAGCGTAATAAGAGACAATCACTCAATACAATAAGAGGCCCTAAGGTATCTGGCCAATTTTACACAATCTAGCCGGTGTCTGGTGCTACATACCCACTACATCCGGAAAAGTGGCTTACACAAATGTCTCCTAAGGAGCGGTTGTTCCCTAACTAATTTTAAACCTATCCTATCAAGCTAGAATATCCAGGTTTAGTTGATCACATCGTATAATGCGAACATGAACAGTGACCTCAGTGTAAACTTGATGCTGGGGGGGGGGGGGATGGGGTGGGGGAGGGATGCAGATTTATTGTTGCTGTATAGTATAGCATAGCATACTGCAGTCCTAGTGTTTTATATAAAATAAACAAAACAAGTAACTAGGATGCTGCTGCCATATATATAACTAACTATCACATTATTGATAATAAACCAGGCCATAGGACCTTGCGGTGCTTGACAGTCATAAGCACAAAAATAAGGATAATATTTACAGTAAAAGAGATAAATTATAAAATGCGGTCTCAGACGACCGGGCGGTCCCTGTTAGTGATCAGTACCTGAAAAGAAATGAATAAATACACTAGCTAAATGAGTACCTATTAGTCATAGGTACGGAAAAAGTTCATAAATCACAGTGAATGCTGCATCACAGATGAGGAACATGAGATGGCACGATTCTGGAGTTGCTGGGAAATCTCTGCAGGAAAACTGTTGATGCGGCTCACTCTCAAAGACGGTGAAGAAGAACGACTGTAGTCGGATGTCCACTAGATAGTCATAATAGCTAATACAAGTAATTAAGCAGAATGTTAGAAAGTTCCGTACTATATCGGAAGTTTGAAGGTTGCCCGTAACATGAAGGGCTACTACTAAAATTTATAATTAAACAATGCGTGTACATTCCTGGGTACATCATACATGATACACCACATAGCTCTTGAGGCATACCAGGCAGAGTCCTACCAAATGGTGGCCTAAAAGTTAATTAACACACGACATGTTGCGCGGAAGTTTGATCGCCACTTTTGTGTGGTTCGGAAGAGCTAACAAGTTGTCCACCAAGATTCCCCCACTTTTTCTACGTATTGAGAAAATTACATTGGGGGCTGTGAGGCCTATCCGCAGGAAGACTCCTCTGAAGTGTTGGCCCCGGATGGCGTCCGAGGGCCTACAAAAACTTAGATGCTGATGTTCGATTGTGGGCCAGTGACCAAGAACTGAAATCCGAGAGGCACTGCTGCGGCTAATAGGGAGCCACAGCCAGTAAGCAGTTGCTCACGTCTTGCACTGCTCTGGCCACACAACCTGCCACTTGTTCTCTCTCGCCGAATTGTAGTCTCGATTATTGATTTATTGCTCCTTTTATACTAGTCGGGACGTCATAGACAGGACACCCAGCCAATCAGTGGGTGATCTGTAGCCAATCAGCGTACAGATAGAAAGGGTGGGGATGCTATCACGTGATAGGCATCTTCCCCATTCATTTAGTACACACACGCATTTACGGATTCCCAGTAATATTTTGAAAATAATTTCAATGAGCTAAATTAGGATAACTCGGCCATTTCTGGCCCGATTTTAAAAAGGTAAATAGTTTTGGAATTCTCGTCTCATTTTGGTCCCGATAGATACCAAGAACGACGAGATCACGTATTTTAAAGGGATTACGTGCACCAACTCTGTACACTTTAGTATGCATTCTCGCCCAATGCTGACACGTGTTGTCAGGAAAGTTCTGACACGCAAGCATGCACGCTACATGATCTCACGGACTTAGACATTTCACAGAAACCTCTCTCATATGGCTTTATACATGCGTACTATCCTCCTCAGGGGGTGGCGTCATTGGAACATACCCAGAACGGTCATCCCGTACCCAGCTGAGCTAGGACGGTCCGTCCCCATCTGGCCGATCCGCACTACACCACTCCCTCCTAGTTTGACACCCATGGCAAACGATACCGCATCGCAGCTCGAAAGCATGGGAGCATGCTAGGTGAGAATTATAGACTTCTCGAGTAGGCGCGCAGCCGAGAGGAGTAGTGACGGGAGAGATGCGTAGTTTATCAGAGAAGAGCACATAGAGGTGCAAAGATATCACAACCTGGCTTTCCGCAAATAGCTTCAGCATCCGCATCAGCAACTCAGTCAGCTGGCACTAGCACACCAGCAACCATCACCACAACACCGACAGCACCTATAAGATCAACACCGGCAGCGCCTGCAGCATCGGCATCGACACCAACTGCAACATCCGCACCGGCAGTACTTGCAGTAACCACACCGGCAGCACACACCACTGCAACCACATCCGCATCTGTGATCGGACAGCCAATTTCGGTAGTGATAACCACTCCTGTGACAATTCATGATCCAGTGTTACAGGATATTTCAGACAGTTCTATATCTCTGAAAAATCAGGTCTCCGATCAACGTTAAAATCTGGAACTATTTATTCCTGTGGACGCTCACCTTTTAATTAGTGTGATGCGGTTTTTCAAGTTGGATGCTTATAAACGTGCCTGTTCGAATTTCAGGCTGGAACTCCCTATGGGGTGTGAGAGAGCGTGAGGACGTCAGTGGTCGTGAGCCCGACTCACCACCTCTCGCCTCCTCCATCACGTTGAGGTAGCATCGTGGCAGAAGGGTTCTTTTGTTTATAGCCTTTGATCCTATTTACTGGAAAATAGAAGTGATGATCACGTGATTCTTGTTTTGAAAGCATGTGGTTGATCGAATGGTTGATGCTGTTGACTATACGTATTTGATGCGAAAAATAGAAACATATGTTTTCATTTCTCTGTTCCTTAGAACAGCATCCCTTTTATGCGCGTGATCTTGAATATGCGCCTCCTCCTGTGTATGGGGTATATATTCCAGCTCGTGTTGATTGTCGGCTGGAATTTGTAGGTAAGAGAATATTTGAAATTCTCTATGCCATTATACAGTCCACGTTTTGATGCTGCTTCATCAGCCCGCATGCTAATGATTTGTATACGCGGTAGAACAGTCATGTTCTTAATCAGAATTAGGACAGTATAGCTGATGGTAATTTATTGTTTGGCTTAAACAAATCCATATCTTGCAGATACCAAGTCTACTGACTCCGCCAAGTTGGACTGTATTTTCCGGGTGGGCGGACTGCCAAGCATCCTCCTCTTTGGGTAGGACTAGTCTCACCTCACCTAGACCAAACTTAATTATTACAGTACAGCTTGGAAAGTGCGTGCCACAGTTTACAATTTACAATACCATCGTATGGAGTTTGTGAAACAGTCATCCTGAGTGTATGTGTCTCTGTTGTGTTGGTGAATTTGATTGATACACGTGGCTGCTTATCTGCGGATGAATCTTGCGCTGTCGTGAAGTGTGAAGGTTTTTATTGCAGTTTGGGGAGGGTCACTGCAGTGATTGTGGTGTCAATTTTATCGGACATGATGTATTTCACTCTGTAATGGCCGAGTCCTTTTTAGAACGTGACAGAGTTACTTTAGAATGCGGATGACCATGATGGGTGCTGTCGTACTTGATACAGAACATTATCGAATTTCACTTTCTGTGCCTATCTCGTACTAGCTACCGACGACAGACTACGGTCATCTTGCTCACTTAATAATGTTGGCTGTTATTACGTGTGATTGAGGTGTCTTTGTTTAGCTGTTTACGTACAACGTTTCCAAGGGGGGGGGGGCGGGGGCGGGTGGGGGGGGGAGTCCCTTGTAGCACATACTGTAGATGGCAGCGATGTCTCACCTCCTTACCGCATCAGTTTCTCACATTACCTGATAAGGTGGCGCTTGCGGAAAATGTTGACTTGTGCTGATGATGGTAGTGTTCTGTTGTAGGGAAGTCGGGTCTGCTGTATGGCGCTGGTTTAATGTGCAGTGGGCAGATCCAGTTTTCCACGCTGGTTAATGCCGATTCTGTTGCTGTTGTGGAAAGTCAGGTTGCGGTGGGTCATGAACTCACCGCATTCATACAGTAGGGAATGTTGCAGAAAAAGGTGTTTAACTTTTTCTGTTACAAAAGTTAGGTGCGTGCTATCTATGTTGTTGGTGGTGTTGAATGTCTCCGTTATACTTCCTATATAATCGGGTCTGCATGTAGTGTTCGCGCAATGAAGAATTGACGTATCCAGCCTTGAAGGCAAGTGTGTTCTGTATGCTCCTGACTTTCTATGTCTTGGTGTGATGTTCTGACTGTTCATGAGGGGGGGGGGGGGGGCGGGTTATACCAGGAATATTCGAACCAAGAGTCTGCTGAACAGGCTGGTTCCCTGCCCACAACCAGTGGTGGGGTGACTGTGGTGTGGGATGCTGACTCCTCTGAAACAGCTGACTCTCTCATATCTGAAGATTGACAGTCAACAGACGTCGAGTGGAGTGTGAAATGGACAGGACATGTGATGTCCGAACTCGGAGCATTGATTAGAAATGCCAGGTGGAGTGGGGGGGGGGGTGGTGTTGCTAATGGATGGGGTTCAACTCAGAGTGGGGGTGGTCTGGCGATTTTGGGGATTTGAGTGGGAGTGCATCGAGTTGTGCGTTTTTTCTGTTCTCTGTGACAGGCCAAGGCCTCATCAAGCATCTTCATGTCCATGCTATTTATTATATGTTCCATCCTCGCAAGAAGCACGGCCCAGGGCAGCCTCAGCTTTGGCCTGTGGTAACTCTATAATTGGGGTAATAGCATGAAGTGGGTGGGAATGGGAAGAGGTCGGCGGAACAACTTTTCCGTCCTTCCCCTTGGACAGCACAAACGAGAAAGTCTTCAGATACGACTTCCCAGATCTTGCAGACCCGCTCTAAGGAGGGAGAGGGCGAGTACGTAGCTTGTCATCATCTTCAGTGCTAGTCATATGTTCGCCGGACTCCTGGCTTGGTAGGAGAGGGGTCGAACTGTCACCGCAGTGCTCTGGACTAATGTCGGGAATACATGTTTACGTAGAGACATCTGTCTGGGTACCGGTGTTACGTGGAATGCTCAGTCCGAGCTCTGGCACCGGGTCGTCACTAACACAAGTTAAGTTTAAGTCGATCGAAGTGGATGACTGAGGTCAGGCCATACGAGGCGTGGATCTGGTAGGTCACGTCCAACTTCTTACCAACTACCACATAGGAGCTTTTCCACTGGTAACTCAGTTTACTCAGCACGTTTGCAGAACGTCGCAAATCGTGAACCCAAACCATTTTCCCTGCCTCATACGGGTCTCCATGCACTCGCCGGTTTTCTACGCCATGTGCAGTGGATAGCGATTCTCTCACTAGCTCATGGGCCTGTTCTATCCGCTGCCACATGAGCTCTACGTAAAAAGATGGTGTATTTTTCTCTCCTAGAATCCTAGGCATGGCGAGATCCAGGGGTAAGGCTAATTCACGGCCTAACATTAACCGAGCAGGGGTATGACTCATGCTGGAATGTGTCGAAGTGTGGTATGTCATGAGCACGTATGGGAGTCGTAAATCCCAATCGGACAATCAAGGTGTATTTCCTTAGTCAACATCTCAACCATGGTTCAGTTGAACCTCTTTACCATCCCATCGCATCATGGATGATAGGGCGTAGTACATGTCTTGACTACATAAAACAATTTGCAGAGCTCGGAGATCAGCGAGCTCTCAAAATTACTTCCGTGGTCAGAGTGCAGTCCATAGGGCATACCGAAGCATTGCTAGTCAGGACCTCCGCTACTGTGGGTACCTCTTGGTCCAGCAAAGCAAATGCTTCTACTCACTTCGTAAAATAATCTTGCAATACGAGGATGTATTTGTTTCCTTCATCCGTCGGGTCCGAGCACATCAATAACCACTTGCTCCCACGGTGCACGAACAATTTTATCTTAAGCATAATGGTGCTGGCCAACAGCGCATCATTGGCATGGGACACATTGGCAACCCATGACATTACACTATTACATATTGTAGCTCGCCGGGTAGTGTCGGGCCGTTCCGGTGTATCATGTCGACTCGCCGCGCCGCAAGTGCACGACGAGTGATGACGCTGGTTAGCATCCGGTCTCGGGGTGTAACAGACTTTGTATGTGACTGCCCTGCAGGAAACAAAAACCGGCTCCTAAGGCCGGTGGAACGCAATCGTTCTGGTGGGGCCGTGCGCCCATTGTCGCGAACAGTAAACACAACTGTCTCATCCCACGAGTTTGTGTCACCAGTATGCCTGTCCATAGCAATTTCGTGATCTATGGACTTACAAGATTTGATTTGGTGACCTAAAAATATAAGTCTATACAATCAGTTTACCTAAACAATTAAAAATATGCTAGATAAAACTACAATAAGAGCATACGAAAATACGAGACATAGAGACAGGTAGATGAACTTCTAAACATGGGGCTTCCGGAGGTACCACACAGACCCGTAGGTCCGCAGAGGTATCCCCGCAAGGGAGGCTCCCATATACGAGACTTAACTATTTAACTTATTATAAGTTATTATACCTCTAAGCTGAAAGGAAGAAGGGTATATCAGACGAAAAGTGATGTGCCTCACGCGGGCACTACTACTAGTGCTAGTTTGGGTGAGGAGTATTATCCTGGCGTGAACCGTCGTCGCTGAATCCTTGCGAGAGGCAAGTGCCTCACATGGGCCTCCGTCTCGGGAAGGTGTCGCCACTGCTTAAAGCGGGAGAAGAGTAGTAGGCAAAAATGGGCCCACTCTAATATTTCAATCAAAAAGGCTTTTAGAGAGAAAAGACCATACCTAGTGAGATTATGACTATATGGGTGCGTACTGTTTTATGTGAAGACGGGATGGGGAATTCCTGATGGATTCCCTCGTTACCGTCTTATGTGATTCTAGGTATGCTGAATTAGTAGTTGCCGCTTTATTTATGCGGGCCTTCTGCTTTGCTTAATTCCTGTTAATTGTTTTCAGAACAAGAATTATTTTAGGCCGCAACTGGCTGATATCTACCTAGCTATTAGACACGGCTGTCATGGAGAACAGATGCCTTAAGACATCAATACTACAGACAGCGCTCATACATGTTACATAGCAAGATCTCCGAACTGGATAAGAATCCGAACATCCCGCCCTGTGAGCACATAAAACATTACAAGACATGGGTTACATTTCACGAAAGCATTATTAGGCCATTGTTCTATCGTTATAGTGGCGGTAAGAGAGACGAATACCCAATGCAAATGTCCTTCCCAAAAGGGCGTGGCAGATCTAAATATCATGGCCAGACATTTTAACGGAATTCGGTGGGGGTACATATCTCGCCCGTCACCGGGTCCTATGGAACTAACCATTTTACCTTTCGTTAGGTTTATACACAAGTTGCCCAGTTTTGCACTGCGGTGCGGGAGGATTGTTCAGTAAATAAAATAATAATTAATACATATGTTTTCGCAGTGCTTTCCTACATTGGCCTAAAGTACCAACTACTAAGTATCCGAAGATACACCACACCCTGGCCATCACCGCTCGGAAACCCCAATAGTTTCCCAGAGTCGGATCGGCCCATGATGCGGATGGGGCATCCAAACAATTAAAAGGCCACACGGCTGAGTGGAGCATGAAGAGAGACAACGTCTTACTTATGAGACTTATCGGAGTGCGGGCTAGATTAATGAAGACAGTGCCTCTAATCGTTTTGAACCTATCCTATCGAGCTGAATAGAAAAGGTTAGTCGGTAGCATGCCGGGATAAACAGAGTTATAGCACGGACAGCGACCTCAGTGAAAAAGTGTTTGTGGCGGGAGAAAGTGCTACATATATAAGTGTTGCTGTATAGTGTTTTCTACGTGCACTGCAGTCCTATGTTTTCTATAAATAAGTAAAACATATGAATGGATGGCTACTGGCCATATATATATATATATATATATATATATATATATATATATATATATATATATATATATATATATATATATATATATATATATATATATATATATATATATATATATATATACATAATCTAACCAGAACAAACAATACAGTGTCAAATGATTAAGATATATATTTTAATAAAGGGTAACGAACCTACTATAGTGCGATTAGCAACACATTGAGGAAAATGGTAATAATTATCAACAAATACAGAAATTATAACTATCAGTCCTAAGACCGTTACGGTTCCTTTTAGTAATCGGGACCGTTTTTGCGGATACAATATAATTAACAAAACCTATATAGAGAAATAATTAAACTGAAGTATAGTTACTTGAATACTTGGTAGTCATTCCTAAGTTAGGCTAAGTTTCAGTAACACGTGTTACTGAAATTGAGACGTAAATCCGTAGTAGATGTGAGATGATGCGCTCTCTGGAAGCTGGAAAGTTCCCGCAAGCTGTTTTCCGCAAACAAGACTTCCGCAAGAACACTCATGGTGGGAGTGCATCACTTAGTGCTGTAGGCCTAATAGAATGTCTAACGAGCAGTCAGTAAAAGATACGATAGTACTATGTGGTGAAGAAAGTTCCCATACACCGATGGCATGGATGGAAGGTGTAAACAACCCATCACAAGCGGGGGGTTGTCAGAGGCAAATGAAGATACAAAACAAAGCTTCATGGTGCTGGGTACGTCAACCGGCTCTGAAGATGCACCGGGCAGAGTTTACTTGCTGCAGTCGAAAGTCGAAAGAACCGACACGATGTGTGCGGCGGCGATTAAAATACCACTTTTAGGCATGGCAGGCAGATCCGGCGAGTCATCCATCAAAGAACATCCTGCCTCTACACATGTGGGAGACACATATTCAGGCCATAAAGGCCTCACCGCAAATTTGTGTTCCGAAGGAGATGTTGATATTCGTGAACAGTAAATAGAAAGTTCCAAATTGCTCCCGTAAGTAGGGAGTCTACAAAATTGCTTTTAGGGTGATGGGTTGGCTACTGGTAGCTACGGGAACGCGACGGAACGTCATATGCGTAATATCTGTCGATCGTAGCTAGTACAGCTCCAACCTGTTCGTCCCCTGGCCGATGATGCTCTCGAACACTGGATCGCTTCTCCTTTTATACTCCTCGTGATGTCACAGGCACAGGCTCTATCCAATCATCGTTCGAGCAACTGCCAATCAGCGCGCAGCCAATAATAGCGCAGTCGAAAGTTTTACGTCCACGTGGTTATGACTTCACGGCAATATTTTGAAGATAATCATGACGAGTTTTCCTTGGATAACTCAGCCATTTCCCAACCGATTTTGAAATGGTTTACAGATTTAGAAAGCCCGTTGAATTCTGGTCTTGATTAATGCCAGATTTCGCGGGAACAGGCAATCAATAAGGATTACAGGATACCACCTCTGTACACTAAAAGCGCCATCCTATCTAGGTCGTAACTACATGCTCCATATAAACAGCGTCCTGGCGCGCGCATGCGCTTTAACGAACTTCGTCGTTTTTCGACACGCTATCTCTCCCATAGGCCTATATACGCTTATAGCTCTACCCAGAGGGGCGGGTTCAGGAAACGAATCCAGGACGGGCGGCGCGTACCCAGCTTAGCTGGTACGGCCGGTATCCAACCGGTCGATCCGTACTACACCACCCCCTCCTAGTTTGACATCCGTGGCAAACGATCACGCATGGCGGATCGACGCACGGACGCACACTAGGTGGGAATCATAGACTTCCCGGGGTAGGCGTGTGGCCGGAGATGAGTAGTGACGCATTAGACACGTATTTAAGAGACAGAGCACATAGGGGTGCCAAGAGGAGGGGGAGGCATACTTTTAGTTTTTCAAATTTTTACCCGGAATTATTTTTCCAGGCTTTTCTTTTTTTTGTTTTGTTTTATTACTAATATTACGGTGCGTGCTATAACTTTATTTAGTATATGATTCTAAACAATAGCTTGCATGGGTGTTCTCCTTGAGTGCGGATAATCATGATCTCCACAGAGGACACCCAAGCTCCAACGTACCACAATTTAAGTTTGTATATATATATAAATATAATAAAACAAAAAGACAAAATATATATATATATATATATATATATATATATATATATATATATATATATATATATATATATATATATATATATATATATATATATATATATATATATATATATATATATATATATATATATATATATACAGACCATGTAACATACCCTTACGAGGTATTTATTTATTAATCACACCGAATTACTTGCGCACCCCTGGTAAATAAAGGGGTATGCAACACGTATCACTTAGTATTATCATTATAAATATCTATTTGCGGCCCGTTATTGCGGGTCTGCAACGGTCAGCTCTCGCTGCCCCATATCCGTCCTGACGTCTAAGACAAGAAGAAAAATAATAAGAAAAATAAGATATTTAATAATAATAACTTAAAAACTGGTTTATCAGGCAGTAGCTGAGGCTGCTTGACGGTATTGTGACGTTATTGCACTGCGGGATGTTGTATTCTTTTTACGTCGCACACGATGTTCTTACAACCTCGGAATCCACAGTGCTCATTTCGTGTGAGACACAACCGGGCACAGAAGTGTGCGGTTGTGTCAGATAACCGTAGTCATCCTATGTTCGGGATTCAATTGATCTAACATATATATTAAGAAGAAAAGTATTTTTTTAAATAAAGTAATAATTAATACATTTCCACGAATCGCCTATTGATATTTCTGCTGAATTACATATGATCACACCGCTGCAGCGAAATTTCCCCATTGAGTCTGGGTCCCGCGACTGACGGTGGTGGGTCGCGGTGGATGCACTGTCACTGCTGAAATGCTTTCATTATTATCATTATTGGCACTGTCTGAAATATCAGGAGTGATGGTGGCGGAAATATGCGCGTCCATTATGTCTCTCACAGTTACCGCTGGTTCCAATATATCCGTCTGCATAGCAGCGGCGGTACTAGTGGTTGCCAATGTTGCTGGTGCGGTGGTGTCGGTCACTGTCGTGGTGGCGGTTGTAGTCGTCATGGTGGTCGCTGTTGCTGTTGTGGTGATGGCAGCGAGCTGTACATTAGGCTGAAGTCGTAATGCTTGAGCGGATATGGCGGGAGACGACATCTTCCGAAACTTAGCATAATAGACGACTCGCAGTGATGTTAGGCACAGCCTGGATATCCTATGTGTGCACGATCCGTCTCTTCCCAGCGTATGGACGTTCCGCCGTGGTTCCCTTTCTGATTGTGGGGTCAGAAAGGCAAGGAGACGGATGCTGAATAACACGGGTCAGAGTTAAACTAATTGTCACAGGCTGCAATGGTCCTGGTCCTTCGTCTATGGTAAGTTCGTGTGGAGATGGAGACTGCAGGTAACTTGGAATGTCTATTTCCGCAGGTGTCATAATTACCACTGAAATCGGTTGACTGGCTAACACTGTCTGAGATACTATGGTGGCGTGTGTGGTGACCGTCGCTGGATAGTAATAACCGATGCGGGTGCTGTTGAACTAGTTTCTGCAGGAGACTTTCGCTTCCTACTCTGCTTCAGGACCAGTGTGGAGGAAGTAATTGGTACTGGCGTAACACTTCCAGACATGGCTGCGGGCAGGATTTCTCGCCTGGCTGTTGGTACATTGCTTACTGTAGCCGCGGGAAGACGATGGCTAACGGGATATCTACGAGTAGTGTTCTTCGTGTGGGCCATTTTCTCGGTCGGGAGCAGTTTAACCGGGAGCTGAGATTCGAAGCGGGTGGCTAAAACAGCACGATCCTCATTCTCTTCCCCAGGAACTAACGTCACTTCCAACACACGGTGACGATAATGGAGCACGTGTGTCACCCCCGTAGCGAGTAGCGGTGTAGAGATAATGGCATGTCACTCACAAGGCTGACTAGAAAAGATGATCCTTATTAACATGAAGGGTGCGGTCGGATTTTCTAGTGAAAGTTCTGGTACATGGCTCTCCGCTAGCTAACAACGAGTTACACGGGGACCGTTTTGGAACTGGTACCAATTCTTCTTCTTCGGAATCCGACAATGCTAAATCTGACATCTTGCTTATTCAAAACCTAATGCCCTATCTCTTCATGGTTTATGACTTTCCAGGCCAAATATATAATAACGAAATAATAATAAGAAAAACAGCAGAATTTGGTTTGCGACACGAAAGAAGCCTAATGCAATGTTCTTCCCTGGTGTCGAGTTTTGACGGGAAGACAAAGTTTCAGAGCACGCTTCCTCCTTTTATACTATTTGGTGACGTCACAGGCGGCGGATGACCACACCTGAAAGTTTTAACAGGTGATTCGGTCATCCTTATATGAATGTGTCCTCGTTTTCCAGCCTGGACGTTATAGGATTAATTCCTCCCATATAAAGGGAGCACTTTTAATTATAGGAAGAATGGCTCATTAAACTTGTCTTTATTTCGCATATTTAACAGCTTCTGATCAACATAAAAACGTGGTACTACTTTTTCTTTGCGGGGCCTCACCTTTTAATTAGCGTGAGGCGGTTTTCCAGGTTGGATGCTTATAAACTTGCCTATTTGAATTTTAGGCTGGAGCGCCTGATGGGGTGTGTGGAAGTCAGGTGACGTCAGCGGTAATCCCCCGAACTCACCCTCGCCACTCCTCCATCATGCTGTGGTAGTCACGTCTTTGGGTGGCTCTTTTGTTTAAAGCGTTTGATCCAACTTACTGGAAATAGTAAATGTCACGGGGCTCCAAAAAGCACGTGGTTGATCGGAAACGTTTAGGCTATCTATGGCGACGGCCAAAATGCTGTTGCTGAGGTGTAGTCTATTGTAGAGGCGAGAGATAGAAATATATATGTTACATCAAGATCTTTATAATGTCCCGTATTTGCGCGAGTTCATTAACATGCGTCTTGGTAGGTGTCTGTAATAGGTAGTTCTCATCCCGTGTCGATTATAGACTGGAACGCAAGGAAGAGAATTTTTGAAATTCTCTCTGTAATTTTACTGTCAGATTTTTTATGCCGCTTTACCGGCTCGTGCGCTAATGATTTGTAGCACGGTAGAGCAGTTGTGCTCTTAATAAAAAATTTAACAGTAAAGTTGTAAGTAATTTTGATGTGTGGTTTAAACAGTTCTATTCATGCGGTAGATCAACATTACTGACCCCGTCAAGATAGCTGTGTTTTCCGAGCGGGAGGGCTGGCCAAGCATTCTCCTCAATGGGTAGAACTAGCTCCTGTCCCGGCCTAGACCAAACATATTAGTACCATGTTAATAATGGTTAAATTACAGTACAACTCGCAACAAAAAAAATGTGTGCCATAGTTACTTTTATTTTATTTTTTTCTTTCATAAAAGTGTAAATATATTCTTCTTTATGGAACGGCATACAAACAAACAAATGCCTCATGAATTAAGAATTTCTAGGCTGATGCATAGATGAGATGGCATGAGACAATGAAACGATGCAGTGATCTTATGAAAATGGAATGACTTACAATGGAGTAGTGTAAAGGATGAGATGGAAACAGTCGATGAGTGAGATGTCTGATAGAGTGAGACTATGGAATGATTCAATGGATGGCATGTGTGATTCCGCGGGGAGGGTGGGAGATAAACATAAACAATAATAAAGTTAAATAGGGCCGCATCAGCACTTAACCAAATGAGTTAAATAATATATAGGCTAACCTAAGATAAACTAACAATAGAAACTAATGAGGCAAATGTAAATAAAAAGTAAAGTGCCTAAATCCTGGCTGTCTATGACCCGCCCAGCTGTCAGAAGCATCCTGCATCCAGGCTCACTGAGTGACTGGATAGGGGTGTAGACCAGGACAAACCAAGGAAATTAAAAAGTACAACAGTAATGAACACGGTAAAGTTATACATAGAAACAGTGACTGACAGGATGAAGGAACCTCTCGAGTCTCCAAGTATGACTTGATTCTTCCAAAGAGACCATGAAAGATTTATGGTCTTGTGGTGCAAAGATCTTTCGAAATAAGGGACCTAACGGCGCATTCATACACAGAGGCATGAATGGACTGTATCGAAGTTGACAAATTTTGAGTATATTATTAAACCAACCAAATAGATAGAAAGAGGACCAGACAGGACAGAGGGAAACTATGGGGTTTGGATTTGGGATAGTAAAATCTTGAGCGCCGCATCTGTGCGCAGCCATGTGATGCCGGTGGCCCACGTCACAGTGCTGCGCACAAATACCACACTCAATTATAACAAATTCTACCCCATCTTAACATTAAAATTTTCCGACCATCTACAACCTGCCCAGCGACATGCTTGAACACGTGATGTAGATCGAAAAATAAAGTAAGAATACAAAATTCTAATAATTATAAGAGATGAGGGAGGGCAATAAGGAAAGGCCCGTAAAGCTGATGTCCATATGTTGATATTATGTTAGAAGAAATATATATATATATAGTATGTAGATACGTAATATAGTTACATTTAGATACACTGAACAGCGAATATCCACCCATGCTTCACCTGCAGACACAGACAGCCAGGTATCCACATCCATGCACTCACTCACTCACTCACACTCGCCCGCTCACTCTCGCTCACTCATAACCTCTCACTTATTCCGTATATCTTAAAATTATTCTTATTATATGTGTATATATATTGCACAACTTTATTTTTTAGAGAAACCTCATGCACCCAAAAACCTTCACACATGCATGCATTCACACAGCAACAGACAATCATGGCCAGCAACATACACCTGCCTACTCACACACACGCACGCACACACACACACACACACACACACGCACGCACGCACGTACGCACGCACGCACACACGCGCACACGCGCACACGCGCACACGCGCACACACGCCCACATCCATACATATACACAAAGACCCGAACGTTCCCACATGCATACTCTTACACTCCCACATACATTAGCACAATCCAATTTTTAAAAACTTGAGCGCTGCATCTGTGCACAGCCGCGTGACGCCGGTGGCCCACGTCACAGTGCTGCGCACAATTACCGCACCCAATTACAGGAATCTAGTCTATAATAACATTAAAGTTTCTCGACCATCTACAACCTGCCCAGCCACATGCTTGAGCAAGGGACGTAGATCGAAAAATAAAATAAAGATACAAAATGTAAATAATTGTAAAAGATGAGGACATCCAGACATATACACAGACACCCAAACGTCCCCACATGCGTACGCTTACACTCACCCATACATTACCGTAGTTTAATTTTTTAATAAACTGAGAAGAAACGGGCATTATATTTCCCTAGGAACATGCCCCCTGTGGGGAGAAGTTCTGAGCATATTTGTTCCCAGGGAAATGCCCTCTGTGAGCCAATACAATAGAAATTGTGAGCATTTTAGCTCCCTGAGAATATGCCCCCTGTAAGGAATGGGCACAATGGTTCTCAGGGAGCAAGCCCCCTGTAGAATAAAGTAAACAAACAATAGAGCATATTGTTCCCAAGGAACATGGCCCCTGTCAATGGAAATTAGGATGATGATAAAAATAGCAAAGTTGCAAGTTTACACATGCTCCCTGAAAGAAAGTATGAGCATGAATGTTCCCCGGGAATGTGCCCCTATGAAAAGGACAAACAGATAAATGTGGTGTGTGTAAACACAAGGTCCGAGGGTGCGTGACCTCCAGAAACTAGGTCGTCTACAGCAATAATAATAATAATAAATAATAATAATAATAATAATAATAATAATAATGGTAGTATTTACCCCCACCATGTAAGAAAGGTAGGGTGACACAAGCTTACCAAGGTGACACCCCACCTGGATGAAAAGGGGGTTCGAGAGGAACCTCCTAGAAGGGAATAAAATGTGTGGTTCGATATAGCGGTTCAAAGTAAACCGCGCCCCCCGAAAGGGAAAAGAAGTGACGACAACATCTTCACAACCGAACCATTATTAAGATTGACAGAGTAGAAATCAAGTCAAACACCAAGGTAATAATATTGCTAGAATAATAATAATAATAATAATAGTAGTAGTAGTAGTAGTAGTAGTAGTAGTAGTAGTAGTAGTAGTAGTAGTAGTAGTAGTAATGATGAAATAATAATATTACCCCCACCATATATAAGAAAGTAGGTAGGAGTGACACCAGCTTACCAAGGTGACACTCCACCCAGACACGAAATGGAGGTCCGATGGGAGCCACCCAAATAAGAATAAATACCATCACCATAGTATATGGATGTCAGGGGTGGCACCAGCTTACCAAGGTGACACCCCACCACCATATCATAAAGTAGGTAGAGGTGACACCAGCTTACCAAGGTGACACCCCACCTGGATGAGAACATTGCACTCCGATAGGAACCGGCTAAAATCATAAATACCACCACCATAGTATGGACGGCGGGGGCGGCACCAGCTTACCGAGGTGACACCCCACCATCATATTATAAGGTAGGTAGGGGTGATACCAGCTTACCAAGGTGACACCCCACCATGTTATAAGGAGGATAGGAGTGACACCAGCTTACCCAGATGTCACCCCACATGGATGAACATAGAGGCTCGAGAGGAACCACCTATACGACAAGAGCAAGAAAACATGCAAAAGAGAAGAAGCATGTTATGATGGAAGTAGGGATGACATCATCTAAGATGACACCCCCATCTGATTGTACTAAGTACAGAGGTTCGGGAGGAACCACCTACAAGGGAAGAAGACCTGAGGTCGGACATTGTGGTTCAAAGTGAACCATGCCCCCTGGAAGGAAAAGGAAAAGTGGCAATAACATATCTACACAACATAACCATTATTACGATGTAAGGATTACTGTCATCTATGGTGTTATTAACCCCCACCACAGCGAAAATATTGTCACTATGGTAATAACGGCAGTCCCTACTCAAATGTAAATATCACTTTGTCCATATTTACTCGACAGAAGAGGTCTGTCGAGCACCAGAGTTTCAGAAACTTGGTTCGTTTCAGCCACAGAAAGTCTGCGAGGATTCACAAATGGAGACGTCCCACTAGACGGAACCAGAGACTGTCTGAGGTGACAATCTTGGCTTCAACCTTACTGTCATTCCGACAAAGCCAGATGACGAATTTGGCTTCGGAAATCAAGTAGAGAGTCACTGAAATTGGGCTGCAAGAGAAATCATGAAATACAATTGTGGCAAAGTCTCTATCCAGCTTATCCCCAGTGATTTTCGGGATCCAGTCAAAGACCAGTTGCCACATAGGCTGAATGATGGGACATTTAACTAGTAGCTGTTCTAGCGATTCTTCGCCAGGACAGAAAACAATTACGATTCCTAGATATGTTTCTACGGACTAGGTAGGCACCAGTAGAAACAATGTCGTTTGCGGCTTTATATGCAAAGTTCTGGCTGATGAATCCAAGATTGGGTGAAATATATTTTTCCACACTCTCTTATAGTCAGTGCCAATGTAAGCGACATTGGACTGACCCCGAGGCGGAGTAACCTGTGAAGAGAGCATACATTTATAGAAGAACTTTGAGGTGGCTGGCACGGACCAGTCAAAGTCCTGATGCTTAGCGGAAAAATCCTTAAAAAGAGAGACAATGTTTCTATAGAATGGAGGAATAACCTCAGAATGTGGGATCATATTTGAGGCAAATTCTGGCTTCAGCTTTCTCAGGGTGAAGCCAATCCAATAAATGGCAAAATAGCGCCATTTAGCGGAGGAGTCATTGAGTAGTTTATGAACATGAACCAGCTAAAATGAGAACAGTTTAAGCTCTATATTCATAACGGCTAATCCTCCGAAAAGATGGTCAGCCCATGTAGTCATACGTTTCATGGGCTCATAGTTAGAGTTGGCCCACAGAAAGGTGTAGACTGCCCTTTGTAACTTACCAATGTATGTCTTTGGTATAATGTGAGTACTTCCAACATACCAAATCTTACCACAAGCGAGAGACTTGCTGATCAGTGATCGACCTACAAGAGAAGTTTGACGATCTTTCCATATATTAAATACATTGGCAAAGGATGAAAGCATTGATTTGCACATATCTTCGGTGGCATTACCGCCGAAGGAAATACCTACGATCTTAATAGAGTCCACCCAGCTAATGCCAAATGGATGATCAGAGCGGGATTTCCACTTACCGAGATAGAAACCCTTGGTCTTAAGGAGATTCAATTTCGACCCGGAAGCGAGTCATCTGCATACATGGATAGTTTGGCTGTGTCAGGAGTGCCCGGAGGTTTGAGACCTTTGATAAGCGGGTCATTTCTGACACGGATTGCAAAAGGTTCCAGACACAATACATAAAGCAGTGGTGACAAAGAGCACCCCTGCCTCACGCTACGGGTAGCTGCGAATGGTTCACTTATGAAACCATTAACATAGACCTGTGAAGAGATGTTCCTATATAAGATTTTAACCCATTGAATAAAGGATGGGCCAAAGCCGTAATAATATAGTGCCTGAAAAAGAAAATCATGGCTTACCCGGTCAAAGGCTTTTTCCTGGTCTAGAGAGATAAAGGCACCACCGAGATTCTTCTGTTCCATATAGTCGGAGATACATCTGAGAAGGTGTCCATTATCGAGAATGGACCTACCAGGCACACTGCACGTTTGGTCTTCGTGTATTAAAAAATGAAGTACACGCTGCAGCCTAGAGGTTAGGATTTTGGAAATGATTTTGTAATCGACATTTAACAGAGATATAGGACGCCAGAACTCGAGGTGCTCTGCCTTGCTTTTGTCTTTACATATCAAGGTGATTAGACACCACCTCTGAGACCTGGGTAAGGTGCCCATCTCAAAGGTGAGGCTGAGAACCCTTACTAGAACATCTTGCAGTAAGGGAAAGAAAAACCAGTAGAATTCCTTTGACAAGCCATCACTACCAGGAGACTTACCCAAAGACATGGCTTTTAGTGCTGAATAAATCTAAATAGATTCGTCAGATGATAGTGACGGTACATCTGAAAGAAAGGAGGTGGATACATCTGGGTCGATGTTTTCTGCCGTTAATAAATTATGGTAAAATGAATGACATTCTTCTAGTATATCTGAACTAACATTAGAAGGACCATTAACTGTCAAGAATTTATCGATACGTTTGTTAAGTGCCCTGGTCTTCTCCCTACAGAAGAAGAACTTTGATGGCTTATCGACACCTTCTAGTTGTTGGACCTTTGATCTGACTAGTAGGCCATTTACCTGTGATTTTTACTGTTTCTAAGATTGTTCTTTTCAGGTCAACTATTAGCTCGTAGTACTCACCAGAATGTTGAGCTTCTAATAGTAAAAGCTCCCTGTAACGAGCATACAAAACCTTAGTTTGCATATATCTGAGTTTAGATTGTTCCTTAGAGAACTCTATACAAAAATCCTTGATCCTAGATTGTGTAGTATCCCACCAGTCAAGTGAAATACTACCGAGATTGACAGCTTCCATGTGTTTTGTCCAGAAGATATTGAAAGCAACTCCAAAGGCCATATTGGTTAGACGGGAGGAGTTGAATTTCCAATATCCTGGCCCCGTCCTTTGAGATGTTGAAATATCAAAGGACAGGGTAACAAAATCATGGTCTGAAAAGGAACATGGATTAGTAGTGACGCATCCAGTCTTCAGGGCAGGTGTGTTCTTGTAGGCGTTGACGTTCTGTCTGTTGTGTGATGTTCTGACTGCTCACGGGGGAGAATGGTAGGCCTATTGGATGGCGTGGCCCTTGGATAGGGGGATGTGGTCATCTCCCATTACACAACGGTTGGTGTCCTGTCGTAGTTTTTAGACACCGGGAAAATTCGAGCCGAGAGTCTGCTGAACAGGCTGCTTCCCTGCCCACCGCAGGAGGTAATGTTGGTCGGTGCGGTGCGGGATGCCACCTCCTCTGTTGCAGCAGCCTGAAGATTGATGGTCAACAGACGACGAGTGGAGTGTGAAATGGACTGGGCTGGTGATGTCCGAACTTGGTGTGTAGATAAGGGATGCCAGTTGGATTTGGGGTGTTGGTGCGGCGATGGATATGGGTGCCGCTTGGGAGGGACTTGGTCTGGTGTTTTCGGGAGGTGGTCGGGTACACCTTGTTGCACGGTTCTGCGGTTCTAGACATGCCAAGACTTCATCCAGCCTCTTCACTTCCATGCTATTCACCACATGTACCACCCCACAGGAAACATGGCTTGGGTCAGCCTCAGCTTCCGCTTGTGGTAACTCTATGATGGGGGCATAGCATGAAGTGGGTGGAAATGGGAAGAGATCAGTGGAACAACTTTTCCATTCGGTCCCTTGGACAAAACAAACACAAAGTTCTTCAGATACGACTTCCCAGATCGAGTAGACCCGTGCTGAGGAGGGAGAGGACGAGTACGTATCTTGTCATCGTCGCCAGCATTAGCTGCCTGTTCATCCACATTCTGGCTTGGTAGAACTGGGGCTGAACTAGCACCGTGGTGGGCTGCGCTAACCGTGGGAATACTAATCTCCATAGAAATATCTGTCTGGGTACCGGCATCACCAGAAACGCCCAGTCCGAGCTCTGGTACTGGGTCGTCACTGACACCAGGTTTAAGTCGATCGAAGTGGATGACTGAGGTCAGGCCATCCGAAGCACGGATATGGTAGGTCACGTCCGACGTCTTACCTACTACCACATAGGGGCCTTTCCACTGGTAACTCAGTTTACTTGGCACGTTTGCAGACAGTCGTAAATCGTGTACCCAAACCGTTCTTCCTGCTTCATATGGATCTCCATGCACTCTCCGGTCATGCCATGTCTTTTGCCGCCGGTGTGCAGTGGATAGTTTCCCTCACTAACTCATGGGCTTGTTCTATCCTTTGCGACAAGAGTTTGACATAGAGAGATGGTGAATTTTTCTCTCCTGGTATTCGTGCCATGGCCAGATCCAGGGGTAAGGCTAATTCATGGCCTAACATTAACCGAGCAGGAGTGTAGCCCATGCTGGAATGTTTTGAAGTGCGGTAAGCCATGAGCACATACGGGAGCCGTAGGTCCCAATCTCTACAATCAAGGCGTGTTTCCTTGGTAAGCATCTCCGCGAGAGTTCTGTTGAATCTCTCTACCATCCCGTTGCTCCGGGGGTGGTATGGAGTTGTCCTTATTTTGACGATATGGAATAATTTGCAGAGCTCTGAAATGAGCCGGCTCTCAAAATTACTTCCTTGATCGGAGTGCAACTCATAAGGCACACCAAAGCGGCAGAACACATTGCTGGCCAAGACCTCTGCTACGGTGGATGTCTCTTAGTCCGGCAAAGCAAATGCTTCTAACCACTTCGTAAAATAATCTTGTAACACGAGGATGTATTTTATTTCCATCATCCATCGTATTCAAGGGTCCAAGCACGTCGATAGCCACGTGCTCCCATGGTGCACTAACAATCTTAATTTGAGATAGTGCGATATGGTGTTGGCCAACAGCGCGTTTTTGGTATGGGATACATTTGGCAACCCATGCCCTGACACTATCGCGAATCCCGATCCAGTGGAATCTGTTTGATATGGGCAACAGTTCTTTCCACGGCCAGATGTCCGGCGTTATCATGTAGTTGTTTTAATATAAGTTCTCGATAACTTTCCGGTATTACCAAACGGTCATTAATGTACAGGACGTTATTTATTTATCGACATTCTTCGAACCGTTGGTAATAATATTTAGCCATGGTGGATAGGGGTGTTACTGATTCCTCAGGATTCCTCCTGAATCCACGCGTATATATTCCGTGTCTGCACGTCTGTTGTTTGGTGGTGTGCAATTTTTTCTGGATTCCCCTCTGTGCACCTCATTTCGGGGAACTCCGGAGATGGCTGTGTTGACTGTGTCACGGTGTCGGCCTCTTCGTGTTCAGCCTCCACGCCGATTCTGCTAAGGGCATCAGCATTTCCATGCAATTTGCCGGGACGGTGAACGTTAAAGTTATAGGCCTGCAGGGATTCCTGCCATCTCGCTACCTGGCCCTCCAGATTTTTAAAGTTCCTGAGCCACCATAGCGAGGCATAGTCTGTACAGAGTGTAAAAGGGCGCCCGTACAGAAAGTGCTTGTAATACTTGATGAAATGGACCGCCGCCAATAGTTCACGCTTGGTGGTTGCGTATCTTCTCTCCGTTTTATTCAGAGAACGCGAACTGTAACCCAACACCTGCTCTGTTCCATCTTTGGTGACTTGAGATAGAACCGCGCCTATAGCGAAAGCTGACGCATCAGTGTCTAAGATCAAATCGAGGTTTGGATTGGGATGAGCAAGAATTGGGGCGGTCGTCAAGAGTTCCTTCAGCGCCCCGAAGGAGCCTTCACACTCACTCATCCACTCAAATGGTCGATCTTTCTCGGTGATCTTGTAGAGGGGTGAAGCAATTCGCTGAAATATCGGATGTAACGGCGATAGTACTGGCATGGGCCAAGGAAACTCTGTGTCTCCATAACTGAAGAGGGTCGAGGCCACTCTGCTACTGCCTTAGTTTTCGATGACTGTGTAGCCACTCCATCACTGGATATGACGTGTCACAGGAACTCGACGCTCTGTCTGAAGATGTTATTTCTTCGGTTAGAGTTTCAAATTGGCCGAGTGGAATCTGGAAAGCATGGTGTCCAAATTGGTTACGGTTTGTTCAAACGTGGGTCCAAAGACTATTACGTCATCGATGTAACAGAGACAGATTTAATGGCCCTTAGTCCCTAATCATATCTGCCAAATTTCGGCCCGATCCCATAAGCGGTTTCGGAGATTTTTAAAGACGTTTAAAAAAATCGGCCAAAATCCAAGATGGTTGCCGGCCCAATTGGTCGATTGGCTTCGTTTGAACAAACTTGAATCGCTACGCCCTAAGGATGCTTCCTGCCAAATATAATTAAATCGGCCCAGAAGTTCTTGGGAAGAAAACATTTTAAATTTCCCATTGCTTTAGTATGGGAGCTTTTGGCGGGAAAATGATCCAAGATGGCCGCCAAACCGTTTATCCGACAGTTTCGAAAATTTTAAAACTGAGCTCAGAATACCCCAAAACACATACAAAACCAATTTCGACCTCAAAATCCATTAAATAAAAAAATCCAATATGGCCATCAAACATGCTATATTTTGATTGGCCCACAGCGGCCATGTTTTTTGACGGATCATCTGCTCTTGAACAAACTATAATGGCCTTTAGGGCCTAATCATATATGCCAAATTTCGGCCCGATCCCTTCAGCGGTTCTGGAGAAGTAATTTTTGCTACAACTAGGTCAACCAAGATGACCGCCGAACCATTTGACCAATCAAGTTCCCTTGAAAAAACCTGGTTCAGCTCTTGCCCTAAATCATATTTCATGAGGTTGGCATCAATCCCCCAAACGGTTTCGAAGATTTTTAGACGTTTCTCAAAATCGGCCAAAATCCTAAATGGCTGCCGGCCCAATTGGACAATTGGCTTAGTTTGAACAAACTTAAATCTCTATGCCCTAAGGATGCTTCCTGCCAAATATAATTGAAATCGGCCCAGTAGTTCTCAAGAAGAAAACATTAAAAATTTCCCATTGCTTTAGTATGGGAGCTTTTGGTGGGAAAATGATCCAAGATGGGCACCAAACCGTTTATCCGACAGTTTAGAAAATTTCAACTTTGTGATCAGAATACCGCAAAACACATACAAAACCAGTTTCGGCCTCAAAATCCATCAAATAAAAAAATCCAATATGGCCGCAAAACACGCTATATTTTGATTGGCCCACGGCAGCTATGCTTTTTGACAGATCAACTTCCACTGAACAAACTTTAATGGCCCTTAGGTCCTAATCATATCTGCCACATTTCGGCTTGATCCCTTCAGCGGTTCTGGAGAAGAAGTAATTTTCGCTAAAACTATGCCCCTTGAACAAACTTAGTTCAGCTCTTGCCATAGATCATATTTCCTGAGATTTGCATCAATCCCCTAAGCAGTATGGGAGAAGATTTTTAAAGACGTTTCCTAAAATCGGTCTAAATCCAAGATGGCCACCGGCCAAATTGGCCGATCAGGTTCATTTGAATAAACTTGGATCCGTATGCCCTAAGGGTGCTTCCTGCCAAATATAATTGAAATCGGTCCAGTGGTTCTTGAGAAGTCGTTTAAAGGAAAAGTTGACGGACGATGGACGGTCGCCACGGCATAAGCTCACTTGGCCTTTCAGGCCAGGTGAGCTAATAATGGACATGTACACATTTGTTGTTCTGCTGACAGAGTGTAGTACAGCGGAAGAATGTGCCCGTCTACAGCGACCACACTTATGCATGTAGAAATATGTCACTAAAGGTTTGTTCAGTTAATATGGTTATTTCATACATTTATGTAGGTATATAGGTAGTCGATTGTAATACCACAGGGCAGCGGCTTTCCGGGATGTGTGGTCTTATGACAACCTGCTCTAAAGTTTAGTGATTGGCCATAATGTAAGGAAGTGGATTGTTGTCTCATCCTCTATCCCATAGGCCAGACATGTAGCCTTTACTGTGTAGTTGCTAAACCTTGCTTTCACGGATTGGAACGTGTATGTGCCGGTCATTTTAACTCCGCCAGCCATGACTTACACAAGAGTTCCATACATGGTGTGTGGTTCCAATTTTGTATGCTGTTGCATCAAGGTAGCACAAGGTGGGTTTCTGTTCGCAGCCATTTATGACGCTCTCAGTACAGGGCTAACTTTGACGAGGTGCTGTCTTAGAAGAATTTGTAGCAGGGTGATTGTTGCAGATGAGAACTGAATTGAATGTAAATTGGCGTTTGTGAATTTTTTCCCGCAATGGAAAGGGCCCATAACAGAACATGACAGGCAGCAGTTGCAGTCCTGTGGGGACGTGATTGTATTTTGTGCAGGAATCCTGTATGGAAGTTTTGTAGCTGCTGTAAATGTCCGTGATTCATAACAAGAGTTTCCAGCCCGAATAACAGGCGAGGTAGTACATATGATTAGTATATAATATATGATTCGTTAAATTTAGATAATTAGTACCGTGCAGCCCCGTCTTCATCAACATGAAGTGTATATCTCGCAAGACTGAGTATTTCCTGGACGTTTATTTGCGACTGCTCACGCTGACGTCATGATTCCTAGGTGTACAGTTTGATCAAGGACGGGTATCTGATAAGATTCCATTTTGAAATTTAGGTTTTCTTCATTTTCTAAGCAGTAGCATTCTTTCTGATCATTTTACTCTTTGTTGGATGAATATTAAAGTGGTGTTAAGTTGCATAGCTATGTGCAACATTTGCCATTATCTGTAATTCGGTCGGATCTTTAGATATCAAAGAGTGCATCATCAGAAATCTTAAGACAGCCAGCATATGTTATTTCTATGGACAGTCCAATGCTGTTTTTCTCAAGGTGTATGAGAACATCATTAATGTATAACTGGTAGAGCCGAGTAGATAATATTCATCCTTGTCGAATGCCATGGTTGATCTGCAGTGATTCGCCAAGACCATCTTTCCGTTTGACTTTTGACGACAAATCTTGATACATATTATCTACTACAGACCAGTAGGTGGGATTGATACCTTGTTGGGATAGCTTGTCGATAAGGAGTGTGATTTACTACATCGAAGGCTTTCTCTCTTGTCAAGTGTAACGAGGCATAGTTTGTCTTTTGGCAATGTGCTGACAACGGATGCTTCACAAATCAAGTGTGGCCATTGAGGGTGACAGATCTTTCATGAAACCGTACTGAGGTGAAGATTTACTTATCAACATGGTGCCATTCAGTCTGGCAAGCATTAGATATTCGAACACACTCCCTAAGATTGAGGTCACTGTCATAGCCCTATAGTTTGAAATCTTGGCTTTGTCCATGCCTTTCTTGCGAAGATGAGTAATAATTCCTGTTCTAAATAGCTCTGGGATAGAGCTCAGCAAATATTTGGTTATAGCCTTCATTTAGGAGGGGTATGATTACACCTCCTGCTATTTGGATATGCTCAGCTGATAGGTGATATTCATCGCAAGCTTTGCCAGTATTCAGATAGCAAAGAGCGTAGTTTTGACCCAAGCTTTGCCCATATTCAGATGGCTAATTGCTGTTTTGATGTCCAGTTCTGTAAATGGAGGGGTTTCAGCCATAGGCAGCAATAGCACCCCGTCAAATTAGTTTCAAAATATTCAACAGCTTACATGCATAGTTTTCTGGAAATTGATAGTCAGGGAGTTCAGAGATCGATCGATCGATCCCAAACAGGGACGTGGTGTGGGTGGAGCTAGGCTTGAGATGGACGGTGCATAGCTAAAACTGGAAAGGTCCACTGACTATAGAAGTCCTCTCTTTCCCATGCACACTCTATTCTACCCTATTTAGACTGACTTTTCTGCCCGTTTTAGTTCAAGAAATATGGCCGAGTTTCCTCACTGACTCATGTATCAACAGAACTCACTGACAGATTCTAGATAATCTTACAGGCTTAGCTCACATAAGCCATTTGCATGTATTGTGAACATGGTTAGATCATGTTAGAAAACTTATCAGAACTTTAAACCTACAATTTATAGGTAGCTATATATGATATATCTCTAATTGGATATGTCATCACACATTACACCTACACCCGATCTTCTAATTGCGGTCTTAAGAGTAGTCTCTAAGGTCGAGATGCAGTGTGGAATTATTTAAAGACGAGTTATGGACACATGGGGAATTGCTATATACAACAGAATGCTTTTATCTAAGTGGTGTTAGCGATTGCCAATTTAGAGATATGACGTATAGATACATGTGTGTAATATTTAGTATATACCAGCGAATGTCTTTAAATGGGTGACCGCTGACACCCATTTAGAGATATGAGGTATGTATACATGTCGAATATATGTATATACCAGCGACAGCGGGTCTCTAGATAGGTGTTTAAACCATGTCACTTCAATGTGTTAGCTGAATGATTATAGTCATTTATGTACCCTGGGTTATATTAGCCGATGCAATGGTGATTGAAGATGATGGTGGGAGTCGCAGATTGCGGAACGGTGGCTCTCAGAGGGAGGTTGTACCATTTTGATTCCAGACTGCTGCTGCTACTACTAGTACATCATCAATGACAGGCTTCATAGAACTAATACTTGACAATTATAAAGAAAACCCCAAGGGATATAAGTAAACTGATGGATGCTCCCCCGAAGGCAAACTCCACAGGGAAACTTGAAACTATGGCCCAGACAGATTCTATGTAATGTTCAGTAAACCATGAAAGGTAAGTCACGCTGACCTACCTTTCATATGCAACACACATTCACCATATAATGCATCCATATACCAAGTTTAGTTCACGTACACCAACAACTCTAAACTAAAACCTGTCCCGGACACATACAAAGTTTCATGATAATACATATATGTTTTTAAACTATGGCCCAGACAAACTAGTAGACTAATGTTCAGTGAACCATGAAAAGTAGGTCATATCTAGGTCATGCTGACCTACTTTTCATACACTTCATCTACATACCAAGTTTCATGATCATGCATCTAAGTCTTGAAACTATGGCCCGGACAAACTTGTAGAGGGCAAATGGACGAATGGATGGAGAGGACAAAGCGGCGATTATATGCTTCCCCAAAAATTCTGTGGAGCATAAAAACTACTACTACCCAAGTCTCTTGTTTTTTTATGTGGCTTAGTATATCCTGGTGTAGTGTTTGTGAGGTTCAGGTGATACAATGTTCAGGAGAGGTAGATGATGTGAGATTCAGAAGTAGGCGAGCTTCAATGATGTAGGTGGTATGATGTTCAGCAGAGTTAGATGGTGTGACATGCAAGAGTGTAGAGTTTCAGTTTAGTAGAGGTTGGCCATATGTGGACAGTGAAACTCAGCAGAGGGATATAGTGTGCTGGTCCGTAGAGGGAGACTATGAGGTTCAGCCTTGAGGTAGATGGTGTGAGGTTCAATTCAGCCTTGAGGTAGGTGGTGGGAGGTTCAGCCTTGAGGTAGGTTCAGGCTTAACGTACATGGCGGGAGGTTCAGCCTTGCCCTAGGTAGTTTGAGCAGTGTTTATATTTATATTTCTGAAAACGTCATGGTCTGTAGATTCATTTTATGCAAAGTAGTATAGAGGGCCTGGTGTTTCCATTTAAATATGCGGAGGTAGGTGGTGGGAACTTAAGCATGTGGAGGTAGGTGGTGGAGGTTCAGCATTGAGGTAAATGTTAGGATGTTCAGCATGAGGTAGGTGGTCAGAGGTTCAGCATGAGGTAGGTGTTAGGAGGTTCAGCATGAGGTCGGTGTTAGGAGGTTCAGCATGAGGTAGGTGCTAGGAGGTTCAGCACGAGGTAGGTGTTGGGAGGTTCAGCACGAGGTAGGTGTTAGGAGGTTCAGCATGAGGTAGGTGGTCGGAGGTTCAGCATGAGGTAGGTGTTAGGAGGTTCAGCACGAGGTAGGTGGTCGGAGGTTCAGCATGAGGTAGGTGGTCGGAGGTTCAGCATGAGGTAGGTGTTAGGAGGTTCAGCACGAGGTAGGTGGTCGGAGGTTCCGCATGAGGTAGGTGTTAGGAGGTTCAGCACGAGGTAGGTAGTCGGAGGTTCAGCATGAGGTCGGAGGTTCAGCACGAGGTAGGTGTTAGGAGAGGTTCAGCACGAGGTAGGTGATGGGAGGTTCAGTCTTGAGGTAGGTAATGGGAGGTTCAGCACTGAGGTAGGTGTTAGGAGAGGTTCAGCACGAGGTAGGTGATGGGAGGTTCAGCACGAGGTAGGTGTTAGGAGGTTCAGTCTTGAGGTAGGTAATGGGAAGTTCAGCACTGAGGTAGGTGATGGGAAGTTCAGCCTAGAGGTAGGGAGTGAAAGGTTCAATATTGAGGTTGGTGGTGGGAGGTTAAGCTTTGTGGTCGGTCACTGTGGTGAATGTAGACTAATGTGAATGAAACAGATTTTAACAGAAAACAAACTGAAACCATGCATTATAGATATTTATTTGAATATAAGCTCGATTAAAAAATAAATGAATCTTTGTATATCATTTGATCGTAAGTAATGATAAATGGTACACGTTTAATTTTCTGGAAATCAACCAATTTCATTATAAACTCAATGTGGTGCGTGTGTTGTAAGAAACATTTTCATTTGTTTATTCGCTTAATTCTTTAACTGTCTCCCTGATGCAAACAAGCAGACAATAATTTCAATAGGCAATAACTCTGGACTGAGCCACCAACAACCGTCAGTCAAATTGTTTTCAAAATATTCATCCAGTTCAGAGTTATAAACCCAGGAACATGTTTGTACAACTTCTGGACTCAGATGGTTAATAGCTAAGACAGACAAAACCTGTTTTTGCGGTGGTCTTGAGAAGCATCCATTAGCTGGCCAAGAAGACTATTTTTGAAGACTTACCGCTGGAATGACCTATGCAATTATTGAGTGAGCAATTCTAGTGGTAAATTTTCACAAATCGCCTTCTCTTGGCCTGCAAATGGACACTTCCTAAAGGGCAACACAAAAAGAGAAAGATTAAAGCATGATCCCTGTCAAATATACTTAAAATAGGCCCAGTGGTGCTTGAAGAGTCGTTTAAAGAAAAAGTTGATGGCTGAATGCCATAAGCTCATTTGACCTTTCAGGCCAGGTGAGCTAATAATCATATTTCTATATTAAGATATTTTCTTAACAAAATCGATGTGTGGTAGATTAACAGTTAATACATCAATCAATAACAGCAGTGATAAATGTTTGGTTACATGAAATCATATTTTTTTAAATCATTCAACTTATATATAACAATAACAAGGTGTTTCATATTGTCATGGTTCCTCATTGAGCTTAAACTAGGGTTACACCATATCACCCTAGGCTTGTATTGCTTTATATTTTGCATAGCAATCATGAAATACCAATATACTGTAAGTCTCATAGTGTGGAAGAAGTACTGGTTAGTTGGGTAGCGCGTAGTCATTGATAAGTGCCAATGAAAATCACCATCAAACTGGTAAATATTTCAAAATTAATTTGATTGGGTTTGCTGCCTTAGTCAGCACCCACATTCAGTCAAAGTAATTTCAATATAATCAACATGTCACCGCCGTAAATTGCTCATGATTTTCCTTTTTCAAATTGGTATCGCAAAAATAAATCACAATTTTTTCACCAAGACTTAGTTTAAACATTTCATTTCATCCTTGAAGCCTCAGTCTGTGAATTTCCCCGCAACTACACAGGTAAGCTGTGGAATATTTAGAAAATATTTACACAGGAAACTTATGCAGCAGTGACTTGTTAAAGTATTTTCAAAATAATTTTTTCTTTTCTTTTTTCTTGGTTTTCAGGTAGACTGGCTCGCAATCCAAATAGAAAAGTTGGTGTGGCCTTAGTGAGCAGCAGGAAAATAGTTATTTCTGAATATGACAGCATAGGCATAGAACTTATAAAATTTATATTGAGACTCAAGTTTGAACAATGTCCAGTAATTACACACATTCATTATTCCATATATATATATATATATATATATATATATATATATATATATATATATATATATATATATATATATATATATATATATAATATAAAGCAAGCCTAGTAATGAATGAAAATAGAAGTGAGAAAAAATAGTTTATAATACACAATTTTGGAAATACAATACAATCAAACCTGCTTGAGCAACCATCACCTTTTTGGGTCAATAACATGGTGGTTCCTTAAAACTGTGGTCTCTCGACCACATGTATTTACCCTTTAATCCTTGAATTTATTCCAAAAAAATTCCATTTTCTCATAGAAAATGTCCATTTGCAGACCAAGAGAAGAGCATTTTTGAAAATTTACCACTGGAATGACTGGCTCGGTTATCGAGCCAGTCATTCCAGTGCTAAATTTTCAAAAATACTCCTTCTCGTGGTCTGCAAATGGGCATTTCTCAAGACCACTGCAGAAGCCGTTTTTGCCTGATATGAGGGTTAAGAAACCCCATATTCTGGTTCCAAAGGAAACATCCTCCTGTATGTTACATCTCTTGAGATTTTCCTATAGTGGCCACTTGTTTGTGCCCCATAAGGTAGTCCATAAAGACAGGTTATAAGTATATAATTTCCAATCTACGCGATATTCTGCTTGGGCAGACACAATAACAAAAACATTAAAGAGACATTCGCTGATAGATATAAATAAATTTTGGAAAATTGTATTTTATTTTAGTAATGTAATGGTGTCAATGGATTGTTAGCGCATACAAATTTTTATACAGAATTTCTAGACCAGTCACCCATATTTGTTATTATTTGTTATTTTTCTGTAAACTTTAGTGGTCATCCTTGTTTCTTCGCATGAGAAATTATTTTAAATACAAAGCATTCCTATTGGAAAGAACTTAACGGTCTCGTTGCTGCAAGCCACCAGACAATAATTCCAATGAGCAATAACTCTGGCCCTGATAAATATTTTGCAAACAATCTGACCGAAAGTGGTTGGTGACTTAGCCACCAACAACTTTCAGTCAAATTGCTTTCAAAATATTTAGCAGGTTCAGAGATATAACCCCTGGAATGTTGTCTGCAAAAACTCAGCAGGCAGAACGTTAAAACAATCTTAAATATGCAGACAGTTGAGCAATTTCAGACAAAATACTGGCGCCACAAGCTCTACAATTCTCGTTGCTTGCAAAAGTTCACAGGACTCAAGTCCAGAGGGAACAACACGTAAAACCAGAAATGTGGCTGCAATGCAACCATGAAGCTCGACGTTACAACTTTGCAACGAACTACGAAGTTTGACCTCAAACTAAATATAAGTTACACTTATCAATGACCATGACCTTTGATCTTTTGACCCCGAAGTAATTGTCTCATCCCCTCTCATTAGCGAGTGTCCAAGTTTAGGTGCAGCTTGATTAACACAACAATATATGATATCAACTGCTAAGGTGAAGTAAAAGCAAAATGTTGTCATTATCACACTGACCGTGACCTTTTGATGCCAAGGTGAGCGTGTCATGCCATCTCATTATAAGGAAGGATGTGTCCTGTATGCGTAACCAAACATGAGATATAAACTGCTAAGTTGAGCTAAATGCAAATTGGATGCCGCCGACGACACCACCACCGCTGAACGACGTGCAGGGTATCAATCGCTCGTTTTACTTGTAACGTCGAGCTAAAAATTAAATGTAATTGTAAGCGAACATTCTGCTGTTCTCTGTGAAACGGGGGTGAATTCTACCATCAAATTTGTTTTTACGCTTTTAATATTTTTGGAATTTCAAATTTGCACCTTCTCGACTATTGAGTGTCCACATATATAAGAACCGAAAAGCAAATACTAGTATTAACCCACTAAAGCCAGTTTATACACATAAGGGCATCCTTAAATAATAGTTTGGTTGTCCTCTCCAGACCAAGCATAGAAAAAAACCTGCCGACTCAAAATCTTTTTCTTTTGGTAGTTTCTTGTCAAGAATTATTTTTATTTTCCGATGTCCGTTGGGAGCCCTTTCATCTAAATGGACGAATATAACCTTTATAAACTGTTTGCTAAATACAGATTCTGTTTCAAGTTCAAATAAAAACCTTCAAGTTTGTGTAATGTTATAATTCAGCACTGTAGGCCTGCCCAAATTGCGCAAACGATGGCGCGTTAAGGACAGAAAAGTCACGTCATCAAATTTGTTGAAAATTTCCGAGTGGGTCAGTCGTACAAAAATCATGATTTTCACAACAAAATCAGATAATCCTTCCTCCATATTGAAGGGTGAAACAATGAATTTGATCATTCTCAATTTAAATCAGGGCACAACAAAGGTCAATTCGGCAATAATATGCATTTACGAGTGTTGAAAGGTAGCCGAGTGTTGAAAGGTAGCCGACAAACAAAAAATGTTGTCACGTAGCGGGTTAAGAAAAATAGGAGGGTGTGTCGTGAAACAGCCAATCAGTGAATGGCTCGTCTCCACTTTGTATAGAACAATGAATACTCATTACCACAGAATATTATTATGACCAAAATGGATGCCATGAAAGAATTTCGATCATCATTTCCCCAGGACATTACCCATTAATTGTCGGTAAATCTTGCAAAATGACTGAATTTGGTTGCTAACATAAACATATAATAAGCGAGGCGATAATACGTTTGCTAAAAACTGATATGGTGAGATAATTGCGATGTAAGTAGTGCCCTATCAGAGACTAGTTCCCTATCCGCCTGTATGCACTAATACGGCATTCGGTTATTTTCCCATTCGCTATGTCATTACTGTTATGTAAACGAACAAAGACGAGTTGCTTTATAAGACTTCCATGCTCATATACTAAAATGGATGCCACCAAAGAAATTCGATCATCATCTCCTCCGGGACAACACCAGTCATTTCAGTGGTTAATTTTCAAAAATAGTCTCTTGACCTGCAAATGTATATTCAATAAGTGAATATTTTGCTCTTGACAAATTTGACCATTAAAGTGTTACATTTTTGGGTTATGCAAATTTTCAATTTGGACAGGCCTGTCCAGGTAAAAAAGAAAAAATTTCCTGACCTACTGACCATACTCCAACCACCAGGGACGGGAGAGGGCAAACAAAAAATTGTTTAATCATTGACCTAATTCTGTATAGAAAATTTATAAATTTATCAGCGACTATATCTTTAACTAAACATTTACAAGATTAAATGGAAAATAACATTTAAAGTATCTTTAAGTAAACATTTACAGAAGTAAAAAGAAAAACATCATTGAAACCCAATATTATAACAATATAACCATATTTAAGTGTAGCAAGAATGCGTCATTAAGCCCTAAACCGGCCCTGTTACAGTCTTGGTAGGGTTAATATGAAACCTGCGGCGCTCAGTGTCTTCCACTGTAAGAAGCTGGAGGGGTAGGTAATGGTGGAAACACAGGCATAGGCTCAAACAATACGTTTGACCGACAATGTGAGAAAGATCCAAGTCCATAGAATGCGCCACCGCATCCCTCTAAATTGTTGGGGAAATTTAGATGTTTTAACTGGTTGTTAAAATGAGGTCCTTCTCTGCTATGGTGGTCTGTATGACCTGCAGTCTTGTGTGTAGGATCCTAAGCTACAGCTATAGCTTAGCCAGTGTGTGTGTGTGTGTGTGTGGGTGGGTGGGTGTGTGTGTGTGTGTGTGTGTGTGTGTGTGTGTGTGTGTGTGTGTGTGTGTGTGTGTGTGTGTGTGTGTGTGTGGTGTGTGCGTGCCTAAGGCAGCAACGGCTTCCAGTTAAATTAATTTCAAAATATTCAACGCGCAATGGCTTCCAGTTAAATTAATTTCAAAATATTCAAGTATTTTTGTCTGGTTGCCTTGAAAATGAGATATGGGGAATTCATCTTTGAAAGGGTTAAGTGTCAACTATGTCATCCAATGCGACCAATCAGCGCGTTGCGTGTTATATCATTAAATGGATTAAATAGGCTACGCGCGTGACGAGATGCTTTGAATGGCGATTTCTTTAATCGCAAATAACGTAATGAGTTGATGCAATAAAAAAGTTTTGTTGCCTTTTCAAGAAGTCCATTGATACTAGGAATGTTAGGATCCATCTAGAGGGTCAGAAGTGGTGATATTATAACATAACAAATAATTATATAAGATATACATTGTCAAAGTACAATTGAACTACCCGCACATATGCGGTGGCGTGCTATCGGGACTTAGAAATTCTTACGCATTGGCCAGACGATTGTGGTGTATTCATAGTACAGTGGGCCAGATTTCTGCATTAATCTTCCGCAACCTTGCTTTCGGAGTGCAGACCAGGTTAATCTTAACCCCCCTCTTGACAGTGGTGGGTGGTAATGAGGATGGCCTGTGTTTGTACACGACCGATCACATTCTTGCTACATAATGCATTAAAAACAAATTTCTTTACACTTGTCAATTTCTTTCTGTACTCCTTTAGTCATACCATGTACAGCATTGCATAGAGATTGATTCTTCACTGTCAAATCATCAAGGGCTTTGTTTTTTAAAGTCACTTCTTGTTCAAGCTCAGCGATTCTCTGTGAAAAAAGAGATAGTTTGATCAATATTTCATACAAATTGTTTTGTAATTTCTGGACATACTATTATGTACATAATAAGTTAATATCTTTCCAAAACAAAAACAGATACATATTAAGACAATTTTGAAAATACAATGTAAGAAATCTTCTATTGAATATCTTGAACACAATTGGATTGGATGACATTGCTCGCAGCGATGTCCTCCAATCCAGTTATCTTCAAAATATTCAACAGTATGTTTTATTTAGTTTTGGAAACATGTTTAAGTTATTTCCGAGCCGGAAATACAAATTGTGTGCTAATTTCTGGCCATAAGAGTTTAATCTATTAAAGATCTGGTGGAACAAAGGGTACCACATGGATCTTCAATTTTAACAATTTGAATCCTGAGTTTTAATTGATAGCATTTCATGTAACCCCAAGACTCAAAAAGCCAATATTTCGGCCTCAGTCACTAAGTTTATAACACAAAAGCATGACAAAATGGCCTGCATATACATATGTGTATATATACACATAGGTACTTGCAGGGCTGAATTTTCATACTTTCAGGTTATTGCACTTGTAGGGACAGTGGTTTTGACGTTTTAAAATTTGCCATTTTCCTATTAAAAAAGATTACTGATTCTGTTCACTTCCGTTTTGCAATTTTACATCTTCCTAGCTGCTTGTTCGCTTAAAGATACATTCGCTGATAGACACTATACATTTTATCTACAGAATTATGTGTATAAACTGCTTCTAGTGGGTCAATACTAGCATTTGATCTTCAATTCTTATATCTGTGGGCATTCGATAGCCAAAAACATACAAATTAGAAATTCCCAAAATATTAAATACACGTAAAACAAAATTTAACCACCATTTCACATAGAACTCCAGAGTGAGTGTTCACTTACAATTACTATTGTGATTCATTGACCCAGCATATGTTCATTATAAGTGATATATTGTCGTTTTTGTCAGTTGTTTTTTGTGAAGCGTACCTATAATTTTTTTAGATTTGCATCCACTTTAAGTCTTGAAATTTTGTGAACGATGTATAGAACGTGGCGCCAATATTTCGTCTGAAATTGCCAAATGGTCTAGACATATTTAAGATTGTTTTAAGTTCTTTCCAAATGGAATGTTTCGTATTTAAAATAATTTCTCCTGCGAAGAAACTGTGGCACACACTAATGTTTACAGAAAAATAACAAATGATAGTATGTAGTAACAAAGTAATGAGACCATGACATTACCAAAATAAAAAAGAATTTTCCAATATTTATTTATATCTATCAGCGAATATCTCATTAATGTTCAAATTCAATAAAAATGTCAAATTTGTGTTGTGCATTGTTTTATTAATATGCCTAAAAGAAACATTAGGGTGGCAAAGATATGGGCGGATAATAATTTATAATTTTACCCTTCAGCTTTTTAATTAATTACCATTTGAATGTTTCAATTTACAACAATATGATCCTTCTAGACAAATTTGGTTGTGAAAGTGGTCAAGGGTTTAAGGAGAAAAAGCGATTTGAGAATTTCAGGTTAATTTTTCATAAAATCTAATATTTTCAAGATCAAAATACTGAATAGATGTTCTAGAGCTCATCAGCATAGGATACTCTCAAATCGCTTTTTCTCCTTAAACCCTTGACCACTTTCACAACCAAATTTGTCTAGAAGGATCATATTGTTGTAGGCTCTAGTTTGGGTGAAAATCTTAGAATTTTTTTCATTTCGCAGAAGATATTTAAGGCGCTAGTACTCATCCTTAATCAATAGTCTGAATTACCCCTTGGTGATATTCTCTGGAAATACGATTCAAATTTGTTTGAAATCTGTCAAGTTGGTAAGAAGTGATTTGACAATTTCCGATAAGTTTTCCATAAGATCTAAGATTTTCACCTCAAAATTTCTAGAGCCTACCACCATATCATCGTTCTAGTCAAATCTGGTTGAAATCGGCTAAGGGGAAGAAGCGGTTTCACTATTTCAAGTAAATTTTTCATATAATCTTTTCACCCAAAAATGCGATGAATCCAAATTCTGAATGGGAGTTCTAGAGCCTATCACTATAGGATACTTGCAGCCCAATTTGGTTGAAATAGGTCAAAATGTTAAGAAATTTGACAATTTCCAGGAAATTTTCTACACAAAAATGTGACGAATCAAAATTCTGAATTGATGTTCTAGAGCCTATCACTATAGGATGCTTTGAGCACAATTTGGTTAAAATCAGTCAAAATCGTAAGAAGAAACAATTTGACAATTTCACAAGATTTTCACCCAAAAAGTTGACAAATCAAAATTCTAAATGGAAACTCTGGAGCCAAGCATGATAGGATCCTTTGACCCAGATTTGGTTAAGATCAGGCTATTGCTTAAGGAGTGGTGTTTTCAAAGAAAAGGTTGATGTACGAACAACAGACGGACGACGAATGGTCGGCATGGCATAAGCTCACTTGACCTTTCAGGCCAGATGAGCTAATAATCAAGCCGGACAGAACCAGCCTCTACAGTACTGGTCTTTAGGAATTTCCATTTGCATGCTAAGACAAGACAATTTTTGAAAATTTATCACAGGAATGACTGACTTGATAAGAGTCAGTCATTCCAGTGGTAGGTTTTCAAAATTAGGCTTGGCCTACAAATGGACATTCACTAAGCAAATATTGTAATTTTCCTGACTAATCTTAATCCTTATAGGACTAAAGGTTATTTCCGATTAGGATTCTGGTTCAGTTTAGGGCTAAGAAGGCCTATTCACTGAGCCAGGTAACTAGCTCCATGTAAATTCTCTTTTCATTGCCATTTAATCCATTAACACTCATATCAGCCAAAAACGGCTTCTGAAGTGGTCTAGAGAAATGTCCATTTGCAGACCAACAGAAAACTATTTTAGAAAATTTACCACAGGAATGACTGGCTCGATAACCGAGCCAGTCATTCAAGTGCTAAATTTTCAAAAAGAGTTTTCTCTTGGTCTGCAAATGGACATTTTTTATGAGGAATTTGAAATTTTCTTGAACAAGTTCGAGGGTTAGTGTTTAATAAATATCTTGCCTGAATGATTATCTTGGAATTGAGATTCTACATCCTTTTTCAAAATATTCAGCAGAACACCAGCTAATATAAATGGAGGAATCCAGTTTTAGCTATGCCCTGCCCATCTCTAGCTAAGCTACATCCACGCTCTACCCGTGTTGGGATCAATCGAATCCCTGCACTCTCTGAATCTCAATTTCCAGAAAACTATAAGCAAGAGGGTGAATATCTTATTTGACTGGCAGCAACAGCACCCAGTTATATTAATTTCGAAATATTCAACAAAATGTTTATTAAATAATAAAGACATACAATTCGTACAGCTCAACTGACTATTATGATGGACTGAATCGCATCATTCCATGATGCAATTGATTATGACATCAGCCTACATGTGATGTTGTTGGTTATGACGTCATATGATTGATCGATAAACTAGATTTCTCTATTATTTTACCTGTCTCTGGGATTATAATGTTCGTATATAAACCTCAAACAATGGAGGGATCTGATCTGTCACTCGGGTACCTGCAGGCCTGGAAATAACTTTTTCAACAGTGTCCAACACGTAGTCAGGCACAAGCTACTTAGTACCGGACATCCAGAATTTGCTGCCTGCCAACACTATTCTACTTCAGTGTTCTTTACTTGAACTTATTAGAAACATGTCAAAAAACAACTAAACATGTGTCATAACGATCACGATACACCTTAGGTAGATGAATATTTTATGGCTTTATCAACACCTGTATGCACACTCTTTTGTTGCACACTGTTTAAATCTATACCTGACAAAATTTCAGGAACTAGCAGGATTGTGCCTGACATTTGATAGTTTGGTGCCTGACAATGTCCTTGACAGGCGCCTTATTTCCAGGCTTGACCTGATTTCATAATCAAAATATGTCAATTATTAGTTTCCCTCATAATAAAAAAGTGTATGTGCATCCACTTTAACTCTTGAAATTTTGTGAACGATGTATAGAACGTGGCGCCAATATTTCGTCTGAAATTGCCAAATGGGCTAGACATATTTAAGATTGTTTTAAGTTCTTTCCAAATGGAATGTTTCGCATTTAAAATAATTTCTCCTGCGAAGAAACCGTGGCACACACTAATGTTTACAGAAAAATAACAAATGATAGTATGTAGTAACAAAGTAATGAGACCATGACATTGAAACGAGTGGCGCAATTTTGACAGTAATAGTGTGAAATGCTTGTCTTTGATGAATATACAATTTAATAAACATTCTGTTTAATATTTTGAAACTAATTTGAGCTGCCATGTAGGCAGCAACAGCTCCCAGTTAAATTAGTTTCAAAATTTTCAACAGCCATACCCGTATAGTTACTGTATGTCGCTTAATTGTAGCCTATGCTCTAATAGTAGCCCACCCCTAACTTTGACATATGAGCGCCAATGATTTCTTAGCAGTTTCAAAACGGCAAAACTCAGCAGATTGTATAGGAAAATAATTTTTAAGAGCAAATTTGAAAGAATAGCGTGTATAATAATAACAATTGTGTCACACAGGGTGTGTCTACTTAAGACCGATCTCTGCCCTGATACATTTCCGGCCCCTCTAAAAGTCAATACAGGCCTCGGATTTGTAAATCTCGACCACCTATTAGATTAATACTAATAGTAGGCCACGTATGTTCAAGATATAATAAAGTTTATTCCACACTTTCAGTTGTCCAAATGCGCGTAAAACAGTCTTGGCGTGATTAAATACCTTCCTTATAAATATATTTTAAGACCAAATTTATGTATCAAACAAGCACGGGATAAAATGCGCATCAATTTTGTAATGCTGATCAACATTAAATGATCCAAATTGAATTATTACGAACGACGATATAGCCGGCTTCTTAAGTTGGCGAGCCAGCGGCTCTTTTGCGATGGGAGGCGGCGTGTTCTCGCGAGATACTATACGTTAACGGGAGTTTATTAAACGGGTACCCATTATTCAGATCAGTTTTATACTCAGCTCCTATTTATTGCGCAATGATAATATATAGAAATTCCCGAGTTCCGAGTCCCCGATTCAAGAATATTTATATCCGAGTACTCGCTCTAAAATAAAATCTTCAATTGGAGGCGAATCACGTGATTTGTATTTTTTCACGACGCCATTTTATATCAAACTGTGGATTAATTTTGATGTAATAAACGACCTTTATTAAAGGATACGCAATATTTAGGCGCTCAAATCAAATAATTTCACTTCCCCGGTGAAGTTTTGAGGTATACATTAAACATAGACGTAAGCGGTGGGAATTTTTACGGGAAAAAATGCGTTGAATTTCCGTGGTATCAGTTTTGGAAAACTTTTTTGGGAAAACTCTAATATAAGCCCACCCCCTTTCTCAGAGATGTTGGGTTGGAAATTGAACACCTCTTGTCCTAATAGAGGCCTAGGCTTCAATTAAGCGAAATACAGTACCTTGAAATCGATATTCTGGGAATTCAGGGTTCAATGCGTTAAAATCTATTGCACCACATGTACAAAGTGGGTGGAGCTTAGATAGAAATGGGCGGAGTCTAATTAGAAATGGATCATTGAATTAATAACCTCAGCGCTATATATACCTTATCCTTAGAGTAGAACAATTTACTTTGCAGCAGATCCAAAGCGGAGGGTCGGAGGCTCATATCTGGGTCGGTCAAATGCAACACTAAGTCAGCCTGGATTAATAACATCATTTATATTTAGAAACACAATGTGCACAGCATCAATACTCTGACACTTGAAGAAATTCATGTGTCTCAATTTTAAAACAACTATACAGGAAAGCTGCTGAACAGTTTGAAACTAATTTGACTGGAATCTTTTGCTGCCACAAAGGCAGCAACAGTTCCCAGTAAAAATAATTTCAAAATATTCAACAGAATATTATTTACATAAATAATTTGCCATTTCTGATCTGTGAGTGCTACAAGGTTCAATGTAAATTATATGCTGAAGTAGTATCTTTCCCCATTGGGTCTCACATTGCAGAAAATTTGCAAGGGGGATAACTATGCTGTATGTCATCAAATCGACCACTGTTTTCATAATAGATAAATTAGATGAGTATAGGAACAGTGTGACCACGGTTTATCTGAATCTATCCAGACAATAACAAAATGCGCTGGCCATTGTTGACGACGCACAGACACAGACAGACAGACGGACGTCATATGGGGTGTGATCACTAGAGCTCAGCTGACTCTGTAATGCTCTCGCATTGGTTTCTACCAAATAATATACCTACCTGCTGATGTTTCCTAACATGTCTCCTAGCCCAAATAACACACATCAGGGTCCCACACCCAGACATGTCTAAGTACCTCCCGATGCCCTACCATGCGGTTTCTTACAACACATCCATAAAGACTTAGGTTCTGATCTCCATACAGATGCCCTCATTTTCAGAGACCTAACTGGACACCAATCTGCTCAGGATGGAGCATGATGACTTAGACTGGGAGAATTCACCTTTCCAGAGTATCCATCCATCATCTAACCTCATATGATGTCATAATCAGCTCAGCGTGTGTATGATGATGATGTCACAATCATCACGTCACAAAGCGTTTCATAGAAACCGTCATCAAATCCCAAATAGTCCGACACGTATGAATTGTATGTTTTTGTAATTCTTTGATATTTAACAAACATACTGTTGAATATTTTGAAACTAATTTGACTGGGCGCTGTCGCTGCCGTAGGCAACAACAGCACCCAGTCAAATTAGTTTCAAAATATTCAACAGCTTACCTGTGTAGTTGTTTGGAAATTGATAGTCAGGGTGTTCAGCGATCGATCGATCCCAACATGAGCGAGGTGTGGGTGGAGCTTAGCTAGAGATGGGCGGGGAATGGCTAAAACCGGAAAGGTCCATTGAAAGGCTGAACTGGAAATTTTAGACTGATTTATAGACATAAAACTTGGTCTAGGAAGTAAACACAGACCTACTCCACTAATGAACCTTTCCAGTTTTAGCTATGCCCTGCCCATCACTAGTTAAGCGCCAGCCAAGCTTTGTGCGTGTTGGAATCGATCGATCCCTGAGCGCCATGACTATCAATTTCTCGAAAACTATACAGGTAACCTGTTGAATAGTTTGAAACTAATTTGACTGAAAATATTCAACAGCATCTTTATTAAATAGTAAAGCCATACAATTCACACAACAAAGCTCAGTCCGTATTTAATTATGCATTCGTGACATACTTATCTACATCATTCATGATGTCATCCTACACATCACGTAGTTGATTATGATGTCATATGATGGATTAATAAACTGGAAAGGTCCATGACAAAGCAGTCATGTTCTGCAGACAAGGTGTGAATTTCACTCCTGCGCCTAACAGAAGCAGCGGCCACTAAGACCATTTTTCATGTTAAACGTTTCATATCGATACTTCAGATCCGTTCAAATGCAGCAACCCCCCCCAAAACACCTGTAGAGCTAGATAGAGTAAAACTCGAGGTCGGAGTAGTAATGGCTGTCTTGGATGCTCGTTATTAATTCCTCTAATCATGTGATTAAGCAAGCAATTTTCTTCACCTCTTGAGGAAAGGCTAGGAATGACAGCTGCTAAGGCCGACTTGGATGCTGCCAGCATCGATGGAGCCAAACTGCGTGAAAGCAATAGCTCACATAATCGGCTATGTCTTGAACAGTGGCTCGAAAGGATCTGTATTTTGATCCGAGCACCATTCTATTGAGTCTATAATTATATGCCATACAAGTTGCCTCCATTCTGGCAGCAGAAATGTATTTTTCTGCTGGCTCAGAAAAAACTTCCATGACTGAACATTCCGTGATAACTGTCAAGCAGTCAAATGGAACATCTCTGGGTATTCATGAAAATGCCGCCCTTTGTTCCGGAAGATCAGATTCAGTAGCTCAGGAAAGGGGACTGGTCTGTAGACATGAAGGTCTAACAGATCTGTATACCATAATCGTCTCGGCAAATCTGGAGTGATTAGAAGGACTTGGCATTCCTCCTGTTTAAGTTTCTGCAATACCTTGGGAATCTGTATCATATGCACATGCATACATCCCTACTCAACTCGATGTCAATGCGTCCACTGTGAAGGCCTGAGGATCCGGAATCAGAGACACATATCTAACCATCTTTGTGTTCTCTTTGGTTGCAAACAGATCTTTGTTGGGTTTTCCTTAATGACTGACTAGTTTATCAGCTATGGAATCCTTCAGCTGCCCAAGATTATGCACAATTCCAATGATTTCATTCCATTCATTTTGTTATCCTTTTAAATGCCCTGTCAGTATAAGGAAGCCTGGGTCCAGTATAATTAACCACAGATGAGTCTGAGACATGAACTGGTAAGTTGAGATAAATACAATTTGGCTTATTACGACGGACAATGTGCAGAGTATTAAAATAGCTCATTTTACTTCATAAAGTCGAGCTAAAGACAAAAATCTCAACGTATGGCTGGATGTATGCACATCAGGCGGGCCAGAAATTTACCTTTTCTAATGGCGATCCATATGGATCAGTACATCAAAAGATTGACACATCTCTGACATTTTGTACTGATCCGTACTGTACTGCACAGCACATAAAATTATTCACATATTCTAACTACTATTATTAGGATAACCACACTTTCAATGGTCAAGAAAACGTATATTTATGCTTAATCTGTGTCTATTTGCAGACAAATAGAATGTTAATTTTGAAATTTTACTACCGGAATGACTGGTTCGCTAACCGAGCCAGTCATTCCAGTGGCAAAACTCCAAAAATAGATTTTCGGCTGCCGTGAGAGTTTAAGACCTTATTTCCTGGGGAATTGAGAATTTACAGGTCACTGGCCATTGTAGCTGACTCATTACAATTTACTTTTAAGCAAGCAAACCTGCACTGATAAAAGCTTACCATATCTGGCCAAGCACTTTCAAACTCCGCTGGTAACAATCGCTTTTCGCAGAGATCCTCAAATTCCGTATATTTCGGCAACTCTGTTTCCCAGATAGAGAATAACTCGAATGACATTAACCCTACACTGTACATATCGCACTAAAATACAAAATTTAAATTAAATCCTAATAAACCAGGAGTTAAATCATACACAAATAAACAAAACTAATTTCAAACTAGAAAACATTGTTTGACTCAGAGGGCCCGCAATCACTGGAAATACCTTTCTCTATGGAATATGTCGCAATTTTATTCAAAGCATTATATTATTAAAAATATAAACAAATTAAAAACAAGGAAATTGACAAAGACTATGTTTTGGCATTAAAGTCCTTTTTCACCCAAAATCTTGGCGCTATAAAGCTGACTCCTCCACAAGGTTCCTATACCCATCATAAAGAAGCTACCTACTAAGTTTCATTAAATTATTTTAAGCGATTCCATATGATATGCCGTTTACAAGAATATTGACAAAAATCATGTTTTTTACATTAAAAAGCCCATTAGAATTCTATAAAAGGCACATCTGCGTATCATAACTGAGGCATATACCAAGTCTCTTAAATTATTTTAAGCGATTTTGTATGATATGGTGTTTACGAGGAAATTGACAAAAATTGTGTTTTTGCATTAAAAAGACCATTTTCAACCAAAATATTCGACCTATAAAGGTGAAATCTACAAAAGGCACATCTTCGTATCATAACAGAAGCACACACCAAGTTTTATTAAAACATCTGAACCTGTTCTGTATGAAATGCTATTTACGAGGAAATTGATAAAAATCGTGAGTTTTTGCGTTAAAAAGCCCATTTTCACTTACAATATTGGACCTATAAACGTGAATTTTCCGAAAGGCACATATCATCATGCGTATCATAACTATAATATATACACCTGTGCAAAAGTTAAGCACCAGCAAAAACAATAGAACGTAGAAACATGATGGTACAACTAGGCTGCCATACTTTTTGTCCCCGCGTTAGCTGACATAATTCCAAGTACGAAATGCACATGCATGTATGACTTCACGCCGCTTGATGTCCGTGCGTGGCGGGAAACAGCACACGTGTTCAGTTATGTAAAAGTCCAGTTTGAGGTGTAGAACATTACATACAGATTTAGGCGACAAGATTAGGAATTTTGTGTTCATGACCGTGGTTTATTTGTACAGAGAGAATTAGCTCTTGATTGTGAACTGCTATGGCAAGACGAAGGTTAAGTGATCGTGTGAAATGGCAAATCATAGGCATGCATACCACTGGTATGTCATGCAGAGAGATTGGCAGACAGCTGAACATTAACCATACTGTAATCAGTCGTTTGATTGCAAAACATGGGCAAACTAACGAGGTGAAGGACAGGCCTAGATCTGGAAGACCGAAGAAGACTACTGCCCGTGATGATCGAGCCCTAGTACGCCTTGTTAGATCTCCATTCACCAACAGCAGAGTGCTCAGCCAGCAATGGGAAACGCGCAATAGAGTGTCAATGTCTACCGTCAAAAGGAGACTGTATGCTGCTGGCATGAAAGCTAGGAGACCTGTCAGACGTCCTCTCCTCACTGCACACCACAAAGAGGAGCATCTGAGGTGGTGCAACGAAAGAAGACACTGGAACATGAGATCCTGGAGACGGGTACACTGGTCCGACGAAAGTCGGTTCCTGCTTCAGGCCACAAATGGTCGAACTCGTGTATGGAGGTCCAGACGCACGGCGTACGACCAACGTAGCATCATGGAAGAAGTTCCATTTGGTGGAGGTTCCGTTATGATATGGGGGTGCATCTCATTTGATTGTAAGCTGGATCTGTTGACTGTACCTGGAACACTAAATGGACAAAGATATCAAGATTCCATACTGGATAGAGTTGTGGTCCCTCATTTTGTAAATCATGCACCTGGAACCCACCCTATATTCATGGATGACAACGCCCGACCACATCGTGCTAGAGCTGTGCATGAATACCTCCGCCAGAATGCCATCGAAACCCTACCATGGCCAGCAAGGAGCCCTGACATGAACCCTATTGAGCATATCTGGAACATTCTGGGAAACATGGTGAGAAGGAGGGATCCTCCTGTGCAGAACCTACAGGAATTAACAGACGCACTCCATCTTGAATGGCAACGAATACCACAATGGCGTATCAGTCGGTTGGTGACCAGCATGAGACGTCGTGTCCAGGCCGTCATCCAGGCACAAGGTGGATATACCCGGTATTAATAATGAGTCTCAAACTCGTGCACAGATGTTAAACTTCGTTTTCAGACACCATTAATGACAATCTAGCCACGTGTATCAACTGTAGGGCAATAGTTGTCAGTTGTGTCAACGTAACCATATTCAGGCCTCGTTTTCAAGTTCAAACAAAAACATAGTGTTTCCCCACCATCATAATCAGCATTCCTCTAGTTGCATTATTACCTCTTGCACTAAGATGGATGGGTACATAAATGTTTATGCTATTGCTTTCTTCATAGCACATGAATATACCCTCGCATGTGCGTAAAAATAGGGTGGTGCTTAACTTTTGCACAGGTGTATATAATATAACTGAGGCATACATCAAGTTTCATTAAAATATCTGAAGTGGTTCTGTATTATATGCTGTTTACGAGATATTGTGGATGGACAGACGCGGTGGTTACTACAGGGCTTCCGCACCCCAGTGCGGGGCCTGGAAGGTGCAGGGCCTTAAGAACAACAATCTACTATCTGCCATCAACTATCTGCCTTCTTATCTTTAATGCAAATTTTGCTGAGAAGGAAACTGTTTCATGTTAATTTTTTACTTCAATAATTTTAAAATCACCCTGTAAGTGGACCAGTGTTATTGCATTAGGGCGTGTGCGTGCGTGTGTGCCTGCCTGCCTGCCCGAGTATGTCCGCGCATGCATGTTCAGAGCTGTATCTCAAAAACTACCAATCATCTTTGGCTCAAATTTTAAGACAAAAAGGATCTTACTATGACAGAGGATACCCAGATTGTGGACACGATCCGGAAAACCCTGGATCCAGATCAGATAAAATTGTGGATCTAGGGATATCGCAGAAACTACTGATCAAATTGGGCTTAAATTTTAACACAAGAAAGAGCTGTGCGAATGTGCAATATGATTCTACGATTTTGGCTATGAACCTGAAAATCCAGAAAAAACTAAAAAAGACCAGATTTACAACAAGAGGCCCAAGGGCCTGTATCGCTCACCTGGACCATAAGCATCTAAACTAGACTGGTCATTAACAATAAGTAGAACTCTAATGAGTTGAGCAGATTTGTAACAAGAAAACAGAGGCCATGTTTCTTTATGTATCAACTTCTCTTGAACAAACTTTAATGGCCCTTAGTCTCTAATCATATCTCCCAAATTTCGCCCCAATCCGTTCAGCGATTCTGGAGTCATTTTCATTTGGCAAATCAAGTTCCCTTGAACAAACTTGGTTCAGCTCATGCCCTAAATGATATTTCATGATGTTTGCATCAATCCCCCAAGCAGTTTCGGCAAAGATTTTTAGACATTTAAAAAAAATCGACCAAAATCCATGATGGCCAAGGGCCAAATTGGCCGATCGCCTTCGTTTGAACAAACTTAAATCTCCATGCCGTAAGGATGTTTTCTGCCAAATATAATTGAAATCGGCCCAGTAGTTCTCGAGAAGACATTTTAAATTTCCCATTGCTTTAGTATGAGAGGTTTTTGCGGGAAAATTATACAAGATGGCCGACAACCCATTTATCCGAGATTCGAAAATTGCAAATTTGAGATCAGAATACCCAAAAACATATATAATATCAATTTCGGCCTCAAAATCCGTCAAATACAAAAATCCAATATGGCCGCCAAACATGCTACATTTTGATTGTCCCACGGTGCCAACGTTTTTTGATGGATCAACTTCCCTTGAACAAACTTTAATCGCCCGTAGTCCCCAATCATACCTCCCAAATTTTGGCTTCATCCCTTCAGCATTTCTGAATAAGTCGTTTTCGGGAAAACTAGGTCATCCAAGATGGCTGTCGAACCATTCGGTCAATCGTCTTCTTGAACAAACTTGGCTTATGTCTTTCCCTAGATGAGGTTTCATGAGTTTTGAATCGATTCCCCAAGCGGTTCCGGAGAAGATATTTAGACTCCAAAAATTTGCCAAAATCCAAGATGACCACCGACCAAATTGGCCGATCAGCTCCATTTGAACAAACTTGGATTCCTATGCCCTAAGGATGCTTCCTGCCAAATATAATTGAAATCAGCCCAGTTGTTCTTGAGAAGAAGTTATTTAAAGGAAATGTTGACGGACGGACGGACGATGGATGGACAGTCACCACGGCATAATCTCACTTGGCCTTTCGGGCCAGGTGAGCTAAAAATGGGTAGGGGAGTGCCTGGTTCCTGCAATCTGTTTACTAATTAAAAAAATTTAAACACATAGGCTGTATATCACAACACCTAGGTTTATGCCACCATTCTGAATTAGAATTGTACCTCAAAATGATTATAAGTCGACGAAAATATTCCACCTTCTTTAACTGTCTGTCTGCTGAATTTCTGCAGACTACATTTTTCATGAGGTTTACTTCTGCACCTGTTGAATAGTTAAAAAACAATTTGACCGAAAGTTGTTGGTCGCTAAGCTACCAACAACTTTCAGTCAAATTTATTTCAAAATACTCAGCAAGTCCAGAGATAAGGCCCACTGAAATTGTTGTCTGGTGGCTTGCACCTGTCAGACAGTCAAGACTAGCCAAGGAGACCAGCAATAGCAGTGAACAGAAGATAGTTAATTACTTACCTTGGGATCACATACAAAGGAGTCTATTTGTTCCGGATCAGCATATACCCTAGTACCAACACCGATTGTATGGTTCGTTGTATAACCTGAAAATATTAAATATATTATATATTCTTCAACAAGAGGCCCAAGGGGCCTGTATCACTCACCTGGAACATAGGCATTTCAACTAATAAAGGCCATTGGCTATAATTAGAACCCTTTAGAAGTTGATCAGCATTGTAACAAGAACACAGCGGCCAGGTTTCTTTACATAGAAACTTCCCTTGAACAAACTTTAATGGCCCTTAGTCCCTAATTATATCTCTCAAATTTCAGCCCGATCCTTTCAGTGGTTCTGGAGAAGTAATTTTCACGAAAACTAGGTCATCCAAGATGGCTGCCAATGTATTTGGCCAATTAGGTTCCCTTGAACAAACTTGGTTCAGCTTTTGTCTTCTTCACTCTCATGGTAGAACTCAATGGCTGATTCACACCTGATGCTGATCTTAGTGTAGATCGAGTTCAAAATGCAAGGCCTATCAGGTCTTATGCCGTATACAGTGTCTACAATGTGTACACTATTGCCATGAAACACGTGTCCACAGTTGTCCGCAATAAAACCAATTGCATCATCGCTTTGGAATTAATTACATCAGTATGACGTCATTATGGACGTTTCCCTTGTTGGCCTGGTTGTCCGCAGTTGACAACACAGTGTGTTGGCTGCAACAGCGGGGAGTTGTCCGCCTCTTTCTGTGGTTGTCTGCAGCTATCGGCGCAGTTAGGATATGCAGAATATGGGTGTTGTTTAACTAAATTATTGAAAAAAGTTTGTTTTTTTTCATTTGTATTTGCTTGTTCCCTGTGTTGTCCATTTTTATGCCATTTAAAGCGTGATATGAATTGGTGTCCCTAGGGTGAGGTGACTAGTGTACATTTATATAATGGAAAAGTTACTAACATAGGGGTGCAAGTGTGCAAAGCCCTTTTCAGTTTGATCCTCACTCATAGCGTTTCATATTTATGTTATAAGTTACTCATCAGAGGTGATCAGTTGTGCGCATGGGTGTGTGGTATTCACCATATGCAATGTGTACATGCGTGTGTGCGCTTGTACAATAGCATTCATTTATAGCATCTGATGAGATGTTGTTCTATTGAGACATCCTGTTTGCCATCTTTGATGTGTGTGTATGGGCAGATATGCTGTACTCATATTCGAGTAAGCAAACATAATGCTATTTTGTAGACATGACAGTTTGAAATCTTCGAAATAGGGCAGGGGAACTGTGAGTGGACATCTCAACATATGAATATGGTACAGCTTTTGCCTTAGATTATGTTTCATAAGTTTTGAATCGATCTGCCACGCTGTTTCGGAGAAGGTTTATAAAGCTGTTTCTAAAAATGGGCCAAATTCCAAGATGCCTACCGGCCAAATTGGCCGAATCGGCTTTGTTTGAACAAAATTGGATCTCTATGCCCTAAGGACGTTTCTTCCAAATGTACTTGAAATTGGCAGTGGTTGAATCGAGAAGACAACATTTAAAACTTTTTATTGCTTTATAGTTCAGTCAAATTATGTTTTAACTAATTGCAACAGGAAGGAAGCCACTTTTAGTTAGGGATGTTAGGGCATTATAGGGACTGTCTGGTTCAGATTCTTCCAAAAGCTGGCCCAGATGTCGCCCATACCATATTTTGATTTCTGATGGGCGCCAAGATGGGAACCCCCTGCAGCCGCATATGCCCACCACCAGGGTTAGAGGTCAATAGTAGTTAAAAACCAAAAGGGCTAAAATCATGAACAAGAGGCCCATTGGCATTTAAACCAAAATGCATTTAAATAGACATGATGGATGATTTTCAGAAAATCCAGGATGGCCACCAAATAATTGACAAATCAAGACTTGTTTAATATGTTGAAGCCTCCCGTCATAGGATCGTTCCACCCAGGTTTTGTTGAAATCGGGCTATTGATTGATGGAGTACCGTTTTTAATTTGGTCCCGTAAAACTTTCAGAAAATCAGATTGATGCCAAAACATCGACCTATTGAAATTATGAATAGATTTTCTAGAGTCTACGACAATAGGATCCTTCCAGCAAAATTTGTTTGAAATTTCCCAAGCGATTAATGAGGAGTAGCATTTAATATGAATTCCCATTGTCAGAAAATCCAAGCTGGCCACTATCAAAATCACGCCGTCAAAATTCTGTATACATGTTCTGAAGCGTACCGGCCTAGGGGTCGTCTAGCTGAGTTTGGTTGAAATCGGCCCAGCAGTTAATGAGGAGTAGGCTTTTAACTGATTTCCCAAAATATTCAGAAAATCCAAAATGGCTGCCGGAAAAATTGACCAATCAAATTTCTATATGCAAGTTCTAAAACCTATCGCCCTAGGCTCGTTCCAGCCAGTCCGGAGGAAATCGCCCAGTTAATTAGCAGATGATTTTCAGCCATTTTTCAGAAATTCAAGATGGCCACCGAAAGAATTGACCAATCAAAATTCTATATACAAGCTCTTAAAGCATAGCACTTTAGGGTCCTTCCAGCCGAGTTTGCTTGAACTCGCTCAAGCGGTTAATGAGGAGTAGCGTTTTAACTGATTTCCCAAAATTTTCAGAAAATCCAAGATGGCCACCTGAACAAGAGGCCTAAGGGCCTCTGACGCTTACTGCGCCATTAGCATTTGAAACATTTGCATTTAAATATACACGATTCTTTACATTAAACAAGATGGCCACCAGAAAAATTGACCAATCAAAATTCTGAATGGAAGTTATGGAGCCTATCACCATAGAAGACATCTAACCAAATTTGGTTGAAATATGTTAAGCACCTAAGAAGGAGTAGCATTTTGACCATTTCCGGTAGATTTTTCATAAAATTGATCAAACAAAATTCTGAAAAAGCGTCTTGAGGGTACCACCATAGGATCCTTTCAGCCAAATTTGGTTGAAATCGGTCAAGCCGTTAAGAAGAAGCGATTTAATGATGGATGGATGGACGGACAGATGACGGCATAAGCTCACTTGGCCTTTCAGGCCAGGTGAGCTAAAAATGGACCAATCAAAATTCTGTAGACAAGTTCTGAAATTTACCGGCCTAGTATCCTTCCAGCCAAGTCTGGTTGAAATTTCTCAAGCAGTTAATGAGGAGTAGCATTTTAAACGATTTCTTGCCATATTTCAGAAAATCCAAGATGGTCGCCGGTAAAATTGACAAATTAAAATTCTGTATATAAGTTCTGAAGCATACTACACTGGAGTTCTTCCAACGAAGTTTGATTAAAATCAGCTCAGTGGTTATTGAGTAGGCTTTTAAGTGATTTCCAGGAATCTTCAGATAATCTAAAATGGCCACCGGAAAGATTGACCAATCAAAATTCTGTAAACAAGTTTTGAACCCTACCAACCTAGTATCCTTCCAGCCAAGTCTGGTTTAAATTGCTCAAGCAGTAAATGAGGAGTAGTTTTAAACGATTTCTCACCATTTTTTTGGAAAATTCAAGATAGCCACCGGAAAAATGGACCAATCAAAATTTTGCATACAGGTTCTGAAGGATACTAAGTTAGGATTCGTTCATCCAAGTTTGATTGAAATCGGCCCAGAGGTTATCGAGTAGGCTTTTAAGTAATTTCCAGAAATTTTCAGAAAATCCAAGATGGCCGCCGGAAAAATTGACCAATCAAAATTCTGTATACAATTTCTGAATCATACCAGCGTACTATCCTCTCAGCTAAGCCTGGTTGAAATTGTCCAAGTAATTAACGAGGAGTAGCATTTTAAACGATTTTAAACAATCTTTCGGAAAAATCAAAATGGACACCGAAAAAATTGACCAATCAAAATTCGGTATACATGTTCTGAAGCTTAACCCCATAGGGTCCTTCCAGCCGAATTAGGTTGAAATCCCCCAAGCGGTTAATGAGGAGCAGCGCTTTTAGGCAAAAGTTGACGGACGGACAGGTGATGGAGGACTGCCATGCCATAAGCTCACTTGGCCATGTGAGTTAATACCACTTTTTGGGGGGTTTTCAGGGTTGGAGAATGTCGTAGATAGCAACATCTTGCACCAAAATTGTTGAAAAATGTACACCAGCTTCTTTGATATTGACACAGTAAGAGACGTTTCTGATGGGTCATCCCAGATCCCCCCAAAATCCTTTCCCATTATCAGCTATATGTCACACAGAAACACTAAAATTGACGTGTAGAGCATCTGGGCCATTCAGGTATCACCTCGGCTGCCAACATCAAGGGTATTTACATATATCTCACAAATTGAAGGTGGCTGCTGAGCTGACCAAGATATATAGGCCTCAAATTGGTCAAGATGACGTGCTTATGTTCATGTGGCCTGGGCTGTAATGGTGCACACGTTTTGTCTAAAGACTCAGGAGCCTTTCGATGGCTCCTTCTCCTCTAAAGCCTAATGGCTCCCGTCAATGAAGAGATGGAGTTTCTTCAATGTAGTGCTCTGGGCCAATAAGCTCTTCATTGACATAAGATCTATGGCGACACTAATCTGGATGCGAGGGAGAAGACCGCATGCAACATCTAACAACTGTTCACCTACAATAATAGTAAGGGTATGCACCATGTAGTCAAAATGGCTGCAGTACGGAACAACACAGAGCGAGAAACACCCTTCCCCTGTAGCATGGTCTCAAGCGGCATGGGCATGGATGGGACGAAAATAGATTGGGATTGACAAAGAACAAGGTATCTTGGTATCATACAATCATGTCATGGAAGTGGTGCTGCGCATGCGATGTGTGCTCACCATGCTCAGGATGGGGTTTTGGTACCAACCAACTGCCATCTCAAGGGCTTCACCATCCACGATGTGTGTCTCAGGGCAGCTTCTCACTGGATGAGTTCCACAGATTTGTTTTGAGTTTGTGCAACCATCTCTCACGTGATAACCGATAACCCTGAAGTGAAGCAGGCTCACATCAAACATGACACGTCAACTCCCCAAGCTACCAAACTCTTATGTGATCCAGACCCCAGTAGAACTCACTCAACCAGATGTTTTTGCACCCAGACTCACCAACAACGAAGTGAGACCACCCATTGATATACCAAGTATCAAGGTTACCGATGAGGCATAAATGACACTGAAACAAGGTGCGTTTGCAGAGGGTAACGTCATCACCTAGTCATGGTACAACTCTTGCTAGCAGGCGATGGGTCGGTGAAGACCCCTGCCAATCCAACAACGAAGTGAGACCACCCATTGATATACCAAGTACCAAGGTTACCGATGAGGCATAAATGACACTGAAACAAGGTGCGTTTGCAGAGGGTAACGTCATCACCTAGTCATGGTACAACTCTTGCTAGCAGGCGATGGGTCGGTGAAGACCCCTGCCAAGATTGGCATCTATTCCCTCTTCCCAGACAAGGCTGCATCTGCAGACAAGGCCGCATCCGCATCTTCAATGGAGCCGATGATGCAGGACACTAAGTTCCTCAACCCGAACCAGACCAGCATTCTCTGTCTAGAACAACCACTGTATGCGATCATCAAACTTGTCCGGTTACCGATGAGGCATAAATGACACTGAAACAAGGTGCGTTTGCAGAGGGTAACGTCATCACCTAGTCATGGTACAACTCTTGCTAGCAGGCGATGGGTCGGTGAAGACCCCTGCCAAGATTGGCATCTATTCCCTCTTCCCAGACAAGGCTGCATCTGCAGACAAGGCCGCATCCGCATCTTCAATGGAGCCGATGATGCAGGACACTAAGTTCCTCAACCCGAACCAGACCAGCATTCTCTGTCTAGAACAACCACTGTATGCGATCATCAAACTTGTCCAATATGGCAATACCCTGACACATTGGGAGAAGACAAGCTGGCTGCTATGGTGGGTGTGCTGCACATCGAAGACAAGATGCATCTTATGATAAGCAAGCTCCTGCGTGCCTTGGGATGGGCACCATCCATTCTGGATATGGAGGTCCTGACATCCGGTCACACACAGTCTTCACTCAATGCGCATCACATCAAGTGCACGAGACACGCCCATCAAGTCTCTCTCATGTCACTGTACATGCTCAAGCAGACCGCCTATTCAGATTATTGTGAGAATGTAATGGCCAACATGAGTCATTCAATATGTGGAATCAATGTTCCCAAATTGTACACCAGTTCAACTTCTGGTCAGCCATAATCTAGCTGGACCGGCTAATGACTTGGTTGTGCAGTCCCTGCAGGAGGGGGACTTCACACTACATGTGTAAGCATGTGACGTGCGGCTGGTTTCACGCTCTGGATCACAAGAACTACGCACGTTGGCTGCCAGAACATGTAACTGACATGTTAGGGCTAGCTGACAAATGCCCTGAAGTACCTGCTGAATTCATGAAGGGCAATTTTGTTGGGAAGAAATCAGCTAGAAAGTTCAGCATCATGGCCTTTGATGGTCTTGAAGCTGATCATCATAGGCTCATTCCATGTGTGGTTGAAATTGAGCCATTGATTAAGTAGTAGTAGTAGTAGTAGTAGTAGTAGTAGTAGTAGTAGTAGTAGTAGTAGTAGTAGTAGTAGTAGTAGTAGTAGTACAAAGTGATTTAAAGGCTTCTGGAAATTTTTTTGGAAGCCCAAGACGGCCATTGAAAAAATTAACCAATTAAATTCCTTTAATCAACTTCGGAAGCATATGACCATAGGATGCTTCCAGTCAGGTTTCATTGATATCTGGCCATTGGTTCAGGAGTAGTGTTTTAAAGAATTTCTGAAAATCTTTCGAAAAATCCAAGATGGCTGCTGAACCAAGAGGCCCGTGGGGCCTGTGTCGCTCACCTGGTGGGTGGTTTAGGAGTAGTCATTTAAATGAGTTTATGGACATTTTTGCAAGTCCAATATGGCCGCCAAACACTGCGGCCAAGTTTTTGAAGTAGCTCCTTCCCTTGAACAAACTTTAATGGCACTCGGTCCCTAATCATCTCACAAATTTCGGCCCAATCCGTTCTGTGGTTCTGGAGTTGTTTTGGCAAAAAATAGGTTATCCAAGATGGCCGCCAAAACCTTTGGCCAATCAAGTTTCCTTAAAAAAACTTGGTGCAGCTCTTGCCATAGATGGTATTTCATGCATTTTGAATTGATCCCCCAAGCGGTTTCGGAGATTTTTTTAGACATTTCTAAAAATCGGCCAAAATCCTAGATGGCCAGCAGCCAAATTGGCCGATCGGCTTTGTTTGAACAAACATGGACCTCTATGTCCTTAGAATGCTTCCTGCCAAATATACTTGAAATCGGTTTCAATGGTTCTTAAGAAAGCATTATAAAATTTCCCATTGCTTTAATGTGGGAGTTTTTGGCAGGAAAAACATCCAAGATGGCTGCCAAACCGTTTATCCGACAGTTTCAAAAATGGCAAATATGAAGTCAGAATACCCACAAACTTACTATATAAAACCAATTTCGGCCTCAAAATCCAATATAGCCGCCAAACACGCTACATTTTGATTGGTCCACTGCGGCCATGTTTTTGAAGTAGCTCCTTCCCTTGAACAAACTTTAATCGCACTCGGTGCCTAATCATATCTCACAAATTTCGGCCCAATCCATTCTGTGGTTCTGGAGTTGTTTTGGCAAAAAATAGGTTATCCAAGATGGCTGCCAAAATATTTGGCCAATTAAGTTCCCTTAAACAAACTTGGTGCAGCTCTTGCCATAGATGATATGTCAAGCGTTTTGAATTGATCCCCCAAGCGGTTTCGGAGAAGATTTTTAAAGACATTTCTAAAAATTGGACAAAATCCTAGATGGCCACCAGCCAAATTGGCCGATCGGCTTTGTTTGAACAAACATGGACCTCTATGTCCTAAGAATGGTTCCTGCCAAATATACTTGAAATCGGTTTCAATGGTTCTTGAGAAAGCATTTTAAATTTCCCATTGCTTTAGTGTGGGAGTTTTTGGCAGGAAAAACATCCAAGATGGCTGCCAAACCATTTATCCGACAGTTTCAAAAATGGCAAATATGAAGTCAGAATACCCACAAACTTATTATATAAAACCAATTTCGGCCTCAAAATCCACAAAATAAAAAATCTAATATAGCCGTCAAACACGCTACATTTTGATTGGCCTACAGCAGCCATGTTTTTTGACGGATCACCTTCTCTTGAACAAGCTTTAATGGCCCTTAGTCTCTAATCATGTCTCCCCAATTTCGGCTTGATCACTTCAGTGGTTCTAGAGTAGTTTTCTGGAAAACTAGGTCATCCAAGATGACCGCCAAATCATTTGATCAATCAAGTCCTCTTAAACAAACCTGGCTTATCTCTTTCCCTAAATGTTTCATGAGTTTTGTATCGATCCCTCAAACTGTTTCGGAGACGATTTTTAAAGAAATTTCTAAAAATCGGCCGAAATCCAAGAGAGCCACCGGCCCAATTGAACGACTTGAATCGCTATGCCCTAAGGATGCTTTCTGCCAAATATAATTGAAATTGGCCCAGCAGTTCTCGAGAAGACATTAAATTTCCCATTGTTTTAGTATGTGAGCTATTGGCGGGAAACGATCCAAGATGGCTGCCAAACCATTTTGTTAGGACTTCATACTATTCAAATCTAGTCGTCTAAACCTGTAGTCAGTGTAGATTGGAGTTCGTTAGTTCTATGCGTTTCTCGAGGTAACCTTTCTAAAGCGTTTAACCGGAAGTACTTCGGAAGTACAGTTTTGGTAATATATTTATCTTCCGGCACTCTAGTGTGTATTTCAGGGTTGTCAACATGTGTTTTCATCTTGGAATTTAAAATTGTGATTCTTTATGTGATTCCGAGGATCATCGTGTGTCAGTGAATACAGCAGTTTCGTCATTTCATCATAAGTTCGTTTAGAGGACAAATTTGTATATATTATCCGGTTTCGGATTGGCATAGTCCAGAGGACAACAACATTGTAGATTATTCATTTATTGTAAATATTCGTCATGAACACATATGTCTTCGTTATCGCATGATATAACTAAGTACAGCATTTATGGGTGGACTCGCACATGTTGTAACAGTAAGTGCATTACATTTTGCACTGTTTCTGCTTTTGCTTCTATTATTTTGCTTTTGTTGCTTGCCTATTGACTTAACACGTTTATGACAGTTTCAAAAATTGCAAATTTGAAATCAGAATACCAAAAAACACATAACACCAATTTCGGCCTCAAAATCCATCAAATAAAAAAGTGCAATATGGTCGCCAAACACACCACATTTTGATTGGCCATTTCCGGTAGATTTTTCATAAAATCTCAGATTTTCACCCAAAAAACTAAATAATCAAAATTCTGTATATATTATCTGAAGCCTACCCCAATAGGGTCCTTCCAGCCAGATTAGGTTAAAATCTGCACCGATAAGTGCCAATAAGTAGTGTTTTGACAATTTCCGGTAAATTTGTCATAAAATCTAAGATTTTCACCAAAAAAAAATTGAGCAATCAAAATTCTGTAGAGATTTTCCGAAGCCTAGACCCCTAGAGTCCTTCCAACCAAATTAGGTTGAAATCCGCCGAGCGGTTAATGAGGAGTAGCATTTTGCCAGTTTCCAGTCAATTTTTCATAAAATCTAAGATTTTCACCAAAAAAATTTGACAATCAAGATTCTGTATAAGAGTTCTGAAGCCTACCTCAATGGGCCTTCCAGCCAAATTAGGTTGAAACAAGCCACACGGTTATTTGAGGAGTAGCGTTTTTAAGTAAAAGTAGCCAGATGGATGGACGGACGGTCGGCATGGAATAAGCAAGTGAGCAAGACTGAAGATGTCAGGATCATTCTGGCCAGGTGAGCTAAAAATCAGACACACTGAGCCTGGCGGAAGTCTGCTATTGTTCAATGCCTCAATGCACTCACACAGCTGTTGCCAAACAAGTGTTGGATATATGGCAGAAATGGTGCACCACACAAAAGCAGTCATTCAGCGAGCACGTGCCGCTCCACATCTTTCCATTTCTGGTGGCTCAAATGAAGAATGGTACCCAATGCATCGATAAGTACCCCCAAAGCTCTCATGCAGCAATGTGGGAATAGCCCATGGACAGTCGGCGATGGCAGAACTACAATCCCAAAGCATGAACGGAAAAGCGGCTTCCTAAAAAGGAGGACAACAAAAATGAGCTGTTCTCATTCATCACCACACAGATCTCCAAAAGTACCATGGGTGGAAAGCTCCTCCTGAGTACCCACTTTTAGACTGTGCTCTCCAACATGCATTGTGACCTCTCAGCACTTCAGCCGTGCCACCATTCTGAGGTGGACACCAGGACCCTCCTGCATCTGGCACGTGCAGCAGAGCAGTCATGCAACAGCATATGTTCGCATGGTGGACAGTGATGTCGTGGTTTTGACAGTCTGGTTTTTCGAGACCCTCAGACTATCAGAGCTCTGGGTGGGCTTTGGTAGCGGAACCAGTCCATACCATCTACTTTGATCTTGGTCCGTCAAAGACATTGGCACTACACCTTTTCCGTAGCCTAACACAGTGCGACATGACACAATTTTCTTGGTTGTGACGACCGCGTGGGAAGCCTGGACCAGCATACTGGACCTCACCGACACACAAGTGGCTCTAACTCATGATCCTGACATCTTCAGCCTTGACTCTGTGCATATGCAGCGGATCGAATGCTTAATCTCACTCATGTACAGCAAGGGGTGTGGTGCAACCAATGTTAACAAGGCCAGGCATATCAACTCTTCACCACTGGAAGCAGATCGATGGAAAACATCCCACATACCCAAGCCACACTGTTCCAGCATGTGAAGTGAGAGCTACTACAGGCGAGTTTCTGCTGGACTCGGGCTACCTCGGTCCAGCACGAAATCTCTCACTTCAGTGAGTTGGACTGGCACAAAGATGGCACCATTATTAGGCAACCCCTATGGATGACACTCGGCAATGCTTTAGCGATATGTGCCATTCTCTTGCGCTGATATTTGACCTTTGATAGCAACATGGAGTGAACATGACCTCAAATTGTCATAAGATCAGAAACGCATTCTCCGATGCCACAAACACTTAAAAAGTAGTATATTATGTGATTTTAGCCATTTTAGTTTTTTACCTATAATTGACCTCTGGTTGCCTTCTGGTTCAGGTGAGTTCTATCGAGACCATGACATGTAATATTGTATCGAATCGGCAAAATAATGTCAGATTCTGGGTACTCAACCCTGGAAAGCGATAAAATGGGGTACGGTTTGCATATATTAACCAAGAAACACTAAGTGAATAATTTGACACCAAAATTACCATTACGGTGAACTGAATGGGTGATCTTGACCTCAAATCGTTGAAATAAGATCTGAATCGGATTCTTCGACCCTGAAACACCCTAAAGAGGTACTATTTTCTATTTATGATTCTAGCATTCTTGGTTTATAAAATACAATTGACCTCTAGCCCGGGTGGCAGCCATATTAGATTTTGCCAATATGGTGGTTGTGGGGTGGGGGGGGGGGGAACACCCGTCTTGGTGCCCATCAGAAATCGAAATACTATGGTATGGACAACATCCTGCCCAAATTTAGTGCTTTGGGAAGCATCTGAACCAAAAAATCCTTAACTCCCCTGACTATTTTATTTTGTCTATTTAGGTTTTAGAAATGATGTATAAAAAATTTAATAAAATCCTTTGAGTGGAACATGTTGAATTCAAGATGGATGCCAAGATTGAGTATACTATGGCATACATGTATATCTCAAGAATGGTTCATTTTAGACCATATAAATGGGTCATTCCGTGTCAAATCAGCAAATTTCCAGAAATGTCCCCACCTGACCATCTCAGAATTGCTTAATATTTTGTTTACAGCTACCTACACATATTTTAGGTGATTATACAAAATTATAGAGTCCAGTTTTACATACTTTTCAAAATATTGCAGTTTGAGTAACATAGGGGTGGCGAAAATGTTACAGGATTTTCGCACATGTAATTTTTTCTGCAACTTTCAAGTCCTAATATCTCCCTTATTATACATGCTAGCCATCTGAAATTTTTATCATTAATTCACTGGCATGTGTCTTACTGGAAAATGCAAAGAAATGCCAAATACCTTTATAAATCTTTATTTAATACTTTACCAAAAATGGCAAAATAATCTTCGACATTGTGCATTTTGCAACTTTTATCTGAGAATAAAACACAAACTGTCTGCAGTTAGGGCTTGCCTTTTCACATACTTTATGTATCCATATAGATGAACATGCACAGGTGTTTGTAACCTCCTAAGTTTATAACTTTTAGAGATATGACTTGTTGAAAACAAGAAAATCTTCACGCATGTCAAGTTTCAGCTGCAAATATTATTAAGAGGGACAGGTGGCACACACTATTGCTATATATCAAAAGAAAGCATATGGTCTAAGCTTTAATTTGATACCTAGAACAACTTGCCCCTATGATTATTTCAGTGTGGTATTAATTGCCAGTTGAGGGAGGTGGTATCATTTTAATTCCGACTCTACTACTCCATATGTCATATGCGCCACCCCCCCCCCCCCCCCCCCCCCCCCCCCCACCCCCTTTTTCTTGGGAGAAAGACATAATGACCTCAATCTCCCATACGCTCTCTACGTACTAGTGTCATGTACTATAGGACATTAAACGAAGACTTTCTTCTTCTTCTTTTCGTTCGCTGATCATACCGCCAGTCCTGTAAGTGACTATCGACATGATCATAAGCGTTAACAGCGTGGATCCATGGTTTATTAGAGTGTGCCGTGCAGCCTGGAACCTCCGTCTTCAGCACTCGAGGTTTCTGTCAGGGTTACCTCACCCGTACCTCCTTTAGTCGCCTCTTACGACACGCAGAGGATACGGAAGGTGTATTCTAAGCCCCACCTACAGGGCAAAAACGAAGACTTCATTTTCGTATACTCTCAATAATGAATCACATAAAACACGTACCATCACCATATTAATAACGAAGGGTCTGGTGACAACACAATCAACAATGAACAACACATAAACAAGACTGACCTTGTGAAAGTTGTCTGCTGTCATCATCTTCCCATTGGTGAAAGCTGATGCAGTCCAAATAAGTGGTTGTTACCATTGATTAATTGTGAAATATGTAAAAAAAAACCGAGAAAACCTCATCAAAATATGTATACCTAGAATATCTTTTCAAAATCGATAAGGCGAGAGGATTCGAGGTGTCACAAGAGGTAATGGTTGGTAAAACTTGACTCACAGTGCCACTGGGCGACTGACATAATGTCATCCACAGGAACCCCATTAAACAGGGCAGTAGAAGCCACTACGCCGTGAACACTGAACCGTAGCTAAGTCAACTTGTTTACCCGTGGCAGATTTATGACAAAATTGAATGCACTTTACAATCCACCTGGAAATCGTATCTTTAGACGCCCGGCCATGGGGTTCAATATATGACAACATAATGCCATTGGGTACATCCGCCATTCATGAGTACATTGTTTGTACCGGTTTAATGCTTGGACTGGACACCATGCTTTTGAATTAGGATCATATCTAGTCATAGCCGGTAAAAATATGGGTTGACCTGGATATTTCAAAGGTTGATTTTTAGCCACGAAATTTATCCTAGGTAGAAGCTTAACGCCTTCCCCATTAACCACAAAACGGTCTGCCTCGGCTGATAAGGCATGAATTTCGCTTCTCCGCCTTGCTGAGGCCGCAGCAATTAAAAATAGTTTTAGGTGTCAACATTTTCATAGAAATGGAACTTAGTGGTTCAAATGGCTTATCAGCTGGTACCTGGAGCACTAGAGATAAACTCCCAAGACGGAATCAATGGGGGATTCCTTGGTCTTAGATTGCCCATGCCTTTAATTAAAGTATTTAATGTACTTACTTCATTACTTCCCCTATTAGCCAAGCAAGGGATAACTGTCATTAAAGCTGACTTATAGCCAGCAATAGAGTTAGGCTTGAGGCTATAGGCATCATACAGGTGACAGAGGAAATCGGCTACTACCTGAATAGATGAATCCATTGGATTAATACATCTTTTTGAGCACCATTCTGCAAATATGTTGATTTTATAATTATATGCTCTGGAGGTTGACCCCCTTCTGGCTTTTGCCATGAACATGGTTGCTTGCTCAGAAAAGCCCTCCTTAATTCTAGATTCCTTGACAGCATTCACGGAATCAATCTGAACATTGACGGATTGTTGTGAAGGGCCTTGCCCTGAAAGATAATATTGTCCATCAGAGGCAGAGGAACCGGATTGCAGACCAGAAGGTCCAGCAGATCTGTATACCATGCTCGGCGTGGCCAATTTGGGGTGATCAGAATCACTTGGCACTTCTCCTGTCCGACTTTCTGAAGAATTTTTGGAATCAAGATTGGTGGAGGGAATGCGTATGCATACATTCCCACCCAGCTGATAGCTAACACATCTGTTGGAATCGGAGACGTACGTCGTCATCTTTGCATTCTTCTTCGTTGCGAATAAATCTATGTTGGGTTTTCCCCAGTGGTTGAACAGACGATCCGCCACACATTGATTTAGTTGCCATTCTGTAGGTAAAACACTCATCCTTCGGCTCAATGAGTCTGCTAGCAGATTTAACCTTCCCAGAATATGAACTGCTTTCAAGGTAATCCTGTGATCCAGGCACCAGCAAAGCAGTTTCCATGTCATCATACAGAGACTGGGCGACTTCGTTCCACCCTGGCGGTTTATGTAAGTTACTACTGTTGAGTTGTCTGATCGAACTAGAACAATCTTGCCCTGAACTTTCTCTATGAAATGTTCCAGGCCCAGGACTACTGCTCACAATTCCAGTAGATTGATATTTCTTGTGACTGATCCAGATTCCAAAGCCCTGATACTGTGGCTTCTTCCAGGCAAACTCCCCACCCCTCCATCGATGCATCTGTATACGCTGTTAACTGAGGGTGGGGAGGGGTTAGCAGCAACCCCGCCAGGAGATTCTCGGTCTTCATCCACCACTGAAGGTGGTGAATAAGAGGCTCCAACACTGACACCTTCGAGTCCAGTGATCCTGTACTCTGGGTCCATTGTCATGAGAAATAACTGGATAGGACGCCTGCATAGCCGCCTGAGGAATGACTGGCTCGAGAGAAACCATCCACCCCAGCATTCTCAAGTAAACCTGTGCCAGGACATGACGACTGTTGCACACTGAGTGTATTAATGAGATGAGTACTTGTACCCTCTCCTGAGTAGGATAAACATATCCTATCTCTAGATCGAAAAACATTCCCAGGTAAACAAACTTCTGGGATGGAGTCAGCTCTGATTTTTTAAAGTTGATTATCCCGCCTACGTCTGTGAGTTTTCAAAACTATATCCAGATTTGCTGATAGACTTTCCTGATTGTGTACTTTTAACAGCCAGTCGTCTATATACGTGTTGACTGCTATGCTTCTCCTGCGGAGGTATGCTGTTATAGCAAGACCCACCCTAGTGAAGACCCGAGGAGCCGTTGAAATTCCAAAGGGTAAAACCCTGAATTCCCACTGTCTGCCCTGGAATGCGAACCTTAAGAACCGACCAAAACTCCTTGCTATTTGAGTATGGAAATAAGCATCCTTCAGGTCTATTGATGCTGTCCACATTCCCTTCTCCAACCCTGCCAACACCGTTCTGACTGTCTCCATTTTGAAACTGGGTGCGTCTATGAACTTGTTCAATGGCTCGAGGTTGAGAATTGGTCTCCACCCTCCAGTACTCTTTGTCACTAGGAACACGGTTGAATAGAAGCCCGGGCACTTTTGTGCCAGTTGAATTGCTCCTTTTAGTATGAGGGAATTTATTTCCTCCTCTATACACAACCGTTGATCTGGATCGCTTGGATTTTGAGTCCAGACTGGCACCAGAAACAACCCCGATGGCAAGCCTGCTATCCAATCGGGATGATACCCGACTGAAAGCCATCGCAAGACTAAACGGTCCTGAGCTAACCGTTGCCACTCTTGCTTGTGGTGGTCCAATCAGCCTCCCACTGGACCACCTAAGGAGAGAGGTGGACACAAGTAGCGCAAGAGTGGCACTGTCTCCTGGTCCAGAAGCACTGGAGTGGTTCTTACCGTGGTAACCAACCTTTCAGGTACGATTACCATGACCAGATCATCGCTCGCCACGGCCCACGCACCTCGATGCGTGGGCAGCTGCCTGGTTGGCCACGCTGCAGGAGCCTGCGGGGCCCCCTCACTGCTGGCCAAAGCACACGCAGCCATGGCCAGTGCTGCGCTTGTGGCTGACCTCTGACCTGGCCACCGCCACCTCGAGAAGCAGGGGATGAAATGCAGGGGGAGCTGCACGAACGCGCTCTCTGCGGAGCACTTCAAATTGCTCGCGCAACGCCCTCTGGTTATTGACCAGGGTGACCATCTCGCGCACGGACCATCCTGGCCACAGACCAGGTTTTTAGATTTTGTATTAGTTCATTCTAACATTGTTAGTGGGAAATGGAACCTTGGTGGAGAAAAACAAACCCTCTGATGATGTGCTGTCCTTTTCAATCATAGATAGATACCTGTGGACACAAACACAAAGAGAGATTAGTATTTCATAGCGCCATATAGCAATAAACTAGTTTTATGGGCCCTTATCACGGCTAATCGCGAGTCCCGGAAACACATTACATTGGAACTAAAACGCTAAATTAGACAAATATGTATTAGAAATCACCTGATGACTTAATCCTGGGCCCTCCTCTGGCGACTTCCAACGCTCAGACATGATTTTCAGATGATTAATAAGTTTAGAAAGTGATGAGAAACAGCAGAAAACTCTTAGAAAAAAGTAAATTGGAAAAGAGGAAGTACTAGTCTGCGCATGCGCGAAGGTTGGGACTGTCATCTGACTACCTGCCCAATAAGGGCACCTAACATTTTTAATCTGAGTGTTTATTGAGTGAAAGTCGATATTTGGGAATATCAGTGTTAGGGAGGTAAGTATACTCTTGAATTGAAATAAACAATTTCAAGCCATTTTTCAGAAAATTCAAGATGGCTGCCAAAAGAATTGATCAATCAAAATTCTGTATACAAGCTCTGAAGCATACCACACTAGGGTCCTTCCAAAAGAGTTTGTTTGAAATTGGCCAGGTGATTAGAGATTTTTAACGGATTTCCAGAAATTTTCAGAAAACCCAAGATGGTCACCAGAAAAATTGTCCAATCAAAATTGGAGCCAAGCAGTTAACGAAGAGTAGCATTCACCAATCTAAATTCTGTATACAGCTTCTGAAGCGTACCACTATAGGGTCCTCTTAAGCGAATTTACTCGAAATCGGCCAAGAGGTTAATGAGGAGTAGGCCTTTAACTGTTTCCAGAAACTTGTGGAAAATCCAAGATGGCCGACGGAAATACTGACCAATCAGAATTCTTGTTAGAAGTGTTGAAGCCTACCGCCATAGAATTAGTCCACCCACATTTTGTTAAAGTCGGGACATTTCTATTTGCAGAATAGCGTTTTAAATGATTTCCGGAAAATCTTTAGAAAATCCAAGATTGGCGCAAGCCAGAAAAATTGACCAATCAAATTTTTGAATAGAAGTTCTAGAGCCTACCACCATAGGATCCTTCCAGCCAAATTTGGTTGAAATCAGTCAAAGCATAAATGAGATGAAATTTGATGGATGAAAGACAGACAGACAAACAGATGGACGGCCGCCATGGCATAAGCTCAAACGGCCAGATGAGCAGATAATGTCGAAAAAATGTGTCCCCTCCCACCCAAACCGCATTCCGCCACAGACTCTGTACTATGGCAGATAGTTTGACATGCTTAAAATCACTCACTGTTGGGATTTGCAGGCGGTTGAACGACGGTGCCATGCCAATCACGCGTCAGACCAAAGTCCCCAATCTTCACACACAACTTATTGTTAGTACCGGTGTACTGAATGAAAATATTGCTTGGCTGGAATAAAAACAAAGGAAGAATACAGTATTCAAGAATATATAAGTATGCGTAGTTACTGCGCTGATAAAAACTCAGATTTCAGTTATCATACTACCCACAATACACCTGCATCGATATATGTCTGATTCTTCCAGGCGCCATCTTTCTCCCGCACACCTTGTAAGAATGTACCCAACTGCCTATAAATAGAGGGCACTAAATCAGTGCTAGGCATCCAACTTCGTTCTCAACCCGAGAACAGCGTCAGGTATCAATCACTAGTGACTGTGGCTATCCACGTTTTACTAGCTTAAATCAAACTCAGCCACTATATGGTTGGTGCCAATACAGAGAAAACCTCTACCTAGCGGGGATTCTCCACAGATATAATTTTACACTGAAACATTTCTAATCTGTGAAACTAGCTCTCTTTCCAAAGCAGCATACCACAGAAATAGACCCGTATTTCTGACATAGTAAACTACTACTACACATCTAAGAATGAGAATGGTTACTGTTAGTAACATTCCCAATATATGGAGAATGTAGACAGGCTCAGCAATGTCATGCATAGACTGGCAACCTGGCTTGACAATTAAATGGATGTCATTTCTCATCAATCCACCTATGAGGACAGAATACTGTTCACAATGAAAAGACAACTTCCAAACACGAAGACATGTTCACTCATTTTTCCAAGCAGTTCTTTCACATATTATGGGAAAGACTAAACCTTCTCGTTTTGGAGGAAGGAATCCTCGACCCAATCATTGGATCATCTCGACACAAACAAATACCTCAGGTTTACAGGGTCACCTGATCCCATAGTCAACAATTAAATCTACTCGTCTGTGTCATGGAACATGTTTCATTACGCATCATACAGGTCTTAAGAGGGGGCATCAATGTGTACATCCAAAAAACTCCAATCCAGAGAAAAACAAAGCATAGTGGTTCCATCAAACTCCGCATTATGGAACCTCTCGGCCCAACCTTATTAGATGAGGGATCCCATATTGCCCTCTACCCACCTTTTCATTGCTAAGAATGAAATGACACCCACCAAGCATCGTACTTCGCCTCTGTAACGCTTACAGACTACAAATAACTAATTCTTCATGACATAGAGGATATTCTGTTGAATATTTTGAAACTAATTTAACTGGGCGATGTTACACAAGTCAAATTAGTTTCAAAATATTCACATATTACCTGCATAGCTGTCTTGAAATAGAGACACTGGAATTTCAATGTTTAAATGCGAATTCTTTTTAAAAGATCACAAACAAGAATTAGATTTCAATAAAACCAAGCCAAAAATGTTTTTTATCATATTTTATGAATCAAATAGAACTGACAAATCTATAGAAACTCTCTCACTGTTAAGACTTTGGCTAAAGTCATGGATTTTAACATCTCATCGAAATCTCATGGTATGATGTCATGGCGAGAATCGTCAATCATATGTTTTCAGAATAGATGAAACTGGCATCAAAAACAGTTATGGAGCTGAACATCAGCTCAGGTTCAAGCTCTAGTTTATTAAATGCTAGTATTGATCTTGTATCTCATTAATATGATGGTGTGAGCGATCAATGATCAAGAGCAAAATATTATTCATGCACTGATATCATACCACAACAATCCTTCACACGATGACGTCATTCTGTGATTCTTATGAAAATTGGAAGAAATGCCGTTCCGTGGCGTAACTTACCACCTAGGAATTAAAAGATATGCAAATATATTTTACGGTAATAACTACCTGTACACTGATTTAGGCTGATGTCTTCTACTACTTTGTAGACAAAAGATCTGAATGGCCCAAACAAGGCTTCTAGAAATTTTTGGGGAAAATCCAAGATTGTCAGCGAAAACATAGACCAATTAAAATTCTGAATAGAAGTTCTAGAGCCTACCATGATAGGATAGTTCTAGACAAACTTTATTAAAATCCGCAAACCGGTTTAGAAGGATACACATTTTTAAAGATTTGCGGATAACTTTCAGAAATCTAAGATGGCTGCCAAAAACATTGACCAACCAAAATTCTCATTCGAGATGTTGAGGCCTACAGCTATAGGATCATTCCATCTAAGTTGCCTTCTGGAAAAGTTCCGGAAAATAAAAGACATATGCAGAAAAAAAATCGACCTGAAGTTCTGGAGCCTACAACCATAGGATTGTTGAAGGCAAATTTGATTAAAATCTGCAAAGTGGCTTAGAAGATACATTTCAAAGGATTTTCAGATAATTTTCATGTGGTTACCAGAAACCTGACCAATCAAGATTCTCATTTGAAATGTTGAAGCCTATCACCATAGTATCATTCCCCACCCCCCACCCCCCCCAAAGTTCCATTGAAATTGAGCCGCTGATTAAGTAATAGTAGCGATTTAGATCTGGAATTTTTTTCTCAGAAAAATCCAAGATGGCCACCCAAAAATTAGACCAATCAAAACTCTGAACAGAGGAGCCTACTGACAATTCTCGCTTGATTTCCCTGAAGGCTTCTAGAAATCTTTTGGAAAATCCAAGATGGTTACTGAAAAAAAGAGACCAATTAAAGTTCTCAATAGAAGTTCTAGATAGAGCCTACCATGATAGGATCCTTCCGGCCAAATTTTATTCAAATCGCAAAGCGGTTTAGGAGATACATTTTAAAGGATTTCCGGATAATTTTCAGAAAATCCAAGATGGTTGTCCAAAAAATTGACCAATGAAAATTCTCATTTGATGTCTACTGCCACAACGGCCATAGCATTATTAAACCCATGTTTCAATCAAATCGAGCCATTGATTAAGTAGTAGTAGTAGTAGCAGTGTTTTAAAGACTTCTGGAAAGCCTTTGGCAATTTCAAGATGGCCACTGAAAAATCGACCAATCAAAATTCTGAATAGTATCTAGAGTCAAACAACATAACAAACATCCTTCTAACGAAATTTTGTTGAAATCGACCAACCCGTTAAGGAGATGCGAATTGACGGATGGATGACAGACGTATGACGTTCTCTTAATCATAACAATTGCAGATCTCATTATCGTAATATTTAAAAACAGTGACGAAATATTTGGAACAATGTAATAAAATGAGTTTTGAAAGGAAATTGTTTCATTTCTTGTTTGTTGTTATTGTCGGGAGATGTTTATCGCATCTTGACGACGGAATGTTTGAAGAGTGTTTCTCTCACACCAGATTTCAGTCACGGTAGGTAAGTCTTTATGTCACAATGAAATTAACCCTTTAACCCTCGAATTTTATAAAGAAAATTTCAATTTTCTCATAGAAAATGTCCATTTGCAAACCAAGAGATACTTTATGAAAATTTACCACCGGAATGACTGGCTCGTTTATCGTCATTCCAGTGGTAAATTTAAAACAAGAGGCCCAAGGGCATGTGATGCTCACCTGGACCATTAACATTTGAACCATTTGCATTTAAATAAACATGGATAATTTTCAGAAAATCCAAGATGGCCACAAAAAAAATAGATCATTCAAGATTCTCATTTGACATTTTGAAGTGTACCGTCATAGAATCGTTTTGTTGAAATCAGACTATTGATTAAGGATTACCATTTTTAAATGGTTACGATTGATTTTCAGAAAATCAAAAATAGCCACCAAGGGGTTAATGAGGAATAGCATCTTAAACGAGTTCCCATTTTCAGGAAATCAAGTAGTCAAAATTCTGTATACGAGTTCTGAAGTGTACCAGACTAGGGGCCGTCCAGCTGAGTTTGGGTGACATCGTTCAAGCTGTTAATGAGTAGTAGCCTATTAAGAGGGTTACGGGAAAAATTGACCAATCAAAATTCTGTATACATGTTCTGACTCCTTCCACCATAGGGTCCTTCCAGCCAAGTCTGATTGAAGTCGCCCCAAGCAGTTAATGAGGAGTAGCCCTTTAAACAAATTCAAGCCACTGTTTGGAAAATTTAAGATGGCACCGAACAAATTGACCAATCAAAATTCTGCATACAAGGTCTGAAGCACACACTCCTAGGGTCCTTCCAGGTTCTGAAGCATACTACTCTAGGGGCCTTCCCACTAAGTTTATTGTAATTGTGCCACTGGTTAATGAGTAGGGTTTTAACTGATTTCTAGAAATTTTCAGAAAATCCAAGATGGCCGCCATAAAAATTGCCCAATCAAAATTCTGTATAAAAGTGCTGAAACCTATTAGCCTAGTATTCTTGCCACCAAGTCTGGTTGAAATTAATGAAGAGTAGTGTTTTAAACAATTTTCAGCCATTTTTTCGGAAAATTCCAGATGGTCGCTGAGAAAATTGATCAACCAAAATTCTGGTTACAAGTTCTGAAGCACACCAGTCTAGGGTCCTTCCAGCCATGTTTGGTTGAAATCGGCCAAGTAGTTAGTGAGTAGGCTTTTATCGTATTTCCCGAAATTTTCTTAAAATCCAAGATGGCCACCGGAAAAATTGGCCAATCAAAATTCTGTATACACGTTCTGAAGCTTACCTCGTTAGGGTCCTTCCTGCCAAATTAGGTTGAAATCCATTAAACGGTTAATGAGTAGCGTTTAAAAGTTGAGGGACAGGCGGATGAACAGTCATTATGGCATAAGCCCACTTGGCCATTCTGGCCAGGTGAGCTAAAGATAGTCTTCTCTTGGTTTGCAAATTGATATTTCTCAAGACCACTGCATAAGGCATTTTTGGCTGATATGAGTGTTAAATGTTTAACGGATGAGTTTCGTTTGTTTCCACTGTATTGTCATGAAATCGTATGTCTTAGTTTGGCCTCCCTGTGAATATTTTTTGTTTTGCTGCATCAGTTTGAGTACATACTTCACTTGTAGAGGAACATCTGATCAATGTCTCATGGTGGGGAGGGGGGGGGGGCTTCTGACTAGTGGCATAAGATGTCTAACCTAGCATTGAACACAGTAGAAAGGTCACCAAGAGGCCTGTATCGCTCACCTGGAACATAGGCATTTGAACTAGAATGTTCAGTAACAATAAGTAGAACTATAATGAGTTGAGCAGACAGAGGCCATGTTTTTTTATGTATCAATAAATATGTGCAACAAACTTTAATGGCCCTTAGCCATCAATACCATCTCCCCAATTTTGGCCCGATCACGTCAGCAGTTCTGGAGAAGTCGTTTTCGAGAAGACTAGGCCATCCAAGATGGCCGCTGAATGAGTCAGCCAATAAGCTCACAAGTGAACATATTTGGTTCAACGCTTGTCCTAGATAATATCTCATGAGTTCTGAATCGATCCCTCAAACAGTTTGGGAGAAGAGGATTTTTGAAGAAATTTCAAAAAATCGGCCAAAGTCCAAAATGGCTGCCTGCCCAATTGGCCGATCGGCTTCGTTTGAGCAAACTTGAATCTCTATTCCCTAAGGATGCCTCCTGCCAAATATAGTTGAAATTGTCCCAGTAGTTATCGAGAAGACATTTTAAATTTCCCATTGCTTTAGTATGGGAGCTTTCGGCAGGAAAATGATCCAAGATGGCCACCAAACCGTTTATCCGACCGTTTCGAAAATTGCAAATTTGAGATCAGAATACTCAAAAACACATAAAACCAATTTCGGCCTCAAAATCCATCAAATAAAAAAATCCAATATGGCCACTAAATACGCTATATTTTGATTGGCCCACGGCCAAACTGAACAAAGTTTAATGGCCTATAGTCCCTCATCATAGCTGCCAAATTTGGGCCTGATCCCTTCAGCGGTTCTGGAGAAGTCGTTTTCGCTAAAACTAGGTCAACCAAGATGGCCATCGAACCATTTGACCAATCAAGTTTCCTTGAACACACTTGGTTCAGCGCTTGCCCTAAATCATATTTCATGAGTTTTTCATCAATCCCCCTAGCGGTTTCGGAGATTTTTAAAGACGTTTCCTAAAATTAGCCAAAATTCAAGATGCTCACCGGCCAAATTGGCCGATCAGCTTTGTTTGAACAAATTTGTTTCCCTATGTTGTAAGGATGCTTCCTGCCAAATATAATTGAAATCGGCCCAGCGGTTCTTGAGAAGAAGTCGTTTAAAGGAAAAGTTGATGGACGGATGGACACACGACGGATGGTCGCCACGGCATAAGCTCCCTTGGCTTTTTAGGCTAGGTGATCTAAAAACCAGATATTTGCACGGATGGACCGACACATGGTTAGAAAGGCAAGTGGATGGACGGACAGGCAGATGGACTGACACAAATTAACCTGCATTTCGCTACTACCATGATACTCCAAGCAAAAGTAGTTATCAAACGAAAACCCAACATTTGCATGGATGGATGGACACATTGTCAGAAAGATAGATGGATGCATGGACTGACTGACCAACCAACAAAATAACACTATACTTCAAGTAACAGTAATTATTGAACAAAAACACAAAATTTGCACAGCTGTATGGATACATGGTCACAAAGACAGATGGATGGATGGGTGGATGGACTAATTGGCCCCAAAATAGCCTGCATTTCCCTACTACCATAGCCAAACTTCCATGAAGTTCTATCACGATACTACTGTTAAAGAAAAGAAATGCATTCAATTCTACTTTCTTAACATTTAATTTGGCTACTTTCTACTAAAAAGCAAAATGGAAACTAGGACCACTGCGATGCCTGCCTAACATTAATCTTGACCTATTGATCTCACCGTCACTGTGCTGTACAGGTAATCATGTCTGCAAGTTTGTGCCACATTACCTTTAAATCCCGATGAACAAATCCTTCTGAATGTATACAAGCTACGCCAAGCAGAATCTGCTTCAAAATCTTCATGTTGCATGCACCATCGACATAACTTGATGCTAAAATTCAAAGGTTAATAAACAGTACAAGCTATATATTTGTATGTTTTATGATCGCAGAGCCATTCTAAGATTATTGCTTGCTTTGGTTAACCCTACTATTCCCCTAAATCATGAGGAACAAAGGAATTTGTGCAGACATTTACCAAAAGGTCCAAGGAGCCTGTATCTCTCACCTGGAATACTGAAATTTTAAGTAGAAAGGCAATGTACCACTAGACACCTTAGAATTTTTGTCAGAAAATTAACAGTTCTGGCCCGAATAATGTTGTTTTAAAAATACAAATTGAGGCCAGGCCATTATATATATATATATATATATATATATATATATATATATATATATATATATATATATTTCATGGACATATTTAGAAATCCAAGATGGCCACCAAATAAACTGACCAATGGAAATTTTCAATACAAGTGTTGAAGTCTACCACACTAGGCCAGTAGAATTGTTCCACCCAAGTTTCATTTAAATTAGTGTTTTATTTCAAGATATTAAAAATTTCCTATTGCTTTAGTCTGGGAGCTTTTGGCGGGAAAATGATCCAAAATGGCTGCCAAACTGTTTATCAGACGTTCGAAAATGGCCTACTTGAAATCAGAATACCGAAAAACCAATATAAAATTAATTTTGGCTTCAAAATCCACCAAATAAAAAAATGCGATATGGCCACAAACATGCTATATTTTGATTGGCCCAGGGCAGCCATGTTTTTAACCTATCAACTTCCCTTGAAAAAAATTTAATGGCCCTTAGGCTGTAATCATATCTCCCAAATCTCAGCCCGATCTGTTTAGTGGGTCTGGAGAAGTCGTTTTCATGAAAACTAGGTCATCCAAGACAGCCACCAAACTATTCCCATTCAGTTTCATCATGATACTCATACATGTTTTACAAGCAAAAGTAGTTAATAAACAAAAACCCAAAAATTTGCATGGATGGATGGACACAAATTCAGAGACAGATAGATGGACTGTTAGATCCACAAAATAAAGTGCAATTCCCTAATTCCATAGTCAACCATCCCCTAAAGTTTTGTCACGTTACTCCAAGGAAATGTAAAGTTATCGAACGAAAACCCAATATTTGCATGGATGGATAGACACAAACTCACAAAGATAGATGGATGGATGGATTGACTGATCCACAAAATAAAGTGCAGCTCCCTACTACCATAGCCAACCTTTCCACGAAGTGTCGTTATATTACTCCAAGCAAAACTAATATTATCGAGAGAACTGATTGACCCACAAAATAATGTGCATCTCCCTAACACCATATCCAAGGTTCCCATGAAGTTTCTTCATGATACTCCAAGCAAAGGTAGTTATCGAACAAAACCCTGCGTGTGACGGATGCGAAAACAATTCAACGCTTTTGCGAAAAGCGGGTGATAAATACTGCACCTACAATAGGTGCAAGAGGATATGAATCAGGTGACTGGAGGGAGAGACAGATGGACAGAGAGACAGCGAGTACCATCACATAATATGACAATGCTTTGTGCAACCATGAACCTCCACGTTACCACTTTGTCTTTGCAATGAACTATGACGTTTGACTTAAAAAATAAAATAAATAAATATAGAAAGCTTATGAATATACTTATCAATGACCATGACCATTGACCTTTTGACCCCTAAGTCTCATCCCCTCTCATTAGCAGGTGTTCAAAGTTTGGGTACAGATGAGATATGAACTGCTAAGTTGAGAAAAATGCAAAATGTTAATATTGAAAAAGCAAAGCAATGCCACAGTGACCGTGACCTTTTGACCAAAATGTCATCATATGATGCCCTCTCATTATACGGAAGCATGCATCCAAGATTGGGTTCATTATGATTAACCAAAGTTCAGATATGAATTGCTAAGTTGAGTCATAAAAGAAAATGTTAATGTTGAAAAAAAAGGTTTATACCAAGGTCACAGTGATATTGCTGTGTTATTATCAGGAATGTCTACTGGGTGTTTAGAAGAAAAGTCTGAACAGCTTTTAGTTATTCTAAGGAAGCATGTGTCCAAATTTGGGTCCAGTATGATTAATCAATGATGAAAAATAATCTGCTAAGTTGAGCTAAACGGAAAATGCTCATGCCGGAAAAAAACCCCATATTTTTAACAAGGCCACAGTAACCTTGATCTTTGATCACAAGGTCATTGCGAGATGTCATGTCATTATAAGGAACCATGTGTCCAAGAGATATAAACAGAGTGTTAATGTTGAAAAACCCCAATGTTTTTACCAAGGTCACAGTGACCTTGACCGTTGACCACAAAGTTGGTGCGAGATGCTGTGTCATTATAAGGAAGCATATGCCGAAGTTTCAGTCCAGTATGATTAACCAAACCTGGGATATAAACGGAGAAGTTGAGCTAAATGCAAATTGGACGCCGCCACCACTGCATGACGTGCAGAATATCACAATAGCTGGTTTTACTTCATAAAGTCCAGTTAAAAATTACTCACTTGCTTTCATTATTTTATATGTTTTATTTTATTAAACGTCTTGACTTGATATGGCATAAATGTGACATTACTAATAACAGAGAGCTTGGAGTTATCTCACAGATATCGGAATGAGTGTTTGGCAGATAGACAATGCACAAGTAAAATATCTGCTGTTGTGCACCACTTGTGTTTACGTGTCAATTGCTCCCGAAATGACCTGCCGGCTACCAGCAGTCATCTGGATAATTAAGTCAACAAGCTTACCTGATGTATTGCGATTTATTATCCATTCTTTTAAAGTCTGATTACACAGTTCCATCTGAATATAGAGCATCGCCTCAAATTTCTAAAAAACAAAACAGAAATAACATCATAACCGTAATCCTTTAATGATTTTATGTTAAATTCAGGATTAATTTTGATTTAATAAACAATCTGTATAGAAGGATATGCAATATTTAGGCGATCCCATTTAACAATTTCACTTCAACGCCGTTTTTGAGGTATACATTTAAAAACATAGCAGTAAGGCGGTAAGAATTTGTACAATCCAAACATGCCCTTATTTCCCTTAGATTTTGACAAACATAAAATGATCTAGCATGGAATAAGATGTAAGAAACAAATTGCTTGAATGCCTGAGAATTGAAAACGATTTAAGTTCGCTTCTTATGTTGGCAAACATAAAAGTTTTAGTTGCAAAATAAACCTCGTGCCTCTTAATTACGAGCAGGCGTAATGTGATTGGTTGTTAATAAATTCTTATGCCGGGATATTTACTACATGTATTAGTGATTTTATGAATGAAATTCCTGTAAATCATAGTATTTTTTACCACGTGACTTTTTTGGTTGATGGAGTTAGAATCACATCGTTTTGTTTTATGGGGCGTGTTCCTATATCTGCCAGACTATTGAGTGTTGATTTAAGTAGATTTAAGTTAGATTTCCGCGAATCATTGCATTTAAGTTGTCAATTTATCATAATCTCTTTATTATGGTATCTTGAAAAGTATTCGGACAGGTGGGTTTTTGTGAGAATTCTTGAGATGCGATTTCCGGGAAATGACTACACTTTAGTTACGTGCTGAATGACATTCGCCTGCGTTAGACACGAATGACGTTTATTGCATTACTGAATAGTGAGTACTCAAATACAAACATTTGACTTATTAGATTAGATGATATTGTAGGTGGTTACATGAACTCTAGCCATATCGCGCTAGTCTACGCCTAAGCTCGCTCTAATATCTGGGTTCCTATTTTCAAGCGGTAGATATTACTACGCAGTCGAAAATAGTGACCTAATAAGAGTTGAAAATCAGCATTTTAGCAGTTATGGTGTTAATTTCATGACATCACATGAACCAGACTGTATTTATTTTAACTATTATTTTGAGATGGGTAGCATCGAAGTGGACAGTCGTACGTAGTTACCATTCTAATTTCGTGACAATTTACATCAGTTGTCAAATCGCAAAATACATGCACTGTAACTAAAGAAAACAAGATATTTTCATATTTCAAATTATTTTCAATCATTCTAGCCAGTTTAATTAGTGATACCGTCACCGCTTTTCTTTTAGGTCAAACCGCCCAGACCTAGTGTAGTGATACCGATTTTCATGCCAAATTTTCTGTGCGTCCCCTGGGATGCATGGGATCCAACTTTATACATCCAAGGGCACATTTTATGCGTCTATACGCTAGAGCTGGGCGGTATTGATATTTACATGACGGTATCGGTACTATGAACAAATACCGCGGTACCACGGTATACCGTCATCTGAGCTTGAGGCATGCCACAAAATTATAACAATTTTTTCCATTTCCTTTTCACTTCCATCTCCAATCAACGGTAAATATAGGTAAAATAAATAAATCGGCTTCCTGATTTAGAGAAGAAAAACATGGCTATTGCGACTGTTTAGTTTCACGATTTTACTAGGTCACTATTTTTATTGACGTAATATCATTCACGGGAATATCGGTCAAAGGGTGTGGTCGACTCGCTAACTATAACCCGCTGCTTGAGACATTGGGGCGCACTATTTTCAATCTGGATTGTTCTTGCTATTAATGCGTGCGACCAGCAAACGGTAAATTTTATTTTGGCAGTCGAGCGCTTTGATAAACGGAGTCCAGACAAAATCCGCGAGTATTTAAACGGGCGACTGTTGTACTCTTTAATTTCTGTGGAGTCGTATATTCTGTTACTCACGAAAACAGGCCTATACACATACATATAACACGACATTGAATATAGCCGATTCCAAAGCTTCTGATAATTACCGCGTACCCGATGTGCAGACTCGTTACTCACCATGCTTCACGTGAACAATGCGTGTAAAAAGCTATTTCCGCGAACTTCCGACGTAAAGCCAGTTTAAAAATTAATTACAAAAACTAAAACACTATACTTTTTAGGTGTCGTTACTTAAACTGGATTTAATCCTTAAAGAAATTTCTTAAAACAAGCTAGAAAAATACAAAATAACGACTTCAATGCTGCTCGTTGGTAATAAATTAGCACGTGATCAAAACGCCGCGAGCAAATACTACGTTTTAGTAAATTTTCATTGATAAATTCAGCATAGTAATGTATTTTCCCACGGTCTAGTTCATGAACAAGCAATCAGATATGTCTCTGCGAGATCGCTGTTGTGTTTGAATAGCACGCAGTTTGTATGTTATTTTGTTATTCTAGCGTGTTTGTTCGGTGACAAAATGCTTGGACTAATAAATACAAATAATAGAAACGGGAATAGGGAATATATTATAGTGTAATTACAACCGGCAGACGGCCAGAGAATGAGTTTAGATGTTTTAAATAAAGCAATTTTACCGTAAGACTTTCAAGACGTACGTTTGACATACAATTCTGCCGGTCATTATTTAATAATTGACGTCTTGATGTTTGTTTTTACAACGACCCTTTCACCTCAACTCGGCTAATAGTTAGGGATGCCTGTATTTTTGTCACTATTAGCACCTATTTACCCTTGGTCAAGTCAGATTTTATGAATATATTTCTCAAATATTGCTCAAACATTATGGACGGTATTCACGGTATTTGGAAATGTCAACGGTCACGGTATCGGTTCACGGTATACCGCGGTACTACCGTCAGACCGCCCAGCTCTACTATACGCGCAAAAGGACGCAAATGAGGAACCCTGCATGCGTCGTATACATGCTAGAGTCTAATACATGAATACAAACGGTAGTCTCGTGGCCTGATCAAAATCAGTTTGCGTAACCAATAGAGCTGGGCGGTCTGACGGTAGTACCGTGAGGAACGCGGTATACCGTGAACCGATACCGTGACTGTTGACATTTCCAAATACCATGAATACCGTCCATAATGTTTGAGCAATATTTGAGAAATAGATCCATAAAATCTATCTTGACCAAGGGTAAATAGGTGCTAATAGTGCCAAAATTACAGGCATCCCTAACTGTTAGCCGAGTTGAGGTGAAAGGGCCGTTGTAAAAACAATCATCAAGACGTCAGCTACAAAATAATGACAGGCAGAATTGTATGTCAAACGTACGTCTTGAAAGTCTCACGGTAAAATTGCTTTATTTAAAACATCTAAACTCATTCTCTGGCCGTCCGCCGGTAGTAATTATACTATAATATATTCCCTATTCCGGTTTCTATATTTATTACTCCCAGCATTTTGTCACCGAACAAACACACTAGAATAACAAAATAACATACAAACTGCGTGCTATTCAAAAGCAACAACAATCTTGCTTGGTTGTTCATGAACTAGACCGTGGGAAAATACATTACTATGCTGAATTTATCAATGAAAATTTACTAAAACGTAGTATTTGTTCGCGCCATTTTGATCACGTGCTAATTTATTAACAAAACGAGCAGCGTTGAATTCGTTTTTGTTTTTTTATGGCTTGTTTTAAGAAATTTCTTTAAGGATTAAATCCAGTTTAAGTAATGACACCTAAAAATTATAGTGTTTTAGTTTTTGTAATTCATTTTTCAACTGGCAACGTTGGAAGCTCGCGGAAATAGCGTTTTACATGCATTGTTCACGTGAAGCATGGCTAGTAACGAGTCGGCACATTGGGTACTCGGTAATTATCAGAAGCTTTAGAATCGGCTATATTCAATGTCGTGTTATATGCATGTGTATAGGCCTGTTTTCGCGAGTAACCGAATATAAGACTCCAACAGAAATAAGAGTGCAACATCGGCCTCGTTTAAATACTCGCAGATTTTGTCTGGATTCTGTTTATCAAAGCGCTCGACTGCCAAAATAAAATTTACCGTTTGCTGGTCGCACACATTAATAGCAAGAACAATCCAGATTGAAAATAGCGCACTCCAATGTCGCAAACAGCGGGTTATAATTAGCGAGTTTACCACACACTTTGACCGATATTCCCGTGAATGATATTACATCAATAAAAATAGTGACCTAATAAAACCATGAAACTAAACAGTCGCAATAGCCATAATGTTTTTCTTCTCAAAATCAGAAAGCTGATTTATTTATTTTACCTATATTTACCGTTGATTGGAGATGGAAGTGAAAAGGAAATGAACAAAATTGTTCTAATTTCATGGCATACCTCAACCTCAGATGACGGTATACCGTGGCACCGCGGTATTTTTTATGGTACCGATACTGTCATGTAAATGTCAATACCGCCCAGCTCTAGTAACCAATTGGTTGCACAAATTGGTTACGCCATTTTTTATCCAAACCTGCTTTATCTGAACATATTTCATCTGTATATTAAGCTAATAATGAATTTAAAGTGCATGTTGCTGAATTATCATTAGCATATTGATTACAGCATGGACTTATCCACCAATTACCTAATTTATAGATAAAATATGTTTTAAAAAAACATGGTTTCATAAAAAATCATTATCTGGTCAAATGGCATCCGCATGTGAATTCACCTCATGGTCAATTAATGAAACATGATGTTTTCTTCATGATGATGTGCAGGGGTCGAAATTCGCTAAATTTCACCAGAATCAATTCGGATTCTCGTAAATTTGTTCAGCAGGAATCCATGGGAATCCACTTTTGGATTCCTGTATAGAAAGCTCAACGGGAATCCAATACAATGAGGGGTTTTCATCCCCATGTTATACACTGGGTAAATACATTGTCTTAAGTACTTATTATACCGAGCCAAAAAGGTTTAGCAACAGTGAAGTTTGGTTTGTTGTATTAAAACTATGCCTCCATTTATAACCAAATTTGCAAGCATGTTTCGTCAATGTAATGTCTCGCTGATCATGAAGAAATGCAAATCATTTCTTGCATTTCTCGGCCGCACGCTTACTGCATGTGAAAATGCATTTTTCATGCACTGGCCCACATTGGCGGGTAGCGAAGGCAAAAATTCACCATATTGTAAAAGCAGATAACGAACGTTAACAGAAAACGCTTAAAAGTTTACCCTACTGAACATGGGCCACCGCCCAGGGCTACCCAAAAATCAGCGCCATGAAGCAATGGGAAGACTCGCTGCTGGGCAGAGCATTCGCGAAATAGCTCGACATTTTAATGTTCACGCCTCAACCACTTCCCGTCTCCACCAACGTGAGCAGGAAACTGGACATGTTAATGACCGACCACGATCTGGCAGACCGAGAGCAACACCACCACGAGAAGACCGCTACTTAGTGACATCATCACAACGTCACAGGTTTGAGACTGCGCCGCGGCTGTCCCGTAATTTGCACACTGCTACCGGCAGTGCATGCACAAACTGTGCGAAACAGACTCCATGATGCTGGACTGCATGTCCGTCGTCCACTTGTTGCTGTTCCGCTTACAGAGCGTCACATCGAGAATCGGTTTGCATGGGCAAGAACTCATCAGCGATGGCGTGCTCAACAATGGAGCCACGTTTTGTTCAGTGATGAGTCGAGGTTTTGTGTGGATATGGCGGATGGTATGCAACGTTTAGGAGAATGGTATGATGCAGCCAACATCATTCAGCACGACAGATTCGGTGGCGGCAGTGTCATGGTGTGGGCTGGAATCCATGAAAATGGCAAAACAGATCTTATGGTGATTTGCGGAAATTTAACGGCTCAACGTTAATGTGAAGAGGTTGTCGCCCCTGTTGTCATCCCTTTTATGCAGCATCATGCAGACTTTATGTTCCAGCAAGACAACGCCCGTCCTCATTCAGCTAGGCTCACCAGTGATTTCCTTGAGGCTAACAATGTTCCGGTGTTGGACTGGCCAGCGCAATCACCGGACCTGTCTCCTATCGAACACGTGTGGGACATTCTTGGCCATATGGTGTGTGAGAACCATCCACATCTTCACAACGTGCGGGAGCTGGAAGCTGCACTGCTCCAGGAATGGGATGCGATTCCTCTTCGTGACATCAGGTGCTTAATTCGAAGCATGAGAAAGCGTGGTACGGCGGTGGTTAATGCGCGCGGTCACAACCGGTATTGACAGCTCAGTGTCATTATTTAAATTGGACCCTTCCGTTGAATGATGCCGTGTTAAAGGCGCGATGCTAGCATTACAGTAACAAGAGACTGTTGTTCAAATTGGAAAATGACTTATCAACTAAATAATATATTTGAATCAATTTGTTTTTGTTAAATAACATTTATACAGTAATATTCTCAGTGTTGCTAAACTTTTTTGGTTCAGTATATATATAAAATTGTATATTTCAGAAGTTGCCCTGAGCACATTTCACTCTCATGATTCTGATTTTATGTCCATGTTGACAAACAACAGACAGAGATCATACCTGATACTACAAACTTTCCATGAATTCATGAACAATCACACCATGATACAACTCAGTTGCCATAGAAATTGTTGATCTTTTTTCCTAATTATCATATGGAACCCCAGCCATATACATAAAATATGGGTAGTAATTAATACTTATATGCCTATCAGGATCTGATTGTATTGGTCACTCAGGAAAACTTTTAGTATGATACTGTACAGACAAGGAGTATTTATTGTAAACCAGTCATTCTTATTCTCAGTGACAGATTAATGGATGAATCCAATCTGTTACTTAACTATTGACCTCATAATCAATTACATCACATATAGGTTGATGTCACCAGTCACTATTATAATTGACAGACAATACTAACTCTCTTAGTAGTCTGTCCGTAAGTATTAATTGTATGTCTCTGCAATTTAATAAACATTCTGTTGATTGTTTTGAGGGGAAGTTTGTTTCAAAGTATTCACCAAGTTAGCTGTATAGTTCCCATGAAATGGAGATTCTGGGACAAAGCTTGGAGCAGAGCGTAGCTAGAGATGGGTGGAGAATAACTAAAAGTGGATTCATCCATTGTGATATAAGTACTGTAATATTTCTCAAGTAAATTTGTCAAAAAACAGATTGAGTTTTTGTTTTATGTCCATTCATTCGTTCCATTTCCAGACCAAGAAGAATATTGTGGAAAATTTACGCCTGAAATTACAAGTTCGATAACCGAGCCAGTCATTCAGTGTTAAGTCTCCAAAAACAATACTCCCTTGGTCTACAAATGTACATTTTCTCTGCCAAAATATCGGTATTTGTATGACAACACTCATTGGTAACATCTTTCCAGCTTGCAACAATTTCAGGGTACATACGCCTTGGGCACAATAAAATTCCATACTTTTTCCAAACACATATTTCAAAATTCCAGACCCACTATAATAATTAGTGACTAATGACCCAATATGTATAAATATCTTAACACCCTCCTCCCACCCAACCCACAAACCATACTACAAAAACAAAGAATTTAATATCTTACATTGTTTGGGCTTACCTAGTTGAGAAACCCTCCCCAGCGCACCCACCACCACCTTGAAAGCAATGGCTTCCAGTCATATTATTTGCAAAATATTTAAAAGAATATGCTTTAATTTGTAAAGAATTCCACCTGTATCAAAGAACTACTGTCTTAATGGCCCCAAAAACAACAGGGGTTGAAATGTTTATAAAATTGTACCTGTGACTGGTAGATTTCTTGTAACTGTCACCAAATATTTGTACTTGTACAAGCAGCATACATTTCTAATATAAAACAATAACCTGCAAGTCCGCCACAATAAAAAGCGTAACCAGCTCTAAGGCATTTAGTAGATGGCTTGACCCTTCTTAACTTGTATGCTTTAAACTGACAATTTAGTGCAAATGCGATTTACTGGAAATAAGAGTTACTATGCACCGGCTTTCGTGACATATAGTCCTGTTTTCTCGGTCGCTCCAAAGCAACGAACCACTTAAATATTGGGTGGTATTACTGTCAGAACCGTCCAATAATAATATATTGGGTCATATAACCCGTCAAAGTGGGCGCTAACATATTGCTTTACTGCGTTTAAAAGCGGCACAGTGACTAGATTTTTCGTTCGCCATTAGCCATCAATATTAATCGCGAGTCGCACAGAGATTGGTTGAAATAAATCATATGATTAATTCATTATGAATGACAACGAGGCACGTGATCAAAATTTTACTACGATAGTAATTTTCATTCATGCCTATTGACATCAGATATCCCGCGAGCCAATCAGAAACTACGAGTGCGCATTATCGATTATTATTAACTACGACTGCGCAGTCACGCGAGACATTTCTCATTACCGGGGAATTAGCAGACACCCCTCTAGGCTGATTCATGACATAATTTTTATGGTTGAAATTAGTAACCGGGATCGTGACGTTCTGTAAGAATGGAATGTTTATGTTTTTGGAAGCGTTTATTTACGAGAATCCAGTTGGATTCCTGTATTTTTCAATTTCGGGAATATTATGAATCGGATTCCCGTCGAATTTCGAGCCCTGAATTATTGTGTGTCATGGACAAATACACACTGACAAGGTAGCTAGGATCTATGAATGTAACAGTTTAATTTAACAGATAAATTCTTAAACAGCTGTCTCTACAAACCAACTGAAACTCAAGGAGAATATACTGTGAGACTGACTCACTCAACAATGCATGTCTTCCTATGTTATATCGGGATCAATCGCATATATAAAATAATACATCAGGAACATGCCAGCTGACGGTTGCATGTACTTGCATGCAAGTTTATAATTGAACAGTCCGTTGTTGATGCATAACGTGAGACTAGTTCCCGGCCTATGTAGTAATGCTAGCGGAAATACAACGCAAGTTTGTCTCTGACACATGCGTGCTGTCGCTTATTTATAGAATTTGACAGAGATGTTATCGATCTTTTAGATGGTTGAAAATGTTAAATTCCGTTGTAAATAGCATGTTTCATATCGAAAAGTTGTTGAAAGTTTTCTGTTTTCCACGATCAGAGATAACTACCGTTCTGGGCTTGTCACTTACGCGAGCATTTTTTCGTTCCCGGTAATTTCACTTCCCGTAACCGACACGCGAACGAAATGATCGTTCTCGCCAAATTTTGAGGGCTGGAGACCACTACAGGTGATTGCGAGACCACGACATGTGTTTGTGAGACCGCTACAGGTGATTGTGAGACCACGACATGTGTTTTTGAGACCACTACAGGTGATTGTGAGACCACGACATGTGTTTTTGAGACCACTACAGGTGATTGCGGGACCATGACCTGTTTGTGAAACCACTATAGGCGATTCTGAGACCACGACATGTGTTTGTGAGACGAGAACAGGTGATTGTGAGACCACGACATGTGTTTGTGAGACCACTATAGGTCATTGTGAGACCATGACATGTGTTTGTGAGACCACTACAGGTGATTGTGAGACAATGACATGTTTGTGAGACCACTACAGGTGATTGTGAGACCACGACATGTGATTGTGAGACCGCTACAGGTGATTGTGAGACCACGACATGTGTTTGTGAGACCAGAACAGGTGATTGTGAGACCACGACATGTGTTTGTGAGACCAGAACAGGTGATTGTGAGACCACGACATGTGTTTGTGAGACCAGAACATGTGATTGTGAGACCACGACATGTGTTTGTGAGACCACTACAGGTGATTGTGAGACCACGACATGTGTTTGTGAGACCACTAAAGGTGATTGTGAGACCACGACATGTTTGTGAGACCACTACAGGTGATTGTGAGACCATGACATGTGATTGTGAGACCAGTACAGGTGATTGTGAGACCACGACATGTGTTTGTGAGACCACTACAGGTGCTTGTGAGACCACGACATGTGTTTGTGAGACCACTAAAGGTGATTGTGAGACCACGACATGTTTGTGAGACCACTACAGGTGATTGTGAGACCAATACATGTGTTTGTGAGACCACTAAAGGTGATTGTGAGACCACGACATGTTTGTGAGACCACTACAGGTGATTGTGAGACCATGACATGTGATTGTGAGACCACTACAGGTGATTGTGAGACCACGACATGTGTTTGTGAGACCACTACAGGTGATTGTGAGACCATGACATGTGTTTGTGAGACCACTAAAGGTGATTGTGAGACCACGACATGTTTGTGAGACCACTACAGGTGATTGTGAAACCATGACATGTGATTGTGAGACCACTACAGGTGATTGTGAGACCACGACATGTGTTTGCGAGACCACTACAAGTGATTGTGAGACCACGACATGTGTTCGTGAGACCACTAAAGGTGATTGTGAGACCACGACATGTGTTTGTGAGACCAGAACAGGTGATTGTGAGACCACGACATGTGATTGTGAGACCACTACAGGTGATTGTGAGACCACGACATGTGTTTGTGAGACCAGAACAGGTGATTGTGAGACCACGACATGTATTTGTGAGACCACTACAGGTGATTGTGAAACCATGACATGTGTTTGTGAAACCACGACATGTGTTTGTGAGACCACTACAGGTGATTGTGAAACCACCTGTCTTAACCCTTTAACCCTCGAATTCGTTCAAGCAAATTTAAATTTTCTCATGAGAAAATGTCCATTTGCAGACCAAGAGAAGACTATTTTTGAAAATTTACCACTGGTAAACCACCACTCTAGTCATTCTAGAGGTAAATTAAAAAAAATAGTCTTCTCTTGGCCCGCAAATGGGTATTTCTCAAGACCACTGCAGAAGCTGTTTTTGGCTGATATGAGTGTTAAAGGGTTAAGTAACCATCATCTGTTGGTACCAAAAGACAGGTTGATGCTTAAGAAGGTAAAAAAGTTCATATTTTGTTTTATTCATACCTTTGGTGGGAAAACAGTGGCTGGAGGTATCAGTTGTGAACTTTTTACTCGAACTCCCGCGAAAACATCTGTATCAGTAGCACAGGACTTAAATCCATTTGACAACTGCATCTCTTTAAGCAACGGAACTCTTACAATACGGCTATTAGTTGAGACTTTAGAATTTATTTGATGTTGAAAAACTTGACTACCAAAATCATTGAAATTTCCCGGAGACAAAATAGGTGCATTTAACTTTAAATGTGATAATCTTTTGCTTTGGAGAGTTAAGCTTGTAACATCTGATAATAATCCGCAATTTAAATCTACGTCTCTTGAAATGCCTTTAACATTAGATATTGTGCTGTCAGTTTTATGTGTACTAACAACATTGCAATCTACATTTGTAATATTTGTACATTCATCATTAACAAATTTTTGACTATTTCCCGACTTCGACTTTTCAAATATAACATTGTCATCCTCTTCATCCACTTCTTCATCACTTTCACTAGAATCGCTGAAATAGAAAGAATCTATTTAACCCTCTTGTGTCAACCGCGCCTTAAAGGGCTCCACATGTTACTACCATCAACATTTAATGGTCAAGATGTTTCAAGAAAATTAATTTTTTGTGCAGTAAATGCCCATTTGCAGGCCAAGGAGACTATTTTTTGTAAATTTCCCTCAGGAAAAAGCTATTGTCCTGCAAATGTATAATTTTTATGATGGCTGCAGTGGCAGTCTGTGGTCAGTTTGTACATTAAAGGTTTATTCATAAAGAAAATCCAAATCTTTGTTTTGTCACTCCATTTTCAGGCCAAGAGAAAAATATTATTTGAAAATTTACGATTGGAATGACTGGCTTGGTTACCAAGGCAGTCATTCCAGTGGTAAATCTTTAAACAAGAATTGCGCAGAATTAAATGTCTGGCCCATCTCCTGTTTGTCACAGTGGCATTGACCTTTGACCTTGTGACCTCTGTGTTATCATGCTGCTTCCTAGCATAACAATATTAGAATGTTCTTGACCTATGAACTAATGAGCTCACTATCATCATGATGCCTCGGTATGGTATGTGAAACCATGTGTCCAAGTTTGGTTCCAGTAGGATTAAGCAATCCTAAAATATAGGCAAGCAAAAAAACTTAATATTGGAAATGGACATGATAGAGGTGAAATATCAAGGCTATGATGACCTTGACCTTGGATCTAGTGATGTCACTATCAGCATGCAGCTTCCTTAGTTTATGGGGGACCATGTGTCCAAGATTAGTTCTGGTAATATTAAGTAATTTTCAAATATAAATGTATATGATTTGCTAAACGGAATAACTTAACGTTGAAAAAGCAGGGGTAAAATAGCTCAGAATGACCTTGACCTTTAACCTGGTGACCTCCATGTCACCATCCTGTATCCTTTCGGTGTAGGCAACCACATACACATGTTGTGTTACATTATGGTTAAGCAATCCTGAAATATAACATAAGATTTGCTAAGCCTAAAAACGTAACATTGAAAAATAAAGTTTTGTACAGGTTAGAATGACCTCGACTTTCCACGTTGTGACTTTATAGGTAAAGATGTACATAATTTTAGTTCCAATAGTATTAATCAATCTTGACAGATAAGTCGAGCTTTGCTAAACATGAGAACCTAACATTGAAAAAACAGTTTTGTATCAGGGTTACAGTGACCTTGACCTTATGACCTCAGTATCATCATGCTGCTTCCTAAGAGTATAGGCAACCATATAGCCAAGTTTAGTTGCAAAAGGATTAACTGATCCTGAAATATAAGCTGAGGTTTTTCTAAAAGCAAAAACGTAATATTGTTGATGCCGTCGGAAAAGTGACACATAGTTTTCTTTTGGCCTGCAAAAACGCATTCCTCAAGACTACCACAGATGACAGTTTGGGTCAGTTTGACCATGAGAAGGTTAAATTGGCACAAGAGGGGTTAAATAATTAAAACAATAATAACAATTTACATAACAGAAACGAGACTGCCTAATATGTTTCGCACCTATGGATGGCTGTTAGAATAATACTGTGTTCTAATTTAGTGGAGACATTTTGAATAGCTTTTTCACCGTCAAATCAAATCATTTCGACACCTTTTGGAACAAGCCAACTTTGACGATCGCCTTACTTTGTACACACTCAGATCCATATGCCATAAGGATACATCCTACCAAATATACTTGAAATCGGTGGGCCTCGGGAAGACATTTTGATTTCCCATTGCTTTAAACTAGTTCATCCAAGATGGCTGCTGAACCATTTGGTCAATCAAGTTCCCTGAACAAACTTCAAACAACCAAATAAAATCGATCCCACCAGCAGTTTCAGAAATGAAGGCTTTTAAAAACGTTTTTAAAAATCGGTCAAAATCCTAGATGAACGCTGACCAAATTAGCCGATCAGCTTTCTTTTAACAAACTTGGATCTCCATGCCGTAAGGACATGAAGGATGCGTCTTGACAAATATAATTGAAATCGGCCCAGTTGTTTAATAAAAAGGTTGACGCCAGATGGAAAGACAGAGCCAGATGGACAGTCGCCACGGCATAAGCTCACTTGGCCATTCTGGCCAGGTGAGTTAAAAATAATAGGCTGCTACACCACTAAGAATTATCAGATCTATTGTTACTGTACCAGAAATTGTCATTTTTCTCCAGCCCTTCTTTTCTTTCTTCTGATAATTCGGTCAATGGAATCTCGGTAACTGCGGATGAAGAATGAAAAGTAGTTCACACTTACATACTTTTATTACGCTACATACGTTAAGCCTACAATGTGTGCCTACACCAAGTTTGATCATTGTATCTGAAAATGTCTTGAAACAACAGCCGGGAATAAAATGTTGCGACTGACTGATGATCTAATTAAGGGACATCACGGTTTATCGAGCTGCTATCCACCTGAACACCGGTCTAACGCATCCAGCAACTGCTCTATGTATGTAAACAAGCACACATTTATGCAATACTTGCGCCCTTCATGTTTGGAAGAATTTCTAATTATGCCACAGTGACCGTGATATTTGACCTTATGACCGCAAATTTATCACACTTATTCAGGACGCGACGCGCAATCCTCCACCCAAGTCTGGTCAAGCTATCTCCAATAGACCAAGAGCTATCAACAAATTATTTTTCTAAATAATGGTATTTTAATTAATCTGGTCACCAAGACCATGACCTTTTAACCCCAAATTTGACACATTCATATTATGATTAACCCTTTAATGGTCAAGATTGGTCAAGGAAAAGTAAAATTATTCCAGTTTGAATGCTCATTTGCAAGCCAAGAGACTATTTTTGAAAATTTATCTATGGAATAACTGGCTCGTTTATCGAACCTGTAATTTCGGTGGTAAATTTTCAAAAAATTGTTTTTTCTTACTCATGCCCACTCCAAAGGCGGGTTTTTCCTGGCTTCACCATTAAAGGGTTAATGTGTCACACAGTAGTCAATGCGAGTCAATCAGAACCATGTGCAGCTAACTGAAGTTATCAAACATAAAGCAAATATTTTATGAATCAAGGGGATAACTCCGGTGGATCTGGACAGATTTTGCCGATATGCAATCCCCACCGAGGTCTTGTCATTACGCGTTGATATTCCAAATTTGTAATGCATCCATTAAATGCTAACTGAAGTTATCAAATGGAAACCAAATATTTTTGGTTTTATCAAGAAATCAAATTTGATATGAATCCACTAGGGCTGGGTGGTATACCGGTTTCACACTGTCTCATGGTTTTTTATGGCGACGGTTTAAAAACCATTACGAAAATAAAAAAATGAAAGACCATCCATAAAATCGCAATTGAGCGAAATCTGGTGACTGTCCTAAACTAGTTTGTTCTTGACTTGCAGTTTAACATTATCATCTAGGGGGTAACCATTTGCTACTAGGGCCATAAAATAGTCATCTATAACTACATGTATTAGCCGTGGGAAAGCAAGGGTGTTGGTAAAATCCCAACAAATCGGCAGAGGACGACACTCGGCAAATATGATTTGATTTTCCAGCAGTGAATTTTACATGACGTAAGCTATGCAGTTTCAGGGTAAGATTGAATAATTTGAAAATCTATAAACTGCTTCTTGTAATAAATAATCCTTTTTTTCATATCGGGTTTGTATTATGTTTAATTAGGATTCCAAATGTGACACGACAAAATTCAAGAAACGCACTAAGAAAACAACGACACTATACAATGAACTCCCAATCCAAATGCATGTCATTATTTCCCTTAGATTTTGACAAACATAAAATGATCCAGCACAGAATAAGACATACGAAACAAATTGCTTGAACGCCAGAGAAATGAAAACGATTAAGTCGCTTCTTATGTTGGTGGAGCAGTTGCAAGTAAAAGAAACCTCTTAGCCTCTCAAATACGAGCAGGCGTAATGTGATTGGTTGTTAACGAATTCTTCCGCCGGGATATTCACTACTATTGATTTTATGAATGAAATTCCTGTAAATTGTAGTATTTTTTTAACATGTGACTTTTTTGCACGGTTAGAATCACATCGTTTTGTTTTACGGACTGGCCCGGTCAGTAGTAGGGTCAGAATTAAAATGATACCATTTCCCCCAACTGGCCTCCGTTCGGCGATCCGTGGCCCCCCAACACCCTCTCAATCCCTGGGGCATAAGTTGTTGAGACATGTGGTTGGTGTATGCCTCTACATGGAGGCCCAAGGATTGTTGAGACAGGTGGTTGGTGTATGCCTCTAGATGGAGGCCCCAGGGATTGAGAGGGTGGTGGGGGCCTCCACGGATCGCCGAACGGCTGGCAGTTGAGGGAGGTAGTATCATTTTAATTCTGACACTACTACTACCACACATAATAGGGTCTGAACGTCCATTTAGAGACAAGGTCTTGACGTGATGTCATGCTTCTCGGGTAACGGGTAGAGTAATCTTCCTCCTGGGGACTACGGTGGAGGCACCCACGCTTCCCACAGGGGTTTCAGAAAATGGATCAATGACGAAACTAGATTATTATAGGGTGTTTGTGGACTGTCATGAAACAAAAAAAACCTAAAAAAAATATAAAACTCCCGCGCCCCACCTCTTCGGGAGAACCTCCGCATTATCGCCGGCCCTCTCTGCGGGGTTTTTAAGGTCGTTTCCCGTTGCTCCTATTTTTCATACCGTTTCGAACGTGGTACCATCTAGCCGAGGTTTTTTGAGAGATTTGAACAATGGTTTTTTTTATTAGAATTCAGCGCTGTTATCAACTGAGCCAACGAGGAACCGATAATTAGATTACAAATAATGATACTTATTTGTTGTGCAATAATAGCAAACAGATCAATTGGACTGATAATACACTGGTAACTACAAAATTACAGTCTATAATATACACCTGTGCAAAAGTTAAGCACCAGCAAAAACAATAGAACGTAGAAACATGATGGTACAACTAGGCTGCCATACTTTTTGTCCCCGCGTTAGCTGACATAATTCCAAGTACGAAATGCACATGCATGCATGACTTCATGCCGCTTGATGTCCGTGCGTGGCGCGAAACAGCACACATGTTCAGTTATGTAAAAGTCCAGTTTGAGGTGTAGAACATTACATACAGATTTAGGCGACAAGATTAGGAATTTTGTGTTCATGACCGTGGTTTATTTGTACAGAGAGAATTAGCTCTTGATTGTGAACCGCTATGGCAAGACGAAGGTTAAGTGATCGTGTGAAATGGCAAATCATAGGCATGCATACCACTGGTATGTCATGCAGAGAGATTGGCAGACAGCTGAACATTAATCATACTGTAATCAGTCGTTTGATTGCAAAACATGGGCAAACTAACGAGGTGAAGGACAGGCCTAGATCTGGAAGACCGAAGAAGACTACTGCCCGTGATGATCGAGCCCTAGTACGCCTTGTTAGGAGATCTCCATTCACCAACAGCAGAGTGCTCAGCCAGCAATGGGAAACGCGCAATAGAGTGTCAATGTCTACCGTCAAAAGGAGACTGTATGCTGCTGGCATGAAAGCTAGGAGACCTGTCAGACGTCCTCTCCTCACTGCACACCACAAAGAGGAGCGTCTGAGGTGGTGCAATGAAAGAAGACACTGGAACATGAGATCCTGGAGACGGGTACACTGGTCCGATGAAAGTCGGTTCCTGCTTCATGCCACAGATGGTCGAACTCGTGTATGGAGGTCCAGACACACGGCGTACGACCAACGTAACATCATGGAAGAAGTTCCATTTGGTGGAGGTTCCGTTATGATATGGGGGTGCATCTCATTTGATTGCAAGCTGGATCTGTTGACTGTACCTGGAACACTAAATGGACAAAGATATCAGGATTCCATACTGGATAGAGTTGTGGTCCCTCATTTTGTAAATCATGCACCTGGAACCCACCCTATATTCATGGATGACAATGCCCGACCACATTGTGCTAGAGCTGTGCATGAATACCTCCGCCAGAATGCCATCGAAACCCTACCATGGCCAGCAAGGAGCCCTGACATGAACCCTATTGAGCATATCTGGGACATTCTGGGAAACATGGTGAGAAGGAGGGATCCTCCTGTGCAGAACCTACAGGAATTAACAGACACACTCCATCTTGAATGGCAACGAATACCACAATGGCGTATCAGTCGGTTGGTGACCAGCATGAGACGTTGTGTCCAGACCATCATCCAGGCACAAGGTGGATATACCCGGTATTAATAATGACAGTCTCAAACTCGTGCACAGATGTTAAACTTCGTTTTCAGACACAATTAATGACAATCTAGCCACGTGTGTCAACTGTAGGGCAATAGTTGTCAGTTGTGTCAACGTAACCATATTCAGGCCTCGTTTTCAAGTTCAAACAAAAACATACAGTGTTTCCCCACCATCATAATCAGCATTCCTCTAGTTGCATTATTACCTCTTGCACTAAGATGGATGGGTACATAAATGTTTATGCTATTGCTTTCTTCATAGCACATGAATATACCCTCGCATGTGCGTAAAAATAGGGTGGTGCTTAACTTTTGCACAGGTGTATATATGTATACTTACTGACAGTAATCTGTAAGCTAATTCCCTCTGCCCTGTGAAACCGTGAATAATGCATCTGAGATAGTCAATTGGTTACATTATATGTTACACTATCACAGGTTCAATTATCGCCATTAAACTGACAATACCGTTACAAAGATATAGACATATATATATATATATATATATATTTATATTCCAGCCGATGTGTGTGTACATATTAGATTATTTTAGATAACCAGTTATCAGCTAAATCTAGGTCATTATAAAATATACACATAGGCCAGATTTTTATGAGCTGGAGTCATCTATAATTACTAATGCATACATGGTTGAGGTAGTTAATGCGTTGGTTCAAATCCTCGTTTTGTGTTATTAGCAAACTTTAAAATCACAGGTTCAAATCTCGCTGTGTTATTAGCATTTGTGGATAACTCGGCCATTTCTGGTCTGATTTTAAAAAGGTAAAGTTTTGAAATTCTCGCTTCATTCCGGTTCTGATCAGTACCAAGAACAACGAGAATGAAGTGATCTAATGAAATCACCAGTACCAACTCGGTACAATATAAGAATACACTCTCTCACAATACTGACACGTGTTGCCAGGGAAGATCTGATGCGTGCTACACGTTCTTATGGACTTAGCCATTTTAATGAAACCTCTCTCATATGGCTTTAAACACGCGTACTATCCTATCCAGGGGGCATGCTTGGAACGCACCCGGAGCAGTCGTCCCATACCCGGCCTAACTGGGACGGCCCGTACCAGTCCGGCTGATCGGCGCTACATGATCACGTGATTCCATGTCTACAATTACTCTTTACCCGTTATCCGAGAAGCATGACATCACGTCAAGACCAACTCGCACAGTCACATAAAACCCATGATTGCAGACCACAGACCCTCGACTGGGCCAAAGTCAAGAATAGTACTTTATTTAGCCCACCTGCTATACGTTAACACCCAATTAGACACAGCATCGATAATGCTATACCACGTGTGAACGCACAACCATACATTACGTGTAAACACTCAAAACACTCAACTACGTGAAAACACTCATCTACAGTGATGAGGGGGCCGAGGTCTGAACCCTTAGCCCGGAGGATGAGGCGAGAAGGCGAACACATTCTCGACCAGCGTCTCGGCGAAAGGGAGACAGAGGACGCCGGTCAGTACGCTAACCATTCTTCAGAGGTCTAGAAGGAGACCTCACAGGCCAGATCATGCAAAAGATCCAGCAGACTGTCCAGAACGCTTTCTACCTTCACTACACGCATACCTATCGCATCCGTCACATCGAAGATGGTAGGGTGATGCTCTTCCACAAGAATGCTCCAGGGAGCCCGTGGCTGAACACGATAGGAGCAGCTCAGAACTGGGTGGCAGCAAGAGAGCAAGCCCGCCTCGACAGACAATATCGATCAACCCAACACCAAGTGGGCTTTCTTTCGATCAATCAACGTTGAGGTCAGGGCTGTCATCGACCTCTGCTTGGGACAGGCCCCCTCCCAGACTGGCTATGACAGAAGAAGAGTATGATTGCCCTCGACACCTACAGGGACAACATGTGTCTCTGGAGATGTCTAACAGTCCACAGAGGAGTGAGAGCTGATAGAAGTACAGCTCCTGCACGAGAGCTTGCCACACAGTTCTACGGCAAGACAGTGACAGTACCTGATGTCCGCAAGACCTTGCTGGACAAGGTAGAGTTCTTCGCCAAGAGCGGGGTTCGTGTGTATGAACCAACCGAAGAGGGCACCTGGTACTTGATCAGGCAAGCGGCCCACTACCGTGACACCACGACCATCGGAGTGTGGGACCACCACGCCTTCTACATCAAGAACATCTCCAAGCTGGCAAATACACTAGTCTGCAGTCACTGTCAGCAGAGGTTTACACAGGCATGCAATCTTCAACGCCACGCTGATCACTGTACAGACGGCAAAACAACAATTGTGTGTCCTGGCGAGAAGGTTGAGGCGCCACAGTCTGCGTATGAGAAAGCCTTCTATCCGCCCCAACCATCCAGTTCAGCGGCTACTCGTTGGATTGAGTATGAGTCGAGAAACAGAGGCATACACATACATCATGTAGAGTGTGGGCACGGTGGCGAGCATTGGATCGAGGGTGCACCCGTAGAAGGTTATGATCCGACCAGCAACACCGTTTACCAGTTCCATGACTGTTACTGGCACGGGTGCCCACAACACAGCGAGGTGAGGATGCCGAACAAAGATACCGCAAGACAGTCCTGAGAGAGGAGAAGCTGAGAGCGTCTGGATGCACAATTGTGGTACAGTGGGAGTGCTGTATAAAATGCTGTCCCTAAATGAGTTCGGACTGTCCCATACCAACACTTCATAGTTTACAACTTCGAAGCACTCCTAGATGGTATCAAGACTCATCCTACGGAGACACTCACGATCGAGAGTACTCACATACCTATCTCTGTGTCAGTTGGCTGCTCCTTAGATGGCGCCACGAGTGAGCCCACTCACCTCTGCAATCCTGACCCCAAAGAACTGATCAGAGAGTTCATGCTGGTGATCCAACGGCGAGCATCTCTTTACCGGACAAGGGTTAGGGCACAGTACATACCGACAGACTTGAACAAGCTCCCAAGGCAACAGCAGCGACTGATCAACGAGTGGTGTGACCAAGTGCCTGTACTGGGGTTCAATTCTGGGCGGTATGACCTGAACCTCATCAAGAAGTACTTTGTCGATGAGCTGACTGACAGTATAGGTACAGTGAAAGTCGCCAAGAAGGCTAGTCAGACCATGTTCCTCATAACACCTGAGCTACTGTTTCTCGATGTGCTGAACTACCTCGGCCCAGGAGTCTCGTACGAGGTATGGGTCAAAGCTTACGGGAGTACAGAGCAGAAGAGCTGGTTCCCGTATGAATGGTTTGACACACACGAGAAACTAAACTATCCAGGGCTTCCCGACTACTCAGCATGGACATCTAAGCTCATGGATGGCTACCTCTTGACGCGATCAGAGTGGGAACAATGTAACAAGACATTCAGTGAGCACGGAATGCGGACATTCGCCGACTGGCTGCGATACTACAACAACCTGGACGTCAGTCCATTCATCGAAGCCCTAGAGCGCATGCGGGAGTTCTACACAGAACGAGAAATAGACATCCTCAAAGACGCAGTGTCTCTCGCAGGTGTGTCACTGCAGTACCTCCTACGTGGAACCACATGCCGGATGTTAGCCTCTATTCATCGGGTAAGGAAGCCTACGAGATGCTGAAGGGGGCTGTTGTTGGAGGTCCCAGCATCGTGTTCACCAGATACCAAGAGGCCGGTGTGACTCGAATCCGCCAGAGTGAGCGTGTCTGCCAACGTCTACTCGGCTATGACGCAAATGCTCTGTACCTGTCAACGATGCCAAAGAGATGTCATGTGGTAAGGCGAGAGTGCGCCATTGGTCCGGGGCAAGTGGTGTAGCTAGCTTTAAGGAGGCTCTCCTAGCAGACAGCTGGTTTGGGTTTGCTGAGGTGGATATAGAGGTCCCCAAGGCTCTGTGGGCAAAGTTCGAGGAAATGCCTCCTCTCTTCTATAATCGTGAGATCCCGGTAGAGGCAATCTCTTCTGAGATGCTGGCATATCTAGGTGCCCTCTCTGGCAAGAAGCGGCTGCTGTACGCCCCGACACTCAAGTGGTATATAACCCATGGCCTGGAGATCACTACTGTATACCGCACCATAGACTATGAGGCGAAGCGCCCATTCGAGTGGTTCGTGGAGAATGTTACGGAGGCCCGCCGCTCGGGAGATGCAGATAAGAGCAAAGCGCTCTTGGCAGATCTCTTCAAACTCCTCGGCAACAGTGCCTACGGGAAGCTCATCGAGCCCCTAGAACGTCATAGCAACACCAGCTTCACGAAGGATGAACGCGTGATAGACAAGGCCCTGCGTAGTGCATGGTTCCAAGATCTCGAGATCGGTGAGTCATACAAGCTCCAGAGTTGCAAGCCGAGAATCACAATTCGAAGGCCCTTCCAGGTGGGGATAGCCGTTTATGAGCTCGTGAAGCTGCGAATGCTGGCGTTCTACTACGACTTCCTCGATTGCTACGTAGCTCATGACAGCTTTGAGTACCTGCAGATGGACACTGACTCCGCGTATATCACTATAGCAGCCTCCAACCTTGATGACGTCATTCAGGTGGTAGGCACTCCTCTCCCTTGTTCGCCCTCTAGAGCTGTGACTGGCAACAGCAGAGTGTCTGATAGCCTCTACCGGCTTCTTCCCGATTAGCCTAGTAACCTCGGCATTGGATCCCTCCACCACAGCAGGCAGCCCTCTGACCCATACTCTAGAACGTTCACTGGGCGCGGCAATTTCCTGGGCATATTGGTGTGGGAACAGTCTCTCTGCCAGTGTCCGATTCCACCGCTCAACAATAGCCTGGGCCTCGCTTAACTGCCACACCGTGTTTCCGCATGAGGGCTGCAGTCTCACCTCTGAACTACTTACCCTCATCCACCTGCAACAATTCCGGCCACTGGAGGGGATTTTCCGAAGCCTCGTAGACACCCTGGAATGCCTGGGCCACCTAGCCAGCTGACTTGTCTGTGAGCGGTACTGCCGCCTTGTACCTGCTGGCGACATCAGCGATGGTGAGGGCATACTTGTAGGTCTTACGACCAACCAAGTCGTGTGGAAGGAATAGAACATCTGCCTGGTGAACTCTGTTCGGGACAGATTCATAGAAATGGACATGCCTGATGTGCCATGGACGAGGTCTGTATATCTGCCACATCGCCTGGTGGCTGAGCCACTGGCTAACCGTCTCCAATGTGAAGTTGTGGCCCTTGCGACGTGCAGCCTCGAGTAGTTGAGGGGGCTCACGGTAATATCCACCAGGTTGATAGTAGAGTTCCTCAAGAAAGACGCTTGATAAACTCCCAGATTTCATCACTGACGTCCACTCCCGTCCTGTCACGCACGGCCTGGGTGAACTCTAAACAGACGCACAGATGGCCGTCATTCAATCGACCATCACTGAAGACCTCTCAAACACCTCAATACACTGCCGTCTAATCTCTGCTGGATCCTCACTGAACGGTAGTTTGTCGACCAACCCTCGGAAATTAAGGGACTTGACCAGGTCGTACAGAGACGCCATCCTTATATAGTACGGCTTAAATGTTCGGCGGCACAGATGGCTGCGAGCGCTATGGCAACGTACGGTAGCCAAGGGCCTGCGACTCCGAAGGGTGTACCTACTCCTGAGGCGATAGCTGGTATGGCTTCAGAAATCTTCTCTACACCATGGAGAGCATTGTTGGCGATCTTGCGGACTGTCTCGTCAGCCTTCTTTATGAACAGCGCGATCAGAGCCCTAACTGCTGCCAGCGGACCGCTAGAACCTTTTATGTAAGTGCAATAGATTCCTTTCGCTCTGTGTACTAGCTTGCGGGATTCAGGCTCTACATCATCATACTCACCACCGACATCGTAGTCTGCATCATAATCCTCCTCATAGTCCTCGTCATCTATATCCTCGACTGGATCAGCCTCTGGTTCATACATCGCTCTGGGGATCCGTCGCTGGGGCCAGCTATATAGTAGCTTTAAACTGTAGTCTATAGCATGGCATCCGCAATCTTGAATGCGGGCGTGTTTGCCTTAGCGAACTGGGGACAAGAAGGCAGCAGAAGTCGAGCATGAGCATCATAACCAGGAGATGGAGAAGCTGTCTAAGGAGAAGTTTGAGTACAGCAAAGCACTTGAGCATATGCGCCAGAGGGAGGCATGCCGACGACAACTCCGAGCTCAGGCCAACCAGAGCATCAGAGGCGGATGAGTCTCGATGAGTACTACGAGGCTGTAAAGATATCTGAGCCAACGCTCGACTATGAAGCATCGACAGGTCAGAAGACAGCAGAGCTTATATTAGTGGTGGTAGCTGCAGCTGTGATGACAGGAGTCATGCTCTATGCACGCTCAAGCTGAATACCTGATGTGTTAGACACGCATACCTTAGCATAGTCAAAGTAAAGTACCGTCACACCTAATGAGCGTGTCCCTGCTATGAGGTTTCCGATGTTGAAGCTGAGCCAGTTGCCCTGATTAGGTGGGATGTCCCTGCCCCCGAGATGGTGACGGCCCTCGAGTGCCGACTCGAGGTCGTCGCTTCCACTGGTTAGTCAGTCGCAGAAGTGCATATGACTTAGTTTTCTGTCTGTAGAGTTGGCAATCAGCCAGCTCGCGTACCTCACCAAGAACATTGGTCCAAGCAACCACAAGCTTAAAGTCGTCTAGCTTATCCACCTGCTGGATGGCTCCTCCCTTCTGAACCAGGACCGCAACAACATCACAGTCCGATGCACCACGATGCAATGTCAGCTCTACCCGTTGGTTAGCTGTGGCTTGGACCTGCAGGTGTTCTCGCTCCACATGCACGATCCGCTGTTTGGAACCCGTTTGCTTCAGCTCCTGGTCATTCTCGTCATGCCAGACATGAAGTCTTGGAGCATTCATCGTCGCATCTGCGAGCTGCTCAGTGTACACACGGATGAACAGCCTATCCTACATGGCAGCCGGATTCACGTGTGTGTTCTCGAGGAGGGTTAAGAGTGGAACTGCCACGGGCTTCTCGACACCTGCCCGTAGTTCGAATTCCGTGAACGCCTCATTGCACCCCACAGCGTAGTACCCCTTTCCCTTCGCATAGGTTGGTCCACGAGCCAGCGGACCTAGGACTCGGTACTCATCGTTCACATAGCTGGTGTACACAGTGCTGTTGCTCTGCACGATCTCCCACCTGTTCAGAACCTGCGGGAGCTATACCGTCTGTTCTATTGTGCTCTGAAGCTTGAACTCGAGTGTCATGCTCTTGATCTCGTGGATCTGTGCCGAGATTGCAGTCAATGTACTTCCCAGCAGCGGACAACGGGTTCTCATCGTGTATACTGGGTCGAATGACCGTCAGGCAGTCCTTCCGAGGATCAGTGTGGTGCGATGTCGCGGGTTCAATGGCCCCCTCTGGATGTTGCACATACTGCAGCATGTTTAAGGTCTGGATCAATAGAGGTTTTAAACGGCTGCCATGTTTGGTAAAGTTCTCCAGCAGATTGTCTATAGGCAGCAGGACAAGTCGCCACGACAGTCACAGCCACGGCGTGCACTGTCCCACTGTGACAGGGTCCGAGGACTGCTTCGCGACATCAACATTATCCACGAGAGACCTAAGGTCACAACTCCGTCTGATGCAGAGATACTGGCTGCCATAGAGGAAGGAGCGCCAGCTCGTAGTACAAAAGAACTCCTGACTCGGATACTCTACCGGAAGTTTGACAGCACCCTGGCAGGGCACTCAGCCTACCTGTGGCCCAAACCAACAGTCCTGTTATTCTAGCTCTCCAAAGGGCGAGGGTCGAACCCAAAGATCTACTAACAGTCGGGAAGTGGGCTGCCGTATTTAGCCTCCATAGCCAGGAAGAGCGAGAGATGCTGGATAACCTCCGGTCTGGAGCAAATAACTACTTCAGGGAGGAGGTCAGTGCCGCTGTAGCGGAGAGCCACGACACCGGTCATGCAGAAGGTACTTAGGAGGGGTTCACTGTTGGCTGCAAGGAGGGGGTCACTGTTGGCCACAAGGAGGGGCTCAGTTGGCCACAAGGAGGCTGTTGAGCACATCTTTAACGAAAGAGGGCGCAGGAGATTGGCCAGTAATCTGCCAGCATTTACGAAATTCCCAGATAACTACCAGGACTACCTCATCAAATCCCCTCGCAAGTCAGATGCTAAGCACGCATGGTTAAAGTGGGTCTTCCGTGAGAAGTTCCAGAAAAAGAGAGTCCCAGACGATGACCCTCAGTGGGTAGAGTTTGAGCGACAGTATAAGCGACGGGCTTCTGAAAGCGGAGACCGCGGACGAAGTTCCTCAGCCTTCTGATGAATGAAAACAAAGTTGTGACAGTCTGGCAGCGATGACACGTAGAGCAGGCTAGTTTCCTGGCTGGATTCAGCTTGTAGGTGAAGGTCTGCGCCTTTTCCAGAGATGGCTTGAAGTGTAACAGCTCACCTGTCTCCTTGTTGCTGAAGATGAAGCGGTACAGATCAGCTGCCCTCCGTACACCTGCGATAAAGTCCCCTTTGGTCTCCTTGATGGGTAGGCTGTCGTATATAGTCTCGAGCAGGGCACGTCCACACTTGGAGCTGAAGTATAGCAACCAGGCATTGTGGCGGATGTCCGGTGAGATCTCGCTGGTGTACTTCTGAAAGAGGATGAAGACAGTTATCTTTGCGTGCTGGATGCGCCTGGTGATGTTGCTGAGGTAGGTGACTGTCTTCTGGTCCATTGCAGGGTCATCGATAACTAGAACAAGTGGATCTGTCAGTCGGGCTGCCAGCAGCTTCTCCATCCGTGCTTGCAGGTTCTGCGTCTTGGTGATTGGGCCATTGTACCATTGATCATTAAAAAACCTGTCAACTGCCCCAGCGGTGGAGTCAGACATCAGAAGGATATATTGAGTGTAGACGTTCGGCCAGGAGAGGCCGCAGCAAGATGTTTTTCCCGTTTCCTGACGGGGCAATGATCAGCACCACCTGGCCAGCATCGGCCGGCCTACTGTCGAATGGTACAGACATGCGTGCAGAGGATGGTTAGCACCTGGTCGGCGGTAGCCTCGTCTATATCTGGAAGACTAAATGGCAGTACTTCCTGCACCAGCTCTTTGGCCTGCAGAGCGGGTAATCCGGCACCTCTGGCGGATACGATGGATGCGATGGAGGCGTCAAGCATGAAATCCCAGCAGCAGCTGAGAAGATAGCGTAGAGGGCCTGTGTCAGCACCGACAGTGTCTAGTACATCCAGCATCTGTATGATACATGTACGGGAAGCCATGACTATCCTGTGGTCTTAAACGGCAAACCAAAGAACCCTGACTTCTTCACCTCTGGTAGCTGGAGTCTGGAGGTAGCACCTTTTTTGCCATCGACAGTGATATTGCTCAGGCCGAGGGTGCCTATCTTGAGATTATCTCCATCCTGTCGGAATGAGCTCCGTGCTTTCAGGAGATCCATAACCAGGTCCTGTGCAAAGGACTCAGCCATAGCCTTGATGGCCCCAGCCTCATCAACTCCGAGCATACCTCGCATCGTCGCCCTCTCCTTGATGACCATCCCCTTGTATAGAGTCTTGGCCTTGTTAATGGCCGATTGTCCTACCGTATCAGTGTTCCCGATGAGATCTCGGGCTGGGATGGTACCTCGGATCTCCCTTCTCATCGAAGTCTAGGAAGGAGATAGGGGCAACAGTGTCCTCTGAACCGAGGCGTGCCTCACCCGAGTGAGCAAGATCAACTAGCTCTTTGCTTTCTAGGACTGTGAGTGACAGAGTCATAGTGCTATATACAGACGGCTTAAACCTACTAGTCATACCCGCAGTGAAATAGTTGGGCATAGGAGGACCACGCAGTTGGCCAAGGGAATAGGTAGCAGTGCTCAGAGTACTGGCCCTCTCTGCAGGGGCACGCGTTGTGGGCGGTCCACCATTCCCGGGCATTGGCAATCCTCAGGCCGCGTGCTCGACTATGGGCTACACACCGCCCTCCGGCACGCCATGCCTCATATTCTGCAGGGGTCTCGTGATCCATCTCTCACTATTCAGAGGTTTTAAATGCAGGCGACGATGATCTCAGCCATTGCACTCGTTGCTAGCCCTAGAACCGCAGCCTCCATTAGAGTAACACGTTCACCCATGATCTTGGCGGCAACAGTGTAGGAGGAAACAATGAGGGGATCTTTGGGATGGGCCGAGTTATTCCGAGACAGTGCCCGCTCACCACTGTAGCGAGGACAGCCGCAGTGGCGGCAGGAAGAACCTCATTTCCACCTGTCATCTTCACCACAGCCACATTCACCACCACGTTACTGGCGACATGGACTGCCAGAGGTTTTTCTTTGGTCAGTAACTTCTGTCTTGGTTCGCAGCAGGTTCTCCACCTTATGAAGACTCGCCTGGCTCTCGGGCAGTTGCTTCACGATCTGTCCCGTTGACGTCATTGTTTAAGCACTCGTTGACGTCATTGTTTAAGCACTGAGTATACAACGCAGTTAAACGTCTGCGTCCCCTGTCGAGAGAGCTAATAAGATCTTCCCAGTCTGCGCCTGCCAAGTGTCCGGGTTGGTACTCAGGAATATTCATCTCCCTATTGAGACATCTTAAACATGTCCGGGCTCACGCTATGCGAGAAGTACTATGAGGTCTTCCGGAGGGAGTTGAAGGACTATAAGAAGACACCAGATGAGCTCGCTCAGCTCTCCGGTGCTGAGCTGACAGAGGAGCTGCCAGCTGTGAAGCTCTATCTAGGATTTGGTAAGGGACAGATCTGCTTCCTTGAATACCTTATCATGGACCGGAGTATCGTCGAGCAGCTCCTGCGAGTTAAAGGTTTCTACAAGGATCGGGAGTATCTGTCAGATGAGTTCCAGCAGTTGCAGACCGCCATGGCCTCACCGGACTCAGAGCTGAACAAGGCTCTGCGCTACTACAAGCTGGAAAAAGGATGCACTGTGGAACCATCCAGCCCTTGGATGTGCATGTTGGCAGCGTGTATAGGGGCTGTAAGGCAGGCCAAGCTGGTTCAGTGTCTCACTGTGGTCCCCACTGCTACTGTAGAGTCAGGATAGTCTTATAGATGATTCCGAGCGCCATGATAGCTACACCTGACACCACTCGTACAGCTACCACTGGAAGCGGTGTCATATCAACTGGCTGAAGTGTCGGGGTGAGAACGCCTGGAGCTGCCGTGTCGACTGGCTGCAGTGTCAGGGTTGGAACGACTGTATGGCCCGTACTACGCGTAGGTGCGTTGATGCCGAAGTGGACACTGGGGGAACTCCCCTCGACTATCATGTTGTTATAGCCCCTGACTTGGAGGTCCTCGATGTTCATGATCATGTTGCTCAGAATCAACCGTAGGTGTGGTGAAATAGCAAAGTCAAGTTTGCGACGGGCCTTCTGCAACCCCTGCTGGAATTAGCAATAAGACTGCTGGGGTCTGCCACGATGATCATATCCTCAACGAGACTGATGAACATGGCCTGGACCTCTGCTCCACTGACACCATCTATGGAATGCCGCAGCTGGGTCTGTGCTGTAAGGAGGCAGTAGCACAGTGCTTCCAGGGACAGAACGATCCCTGCTGGTTTAAGGCCTGAGGTGGTGTGTGGGACAAAGTACTTCCACACATCTGGATAGTCCTGCTGCAAGCCAGTGATGTGCATATTTTGCACCAGCGCTCCAGGGTCGAAGTCTGGATCGAATGAGAATGTCGCTGTCTTCCGACGGCCTACTCGTCGGGGTGTTCGATAGGGGAATCCTGAATAGTTACGTCTCGGGTCACCGTACATAACCCCTAGACCGCTGTTGTCACCACCATGCCACCGATAGTCTGGGTGAGCGCTGAACTCTCTCTGTAGTCTGCTGGCCGCTGAGACGCTATGACTGTTGAGCTGTGGGTCAGTTGTTTGTATCAGGGAGGCTTGCACCCAGCTCATGGAGGATTCGTCGCACCGTGAAATCTGAGACAGCTGGCGATGAGCATAGCTTCAGGAGTACCAGAATAGGAGTGAAGCAGGGCGGCAAAGTTCAGCTGCTTATTCCAGTACATGTATGAGAGGCTTGGAGCAGCCATCCAAGTATGAGCTTGCTTCGCATCCTTGATGGTGATGGGGCAGTTGGTCAGCGGTCGTGGGTTGACGGAGAAGCTGGTTCGGGACTGTCCATCGACTGTGATGGAGAACGGTGTTAGCTCTGGTATATCATCCAGTAGACCTCTCAGGCCAGTCAAGGGTGTACCCAGGAGGGGCGGTTGGCTCCGGATGACTGTCGTGACGTTCAGTGGGAAGGCCATCTATACTGGTGTTCTTAAAGCTACCGTACAGGCAGCACACTATTTGTAGTCGTCTCGACTCCAGAGACCAGCGAGGCGACCTCGCCGTAACATCTCATTTTTTAGCTCCTCCATATCAACCCGCCTGCTGGAGCCTTTGAGGTATTGCTGTCGCCCTTTAGGTTTCTCCATGCGGTACAGGGCTTGGACCTTCACTATATGGTGGTACTCTTCATCGGTGACCTGGCCATCCTCGAGAGCTTTGCTGACAGACTCATCGATAGTCCGTAGCATACTCTGTGCCGTGTCAAGTACTTAGCATGCTTCTCCAGCCTCCTTGTGATCTGCCGCTGCCCCACCCCCAAGCCAGTGGCCAAGACAGTGGCGGCTAGTTTCACGCCACCCAGCGGGATGGCGACGATGGCACCCACCCCTGTAGCGAGTGGCCACAGTTGCCACACCAGCACTGGCTCCAATCACACCCGCAGCAGTGGTTGTACGGCGAGGACGTTGTAGGCTGTCTTATATCGCATGCACGTTCTGCTGTACTTTTCTGCCTCATGGACGAGATTCTGCCTGATGGTATCTATCTGCTGGAGTCGCCAGCCGTGGATGGTACTTCCCTCGTCAGCCGTCAGGGAGGGGTATAGTTCTGGTTGCTTCCGCCACTCTGATTTTGCCATAGTATACCTGGAGCTTAAACCTGCATCACCTGCAGAATCTGCTCATGAGTCATAGAAGGGTTCATTTTGGAGCCTGGCGAACTGTACCAGCTTGCTGGTGTCGAGACAGATGTCTCTTAGACAGTGGGCATCCAGCGCTATGTCGGGTGCCAGTAGCTTTCTGAGACGTGACATCTGGAACGTCACCTTATGACCAAGATAGTAGGTCCGCCGCTGGATGGCTTTCTTGGTCTTACACTTCTGCGCCATCTCCTCTTCCCACTGTATGCCATCTGGCCCATCCTCGTCTGCGAAGACACCTGGCTCATCGTTGTAGACATCTGGCTCATCGTCGTATGTGAAGACATCTGGCCTATCGTCGTCTGTCAAGACTCCTGCATCCCGCTTACTCTCCTTCAGGAGGACCTGCCAGTATCGGGACCCTTCACTGTTCCTTTGCCTCCTTGCAATGCTGGCAGCCTGTTGATACAAGCTCTCCCGCTGTAGTCCCTCTCCTTCTTGTTGACAGATCTGTTGCTATGCGAGCATCTGTGCAGTCTTTGGGCAACCCTCTATCGGGTTCACCATCTCGGCAAAGGTCAGATATTCCTGGTGTGATATCATGTTGTCGTTAGGTCAATGAGCAATAAGAGTGTAAACTCTAAATGGGCGTCTGATATCCCATCCATGCTGGCATATATGTTAATGGAGGGGCTGTCAAACAGGTGTGAACAGGCTAGGACTGATAGCTTTCCATAGGTTGCTGTTGGCACCTGGGAGATACTCTATCTATGTTAATATATATGTTAATGGAGGGGCTGTCAAACAGGCGATTTACAGGTGTGAACAGACTAGGACCGATAGCTTTCCATAGGTTGCTGTTGGCACCTGGGAGATACTCTATCACGTCCCGGCCGACTTCTACCAGTGAGCTGCTGTGTGCACTGCCCAGAGGTTTGATGTAGCACATCAGCGTGTATGTATGTTGTGCCCTGCTGGGGCACCTCGAAGAGGACCCATTCTACACGGTACTGTACCACCCGTCTCCCCTCTAGAGGGCGAGATTACGTTCTCACCACCGGAGAGCAGCAGTCGGACAATCGGCATGGTTATATCTCCTGTTTAAACCCCTCCTATAGCGTGCTATGGAGCCCGTATTTGCTCACTCGACTGGTCTTGCTGACCTAGCAGATGTGTACGCAGTTGATGCTGCCAAGGTAGAAGAGAGTGATGGCAAGTCATTCGCCCTACAGTACGAAGCAAGCTCAAAGGCATTCTCCCTCCACCCCATTGGTGGTGATGGGGTGGAGCTGCTCACAGACCTCAAGGATGTGTCGAAGGAGCGCCTGGGTCGCAACATAGATGGCCACAAGATCGTGTTTCGGTACGATTTCCCGAAGAGGAAGTGCATCCTCGAGCCGTTGATTGAGATATCGGATACAGAGGTGGCAGACATCAACACCCTAAATAACGACCTCAGCTTTCACCTGGTCAAACCCTATTCGAGCGGTGCCCCGCCGATGACCCATGATGGTCTGCTATTGACCCGGGCAAAAAACCTGCAGTTCATATTTGAGAAGAATGAAGTGTGGTACCGCGCTGGACCTGGTGGTGACTGGCAAACATGGTTGCCACTATATAGGCCTCCCGCAGTCATTGACATAAAGGTTACTCCCCTCTCCACTGTTGTGAAAAGGGATGGGACAGTTCCAAAGCTCTACAATCGGGGATCATCCTTCCTCACCTACATAGGTGAAGGTGTCTCCCTGACGAGGGTGGGACACCGGATCGGGGTTACAGGTGGAAAGCTCCTGCTTCGTCGTCCATTCGATGGACCAGAAGAAGCTGTTAACCTCCAGGAGGGCATCCTATGGGTAGATGGTGTGTCACATGTCTCCAAAGCCAAGGGTGCTGTTAAACTGCTTCAGCGAGTCGGACTCACTAGCCCGCAAACGACTCATATAGTCCTAGAGCTACGTTTCTTAGCCGGCGGCAGAGTGAAGCAGCTAGCCCCTGCCCCTGAGGGGATGAAGATCACTATCGATCCGGATTGAACAGGGCTCGATCTGGCACAGATATTTCTGAAGGGGTTCACTCTGTTCAGTTTAACTCTTCATATATAGCCATGATTCTCATCATACTGCTCGTGCTAGCGTCTACAGCAGTGGCACAGGGCGCTGCGACTGCCATGATATTGGATGCCAAGTGGGCCCACTTCCGGGATGATTCCCAGTACAATCCTTGGGTCGACCACTTGCGGAGAAACATTTACGACCGTTTTCACCCACGTGAAGAGATCGAGTCTGTCTGCCACTTCTATGGGGTGGAGAGGGTAGGACGTGGTTGTATGCTGGAGACACCTGCTCAGCACCAGATTCTCTGCGTAACATGTGAACATGCCAGAGTCTGCTGTGGTGCAAATGCTAATCACTTTAGCCTCCTACCAGGTGAGCATTGTCAATGTAGATGGAAGCCACTATGGGTGGTCCCATCATGCTGATGTGACTCTGGCAGAGACTACGTGTTTGTCTGAGCCTACACAGAATAGAGGCCAGCCCTTCTGGTGTGGTTGATCACAAGGCGATCAGTGGTGTATATCACTGTGGAGGCTTGTCTCTAAATAGGCGTTCAGACCCTATTATGTGTGGTAGTAGTAGTGTCGGAATTAAAATGATACTACCTCCCTCAACTGGCAGCCGTTCGGCGATCTGTGGTGGCCCCCACCGCCCTCTCAATCCCTGGGGCCTCCATCTAGAGGCATACACCAACCACCTGTCTCAACAACCCTGGGGCCTCCATCTAGAGGCATACACCAACCACATGTCTCAACAACCTATGCCCCAGGGATTGAGAGGGCGGTGGGGGCCACAGATCGCCGAACGGCGGCCAGTTGAGGGAGGTGGTATCATTTTAATTCCGACACTACTACTCGGTCTTTTTCGTCTTCGTATATCTTCCAGACTATGGAGTGTTGATTTAAGTAGATTTAAGTTAGTTTCGCGCGAATCATTGTGTTTATGTTGTCAAATTATCATAATCTCTATTTTATGACATATGAACCTTGAAAAATAGTCAACCACGGCTTTTTATGAGATTTCTTGAGGTGCGATTTTCAGGAAATGACTAGGGTACCCTTTATTACATGCTGAATGACATTCACTGCATGAACGACAGTTTATTGAGGATATCCCAAGAACACAGAGTACTCGAATACAAACAAATGACTTACTAGACTAGATCATACTGTAAGTAGTTATACGAACTCTAACCGTATCCGCGCTACTCTACTAGGAGCCTAAACTCGCTCTCATATCCGGGTTCCTACTTAGATGCGTTAGATTTTACTATGCTTTCAAAAATAGTGACCTAATAACAAGTGTTGAAAATCAACATTTTAGTAGTTAGTGCTATTTTCACGACATAACATGAAACAGACTATTTATTTTAACCACTATTTTGAGATAGATAGCATCGGTGAACAGTAGTACGTAGTTACCGTTCTAATTTCGTGGCAATTTACGTCAGTTGTTAAATTGCAAAATACATGTACTGTAGCTAATGAAAACGCGATCATTCTAACCCCTTATACCGGTATTTCATTAACACCGGTTTAATTAGTGATACCGTCACCGGTTTTCTTTTAGGCCAAACCACCCAGCCCTAGAATCCACGCAGGCTAACAGAAGTTATTGAGCGGAAACTAAATGCTGACGCACGTACAGACAGATGCACGGGACCCATTTCTAGTGTTAGAATTTGAGCCAAACCAGGTAATAATTTACGAGACATAGCCATGGATAAACAAACCGCCATAAATGTACCACCATCAGCCTATACGCGTCCAATCATGACTTCATACCCACCAAGCTCTATGATCAACTCTAGTTCTGTTGAGGAAGTTTGGTATGCTGATGTAATGGATGGGTGACACTGATGCATCTTACATGTAGTAGCAAATGCATCGTACGTACCAAAATATTATACCATCTTTCATATCAGCCATCACTCAACATCAGGATTGAGAAGTAGTTGAGAGATGAAATGTGATTGGTCAGCACTTGGCTTATGCCTTAACTTTTGAATACCAGTGTCCCACTTCAAGACACCTAAACAGGACAGCTGTTGAATATTTTGAAACTAATTTGGTTAGAACCCATTGCTGCCACAGGCATAGCCAAAGAAGAGCATTACATGCAATTCATCTTTCCAGATTATCTATCTATCAATCTGACGCCATATGTCATCATAATCAGCTAAGCGGCGTGTAGGATGACGCCATAATCATTAAGTCATAAATGATTCTATTAGGCCCGTCTTTAATTCTGAATGGCCTGACACACTGTAAGTATTGTATGTCTGTTTAGGTGGCATTAGGTGACTTTCTGTACTTACATGTATTACTAGGAAATATCTGTTCAACCCCCAACCACGCAGTGTGGTAGCCAACAATATTTGCATGTTTCAACTTAGCTAAAGCTTCCACTTCACGCAGCTTCTACACACATGCAAGTAATATGAAAAAGAAAAAATTCACATTAATTAACCCCACTTGTATCAACAGCGCTTCAAAATGCTCAACATGCTACTTATTCACGATTACATACATTATCAATGAAGGAATCCCAGTTTTAGCTATGCTCTGCCCATCTCTAGCTAACGCCAACCACACTTCTCGCGTGTTGGGATGGATCGATCACTGCATTTGCTGAATCAAAATTTCCAGAAAACTATACAGGTAAGCTGTAGAATATTTTGAAACTAATTTGACTGGGTGCTGTTGCTGCCTATGGAAGCAAAAGCACCACCAGCCAAATTAGTTTCAAAATATTCAACAGAATGTTTATTAAACAGTAAAGACATTCGTACAACAATGCTTAATCCATCATCAGTTAAGCATTCATGACAAATTTATCCACGTCATTCATGAGGTAATTGATTATAACATCATCCTACACATCACATAGTTGATAGATAAACTGGAGTCCTCAACTGAACTCTTTGCTCTGTAAATATCCATTTGTAAGTCACTAGAATACTACATTTTTAAATTTACCAATGGAATTTATAAAATTATTGATCTGATGTCCTGCAAAAGGATATTTCCCACCACCACTGCAGAGGCCATTTATCGGTTAATGATTAAGAAAATCCAAACTCCTGCATAGCCACTGAACGAATAGCTCGCGTATATAAAAGTCCTATCAAGACACTTATCAATGACCATTTGAGATATGAACTGCTAAGTTGAGGTAAAAGCAAACTTGTTATTGTTGAGAAAACGCTTGCGATTTGTCATTATCAAACTGACCTTGATCTTTGATGCCAAGGTGATTGTGTCATGCCATCTCATTACAAGGAAGGATGTGCCCTGTATCCTTATCCAAACATGAGATATAAACTGATAAGCTGAGCTTAAACAAGAGGCCCAAGGGGCCTGTATCGCTCACCTGGACCATAGGCATTTCAACTAGAATGCTCTTTATCAACAAGATGGCCACCGAACCATTTATCCGACAGTTTCGAAAATTTGCAAATTTGAGATCAGAATACCTAAAAACACATAAAACCAATTTCCAAAATCCATCAAATAAAAATATAAAGTCTGCAGAGAAGTTCTACAACCTACCTCCGTATGATTGTTCTAGCCAGATTTGATTGAAATCTGCAAAGAAACTAAGGAGATGCATTTTGACACTTTCCTGTAAATTTGCAACAAAATCTAAGGTTTTTACCCAAAGAATTGAAATATCAAAAATTTGAATAGACTTTTAGAGCCTATGTCGGTACGACCCTGCTAGCCAAATTTGGTTGAAATCTGTCAAGAAACTGAGGAGGAGATGCGTTTTGACACTCTTCGGTAAATTTTAAACAAAACCTAAGTTTTTTACCCCGACATTTGAAATATCAAAAACCTGAATAGATGTTCTAAAGCCTACCCTCATAGGATCATTCTAGCCAAATTTGGCTGAAATCCGGCAAGCCGTTAAGGAGGAGACTCATTTTAAAGCAAAAGTTGATGGACAGACAGACAGACGACGGACGGTCGGCATGGCATAAGCTCACTTGGCCATTCTGACCAGGTGAGCTAATAAATGGAATCATAGGTGGTTTTTTTCATGACAGAGTAGTTATACTTACCTCCCTAACACTCTATGATATTTAAATCTAAATATCGACCTTCACTCAATAAGCACAGATTTAAAAAGGTGCCCCTACTGGCAGGTAGACAGGTAACCGTCTGCCGGCCCCAACTTCATGCATGCACAGACTGACACTGCCTCAACTGACTATTGGCCGACACATGCAACTTACAAGCCTGAAGACTGAGGCTCCATGGGGCGGAGAGGTCAGGTCCATGTTAGGGAGGTAAGTATAATTACTCTCTCGTGAAAAAAGAAACCTGTGATTTCGTTTATTTCACTTCAAGAGATTTACTTACCACCCTAACACTATGATATTGCCAGAATTCGAAGAATGAAGCACTAGCATCTGAATGCACACACACAGGCAATGATTTGAACATTTGATAACACAACCGATGGTGAGATTAATGACCGTATGTTAAATGCAAAATCAGTTTGCGTAACCAATTGGTTGCACAAATTGGTTACGCCATTTTTTTATACAAACCTGCTTTATCTGAACATATTTCATCTGTATATTAAGTTAATAATGAATTTAAAGTGCATGTTGATGAATTATCATTAGCATATTGATTACAGCATGGACTTATCCACTAATTACCTAATTTACAGATAAAATATGTTTAAAAAAACATGGTTTCATAAAAAATCATTATCTGGTCAAATGGCATCCGCATGTGAATTCACCTCATGGTCAATTAATGACACATGATGTTTTCTTGATGATGATGCAGGGGTCGAAATTCTCTAAATTTCACCAGAATCAATTCGGATTCTCGTAAATTTGCTCAGCAGAATCCATGAGAATCCACTTTTGGATTCCTGTATAGAAAGCTCAACGGGAATCCAATACAATGAGGGGTTTTCATCTCCATGTTAGACACTGGATACATACATTATCTTAAATACTTATTATATATAAAATTGTATATTTCAGAAGTTGCCCTGAGCACATTTCACTCTCATGATTCTGATTTTATGTCCATGTTGACAAACAACAGACAGAGATCATACCTGATACTACAAACTTTCCTTGAATTCATGAACAATCACACCATGATACAACTCAGTTGCCATAGAAATTGCTGATCCCTTTTCCTAATTATCATATGGAATCCCAGCCATATGCATAAAAATATGGGTAGTAATTAATACTTATATGCCTATCAGGATCTGATTGTATTTGTCACTCAGGAACACTTTTAGTATGATACTGTACATACAAGGAGTATTTATTGTAAACCAGTCATTCTTATTCTAAGTGACAGATATTATTTTCAATTAGAACTGAGCTTTCATATTAATGGATGAATCCAATCCGTTACTCAACTATTGACCTCATAATCATAATGTCACCAGTCACTATTATAACTGACAGACAATACTAACTCTCATAGTAGTCTGTCAGTAAGTATTAATTGTATGTCTTTGCAATTTAATAAACATTCTGTTGATTGTTTTGAGGGGGAGTTTGTTTCAAAGTATTCACCAAGTTAGCTGTATAGTTACCATGAAATGGAGATCCTGGGACAAAGCTTGGAGCAGTGCTTAGCTAGAGATGGGTGGGGAATAACTAAAAGTGGATTCATCCATTGTGATACAAGTACTGTAATATTTCTCAAGTAAATTTGTCAAAAAACAGATTGAGTTTTTGTTTTATGTCCATTCATTCGTTCCATTTCCAGACCATTAAGAATATTTTGGAAAATTTACACCTGAAATTACAAGCTCGAGAACCAAGCCAGTCATTCAGTGTTATGTCTCCAAAAACAATACTCCCTTGGTCTGCAAATGTACATTTTCTCTGCCAAAATATCAGTATTTGTATGACAACACTCATTGGTAACATCTTTCGAGCTTGCAACAATTTCAGGGTTCATACACCTTGGGCACAATAAAATTCCATACTTTTTCCAAACATATATTTCAAAATTCCAGACCCACTATAATAATTAATGACTAATGACCCAATATTTATAAATGTCTTAACACCCTCCTCCCACCCAACCCACAAACCCCACTACAAAAACAAAGAATTGAATATCTTACATTGTTGTGGCTTACCTAGTTGAGAAACCCTCCCCCAGCCCACCCACCACCACCTTGAAAGCAATGGCTTCCAGTCACATTATTTTCAAAATATTAAAAAATATATATTCTTTAATTTGTAAAGAATTCCACCTATATCAAAGAACTACCGTCTTAATGGCCCCAAAAACAACAGGGGTTGAAACGTTTATAAAATTGTACCTGTTACTGGTAGATTTTTTTGTAACTGTCACCAAATATTTGTACTTGCACAAGCAGCGTACATTTCTAATATAAAACAATAACCCGCAAGTCCGCCACAATAAAAAGTGTAACCAGCTCTAAGGCATTTAGTAGATAGCTTGGCCCTTCTTAACTTGTACGCTTTAAACTGACAATTTAGTGCAAATGCGATTTACTGGAAATAAGAGTTACTACGCACCGGCTTTCCTGACATATAGTCTTGTTTTCTCAGTCGCTCCAAAGCAATGAACCACTTAAATATTGGGTGGTATTACTGTCAGAACCTTCCAATAATAATATATTGGGTCATATAAACCGTCAAAGTGGACGCTAACATATTGCTTTACTGCGTTTAAAAGCGGCACAGTGACTAGATTTTTCATTCGCCATTAGCCATCAAGAGTGCGAGAGTCGCACAGAGATTGGTTGAAATAAATCATGTGATTAATTTGTTATGAATGACAACGAGGCAGTGATCAAAATTGACATCGGATATCCCACGAGCCAATCAGAAACTATGAGTGCGCATTATCGATTATTACTAACTTAAACTATGACTGCACAGTCACGCGAGACATTTCTCATTACCGGTGAATTAGCAGACCCCCCTCTAGGCCGATTCGTGACATAATTTTTATTGTTGAAATTAGTAACCGGGATCGCGGCGTTCTGTAAGCATGGAATGTTTACATTTTTGGAAGCGTTTATTTACGAGAATTCAGTTGGATTCCCGTATTTTTCAATTTCGGGAATATTACGAGAATCGGATTCCCATCGAATTTCGAGCACTGTTAATTGTGTGCCATGGACAAATACACACTGACACAGTAGCTAGGATCTATGAATGTAACAGTTTAATTTAACAGATAAATTCTTAAACAGCCGTCTCTACAAATCAACTTAAACTCAAGGAGAATATACTGTGAGACTCATTCAACAATGCATGTCTTCCATCGCGTATATAAAATTATACATCGGGAACATGCCACCACTAAGCAGCATTAGTAATATCCATCGGACCGGGAACATGTTTGTTTTATTTCCAATTACCGGGAACTTCGGATATAAGAAGTTACTGTTTAGATCGTTCTCAAGCCGTGAAAAAATTGCTAAAAATAACATATTTCATATCAAAAAGTTGTTGAAACTTTTCTGTTTTCCACGATCAGAGATAACTACCGTTCTGGGCTTTGTCACTTACGCGACCATTTTTTCGTTCATGGTAATTTTACTTTACGTAACTGACACGCGAACGAACGAAACGATCGTTCTCGCCAAATTTTGAGGGCTGCTCCTGCCTGATTTTCTGAAGAACTTTTGGAATCAGGATTGTTGGTGGGAATGCGTATGCATACATTCCCTCCCAACTGATAGCTAGTGCATCTGTTGCGAAAGCACTTGGATCGGGAATCAGAGAGACGTACGTCGTCATCTTCTTCATTGCGAACAAATCTATGTTGGGTTTCCCCCAGTGGTCGAAAAAATGATCTGCCACACATTGATTTAGTTGCAATTCCGTGGGCAGAACACTCATCTTTCAGCTCAATGAGTCTGCTAACAGATTTAGCCTTCCCGGAATGTGAACTGCCTTCAAGGTAATCAAATGATCTAGACACCAGCAAAGTAGTCACCAAGTCACCATACAGAGACTGGGTGACTTCGTTCAACCCTGGCGGTTTATGTAAGTCACTACTGTTGAGTTGTCTGATCTAACTAGAACAATCCTGCCCAGAACTTTCTTTTCCAGGCCCAGAACTACTGCTCGTAATTCCAGTAGATTTATATGTTCTTGTGACTGATCCAGATTCCAGTCCTGATACTGTGGTTCTTTCCAGGCAAGCTCTCCATCCCTCCATTGATGTATCTGTGTACATCGTTACTTGAGGGTGGGGAGGGGTGAGCATCACCCCCACCAGGAGATTCTCTCTTCATCCACCATTGAAAGTGGTGAATAAGAGGTTCCAACACTGACACCTCTGAGTCCAGGGAACCTGTCCTCTGGGTCCACTGTGTCATGAGAAATAACTGGATAGGCCATGTGCGCAAGGCCGCCTGTGGAACGACAGGTTCCAGAGAAACCATCAACCCCAGCATTCTCAAGCACATGACGACTGTTGCACACTGATTGTATTACTGAGATAAGTATTTCTACTCTCTCCTGAGTAGGATAAACATATCCTAACTCTAGATCGAAGAACATTGCCAGGTAAACAAACTTCTGGGATGGAGTCAGCTCTGATTTCTGAAAGTTCATTATCCAGCCTAAGTCTGTGAGAGTTTTCAAAACTATCTCCAGATTTGCTGATAGACTTTCCTGATTGTGTACTTTTAACAGCCAAGTTGACTATGTAAGTGTGGACTGCTAGCTTCTCCTGCGGAGGTATGTTGTTATTGGAAGAACCACCCTGGTGAAAACCCGAGGAGCCGTGGAAATTCCAAAGGGAAGAACCTTGAGTTCCCACTGCCGGCCCTGAAAAGCAAATCTCAGGTAACGACGTAAACTCTTCGCAATTGGAATGTGGAAATAAGCACCCTTCAGATCTATTGATGCTGTCGACATTCCCTTCTCTAACCCCACCAACGGTTTTTATAAAGTTTCCATCTTGAAACTCGGTGTGTCTATGAACTTGTTCAATGGCTTGAGGTTGAGAATTGGTCTCCACCCTCCAGTGCTCTTTGTCACTAGAAACACGGTTGAATAGCCTGGGCCATTTTGCACCGGTTGAATTGCTCCTTTTTGTATGAGGGAATTTATCTCTTCCTCTGTACACAACCGTTGATCTGGATCTCCTGGAATTTGAGTCCAGATCGGAACCACAGACAGGTACCCGGCTGAAAGCCATCGCAAGACTAAGCGGTCCTGGGTTAACCGCTCCCACTCCTGCTTGTGGAGGGTCAATCGATCTCCCACTGGTCCACCTAGGGAGAGAGGTGGACATAAGCAGTGCAAGAGTGGGACCGTCTCTGGTTCTAGCATTGGTGTGGTTCCTGTGGAAATCGGCCCATCAGACACGATTACCACCACCAGATCCTCACGCGCCATGGGCCACGGCATGCGTGCTGCTGAGATGCACGGTTGGCGCACCGAGGTGCGCGGGCGGCTGGCTGGCTGGCAGCGCCTGAGGAGCCTGCATGCCCCCATCCCCCTAAACTGCAGGCCAGTGCTGGCGTGGCCATGGCCTACGCTGCCCCGGTGCCTGGGCTCTGACTTGACCAGCGCCACCACGGGTCTGCTGTGAACGGTACGCAGAGGGCGCTGCGCGAACGTGCTCCCTACGGAGCACCTCAAATTGCTTCGTTGCACCCTCTGATTGTTGACTAATGTGACTGTCTCTTGAAGGTGTTTACATCCCTCGCCCCAAGAGACCAGGACCTGACATAGGTGTCTGCAGCAGCCTGTTGTACAAGTCCGGGCGACGGGCACAAATTGTCCAGTGCAAAAGTGTGCCTCGCCCTAACACTTCTAGTGACCGCCCACGTCATGCAGTCCAGAGCCATGTTAATACCATCCTGGATGGCTCTCTGAACTGAGATGGGGCTTGCTTGGCGCAAGGCAGATGCTATCTCTACACCCTGTAACAGCTGAGAGACATGCAAGAGCGCCGCAGCACGCTCGAGCACAGCGCTCCCGTGTCAGAACGGCAGCCTGGCCGCGTGTCCTTGCCAAGCGCTGCGCTATCATCAGCGCTCGGCTTAGGCACTGTACCGTATTTCTGGTATTGACCAGCAATGATACGACTTTGCCACCTCGCGGGGGGGCTTCGCAAGTCATCCATTTGGTTTGATAGACGTCTCTGCCGCCGCGAACATATCACCTATATGTTCTCCTAACGGCAGTGATGGCATAGCGGTATTTGCTGCCTTTCCAGCCAACCATGGGCGTTGATCCCGCTGGCTTACCGACTGTTCCACATTGAGCTATGGCCTGACGTCTACCAGCCATTGGCACGCGTTAGACCAGTCCTCCTCTGTGGCCACCTGTAAATGCTCGACAAGGCCTTCGTCATCCTCTACAGCACTCGCAGGTGTGAATGTGGCTGGACCCGAGCGACCAGGCATGCTTTGCGCCGTGGCTAAGCCAGGAGTCGGCGCCAAGCGTGTGGGGTGTAATTCACCACACCATGGCTCGGACCAGCCGCCGTCATATCCTCGGCAAGCCGAGGTATGCGGTAACGGTGGTCATCCGCTCCAACGTGGGCCACCCCTTGAACCGTGAAGCCTATCCCTGCGGGAGCAGACGCATGCAAAAGTTCGCCCATGCTCCCCGCGAGGGCTGCACATTCATCCATTTCCATGTCCACGGCTTCAACGGGTGAGCCCAGCAGAAAATCCTCTTCCTCCTGGCCATGATAGATTGCCTCTGGGCTAGCAAAGAGCGTTAACCCGGGCTGACCAGGGACCGTACCGCAAGAGGAAGCGGTACCTTTAGGGCGCTGACTCACCAGGCACGAACCTGACTCCAGCGGCCCTGGCCCAAGATCACCCGACGAGGCAAGCCCCCAGCCGGGATCATTTAGGCTCCATTGGCAAGGCGGCGGGCCTTCCAAGCATCTACTGAAGCCACCACGGATTCTGGAACATTTTCGGACGACGGACACCAGAATCAGAGGTGGAGATTTTCTGCTCGGGGTAGATGACGAGGACAATATAGCACCCGGCCCAGGGAACATGCTGCGAAGCCGCTCTGGAACCAGATCTTTTATTGTCTTTTTCATCTCCCCCATCATCTCCAACCTGAAAGACTCCATTTCCAAGGAGACAGAGACCTTTCTCTTACCCTTTCCACACTTTTTCATACATTTCTCCTCTGATGCCGCCTTATCCTTTGCCTGTAATGACAAGATTCAGAGAATAAGTACCCCCCCCCCCCAGCCACTATTTACAGACATCACCTTTTAATAATGGACTGCAAGGTGAACATTTAACACACAGGTGAGGATCAAACTTAAGCTTGAGTGAACGGGTACAATGAAACAATGTTTATTAAAATATACGCAATATTTAGGTGGTCTCAATTAATAATTTCACTCCCGTGATGATGGATATAAAAAATTTACAGCCCTTGTCCTATTAGAAGCCGCAGTTACTAATGAGCGTTTTACGGTACCAATTTTCGTTCGTCGGAAAAATGTTTTGCAATCTTTCTGAACTACGACTGCATGTTATATACCTGTATAAGGCTTTTTTCGCTCATACTTCGTCAAATTTTGCCCTGCATGTTATCTATTAGTGCGCATTATAGACACGAAAGTACAGTAACAAGTGCAAGGCCGAGTATGACGTCATAACTTCAAAAATAAGAAGACAATCCGACTAGAATACAACATCCAGGTGTAAGGATGAATTGTATTCTAAAACCAAGAGCATAAAGACTGGAATGGATAAGCAATAAGCTATGCAAACCATCAGATAAACAGTGAGAAATTGGCAGAAGAAATCTTTAAAATATTTCAAATAGCTTAGTGCCTAATTATCATAACACTAGAATACCTGCATCTTTAGCATAATACATACTATCCGATCCGATGCTCTGGAAACTCCACCATCTATGACCTCTTAATTCTCTCCACCATAATGGAGGGGGTGGGGTGGGTGGGGAGAGGGATCAAGAGGGTAAAGTGAGCTCTTCTGCTGAGAACTCCAACTCACTCTTTTTTCCTAACATGGGAAAAGGGAGCAATGGTGGAGAGAAAACTAACCCTCGGCTGACTGTAGTGACCCTCAATCATAGATATGTACGTGTGGACACAAACAGAGATTAGTATTTCATATCGCCAATAATGAATTAACCCGTTTTAATGGCGCCTATCACGTCTAATCGCAAATCCCGGAAACACATAACACAATGAAACGTGATGTGAATTAGAGAAACGCAACTGAATTCACCTGATGACTTGGTCCTGGAGTAGCCTCTGGTGTTTTAGCACGGTCAGACATGTCTTTCAAGGTAAATTGATGTAGAAAACGAGCGAAACTACACAAAACTTGCAAGCACAGAACTTGGAGCGTGTGTTTCTTTAGCCAATAAATTGGAAAAGAGGAAGCGCTAGTCTGCGCATGCGCAAAGTTGGGGCTGGCATCCGCCGAACTGTCATCTGACTACCTGGCCAGTAGGGGCACCGTACTTTTTTAATCTGAGTTTTTATTGAGTGATAGTCGATATTTGGAAATATCAGAGTATTAGGGAGGTAAGTATACACTTGAAGTGAAAATAAACGAAATCTAGGATTTCTTTTTTCACGAGAGAGTTGATACTTACCTCCCTAATACTTTTGATATTGCTAAATATTGGCTTTCACTCAATAAACACTCAGATTAAAACAGCTATGTGCCCCTACTGGGCAGGGAGTCAGAGCGTAGTCTGGCGGATGCCAGCCCTACCACCGCGCATGCGCAGACTAGCACTTCCTCTGACTAGATTATTGGCTGACACACATGCAACTATTAAGAGCCTGAAGACCGAGCCTCTGTGGGGTGGAGAGGCCGGGTCCGTATCTAGGGAGGTAAGTATCAACTCTCTCGTGAAAAAAGAAATCCTAGATTTCGTTTATTTCACTTCAAGAGTATACTTACCTCCCTAATACTTTTGATATTGCCAGAATTCGAAAGTGAATCTGGCGGGAGGGAGGCGAGGTCAAAAGACCAGCTCATCCCTATATGCTTTTCTGCGTTTAAGGCACTTAAACTTCTGAAACTGTACGAAAAACAGTCAGGATTTGACTAACCATCGGATAACACCACCGATGTATGAGAGATGACCGAATGTCATATGCGCTCCCCCCCCCCTCCTTCCTGGGAGGAAGAGTCGACTGACCTCAATGTCCTATACGCTCTCTACGTACAAGTGCCATGTACTACAGGACAGAGACGAAAAAGCTCCATTTTCGTAAACTCTCAACAATGAACCACACAAATACACAAACCATCACCATATTAATAACGGGTAACGTGACAATACAATCAACAACGGACAACACATGAACAAGACTGACCTTGTTGAAATGGCTGCTGACATCATCTTCCCATTGGTGAAGACTGATGCAGGCCCAAAAAAGTGGGTGTTTCCATAAATTAATTGTGAAATATATAAGCAATGAGGAAAAACCTCCTCAAAAAATATAAACCGAGTTATTTTTTCAAAATTGACAAGGCGAGAGGATTAGAGGTGTCACGGAGATAATGGTCTGTAAAACTTGACTCACAGTGCCACTGAGCCACCGACATAATATCATCCACAGGGACCCCATTAAATAGGGCAGTGGATGTCACTACGCCGCGGACACTGTGAGCCTTGGCCACGTCAACCTGCTTCCCGGTGGCGGATTTATGGCAAAACTGAATGCATTCTACAATCCACCTGGAAATGGTGTCCTTAGAAGCCCTGCCATGGGGTTCAATATATGACAACCATAACGCTGACTGATCGGTGCGCCACTCCGCCGTACGTTGCTTGTACCGGCAACAGGACACCATGCTTTAGAATTAGGATCATATCTAGTTAAAGCAGGCAAAATAATAGGTTGACCTGGATATTTCAACGACTGCTTTTTAGCCAAGAAATTAATCCTAGGTAGCAGCTTAAGGCCTTCCCCTGAAACCACAAAACGGTCATCCTCGGCTGATAAGGCATGAATTTCACTCCTACGCCTAGCCAAGGCCGCAGCAATTAAAAACACAGTCTTCAGTGTTAACAGTTTCATAGAAATGGAACTAAGTGGTTCAAAAGGCTTATCACCTAGTACTTGAAGCACTAGCGATAAACTCCAAGACGGAATCACCGGTGGATTCCTTGGTCTTAGATTGCCCATGCCTTTAATTAATACATTTAATGTATTTACTTCATCACTTCCCCTCTTAGCCAAGCAAGGAATAACAGACATTAATGCTGACTTATAACCAGCAATAGAGTTAGGCTTGAGGCTATAGGCATCATAGAGGTGACAGAGGAAATCAGCTACTACTTGAATAGATGAATCCATTGGATCAATACATCTTTTTGAGCACCATTCTGCAAATCTGTTGATTTTATAATTATATGCTCTGGAGGTTGACCCCCTCCTGGCTTTGGCCATAAACATGGCTGCTTGCTCAGAAAAGCCCTCCTTAATTCTAGATTCCTTGACAACATCCACGCAGTCAATCTGAACATTGACGGATTGTTGTGAAGGACCTTGCCCTGGAAGATAATATCGTCCATCAGAGGCAGAGGAACCGGATTGCAGACCAGAAGGTCCAGCAGATCCGTATACCATGATCGGCTTGGCCAATCCGGGGCGATCAGAAGCACTTGGCATTCCTCTTGTCTGATTTTCTGAAGAATTTTTGGAATCAGGATTGCTGGAGGGAATGCGTATGCATACATTCTCCCCCAGCTGATAGCTAACGCATCTGTTGCGAAAGCGCTTGGATCCGGAATCGGAGAGACGTACGTCGTCATCTTCGCATTCTTCTTCATTGCGAACAAATCGATGTTGGGTTTCCCCCAATGGTCGAACAGACGATCCGCCACACATTGATTTAGTTGCCATTCCGTGGGTAAAACACTCATCCTTCGGCTCAATGAGTCTGCTAGCAGGTTTAACCTTCCCGGAATATGAACTGCTTTCAAGGTAATCTGGTGATCCAGACACCAACAAAGCAGTCTCCATGTCATCATACAGAGACTGGGCGACTTCGTTCCGCCCTGGCGGTTTATGTAAGTCACAACTGTTGAGTTGTCTGAACGAATAAGAACAATCTTGCCCTGAACTTTCTGTAAGAAATGTTCCAGGCCCAGGACTACTGCTCTTAGCTCCAGTAGATTTATATGTTCCTTTGACTGTTCCAGATTCCAAAGCCCTGATATCGTGGACTCTTCCAGGCAAGCCCCCCAGCCCTCCATCGATGCATCTGTATACACAGTCACCTGAGGGTGGGGAGGGGTCAGCATAACCCCCACCAAGAGATTATCTGTGAGCAACCACCATTGCAGGTGGTGAATCAGAGGCGCCAACACTGACACGTTCGAGTCCAGCGAACCTGTACTCTGGGTCCATTGTGTCATGAGAAACAACTGGATCGGCCGCCTGCGTAAGGCGGCCTGAGGAATGACTGGTTCCAAAGAAACCATCAACCCCAGCATTCTCAAGTAAACCCGTGCCAGGACATGACGACTGTCGCACACTGACTGAATTAACGAGATGAGTTTCTGCACTCTCTCCTGAGTAGGATAAACATATCCCGTCTCCAGATCGAAGAACATTCCCAGGTAAACAAACCTCTGGGATGGAGTCAGCTCTGATTTCGGAAAATTTATCATCCAGCCCAAATCCGAGAGAGTTTTCAAAACAATCACCAGATTGGCCGATAAAGCTTCCTTGTCGTGTGCCTTTAACAGCCAGTCGTCTATGTACGTGTGGACTGCTATGCTTCTCCTGCGGAGGTATGCTGTGATCGCAAGAACCACACGGGTGAAAACCCGAGGAGCCGTGGAAATTCCGAAGGGCAACACCCTGAATTCCCACTGTCTGCCCTGGAATGCAAATCTCAGGAAGCGACAGAAACTCCCGTGGATGGGGATGTGGAAATAAGCGTCCTTCAAATCTATCGACGCCGTCCACATCCCCCTCTCCAACCCCGCCAACACCGAGCGCACCGTTTCCATCTTGAAACTGGGCGTCTCGATGAACTTGTTCAATGGCTTGAGGTTGAGAATCGGTCTCCACCCTCCGGTGCGTTTTGTTACTAAGAACAGGGTTGAATAGAAGCCCGGACACCTTTGTGCCGGCTGAATAGCTCCCTTTTGTACGAGGGAATCTATCTCCTCCTCGATACACAACCTTTGCTCTGGATCTCTCGGAACGGGAGTCCAGACTGGCACTAGAGACAGTCGCGACGGCGGGCCTGTCATCCACTCTGGATGATACCCGACGGAAAGCCATCGCAAGACTAAACGGTCCTGAGTTAACCGTTCCCACTCTTGCATGTGGTCGGCTAGCCGGCCTCCCACCGGTCCACCTAGGGACAGAGGTGGACACGAGGCATGCAAGAGCGGCACTGTCCCCGTCGCCATAAACACCGGAGTGGTTCTTACCGCGGTAACCGTCCCGTCAGGACCGATAACCACGCCCAGATCCTCGCGCGCCCCGCCCCGCCCCGCGCGCACCTCGGTGCGCGGGCGGCTGCCTGGCTGACGGCGCCTGAGGAACCTGCGCCCCCCTCGCTGCTGGCCGAATCGCACGCGGCCGAGGCCGACGCTGCGACGGTGGCTGGCCTCTGACTTGGCCAGCACCACCTCGAGCCTGCAGGGGACGATACGCAGGGGGCGCGGCGCGAACGTTAGCACGACGCAGCACCTCAAACTGCTCGCGCAGCGCCCTCTGGTTATTCACCAGGGTGACCGTCTCCTGGAGGTGTCGACATCCCTCACCTCCAAAAAGACCAGGACCCGTCATAGGCGTACGCAGTAGCCTATTGTACAGGTCCTGAGACGGGCACAGATTGTCCAGGGCAAACGTGCGTCTTGCCCGGACACTCCTGGTCACCGCCCGAGTCATACAATCCAGCGCCAGGTTAATACCATCCTGGATGGCTCGCTGGACCGTGACCGGACTTGGCTGGCGCGATGCGGATGCCGTTACTACCCCCTGTAACAGCTGGGAGACGTGGGACAGAGCGGCAATCGAAGCCCTCCCACTCTCCTCCGCATCACGCAACGCGGTATTCGCCGAACGCAACGCGTTCGAGCACAAGACCCCCGTGTCAGAACGGGAGCCTGGCCGCGCATCCTCACCCAAAGCCGCGCGGTCATCCACGCTGGGCTTGGGTACCACACCGTACCGCTGGTAATCCAGGGGCACGATGCGACAACGCCTGGCCACCTCGCGAGGGGCCTTCGCGAGACGTCCACTCGACTTAATGGACGACTCCGCCGCCTCGAACATGTCAACGACATGCTCCGCCAGCGGCAGAGAAGGCATAGCGTTAGCAGTCGGTTTCCCAGCTAACCACGGCCTGTGGTCACGCTGGCTAGCCGACTGCTCCACGGGCAGATCAGGCCTAACGCTCACCAACCACTGGCAAGCGTCAGACCAATCCTCCTCCGTGGCTAACTGCGAGCGCTCTACAAGACGGGGGCCTTCGTCTTCCTCCTGAGCGCAAGCAGCAGAGCTTGACGGCGGGTACGCTGATACACCTGGCAAGCCAGGGAAAACATGCGGGCCTGACAGCACCGGCATGACAATATCACTGGTTTGACCAGGAGCAGGCGCCGTGGCAGAGCGCGGGGCACATACCGCCCCACCACGGGCCCGGCCAGCACCAGCAACACCCTCGGCAAGCCGAGGTATGCGGTACCGCTGGCCATCAGCAGCGCCCTGGGCCACCACCTGAGCCGCGGACTCTACTCCAGGGTGAGTAAAACCGTGGAAGAAGCCGCCTGTATTCCCCGCGAGGGGTGCACAAACGTCTTCATCCATGTCCACGTCGTCAGACGGCGACCCTAGCAGGTAATCCTCATCACCCTGGTCAGAAAGATTAGACCCCGGGTCAGCAAAGAGAGCTAACCCGGGCTGACCAGGAACGGTGCCATAGGAGGTACTGGCCACCGCGGCGTGCGGATACCCCTGGACTGATAAGCAGCCCGCGGGTTCCAGCGACAGCCGTCCACGGTCCCCTATCGGCGCGGCAATAAGCCTGCTGCCAGGGTCGTGGAATGCCCCCTCTAATGGGGCCACCTCTGAATCGTCGAACAACGGAAGCGGTCTAAGGAAAACCGATCCAGAGGCGGGGATTACCTGCTCCGAAGCCGATGATGAGGACAGTAAAGGATTTGTTTGGTCCAGGAAGCATGCCACGAAGCAACTCTGGAACCAAATCCTTTATTGTCCTCTTCATCTCTCCCAACATCTCGGTCCGGAAGGCCTCCATATCCACCGCGGACGAGGCCTTCCCCTTACCCTTCCTACTTACAACCTCTCGTTTCCGCTTCTTCTTCTTCTCCTCCTCTACCACCTTGTCCGTCGCCTGCAAGCACAAGAATTCGGACATTAACTCGCCCCCCCAGTGCTTACATATTTCACAATTACCCGAGGGACCACAAGGGCTACATTGATAGCAAAGATGAGGCAAGAACTTATCATGCAGAAATCGTCCACAGGACGCGCAACCCGGTCCCTGAAACAGGGCAAAGGACGAGGAGTATGAGCAAACTAGTTAAGCTTAGACACTCAAACCAACTCAAAGAGAAGGAAAACGATCATAAAGATCAATATACATCAGAAACCAGCATTGCAACTTGAATTGCTGATAAATACATAGCCAGGCTGATTATGACGTCATTAATCCCGTGACAGGAAAAAATCGATCCCAACAAACATCCAAGTGCAAGGACGAATTGTATGCTGAATGGATACGTCGACTACACAACCATCAGATACACATAGATAACTCTTTTCTGGCAAAAATGTTAATTATCTCCCTTTGCTTACTATAATTAACATCACCACATTATCAATAACTAGATACCTGACACCTTGTATAGACAAACCATCCAACGTGACGAACCAGAGTACTCCACCACCTGCACGCCTCTTAACTCTCTCCACCTCATGGGGAAGGAATTGGATCAAGAGGGCAAAGCGAGAAGACCTTTATACTAGGCCTCCAACTCACTGGACATAAATCATTTGGTTAGATAACCTAACAGTGTTAGTAGGAAATGGAACCATGGTGGAGAGAAAACTAACTCTCTGCTGCTGTGATGCCACCACCTAGCGTCATACAGACGGACATAAACAGAAAGAGAAATTAGCCTTAGGTAGCACCGAGTTGACATAAACCAACTAACCAAGGCGCTTATCACGGTAAACGCGAGTCCCGGAAACACAATACACCGGGAAAAAAACTCGCTAATTTTACTAGAAGTCACCTGATTCAAAGGTCCTAGGTCCCCCTTTGGCGAAGTGATCCTTCCTGCCATCCTAATCAGTGACTATCACTCCAAAATAACACAACCAAGTTATGAAAACAGTTTAAGAGCAAGGAAAAGCTTTTGCACAAAAAAACATGTGTGATCTCTCTGCCAATAATCTAGCAAAGAGGAAGTGCTAGTCTGCGCATGCGCGGTGGTGGGGCTGGCATCCGCCAGACTACGCTCTGACTCCCTGCCCAGTAGGGGCACCTAGCTGTTTTAATCTGAGTGTTTATTGAGTGAAAGCCAATATTTAGCAATATCAAAAGTATTAGGGAGGTAAGTATACTCTTGAAGTGAAAAGACAGTTTTTAACAAGGTAACAATGAAAGGAAGTGTTGAAGTTTAGGTCCAGTGTAATTAGCAAAAGCTTTTATCAAGGTGATAATAATGATAACCTTTGACCTTTTGATCCCAGGGATTAGGTCTTATTATAAGGAAGCATGTGACCAAGTATAGGTCCAGCGTAAGTAACCAAACACGAGATATGAAGCACTATGTTCAGCTTATTTGGCCTTTTGATGCCATGGTGATTGTCATGCCAGCTCATTATCATGAATCATGGTCTCAATTTGGGCCCTGTATAATGCATAAACAAACATGAGACATAAACTATTATTTTCTTGAAAAAATCTTTATCAAGCTAACCTTGACCTTTGACTTTTTAATGACAATGTCATTGTGTTATGCTCTCTCACTTTAAGGAAGTGCGTGTCCAAGTTTTGGTCCAGTATGATTAACAAAACATAAGATTTTAATTGCTAAGTTGAGCTAAACACAAAATGTGGGGGAAAAAGTTTTCATCACAGTCACAATGACCGTGACTTTTGACCACAAGGTCGTTGTGTCATGCCCTCTAATTATAAGTGTAGTTACAGGCATTTGGATTTTCGTGACGGAGCTACATCATTTTACTTGTGACATCAGCTACAGGGTTTGTACACCTTTCAGTATTTGAAATTCCATGACTTTTCCATGACTAAAATTAAGAAATTCCATGACCTCCAAGAATCAATAGCTAGGTCAAAGACAGTCAAATTTGTTTCAAAATGTTCAACAGCATATAGTGAATCATATGGAATTCACTTTATCTAGGGCAAAGGGTCAACATGTGAGAATATCCGGTACATTTTTAATAAAATCTGAGGTTTTCACATAAAAAATTGACGAATAAAAATTCTGAATGGAAGTTCTAGACTATGATCATACATGTAGTATCCTTTCAGCCTAACTTGGTTGAAATCGGTCAAAATGGTAAGAAGCACTATGGGCATTTCTAGTAAATTTTGTAAAAAATCTAAGATTTTGACCCCAAAAATTGTCTATTAAACCTTTAACACTCATATCAGCCAAAGCCGGCTTCTGTCACCCGTGGTCTTGAGAGATGTCCTTTTGCAGACCAAGAGAAGGCTATTGTTGAACATTTTAAAAATAAAATAGTCTTCACTTGGTCTGCAAATTGACATTTTCTTTGAAATCTTTAAATTTTTTTGAACAAATTTAAGGCTTAGAGCCGAGGCTTCTATTTGGACAAGGTGTTCAAGAAAAAATTGAAATCCAATCCATAAAATCGTTACTTTCACGAATATGTTGCACACTAATAGATAACACGCATGGGAAAATTTGACAAAATATGAGCCAAAAAAGCTTTATACATGAATATAATACGCAATCAGAGTTTAGAAATATTGCAAAACATATTTTTCAGACAAACGAAAATTGGTAACTTTACCACTAGATTCAAAATAATAATAAACCTTTATCGGCCAAATATCTTATTATTCTTTTAATATTAACAAGTTTATTTCATACTTTAACCGTAATAGAATGCATAACACCATCTTTGAGCAAGAAATACGTTCAATATACAGGGGAATCTCCATACGCTAGCGAGACCGAGATATCATTGCCATCTAATTATCATAATGTAACCAATTCGGCCGGGACGAAATCGCCCAAAGGAACAAAAATCTTGCCATTAAATATACCGCCGAATGCATATGCTGAGTAGGAAATAGTGAATTTATTGCTCAAATTGTTTTAAAAACATTCTGTTCTGTACATATTTATTATTAATTTGGGATATTCGCATTCGCGGCGTTACAAAACCCGTTTTTATTTGGGAGGCCTCCTTCCAGTCCAGATATAGTTCAGTGGAATGCCTCCAATCACAAGAGTTTAATATGGCCTACCAACATAAGAAGGGATTTAACCTCATTTTATTTCTTACATTGTTTTGGGTCATTTTATTTTGGTTGGACAAATGACTTTGATAATGAATGAAATCATGTGATCGCCGCGATAAAGATATGGAAATGTGTATTTCCGAGCTTTATTTCCCCATTTCACATTTGTTTGCCATCAGATTTTATTTTTATTTAGGGAGATTATCATTTTCCATGACTTTTCCATGACTTTTATCAAATTGACAAATTTCCATGACTTTTCCAGGCCTGGAATTTAGATTTTCAAATTCCATGACTTTCCAGGATTTCCATGACCCGTGCGAACCCTGCAGCTACCATGTGCCGAATTTGATTATGACATCAGACACTTAAGCTACAGATCAGATCACTCTATTCCCAAAGCAGTTTGATCATACAACGCAAGGTAAAAACGAAACAATAAATATATACCTTATGCCATACATCTTGATGTTGCTTTCTGACGGGGATCTTCTTTACAGCATAATCAGATTTATCCAGCTTGTGTGTAACCTGTCACAGAAAAACATTTAATATACGTGAAGTAATTTTTTAATTAATTGAGATATAGAAAATATTTTAAAGTAAAGCTGCACAAGAAACAAGAGGCCCAAGGGGCCTGTGCCGCTCACCTGGAGCACCATCAATTTTGGTTAAAATTGTTGGTGGGTGGTTTAGCAGTCTTTTAATGAGTTTGTGGACATTTTTGCAAGTGCAATATGGCTGCCAAACACACTACATTTTGATTGCCCTTCGGCGCCCGTGTTTTTTTGATGGATCAACATCCCTTGAACAAATTTGAATGGCCCAAATTTCGGCCTGACCCCTTCAGCGGTTCTGGAGGAGTCATTTTCGTGAAAACCAGGTCATCCAAGAGGGTCGCCGACCCATTTTGTCAATAAAGTCCTCTTGAACAAACTTGGCTAACCTCTTAGCCTAGATGAAGATTCCCCAAGTGGTTTCGGAGATTTTTAAAGACATTTCCTGAAATCGGCCGAAATCCAAAATGGCCGCTGGGCAAATTGGCCGATCGGGTTCATTTGAACAAACTTGGATCCTTATGCCCTAAGGATGCTTCCTGCCAAATATAATTGAAATCGGCCCGGCAGTTCTCGAGAAGACATTTTAAATTTCCCATTGCTTTAGCATGAGAGATTTTGACGAGAGATTTATTCAAGATGGCCGCCAAACCGTTTATCCGACAGTTTCGAAAATTGCAAATTTGAGCTCAGAATATCCAAAAACATATATAGAACCAATTTTGGCCTCAAAATTCATCAAATAAAAAAATTCCAATATGTCCGCCAAACACGCTACATTTTGATTGGTCCACGGCAGCCATGTTTTTTGACAGAGCAACTTCCCTTGAACAAACTTTAATGGCCTTTAGTCCCTAATCATATCTCCCAAATTTTGGCCTGATCCATTCAGAGGTCCTGGAGAAGTCATTTTCGGGAAAACTAGGTCATCCAAGATGGCTGCTGAACCATTTGGTCAATCAAGTCGTCTGGAACAAACTTGGCTTACCTCTTTGCCTAGGTGAGGTTTCATAAGTTTTGAATCGATTCCCCAAGCCGTTTCGGAGAACGAGATTTTTATACATTTTTAAATATTTGGCCGCTGGGCAAATAGCCCGATCGGGTTCATTTGAACAAACTTGGATCCTTATGCCCTAAGGATGCTTCCACCCAAATATAATTCAAAGCGTCCCAGTAGTTCTCGAGAAGACATTTAAAATTTCCCATTGCTTTAGTATGGGAGCTTTTGGCGGGAAAATGATCCAAGATGGCTGCCAAACCGTTTATCCGACAGTTTCGAAAATTGCAAATTTGAGATCAGAATACCCAAAAACCCACATAAAACAAATTTCGTCCTCAAAATCCATCAAATAAAAAAATCCAATATGGCTGCCAAACACACAATATTTTGATTGGTCCACCGTGGCCATGTTTTTTGACAAATCAACTTCTCTTGAACAAACATTAATCACCCGTAGTTGCTAATTATATATCACAAATTTCGGCTTGATAGTTTCAGTGATTCTGGGGAAGAAGTGGTTTTTGTGAAAACTAGGTCATCCAAGATGGCCACTGAACCATCGTCTTGAACAAACTTGGCGTACCGCTTTGCCTGGATGAGGTTTCATAAGTTTTGAATCGATTCCCTAAGCCGTTTCGGAGAACTAGATTTTTTTAAAAGACATTTCTAAAAATCGGCCGAAATCCAAGATGGCCACCGGCCAAATTGGCCGATCGGTTTCGTTTGAACAAAATGAAATCTCTATGCCCTATGAATGCTTCCTCCCAAATATATTTGGAATCGGCCCAGTGGTTCTTGAGAAGTCGTTTAAAGAATTCCCCATTGCTTTACTATGGGCCCATTGCTTTACTACAGGAGACTATGGCGGGAAAACAAACCAAGATGGCAGGAAAACCGTTTATCCGACAGTCTCGAAAGGGGGATATTTGAACCGGCCACACTGATAAGCATATATAAAGCAATTTTGCCATCAAAATACATCAAATACAAAAAAGCCAATATGACCAAGAAACGCTAAATTTTGATTGGTTGATGGCAGCCATGTTTTTTAACGAACAAACTTCCCTTGAACAAACTTGAAAGGTCCTTGGTCCCTAAGCATATTTACAAAATTTCAGCTCTATCCCTTCAGCGGTTCGGGAGAAGTCGTTTTCGCGAAAACTAGGTCATCCAAGATGGCCACCAGGCAAATCGGCCAATCAGGTTGCCTTGAACAAACTTGGGTCTACCGTCATAATAGATGATGTGTTATGAGTTTTGAATCAATTCCTCCAGCGGTTTCGGAGAAGATTTTTTAGTGTTTCAAAAAATCGGCCATTTTGGCCAGCGGCCATCTTGGATTTTGGCCGACCGGCTTCTTTTGAACAAACTTGAATCTCTATGCCCTAGGGATGCTTCCTGCCAAATATAATTGAAATCGGCCCAGTGGTTCTTGAGAAGAAGTTGTTTAAAGAAAAAGTTGACGGATGACAGACGACACACAGACGGTCGCCATCGCATAAGCTCACTTGACCATTCTGGCCAGGTAAGCTAATAATAATCAGAACTTACTGAACTTCCTTAATTGCATCTCAATAACCTATGGCCTTTTCACCCCAAAATCAAAATTGTTCATCGGACCCAGGGCTAAGTGGTGGGTGAGTCAATTCAATAGAAATTGAGGTAACATCTAGAAACTCAATTTCCTTACGCGGGTCACCATGTCACTGGTCTTTGGACACAAAATCAATAGAGCTTTTCTAACCCTCAAAGGCAACCTCCCACGCAAGTTTGCCGAAATCTCAATATCGCTCACACATGCATACATAACAGATGCACGTATGCATACATTCATGCATGCACACAAAACGCAAACACTATATATACTTATACGGAGGAGGGAAGTAAAACAAGAGGCCTGTATCACTCACCTGGAATTATTGGCCACCGGTACAAACAAACAAAACAAGATTTTTGTTTGAAGATAAATGAAATCATGGATTTCTTTTTTCACGAGAGTTGATACTTACCTCCCTAATACTCTTTGATATTGCTAAATATCGGCTTTCAATCAATAAAAACTCAGATTAAAAAAGATAGGTGCCCCTACTGGGCAGGTAGTCAGATGACAGTCTGGCGGATGCTAGCCCCAACAACCGCGCATGCGCAGACTAGTACTTCCTCTGACTAATTTATTGGCTGACACTATGCAACTTTACGAGAGCCTGAAAACCGAGCCTCTGTGGGGCAGAGAGGCTGGGTCCGTATTATGGAGGTAAGTATCAACTCTCTCGTGAAAAAAGAAATCCGTGATTTCGTTTATTTCACTTCAAGAGCATACTTATCTCCCTAATACTCTTTGATTTTGCCAGAATTCAACAGAGAATTCGGCGGGAGGGAGGCGAGGTCAAAAGACCAGCTCTTCCCTATGCGCTTTTGCTCTCTACATACAAGTGCCATGTACTATAGAACATTTAAAGCGAAAAGGCTTCATTTTCGCATACTCTCAATAATGAACCCCATAAAACACGAACGATCACCATATAGTCCAGTAAAACTACAAATTAACCTAGAACAAATTGCAACAGAATTTATTTCTTTTCTGCGGCATTCATGGGACTGCCAGGTGTCACATATCAAAAGTCCTCCACAATCCCTCGATGGGAAAGTGGGTAAATTCGCATATTTAGCTACCGCCATTATCCGAATAATGAAACTTCCCTTACCTGCTTCATTCCGCAAATAAACGAAGTAGAAATGTTGTCTAAGCTCTGAATTTCATGGTCACGGAAGACAGTAAGCAATTGGCAATATTGCCTTGAACCACTTGTACAAATTCTCCAAACCACAGATTAAATATGGTTGTATGCACAGGGCCGGGGTAATTTAAAAAAATTATATTTAAAGTAAGTTTAATTTTGTTTTTCGCTTTTAAAATTTTATCTAAAATAAATTGCATTTTAATTTTCACTTTTATCTCACAATTTGAATAAATTTCTATACAATTCAATCAGAATATGGACATGGATTTAGATACATGTGTTATTTGTAACCAGAGCCTAGAAAATGGCTCACAAACTGTTACGCTTCGAGTTAAGGCTGTGACGGTATTAACAATGCTAGCAGAGCCCGTGAAAGCGATGTCATAGCTGAGGTAGGACAGAGGGTTCATGTAAAATGTCGACGGGAGTTCATTGATCCCAAGCGGATTGCCCGTGACGCAGAGAAAATTGAACAATCCCCGCCACCCATGCGAACACTCCGTTCAGAAAGTCCAACATTCAATTTTAGTGAACATTGTTTGCTATGCGGATACCCTGCAAAAATTCAAGATGGAAAGAAACGTGGCTATGATATTTATCCAGTAAGTACTCATGACTTTCAAGAGGCCTGTGAGAGAGAAAAGACGAATGGGGCAAACTTGTAGCTGGGCAGCTTGCCTTCACGCCGGATTTATGCGTTGTCAATGCAGTATACCATCAAAGCTGCAGCGTAAATTTTCGAACCATGAAAAATATCCCTCAGCTGCACTCATCTTGCTCATCCCAAAAAACATGGAAGGCCAGAAGACTTGGACAGAGTGAGCATTTAGTGCCACAATGGCATTTCTTGAAAATAATGATGATGAGCAGCTGACCCTGCACGACCTCGTTAATAAAATGCAAGAGTATCTCGATGATAAAGAGAATAAAGCATACAGTACAAAATACATGCAGGATAAAATAAAAGATAATTATGGCGATGAAATATTTATTAGCACTGTGAATGGTAAGCCAAACGTTGTTACCTTTCGTTCTAAAGCATCTACTATTTTGACTGACTTCTATAAGGAACAGAAGAGAAAGGATTCCAAATCAGAGAGCATGCTAATCATCCAGACAGCTGCCAAACTGCTTAGACACGATATTAAGTTAATTGATTCATGCACATCATCTGAAAGCTATCCATCAAGGGAGCAAATGAGCGACCCAGTAAAGGCATTTAATTATTTACCACAGACACTGCGGGAATTATTGCGGATTTTGTTGACTGGAAAAGACACAGAAATGAAACAGGCATCAGTTGGACAGGCTATTATGCAAGGAACTCGTCCTAGAGTTATTTTGGCACCTTTGCAGTTCGGGCTGTCATGTGAGATGCACCATAAATTTGGATCTAGATTTATTGTTGACACCTTGTACAAGCACGGATTTGGATGTTCATACACGGAGATACAGAGGTTTGAGCGCAGTGCATCACTTTATGGTGGAGATCTACCACAGCCATTATCAGGCGAGTTCATTCAGTTTGTTGCCGACAATGTGGATCACAATATTTGCACAATAGATGGGCATAATACATTTCATGGAATGGGAATCATTGCATCTGTTACACCAGGAAACCTTTCGTGGAAACTTATTCCAAGGATAAATGTAACATCTGAAGATATCAAGCAAGTTGGCAAGATCTGTATCCCATTGACCTTTAAGGAGTTAACTGCGATGGAACAAACAGACCCAACAGCTGACATTGACATCCTCTGAGATTTCTCTTTGTTTCTGCATTCAAGGAGACAGTCATGGTCTGGCATGATGCAATCTGTTCACCAAGGAGTTTATCCAGGTAAATCGTCTGTTATTTTCCTTCCGATGATAGATCTAGAGCCAAGTAACATGACCTGCATCTTTTCCACTTTGACTTATGTTTGTGAACAGGCAAACCGATACCATGTTACACCCGTGATTACATTTGATCAGCCCTTATTTTGGAAAGCTATGACTATCATAGAGATTGAGCCGAGCTGGAGTCCATTAAAGCAAATTATTCTAAGACTCGGAGGTCTTCATATGGAGATGAGCTTCCTTGGCTGCATTGGTCACTTAATGGCAGGAAGCGGTCTTGCGCCTATTCTAGAGGTAGTCTACGCTGAGAATGCTGTCAAACACATTCTTAGTGGAAAGGCAATTTCTCGAGCAGTTCGAGGACACCTCATGGTTTTTGCTTCTCTCAGTACAATCTTGATTGCAAATGCATACAACCTACCACTACCTACAATTGCAGACAGATGCTGAAGTTGACACAGTAGAATATTCCGCTGCAATGCATTCAAAAGAATTGTTTGACAATGATGATAATGTTGCAGGACATGAAACGATTGAAAGTTCCCTAAATAAAAGTCTGGTTAAAGTTGGAGAGCTCTATGATGACATTATCAAAAATCCGTATGTAGCTACAAGATTGTCCTCGGAAAATGCATTACATGATGTCAAGGACAAACTAGACTCAGAGAAGGTGGTCATGAAAGATAAGAGGACTGCACGACTCTGGCTTTTGTATATGGAGTTGGTTGACATTCTGCGCAAATTCATTAAGGCAGAACGAACTGGTGATTGGAACATGCACCTTCAGACCGTTCGTGAGATGCTTCCATATTTTGCAGCCGCTGGGCATAATCTGTACGCCAAGTCTGCATATGTATATTTACAAAAGATGTTAGAAATACCTGAAAGTCATCCAGATATACCCACCAGCTTCCTCAATGGTCATCATGTCATTCATCGAAGTGATAGGTATTGGGCAGGGTTATCTACTGATCTAGTTATTGAGCAGGTCCTTATGAGAAGTGTAAAGTCAAGTGGTGGTCTAACACGAGGTCGTGGAATGACAGAACTTCAGCGTCTTGTTTGGTTGTTGTCTATGCCCGCATGTGCAGATGTGTGTAATGCAATGCAAGAGCTCTCTGGGGTAAACTGTGATTCAAGTGAACAACACAAAGATTCCACACAATCTCGAATAAAGCGTGATATGGATGATACTTACACAATTCTCAAAATCCTTAGTGAACTGAATCCATTTGGACCAGACCCTTCTCTTAGAGGACTTGTTAGTGGATTGTCTGCACATGAATCAGTCAATGTTGATGATGCTAAAGATATTGGAGAATCAATTATTAATTCGATGTGTGGCCAATGTGTATCAAGCATTTCGTTCCAGAGAAAGAGACAAGCTATTACCTTAGCATCCAAAACATCTCTCAAGATTGATGATGAATGTGTACAAATTGATCCACAACTCCTATTTCAAAGACTCCGTTTAATTGCTACAAATGGATCAAAAGGGAATCCAGCATCTTATTTTGAGTATGAGTTGTGCACTCATCCGCCCGCACTCTTTGATAATTCATCTCTTCCATGGGAAGCAAATAAGCCGGCACTTACTGATGCATTGTGGAAATTAATTCAAAATGAAGATGCAGTCCTTCCAGATTCTGTCCACTATGTGCTTGATGGAGGAGCTCTATTACACCGTGTTCCATGGCAGCGTGGAGAGACATTTGCAAATGTTTGTCAAAGATATGTAAAATATTGCATAAGCAAATATGGAAAGGCTACAGTAGTTTTTGATGGTTATGACCAAGGCCCAGACATAAAAGATGTAACACATAAGAGGCGAACTCGTGGATCAGGCGCAACTGTTGTACTGACTCCGCAAACAGTTGTAACTCTGAGTAAGCCTGATTTTCTTAGTAACAAGCAGAAAAAACATCGGTTCATATCAATCTTAAGTTCATCTCTCGAACAGGCTGGATGCTTAACGATAAAGGCAAGCGGTGATGCTGATGTCTTAATTACGCAAACGGCTATCTTGGCTTCAAAGTCAACAAATACTGCTCTTGTTGGAGATGATACCGACCTACTGGTGTTGCTTCTATACCATACTGATATGAATGGCTGTCAGCTATTTTTCAGACCAGAGCCAAAGCAAAATGCAAAGAAACCCCGACTGTGGAATATCAAAATGGCAAAGGAAAAACTCGGGTTCTGTTTGTGCTCACAGCTGTTATTTATCCATGCTATCCTTGGCTGTGACTCAACATCTAGGCTTTATGGAATTGGAAAATCTGCATCCCTTAGCAAAATCCAGTGCTGCAAAGAACTCTCTCAAATTGCTGAAGTGTTTACAATGAGTAATGCGAATAAAGATGACGTGATAAAAGCAGGTGAGAAGGCAATGCTTATTCTATACAATGGCACTTCAATGGATAGTCTAGTTGCTTTGCGGTACAAGCGATTCAGGGAGAAGGTTGCAAAAAGTTCCAAGTATGTTGAAGCACAAGATTTACCACCAACACCCGCATCCGCAAAGTTTCACAGTCTTCGCGTGTACTACCAAATTCAAGTTTGGAGAGGAGATGCTTGAGATATGGATCCAACAGAATGGGGCTGGAAAGTTCTCAACCACTAAATGCTGCCTGTTAAAACTGACATGCTGGCAGCACCTGACGATTTACTGTATTCATTTAGATGCAGCTGCAAAACTGGCTGTGAATCAAAGAGATGCACCTGTAGAAAACATGGGCTCAGCTGCACATCCGACTGCGAAGACTGTAAGGGTCTCAGTTGCTCGAATTCAATAACGCTCATTGAGGAAGATGACTTGGATAATTGATGCAAGAAGAAATTAGTAGAAACCAGGTACCTATGCCATACTATTTCATCTTAGCTTAGCTTAGAAACACACAATACCGTGACATAATAAAATATAATATGTATTGTATCAATATCAATGATGGTATTAGGTAAATTCATGCAAGTGGCATAACACAATACATTTAATTTGTGGAGAATATGTCAATCGTATTCATTTATTACTAAAAAAAAGTCCAAAAATACCCAGTCACACATATATTACATACCGGTTTTAAAGAAATAAAGAAAAACTAATTTTTCAGGTGAAATGGCCCAAATCTGGTAATAATTATGCAAATTTTACCCTTTCCCCTATTGGAATTTTGGAGGACTTTTGATATGTTGTACATGATGGCCCCCTATACACTGCGCGAGGTAAAAAAATTCTGTTGCAATTTGTTCCGGGTTAAAATATTTTTGGCCTAGATTGACTGGACTAATATTAATAACGAAGGATCATGTGACAATACAATAAACAATGGAAACACATAAACAAGACTGACCTTGTCGAGGCTGGATGCTGTCATCATCCTCCCCTTGGTGAAGGCTGATGCAGTCCTAAAAAGTGGTTGTCTCCATTGATTAATTGTGAAATATATAAAAAATGAGGAAACCTCATCAAAATATGTACACCTAGATTATTTCTTCAAAATCGATAAGGCGAGAGGATTCGAGGTGTCACAGAGATAATGGTCGGTAAAACTTGACTCAGTGCCACTGGGCTACTGACATAATGTCATCCACAGGTACCCCATTAAACAGGGCAGTGGAAGCCACTACGCCCCAGACACAGTGAGCCTTGGCCATGTCAGCTTGTTTACCTGTGGTGGATTTATGACAAAGGTGAATACACTCTACAATCCACCTGGAAATGGTGTCCTTAGACGCCCTGCCATGGGGTTCAATATATGACAACCATAACGCGGACAGGTCTGTCCGCCATTCCTGAGTACGTTGGTTGTACCGGTTTAATGCTCGGACTGGACACCATGCTTTTGAATCAGGATCATATCTAGTCAAAGCTGATAAAAATATAGGTTGACCTGGATATTTTAGACTGGTTCTTAGCCATGAAATTCATCCTAGACAGAAGCCTAAGGTCTTCCCCTGTAACCACAAAACGGTCTGCCTCGGCTGATAAGGCATGAATTTCACTTCTCCGCCTTGCCGAGGCCGCAGCAATTAAACATACAGTTTTAAGTCGACATTTTCATAGAAATGGAATTTTGTGGTTCAAAAAGCTTATCAGCCAGTACCTGGAGCACTAGAGACAAACTCCAAGATGGAATCACAGCGGGATTCCTTGGTCTTAGATTGCCCATGCCCTTAATTAAAGTATTTAATGTACTTACTTCATCACTTCCCTATTAGCCAAGCAAGGGATAACTGACATTAAAGCCGATTTATAACCAGCAATAGAGTTAGGCTTGAGGCTATAGGCATCATACAGGTGACAGCGGAAATCGGCTACTACCTGAACAGATGAATTCATTGGATTAATATATCTTTTTGAGCACCATTCTGCAAATCTGTTGATTTTATAATTATATGCTCTGGAGGTTGACACCCCCTTCTGGCTTTTGCCATGAACATGGCTGCTTGCTCAGAAAAGCCCTCCTTAATCGCGGATTTTTTGACAACATCCATGCAGTCAATTGAAACATTGACGGATTGTTGTGAAGGGCCTTGCCTGGAAGATAATATTGTCCATCAGAGGCAGAGGAACAGGATTGCAGACCAGAAGGTCCAGCAGATCCGTATACCATGATCGGCCTGGCCAATTTGGGGCGATCAGAAGCACTTGGCACTCCTCCTGTCTGATTTTCTGAAGAATTTTTGGAATCAGGATTGCTGGAGGGAATGCGTATGCATACATTCCCACCCAGCTGATAGCTAACGCATCTGTTGCAATAGCGCTCGGATCTGGAATCGGAGAGATGTACGTCGCCATCTTCGCATTCTTCTTCCTTGCGAATAAATCTATGTTGGGTTTCCCCCAGTGGATGAACAGACGATCCGCCACACATCGATTTAGTTGCCATTCCATAGGTAAAACACTCATCCTTCGGCTCAATGAGTCTGCTAACAAATTTAACCTTCCCGGAATATGAACTGCTTTCAAGGTGATCATATGATTCATGCACCATCAAAGCAGTTTCCATGTCATCATACAGACTGGCCGACTTCGTTCCGCCCTGGTGGTTTATGTAAGTCACTACTGTTGAGTTGTCTGATCGAATTAGAACAATCTTGCCCTGAACTTTCTGTAATAATTGTTCCAGGCCCAGGACTACTGCTCGTAATTCCAGTAGATTTATGTTCTTTTGACTGTTCCAGATTCCAAAGCCCTGATATCGTGGATTCTTCCAGGCAAGCTCCCCACCCCTCCATCGATGCATCTGTATACATCGTTAACTGAGGGTGAGGAGGGGTTAGCATCACCCCCGCCAGGAGATTCTCTGTCTTCAACCACCATTGAAGGTGGTAAATTAGAGGCTCCAGCACTGACACATGAGTCCAGTGAACCTGTACTCTGGGTCCATTGCGTCATGAGAAATAACTGGATCGGCCGCCTGCGCAAGGCCGCCTGAGGAATGAGTGGTTCCAGAGAAACCATCAACCCCAACCTTCTCCGGTAAACCCGTGCCAGGACATGACGACTGTTGCACACTGACTGTACTGGGATGAGTATTTGTACCCTCTCCTGAGTAGGATAAACATATCCTAACTCCAGATCGAAGTACATTCCCAGGTAAACAAACTTCTTTTAACAGCCAGTCGTCTATGTATGTGTGGACTGCTAGGCTTCTCCTGCGGAGGTATGCTGTTATTGCAAGAACCACCTGGTGAAGACCCGAGGAGCCGTAGAAATTCCGAAGGGTAATACCCTGAATTCCCACTGTCTGCCCTGGAATGCGAATCTTAGGAAGCGACGGAAACTCCTCGCTATTGGAATGTGAAAATAAGCATCCTTCAAATCTATTGAAGCTGTCCACATTCCTTTCTCCAACCCTGCCCACACCGATTTCACTGTCTCCATTTTGAAACTGGGTGTGCCCATGAACTTGTTCAATGGCTTGAGGTTGAGAATTGGTCTCCATCCTCCAGTGCTTTTCGTTACTAGGAACACGGTTGAATAGAAGCCTGGGCACTTCTGCGCCGGTTGAATTGCTCCTTTTTGTATGAGGGAATTTATTTCTTCCTCTATACACAACCTTTGATCTGAATCTCTTGGAATTTGAGTCCAGACTAGCACCAGAGACAGTCGCGATGGAGGGCCTGTTATCCAATCGGGATGATATCCGACTGAAAGCCATCGCAAGACTAAACGGTCCTGAGTCAACCATTCCCACTCTTGCTTGTGGTGAGCCAATCAGCCTCCCACTGGACCACCTAGGGAGAGAGGTGGACATAAGGAGTGCAAGAGTGGCACTGTCTCCTTGGCCGGAAGCATCGGCGTGGTTCTCACCGTAATAACTGACCCATCAGGCATGATTACCACAACCAGATCGTGCGCCATGACCAGCGCCACGCGCACCTCGGTGCGCAGGGCTGTCTGGCTGGCTGTGCTGGAGGAGCCTGCGCCCACCCCCCTCGCTGCTGGCCGACCCACACGTGGCTGAGGCTGACGCTGCGCTGGTGGCTGGCCTCTGACCTGGCCACCGCCACCTCGAGCCTGCAGGGGATGATACGCAGGGGGAGCTGCGCAAACGCGCTCTCTGCGGAGCACTTCAAATTGCTTGCACAGTGCCCTCTGGTTATTGACCAGGGTGACCGTCTCCTCGAGGTGCTTGCATCCCTCACCTCCAAAGAGACCAGGACCTGCCATAGGCGTATGCAGCAGCCTATTATACAGGTCCTGAGACGGGCACAGATTGTCTAAAGCAAATGTGCGCTGCGCCAGGACACTCCCTGTCACAGACCGGGTTAAACAATCCAGAGCCAGGTTGATATCTGGACCGTTACCGGACTCGGCTGGCACGATGCGGATGCCGTTACTACCCATTGTAACGCTCTCCCACTCTCCTCCGCATCGCGCAATGCTGTGTTTGCGGAACGCAAAGCGTTCGAGCACAGCACTCCCGTGTCAGACCGGGAGCCTGGCCACGTGTCCTTACCTAACGCCGCGCTGTCAGCCGCACTTGGCTTAGGTACCACACCGTATTTCTGATATTCATCAGACACAATGCGGCAGAGATGGTATAGCGTTAACAATCGGCTTACCTGCCAACCACGGGCGGTGATCCCGCTGGCTAGCCGACTGTTCCACAGGCAGGTCTGGCCTGACGCTTATCAGCCAATGACAAGCGTCCAACCAATCCTCCTCTGTGGCTACCTGCGAAAGTGCTACAAGATGAGGACCTTCGTCTTCCTCCTGAGCGATCGCAGGCGTGTATGAGGCTGGCTGACCTGACACTACTGACAAGCCAGAGAAAGCATGCGGGTCCGAAAGAGCAGGCATACTAAACTGACTGGCTTGACCAGCAGGCGCTGTGGTATTGCGTGGGGAGAATTTTGCCACACCACAGCCCTGACCAGCAGCTGCTACACTCTCGGCAAGCCGAGGTATGCGGTAGACCTGGCCATCAGAGCCAACTCGGGCCACCTTCTGTGCTGTGAACCCTACTGCTGCGTGAGTAGAACCATGGACAATGTCGCCTGTATTCCGCTCGCGAGGGGTGCAGAGACGTCAATGTCCATGGTCACGGCATCAGAAGGATAACCCAACAGATAATCCTCTTCATCCTGGCCAGAAAGATTAGACTCCGGGTCAGCGAAGAATGGTAACCCGGACTGGACAGGAAAGGTACCATAGGAGGAACTGGTACCTGCGGTGTGCAGATATTCCTCGGCTGATAAGCAGGCACCAGGCTCCAGCGACAACCGTCCATGGATCATCGGCGCGGCAAGCCTGCTGCCAGTGTCCTGGACCACCCCCTCTAATGGGGCCACCTCTGAATCTTGCTCAAAAACTGGAATTGTCCTACGGAAACCTGATTCAGAGGCGGGGATTATCTGATCCGAAGCAGATGAAGAGGACAACAAAAGATTTGGTCCAGGAAGCATGCCACGGAGCAACTCTGGAACCAAATACTTGATTGTCCTCTTCATCTCTCCCAACATCTCAACTCGGAAGGCCTCCATATCCACAGTGGACGAGGCCTTCCTCTTACCCTCCTTACCCGACACCTCTCTCTTCGCTCTCCACTCCTCTTCACACACCTTCCCCTGAGCCTGTAACGACAAGAATTCTGTCATTAGTTCGGCCCCCCCCAACTATTTACAAATTTCACACTTTTAAGTCCACAGGGACTGCACTGAAAGCAGAGATGAGGGGCGAAATGTTCTTTAAGGAAACGTCCACAAGAAGGACAACCAGGTTTCTGAAACAGGCCAGAGGACAAAGATAATGAGTATTTTAGTTAAAGAATTAGTAACTCAAAACCAAAATAAGGAGAGGGAAGGTGGTCATACTACAAAGATAATAAACCAGCATTGGGCAAAACTTTAAATGTTAATAAAGTGCAAGGCTGATTATGATGTCATAACTTCAAAAATAAGAAGTTAAATCGATCCGAAACAAACATCCAGGTGTAAGGACAAATTGTATTCATATCCAGAGCATCTTAACTGGAAAGGATAGCGTATACAGACTATACAAACATCAGATATACAATGATAAAATGGCAGCAGATTTTATATTTTCAAATAAAATTGAAGTGCCTAATATCATAACTAAAATACCTGAGTCTTTAGCATAGACAAACCATCCGATCTGATGAACTGGAAGCTCCACCAACTCTATGACCTCTTAACTCTCTCCACCTATAAGGGGAAAGAAGTGGACCAAGAGGGCAAAGTGAGAAGACCTTCTTCCGAGGCCTCCAACTCACTGGGCATAGATTTTTGGTTAGATAACCTAACAATGTTAGTAGGAAATGGAACTTTGGTGGAGAGAAAAACAAACCCTCTGACGATGTGTTGTCCTGTACAATCATAGATAGATACCTGTGGACATAAACAAAGAGAGATTAGTATTTCATAGCGCCATAATAGAAATAAACCAGTTTTTAGGCGCTTAACACGTTAAACGTGAGTCCCGGAAACACATTACAACGGAACAAAACTAGCTAAAGTGTAGTTGAAATCACCTGATAATTCGGTCCTGGGCCCTCCTCTGGAGATGCAGCACGCTCAGACATGATTTCATGTAATAATACACTTGAATTTTCTATTTTAGATTGAAAATTAGCTTAGAAATTCTAAAAGCCAAAAGTCGCCTGTAGACTCTCTGCCAATAAATTAGCAAAGAGGAAGTACTAGTCTGCGCATGCACGGTGGTTGGGGCTAGCATCCGCCCGACTGTCATCTGACTACCTGCCCAGTAGGGGCACCTATCTTTTTAAATCTGAGTTTTTATTGATTGAAAGCCGATATTTAGCAATATCAAAGAGTATTAGGGAGGTAAGTATACTCTTGAAGTGAAATATTACAAATCTATTTTCTGTGAAGAGGGTTTAGTCAAGTTTGATTAAAATTGGCCCGGTGGTTAATTAGTATTCTTTTTATGATTTTCTCAGAAATCTGCAGAAAATACAAAAAGTCCATCAAAAATGCTAAATTTTGATTGATTCATGGTGGACATCATGTTATTTTGACGTATCAACTTTTCACGCACAAACTTTAATTGCAGTTAGACCCTAATCATATCTCCCAAATTTCAGCCCTCTCCGTTCAGCGGTTCTGGAGAATTCATTTTCACGAAAACTAGGTTACCCAAGATGGCTGCCGAAGCATTTGGCCAATCAAGTTCCCTTGAAGAAACTTGGTTCAGCTCTTGCCCTAGCTTTTGCCGTAGATCTTATTTCATGAGTTTTGAATCGATGCCCCTAGCGATTTCGGAGTTTTTTACCATTTCCAAAAATAGGTCTAAATGCCAAATGGCCACCGGTCAAATTGGTCGATCGGCTCCCTTTGAACAAACGTGGATCCCTGTGGCCTAAGGATGCTTCCTGCCAAATATACTTGAAATCGGCCCAGCAGTTCTCGAGAAGACATTTAAAATTTCCCATTGCTTTAGTATAGGAGTTTTTGGAGGGGAAAAGTGGCTGCCAAACCGTTTATTCCCCACTTTCAAAAATGGCAAATTTGACATCAGAATACCCAAAAAGCAATATGAAACCAATTTCTGCTTCAACATCTGTTAAATAAAAATATCCAATATGGACGCTACATTTTGATTGGTCCACTGTGACCATGTTTTTTTACCTATCAACTTCCCTTGAACAAATTTTAATGGCCCTTAGGTCCCTGATCATACCTGCCAAATTTTGGCCTGACCTGTTCAGTGGTTCTGGAGTCATTTTCGCAAAGAAAATGGCCGTTAAACTATTTGGCCAATCAAGTTCCCTTGAACACACTTGGTTCAGTTCTTTCCATAGATGATATTTCATAAGTTTTGAATTGATGCCTCAGGCAGTTTCGGAGATTTAAAAATATATTTCTAAAAATCAGCCAAAATTCAAGAGGGCCACTGGCCAAATTGGCCGATCGGCTTCGTTTGAACAAACTTGAATCTCTTTGCCCTAAGAATTGTTCCAAATATAATTCACCCAGTGGTATTCGAGGACACATTTTACATTTCCCTTTGCTTTAGTATGGGAGTTTCTGCTCGGAAAATGATCCAAGATAGCCGCCAAACCATTTATCCAACCGTTCCGAGTCGCAAATTTGAAATCAGCATACACAGAAACAAGGTTAAAATGCATCAAATAAAAAAATCCAAAATGGCTGCCAAACACGCTACATTTTGTTTGGTCCACGGCAGCCATGTTTTTACATATCAACTTCGCTTGAACAAACTTTAATGGCCCTTAGTCCCTAACCATCTCACATATTTCGGCTCGATCAAGATGGCTGCCAAACTATTTAGATGATATTTTCATGTGTTTTGAATCAATCCCCCAAACAGTTCTAAAAATCGGCCAAAATCCAAAGCGGCCACCCCTCACCCACCCACCCCCAAAATCGTTTTAACAAATTCACATCTCTATGGCCTAAGGATGCTTCCTGCCAAATATAATTGAAATTGGCCTAGTGGTTCTTGAGAAAAAGCCGTTTAAAGGGAAAGTTGATGGACGGACGGTCGCCATGGCATAAGTTCACTTGGCCTTTCAGGCCAGGTTAGCTAATAAATACAATACTGTCCACAGCTTTCTCATCGTCCTCTTGCACGGTCTCGCCCTCCCGCTCTGCTCCCGTATCGAGTACCGTGCTTGCAGGCTATGATATCTGCGCTAAGTTAACGAAACATCCTAGACGCAAATGAGCTGTGGGTCACAGCCAATGAAATTGCCCGATAAGAAATAAATGATGGCCTGATTGGCTACCCTCCAGCTCATCAGCGTAATGTTACTTCACATAGCAAGAGATCAAAGATCTGCAAGTACGGCCACAAATGGCGAGCGATGTGAGTGGGTGTTTAGTACGATGCAGCTTTCTAGAGATGAATAAGACAAAGTCATAGATGCATAGAATCAATATACAAACCTTAAATACAGAGGCAAATCCCCCAGCTCCAATCTCTACATGTTCGCAGAATGCTTGTTCATAATGTGACATCTGTGCTTGGCATATGTCTTCCAATCCGAACATGGAATGATTGATACCACTGCCAAGAGGAACATAGGGACAAGAAATAACATTGCTTTATTCTTAAACCAGAAATGTGATTGCAATGCAACCATGAAGCTCGACTTTACAATGATCTATGAAGCTTGACACTCACCTGGACCATTACCATTTGAACAATTCGCATTTAAAGACATGATGGCTAATTTCCAGAATATCCAAGATGACAGCCAAAGAAATTGAACAATTGAAATTCTCATTTGATTTCCTGAAACTTATCGTCATAGGATCATTCCATCCAAGTTTCATTGAAATCTAGTCGTTGATTAAGTAGTAGTGATTTAAACTCTGCCAAAAAAATTTGAAATCCGCCCAGCGATTAATGAAGAGTAGCGTTTTGACTATTTCCGGTAAATTTGTCTAAAATCTATGATTTTAACCACAAAAAAAAATCGATCAATCAAAATTCTGAATAGAAGTTCTGGAGTCTATCATGATAGCGTTCCTCTCACCAAATGTGGTTGAAATATGCCAAACACCTAAGGAGAAGTAGCGTTTTGACAATTTTTGTAACATTTTTCATAAAATCTAAGGTTTTCACCCAAAAAATTGATCAATCAAAATTATGAATAGGGTAACAGCATATGATTTTTCCAGCCAAATTTGGTTAAAATCGGTCAAAGCATTAAGAAGAAGCGATTTGACGAACAGACGATGGATGGCCGCCATGGCATAAGCGTACGTGACTTTTCATTATAAGGAAGCATATGTCCAAGATTGGGTACAGTATAATTAACCAAAGATTAGATATAAACTGCTAAGTTGAGTTAAACGGAAAGTGTTAATGTTGAAAAAACAAGAATTTTTTCAAAGTAACAGTGACCTTGACCTTTTGACTCCAAGGTCATTGTGTCATGCTGTGTTATTATAATTAAGCATGTTCCAAGTGTGGGTCCTGTATGATTAACGAAAGATGAGATATAAAGTTGAGCTAAACGGAAAACAATGTTTTTACCACTGTCAGTGACCTTGACCTTTTGATCTCAACATCATTGTGGGATGTCGTGTCATTATAAGAAAGCATGTTCTCAAGTTTGGGTCCAGTATGATTAACCAAACCCGAGATATAAACGAAATGGTGAGCTAACGGAAAATGTTAATGTTGAAAAAAGCAATGTTTTTAGCAATGTCACAGTGACCATGACCTTTGTCCCTATAGGTCCAAAGTCATTGTGAGATGCTGTGTCACTATAAGGAAACCTGTGCCCAAGTTTGGGTCCAGTATGATTAACCAAACCTGAGATATAAACAGAAAAGTTGAGCTAAATGGAAAATGTTAATGTTGAAAAAAGCAAGTTTTTTTTAACCAAGGTCACAGTGACCGTTGACATTTTGACAAGGTCATTGTGAGATGCCATATCATTATAAGGAAGCATATGCCCAAGTTTGGGTCCAGTATGATTAACCAAACCTGAGATATAAACAGAAAAGTTGAGCTAAACGCAAACGCAGGGTATCTCGATAGCTCATTTTACTCGAAAAGTCGAGCTACAAATTGCCATAAAACACAGCAATGTTCATAATAGTTGTTCATACTAATGTGTGTACCAGTGTGTGCAAAAAATCTATAATACACAATACTCTAATTAATTTTTCAGTCAGTGAGCACTGTACTAATAGAATTTTTCTTTAGCCACTGCAGCAGTATTAGTAGTAGTAGTAGTAGTAGTAGTAGTAGTAGTAGTAGTAGTAGTAGTAGCAGTAGTAGTAGTAGTAGTAATAGTAGTAGTAGTAGTAGCAGCAAAAGCAGCAGTAGTAGTAGTAGCAATAGCAAGTAGTATTAGTAGTAGCAATAGCAAGTAGTAGTAATACAATTTTTCTTTAGCCACTGCAGTAGTAGTAGTAGTATTAGTAGTAGTAGTATTAGTAGTAGTAGTAGTAGTAGTAGTAGTAGTAGTAGTAGTAGTAGTAGTAGTAGTAGCCGCAGCAGTAGAGTTGGGTGATTTATTGCTTTTGGATATCATGATTGATTTAGAAAAATAAATGGCACAAGGGCCATAGTGCTCATCAGGCTGATGAGGAACTGTAAACATGTTTACTTTAATTAATGCATAACAAGCACCATTGGTCAATCAGGCAAGTATAAATTGCCATAGACCATGGGCCTTATCATTACTGACCAATGAGGCAATCATCCTTAATACTAATGACTAACAATAAGTGTCAGTGACTCTATTAACCAATGGGACAAGCGTCATTTGTCAATAAGACAAGTGTAACTGATGCCACTGACAAACGGAACAACGGTCCTTGGCCTTATTGAGTCAATTATCATAACATAATTGAGCAATGGATGAAGCACCCTTGGTCAATGGGCGAAGCATAACTGATGCCATAGTCAGATGGGGCACCAGTCTTTGACATTGTTGAACAAGAGCTTTAGTGAAACTCAATATATGCCGCAGGCATACTTGGTTGAGGAATGCTAAAGACATCACTAAAAATCTTGAAAGTCTTCACAGCTGCATTGATCATTACAATTACAAGACAATTTTGATGAATTTTAATCTTTCAAGGGAGATAACTCTGATGAATATGGGCCGAAACCGAAACAAAATTATGACACTTCGTCTATCCCTAAAACACCGGCTGAAAAAACAAGAGGCCCAAGGGGCCTGTGTCGCTCACCTGGAGCACCATCAATTTTTGTCAAAATTGTTGGTGGGTGGTTTAGCAGTCTTTTAAATGAGTTTGTGGACATTTTTGCAAGTGCAATACGGCTACCAAACACACTACATTTTGATTGGCCCACGGCGCCCATATTTTTTGGATGGATCAACTTCCCGTGACCAAATTTTAATGGCCTAAATTTCGGCCCGATCCCTTCAGCGGTTCTGGAGGAGTCATTTTCGTGAAAACCAGGTCATCCAAGATGGTCACCGAACCATTTGGTCAATCAAGTCCTCTTGAACAAACTTGGCTTACCTCTTGGCCTAGATGAAGATTCCCAAAGTGGTTTCGGAGATTTTTAAAGACATTTCCTGAAATCGGCCGAAATCCAAAATGGCCGCTGGGCAAATTGGCCGATCGGGTTCATTTGAACAAACTTGGATCCTTATGCCCTAAGGATGCTTCCTACCAAATATAATTGAAATCGGCCTGGTAGTTCTCAAGAAGAAAATTTAAATTTCCCTATTGCTTTAGTATGGGAGCTTTTGACGAGAAAATTATCCAAGATGGCCACCAAACCGTTTATCCGACAGTTTCGAAAATTGCAAATTTGATCTTAGAATACCCAAAAACATATCTAGAACGAATTTTGGCCTCAAAATACATCAAATAAAAAAATCCAATATGTCCGCCAAACATACTACATTTTGATTGGCCCACGGCGCCCATGTTTTTTTGATGGATCAACTTCCCTTGGACAAATTTCGGCCTGATGCCTTCAGCGGTTCTGGAGGAGTCATTTTCGTGAAAACCAGGTCATCCAAGATGGTCACCGAACCATTTGGTCAATCAAGTCCTCTTGAACAAACTTGGCTTACCTCTTGGCCTAGATGAAGATTCCCAGTGGTTTCGGAGATTTTTAAAGACATTTCCTGAAATCGGCCGAAATCCAAAATGGCCGCTGGGCAAATTGGCCGATCGGGTTCATTTGAACAAACTTGGATCCTTATGCCCTAAGGATGCTTCCTACCAAATATAATTGAAATCGGCCTGGTAGTTCTCAAGAAGAAAATTTAAATTTCCCTATTGCTTTAGTATGGGAGCTTTTGACGAGAAAATTATCCAAGATGGCCACCAAACCGTTTATCCGACAGTTTCGAAAATTGCAAATTTGATCTTAGAATACCCAAAAACATATCTAGAACGAATTTTGGCCTCAAAATACATCAAATAAAAAAATCTAATATGTCCGCCAAACATACTACATTTTGATTGGCCCACGGCGCCCATGTTTTTTTGATGGATCAACTTCCCTTGGACAAATTTCGGCCTGATGCCTTCAGCGGTTCTGGAGGAGTAATTTACGTGAAAACCAGGTCATCCAAAATGGTCGCCGAACCATTTGGTCAATCAAGTCCTCTTGAACAAAATTGGCTTACCTCTTGGCCTAGATGAAGATTCCCCAAGTGGTTTCGGAGAAGATTTTTAAAGACATTTCCTGAAATTGGCCGAGATCCAAAATGGCTGCTGGGCAAATTGGCCGATCGGGTTCATTTGAACAAACTTGGATCCTTATGCCCTAAGGATGCTTCCTGCCAAATATAATTGAAATTGGCCTGGTAGTTCTCGGGAAGACATTTTAAATTTCCCATTGCTTTAGCATGGGAGGTTTTGACGAGAAAATTATGCAAGATGGCCGCCCAACCGTTTATCCGACATTTTCGAAAATTGCAAATTTGAGCTCAGAATACCCAAAAACATATATAGAACCAATTTTAGCCTCAAAATTCATCAAATAAGAAAATCCAATATATCTGCCAAGCACACTACATATTGATTGGCCCACGGCGGCCATGTTTTTTGACGGAGAAACTTCCCTTAAAGAAGCTTTAATGGCCCTTAGTCCCTAATCATATCTCCCAAATTTTGGCCTGATCCATTCAGCGGTTCTGGAGAAGTCGTTTTCGGGAAAACTAGGTCATCCAAGATGGCTGCCAAACCATTCGGTCAATCAAGTTGTCTTGAACAAGCTCGCCTTACCTCTTTGCCTACATGAGGTTTTATAAGTTTTGAATTGATTCCCCAAGCCATTTCGGAGAACAAGATTTTTAGTCATTTCTAAAAATCGACCAAAATCCTAGATGGCCACCGGCCAAATTGGCCGATCGGCTTCGTTTGAAGAAAATGAAATCGCTATCCCATAAGGATGCTTCCTGCCAAATATAATTCAAATCGGGCCAGTAGTTCTCGAGAAGACGACATTTTAAATTTCCCGTTGCTTTAGTATGGGAGGTTTTGGCGGGAAAATGATCCAAGATGGCTGCCAAACCATTTATTCGACAGTTTCGAAAATTGAAAATTTGAGATCAGAATACCCAAAAACCTATATAAAACGAATTTCGGCCTCAAAATCCATCAAATAAAAAAATCCAATGTGGCTGCCAAACACGCTATATTTTGATTGGCCCACGGCGGCGATGTTTTTTATGGATCAACTTCTCTTGAACAAACTTTACGGGCCCCTAGTCCCTAATCATATCTGCCAAATTTCGGCCTGATCCCTTCAGCGGTTCTGGAGAAGTTATTTTCACTAAACTAGGTCAACCAAGATGGCTGCCGAAATATTCGACCAATTAAGTTCCCGTGAACAAATTTGTTTGATCTCTTGCCCTAGATCATATTTCATGAGGTTTCCTTCAATCCTTCAAGTGGTTTTGGAGAAGATTTTGACGTTTCTAAAAATTGGCCAAAATCCAAGATGGCCGCCGGCCTAATTGGCCGATCGGCTTCATTTGAACAAACTTGGATCCCTATGCCCTAAGGATGCTTCCTGCCAAATATAATTGAAATTGGCCCAGCAGTTCTTGAGAAGTCGTTTAAAGGAAAAGTTGATGGACGGATGATGGATGGACAGACGGTCGCCACGACATAAGCTCACTTCGCCTTTCAGGCCAGGTGTGCTAAAAATTGTGAGTGTAGGTTTAAAACTCTTCGAGATCTGGACGGGACAAGAAAATTTTGACGAATTGTAGCTTTTCAACGGAGATAACTCTGGCGAATATGGGCGGATTTTGTCGAAACGAAATCATGACACTTCGTCTATCCTTAACACATTTGCTGACACTAATGACCAACAAATCAAATGTTATTTACACTATTGACCCGTGGGACAAGCAGTGGTTGTCAATGAGGAAAGCGTATCTGATGTCAATCAGCAATGAGTCAAAGGCCCCTGGAAAGAAAAAGGGCCAGAAATATGAATATGTATCCGGGTAAAACAAAGTTTGTGCATGACTGACACTAATGACCACCAGAAACAGCTCCATTGGCATCATGGGGCATGCATAACAACTGCCATTTACAAATGGGGCAATGGTCAGAGGCAAAGACTCTGAGAAGAAATACAAGAATATTGGTGTCCTTGACATTATTGACCAATGGAAAAAGTATTAATGAGACAGGCATATATATATATATATATATATATATATATATATATATATATATATATATAAATGCAAATAGTTTCCCGCTCAAATTTTTGCTTATGGCCATTGCCCCATTGGTAAATATTATCTCTAGGTACACTTGCAACATTTGACAATAGTCTCAGGGATGGCTGATATATATATATATATATATATATATATATATATATATATATATATATATATATACCAACAGATATTAGATACCAACAGTTTACAGCAATTTTGTTTCCAGAATGTACATATGAAAGTGACTTTGGGAAGTTGATATTTCAGTGGTCAAAGGGGTTTCAGGGCCACAAGGCATTCTTTATGATTAAATAAGGTTTGGGAATATTATACAGCAGGATCTTTCAAGCAAAGTAAATTAAAAATATTCCCAAACCTTATTTAATCATAAAGAATGCCTTGTGGCCCTGAAACCCCTTTGACCACTGAAATATCAACTTCCCAAAGTCAATTTCATATGTAGATTCTGGAAACAAAATTGCTGTAAACTGTTGGTATCTAATATGACAACAACAGATTAAAAAAAGTCTCACATGTACACCAGACATTCTTCTACTGACCCTGTATCAATGATATTTGGCATTAATGTGATAAGGGTTAATATAACAGCTATAATTTGTGTCAGTTTGTGAAATCATAATCAAAACAAAATATTAAATGCAATCTTTGAAATAAATAGTTACATTTTCTATATTGCTTTTTCATATACAGAATTTGGGATGTAATGGGTTAAACTGTGCATATGAGATGTTAATTCTCACTAAGCAGTAGAGCGAGAATCAAACCAAACAGAAAACTTATCTTGAAACAATTTGACTGGAAGCCAGTGCTGGCTTAGGCAGCAACAACTAGCATGCAAATTAGTTTCAAACTATTCACCAGAATTTGTCCTACATCATAAGGGCTTGTGTCAGGTTTATGTACAGAAGTGTTTGTCTATAGGGGCAAATGATTGTATAAAGTAGTTGAGCATACACCAGGGTGAGATTATAAGTGACCAGGTGTTTGTGGGAGAATGAATAGAAAACAGCAGGATGGTGTTGAAGCAATGCAAGTATACTACTCCAGGTGTGGGTGCATAGATTTAAACAGCTCTTAACTTTTCAATGATGCAACTAATTTTTCTGTTGAATATTTTGAAATTTATTTATTTATAAGCTGCTGCTGCATATTCCAGTCAAGTTATTTTCAAAGTATTCCACTGCCTTTCTGTGTGGTTGCTTTGAAAATGTGATTTAAAGTATTCCATCCGTGAAAGGGCTAATGGAATAAATTTCTCAACAAGATAAATTTCTCATGAAGAATGTACATTTGACAACAATTGGACTGTATTGGTTCCTGTGGGAGAAATTACTTTTTGTCAAATAATTTTCAAAGTAACACAATTTTAATTACAAGAAAATGCATAGTTTATTTAACCCTTTCACCGATGAAACTGGCCTTTAACACAATCTGAATATAACCATACAGGAAAGCTGTTGATTATTTTGAAATTAATTTGAATGCTGTCTTAGGCAGCAACAATTTCCAGACAAATTAATTTCAAAATAGTTAAAAAGTTCTCATTAAATGGGTTAAACAAAGTTTCAAAATGAAAGAAAATATATGAGGTCAAGTATAGGTGGAATAATGGGAGTTTAGCCAGTGAGGGCAGGTGTGCTTAGAAGTGTCATGGATGTATGGGAAAATAATAGAATAGGTGAATGAATACAGTAGGGCGTATCATAGCAATAAAAAGGGATTTGTGGATTTAAACTATACAAATCAGTGTTTAACCATTTAATGGAAATAAATCAGTGAACATTGTAGAAAATTTATCATAAGGAATGTCCCTTTGAAAACAAGTTGACTGAAAGGTATTTATTCCTAATTGAGAAATTACTTTCAGTGCAATCACTTTCAAACTAAAAAGATCTTAGCTCTAAGAATGTGTATAATTTATTTAAACTTCCAATGCTAAGATATTTATTACCGTAATGAATAAGTTGCTGTCAAATCTGCTTTATTGACTACCTGTTTATAATATCCAATACAACATCTGACTGTCTAACGCAGCAAACACTTCCAGTCAAATTATTTTCAAAATTTTCAACAACTTTCCTATTCTAAGAGATCACTTGCCTTAAGGTCCCTTCTGTTAAATATTTTTAAAACAATTTGCCTGGAGTGAGCCTCAGGTAGACTAGCTTTTCAAAATCTTAGAAAAGAATATGAAGGTCACAATTTAAAATGTCACCAGCTACCTGGAAGAAACTTATGATTTTGCAAGAAATATATAGACACTTAGAAACTGAATACGAGGGTTTACTTTCACTAAAACAGACAATGTTCCACATGTACCCCATACAAAATACGGTTTCTTCTGAGTTAGTGCATAATTCCACGTTATATCATTCACAGTAATCCCTCAGATGTTCCAATAAAATAGCTATCTGGTATATAGACAGCTTTCTTCAATTCGCAAATCCAATTTAAAAGCAATACATTTAACCCTCTACGTAATAAGAGATTATGCATTAACTCTAACCCTCAAAGTCGTTCAAAGAATTTTCAATTTTCTCATAAAAATGTCCATTTGCAGACCAAGAGAAGAAATCTTTTGAAAATTGATCACTGTAGGGACTGTCTAAACGAAATCTAGGGTTTCTTTTTTCACGAGAGAGTTGATACTTACCTCCCTAATACTTTGGATATTGCTAAATATTGGCTTTCACTCAATAAACACTCAGATTTAAAACAGTTAGGTGCCCCTACTGGGCAGGGAGTCAGAGCGTAGTCTGGCGGATGCCAGCCCCACCACCGCGCATGCGCAGACTAGCACTTCCTCTGACTAGATTATTGGCTGACACACATGCAACTATTAAGAGCCTGAAGACCGAGCCTCTGTGGGGTGGAGAGGCCGGGTCCGTATCTAGGGAGGTAAGTATCAACTCTCTCGTGAAAAAAGAAATCCTAGATTTCGTTTATTTCACTTCAAGAGTATACTTACCTCCCTAATACTTTTGATATTGCCAGAATTCGAAAGTGAATCTGGCGGGAGGGAGGCGAGGTCAAAAGACCAGCTCATCCCTATACGCTTTTCTGCGTTTAAGGCACTTAAACTTCTGAAACTGTAAGAAAAAACAGTCAGGATTTGACTAACCATCGGATAACACCACCGATGTATGAGAGATGACCGAATGTCATATGCGCTCCCCCCCCCTCCTTCCAGGGAGGAAGAGTCGACTGACCTCAATGTCCTATACGCTCTCTACGTACAAGTGCCATGTACTACAGGACAGAGACGAAAAAGCTCCATTTTCGTAACTCTCAACAATGAACCACACAAATACACAAACCATCACCATATTAATAACGGGTAATCGTGACAATACAATCAACAACGGACAACACATGAACAAGACTGACCTTGTTGAAAAGGCTGCTGACATCATCTTCCCATTGGTAAAGACTGATGCAGGCCCAAAAAAGTGGGTGTTTCCATAAATTAATTGTGAAATATATAAGTAATGAGGAAAAAACCTCCTCAAAAAATATAAACCGATTTATTTTTTCAAAACCGACAAGGCGAGAGGATTAGAGGTGTCACGGAGATAATGGTCTGTAAAACTTGACTCACAGTGCCACTGAGCCACCGACATAATATCATCCACAGGGACCCCATTAAATAGGGCCGTGGATGTCACTACGCCGCGGACACTGTGAGCCTTGGCCACGTCAACCTGCTTCCCGGTGGCGGATTTATGGCAAAACTGAATGCATTCCACAATCCACCTGGAAATGGTGTCCTTAGAAGCCCTCCCATGGGGTTCAATATAAGACAACCATAACGCTGACTGGTCGGTGCGCCATGCCGCCGTACGTTGTTTGTACCGGCGCAGCGCCCGGACGGGACACCATGCTTTAGAATTAGGATCATATCTAGTTAAAGCAGGCAAAATAATAGGTTGACCTGGATATTTCAACGACTGATTTTTAGCCAAGAAATTAATCCTAGGTAGCAGCTTAAGGCCTTCCCCTGAAACCACAAAACGGTCATCCTCGGCTGATAAGGCATGAATTTCACTCCTACGCCTAGCCGAGGCCGCAGCAATTAAAAACACAGTCTTCAGTGTTAATAGTTTCATAGAAATGGAACTAAGTGGTTCAAAAGGCTTATCACCTAGTACTTGAAGCACTAGCGATAAACTCCAAGACGGAATCACAGGTGGATTCCTCGGTCTTAGATTGCCCATGCCTTTAATTAATACATTCAATGTATTTACTTCATCACTTCCCCTCTTAGCCAAGCAAGGAATAACAGACATTAATGCTGATTTATAACCAGCAATAGAGTTAGGCTTGAGGCTATAGGCATCATAGAGGTGACAGAGGAAATCAGCTACTACTTGAATAGATGAATCCATTGGATCAATACATCTTTTTGAGCACCATTCTGCAAATCTGTTGATTTTATAATTATATGCTCTGGAGGTTGACCCCCTCCTGGCTTTGGCCATAAACATGGCTGCTTGCTCAGAAAAGCCCTCCTTAATTCTAGATTCCTTGACAACATCCACGCAGTCAATCTGAACATTGACGGATTGTTGTGAAGGGCCTTGCCCTGGAAGATAATATCGTCCATCAGAGGCAGAGGAACCGGATTGCAGACCAGAAGGTCCAGCAGATCCGTATACCACGATCGGCTTGGCCAATCCGGGGCGATCAGAAGCACTTGGCATTCCTCTTGTCTGATTTTCTGAAGAATTTTTGGAATCAGGATTGCTGGAGGGAATGCGTATGCATACATTCTCCCCCAGCTGATAGCTAACGCATCTGTTGCGAAAGCGCTTGGATCCGGAATCGGAGAGACGTACGTCGTCATCTTCGCATTCTTCTTCGTTGCGAACAAATCGATGTTGGGTTTCCCCCAATGGTCGAACAGACGATCCGCCACACATTGATTTAGTTGCCATTCCGTGGGTAAAACACTCATCCTTCGGCTCAATGAGTCTGCTAGCAGGTTTAACCTTCCCGGAATATGAACTGCTTTCAAGGTAATCTGGTGATCCAGACACCAACAAAGCAGTTTCCATGTCATCATACAGAGACTGGGCGACTTCGTTCCGCCCTGGCGGTTTATGTAAGTCACAACTGTTGAGTTGTCTGAACGAATAAGAACAATCTTGCCCTGAACTTTCTGTAAGAAATGTTCCAGGCCCAGGACTACTGCTCTTAGCTCCAGTAGATTTATATGTTCCTTTGACTGTTCCAGATTCCAAAGCCCTGATATCGTGGATTCTTCCAGGCAAGCTCCCCAGCCCTCCATCGATGCATCTGTATACACAGTCACCTGAGGGTGGGGAGGGGTTAGCAAAACCCCCGGCAAGAGATTCTCTGTATTCAACCACCATTGCAGGTGGTGAATCAGAGGCGCCAACACTGACACATTCGAGTCCAGCGAACCTGTACTCTGGGTCCATTGTGTCATGAGAAACAACTGGATCGGCCGCCTGCGTAAGGCGGCCTGAGGAATGACTGGTTCCAACGAAACCATCAACCCCAGCATTCTCAAGTAAACCCGTGCCAGGACATGACGACTGTCGCACACTGACTGAATCAATGAGATGAGTTTCTGAACTCTCTCCTGAGTAGGATAAACATATCCTGTCTCTAGATCGAAGAACATCCCCAGGTAAACAAACTTCTGGGATGGAGTCAGCTCTGATTTTGGGAAATTGATCATCCAGCCCAAGTCTGTGAGAGTTTTCAAAACAATCTCCAGATTGGCGGACAAACTTTCCCGGGTGTGCGCTTTCAACAGCCAGTCGTCTATGTACGTGTGGACTGCTATGCTTCTCCTGCGGAGGTATGCTGTGATCGCAAGAACCACACGGGTGAAAACCCGAGGAGCCGTGGAAATTCCGAAGGGCAACACCCTGAATTCCCACTGTCTGCCCTGGAATGCAAATCTCAGGAAGCGACAGAAACTCCCGTGGATGGGGATGTGGAAATAAGCGTCCTTCAAATCTATCGACGCCGTCCACATCCCCCTCTCCAACCCCGCCAACACCGAGCGCACCGTTTCCATCTTGAAACCGGGCGTCTCGATGAACTTGTTCAATGGCTTGAGGTTGAGAATCGGTCTCCACCCTCCGGTGCGTTTTGTTACTAAGAACAGGGTTGAATAGAAGCCCGGACACCTTTGTGCCGGCTGAATAGCTCCCTTTTGTACGAGAGAATTTATCTCCTCCTCGATACACAACCTTTGCTCTGGATCTCTCGGAATGGGAGTCCAGACTGGCACCAGAGAGTCGCGACGGCGGGCCTGTCACCCACTCTGGATGATACCCGACGGAAAGCCATCGCAAGACTAAACGGTCCTGAGTTAACCGTTCCCACTCTTGCATGTGGTCGGCTAGCCGGCCTCCCACCGGCCCACCTAGGGACCGCGGTGGACACGAGGCATGCAAGAGCGGCACTGTCTCCGCCGCCATACACACCGGAGTGGTTCTTACCGCGGTAAGCGTCCTGTCAGGACTGATAACCACGCCCAGATCCTCGCGCGCCCCGCCCCGCCCCGCGCGCACCACGGTGCGCGGGCGGCTGCCTGGCTGACGGCGCCTGAGGAACCTGCGCCCCCCTCGCACGCGGCCGAGGCCGACGCTGCGACGGTGGCTGGCCTCTGACCTGGCCAGCACCACCTCGAGCCTGCAGGGGACGATACGCCGGGGCCGCGGCGCGAACGCTAGCACTACGCAGCACATCAAACTGCTCGCGCAGCGCCCTCTGGTTATTCACCAGGGTGACCGTCTCCTGGAGGTGTCGACATCCCTCACCTCCAAAAAGACCAGGGCCCGTCATAGGCGTACGCAGTAGCCTATTGTACAGGTCCTGAGACGGGCACAGATTGTCCAGGGCAAACGTGCGTCTTGCCCGGACACTCCTGGTCACCGCCCGAGTCATACAGTCCAGCGCCAGGTTAATACCATCCTGGATGGTTCGCTGGACAGTGACCGGACTTGGCTGGCGCGATGCGGATACCGTTACTACCCCCTGTAACAGCTGGGAGACGTGGGACAGAGCGGCAATCGAAGCCCTCCCACTCTCCTCCGCATCACGCAACGCGGTATTCGCCGAACGCAACGCGTTCGAGCACAAGACACCCGTGTCAGAACGGGAGCCTGGCCGCGCATCCTCACCCAAAGCCGCGCGGTCATCCACGCTGGGCCTGGGTACCACACCGTACCGCTGGTAATCCAGGGGCACGATGCGACAACGCCTGGCCACCTCGCGAGGGGCCTTCGCGAGACGTCCACTCGACTTAATGGACGACTCCGCCGCCTTGAACATGTCAACGACATGCTCCGCCAGCGGCAGAGAAGGCATAGCGTTAGCAGTCGGTTTCCCAGCTAACCACGGCGTGTGAACACGCTGGCTAGCCGACTGCTCCACGGGCAGATCAGGCCTAACGCTCACCAACCACTGGCAAGCGTCATACCAATCCTCCTCCGTGGCTAACTGCGAGCGCTCTACAAGACGGGGGCCTTCGTCTTCCTCCTGAGCGCAAGCAGCAGAGCTTGACGGCGGGTACGCTGATACACCTGGCAAGCCAGGGAAAACATGCGGGCCTGACAGCACCGGCATGACAATATCACTGGTTTGACCAGGAGCAGGCACCGTGGCAGAGCGCGGGGCATATACCGCCCCACCACGGGCCCGGCCAGCACCAGCAACACCGTCGGCAAGCCGAGGTATGCGGTACCGCTGGCCATCAGCAGCGCCCTGGGCCACCACCTGAACCGCGGACTCTACTCCAGGGTGAGTAAAACCGTGGAAGAAGCCGCCTGTATTCCCCGCGAGGGGTGCACAAACGTCTTCATCCATGTCCACGTCGTCAGACGGCGACCCTAGCAGGTAATCCTCATCACCCTGGTCAGAAAGATTAGACCCCGGGTCAGCAAAGAGAGCTAACCCGGGCTGACCAGGAATGGTGCCATAGGAGGTACTGGCCACCGCGGCGTGCGGATACCCCTGGACTGATAAGCAGCCCGCGGGTTCCAGCGACAACCGTCCACGGTCCCCTATCGGCGCGGCAATAAGCCTGCTGCCAGGGTCGTGGAACGCCCCCTCTAATGGGGCCACCTCTGAATCGTCGAACAACGGAAGCGGTCTAAGGAAAACCGATCCAGAGGCGGGGATTACCTGCTCCGAAGCTGATGATGAGGACAGTAAAGGATTTGGTCCAGGAAGCATGCCACGAAGCAACTCTGGAACCAAATCCTTTATCGTCCTCTTCATCTCTCCCAACATCTCGGTCCGGAAGGCCTCCATATCCACCGCGGACGAGACCTTCCCCTTACCCTTCCTACTTACAACCTCTCGTTTCCGCTTCTTCTTCTTCTCCTCCTCTACCACCTTGTCCGTCGCCTGTAAGCACAAGAATTCGGACATTAACTCGCCCCCCCAGTGCTTACATATGTCACAATTAGCCAAGGGACCACAAGGGCTACATTGGTAGCACAGATGAGGCAAGAACCTCTCATGCAGAAATCGTCCACAGGACGCGCAACCCGGTCCCTGAAACAGGGCAAAGGACGAGGAGTATGAGCAAACTAGTTAAGCTTAGACACTCAAACCAACTCAAAGAGAAGGAAAACGATCATAAAGATCAATATACATCAGAAACCAGCATTGCAACTTGAATTGCTGATAAATACATAGCCAGGCTGATTATGACGTCATTAATCCCGTGACAGGAAAAATTCGATCCCAACAAACATCCAAGTGCAAGGACGAATTGTATGCTGAATGGATACGTCGACTACACAACCATCAGATACACATAGATAACTCTTTTCTGGCAAAAATGTTAATTATCTCCCTTTGCTTACTATAATTAACATTACCACATTATCAATAACTAGATACCTGACACTTGTATAGACAAACCATCCAACGTGACGAACCGGAGTACTCCACCACCTGCACGCCTCTTAACTCTCTCCACCTCATGGGGAAGGAATTGGATCAAGAGGGCAAAGTGAGAAGACCTTTATACTAGGCCTCCAACTCACTGGACATAATTTTCATTTGGTTAGATAACCTAACAGTGTTAGTAGGAAATGGAACCATGGTGGAGAGAAAACTAACTCTCTGCTGCTGTGATGCCACCATCTAGCGTCATACAGACCTGTGGACATAAACAGAAAGAGAAATTAGCCTTAGGTAGCACCGAGTTGACATAAACCAACTAACCAAGGCGCTTATCACGGTAAACGCGAGTCCCGGAAACACAATACACCGGGAAGAAAAACTCGCTAATTTTACTAGAAGTCACCTGATTTAAAGGTCCTGGGCCCTCCTCTGGCGAAGTCATCCTTCCTGCCATCTTTATCAGGGATAAACACTTCCAAATTTTCACAAAAACACTAAGAATTGAGCGAAGAAAAGCACTTAGCACAAAAACATGTGTAGACTCTCTGCCAATAATCTAGCAAAGAGGTAGTGCTAGTCTGCGCATGCGCGGTGGTGGGGCTGGCATCCGCCAGACTACGCTCTGACTCCCTGCCCAGTAGGGGCACCTAACTGTTTTAAATCTGAGTGTTTATTGAGTGAAAGCCAATATTTAGCAATATCCAAAGTATTAGGGAGGTAAGTATACTCTTGAAGTGAAATTGGTTACCGAGCTAATCATTCCAGGGGTTCAGAATTTGAGTGTTAACGGTTTAAGCGAGAAGCTCTAAACTCTTCTTTGGATGGTCTGTTAATATGAATTTGACTCTATATAGGTATATGTAACTTTTGAACAGTTGGAAATCAATTTAACTGAAAGATGTTGCTGGCTGGTACATGTTATAATGCAGTGTACAACTTGTAGATATGGGACTGTCTTGTGGGGAGGTCATGACCCCGCTGGACATCTTATATGTACGAGGAGTAAGCCCGAGCACGATTCATGTTTGAATACCAGGTGAGCTACTAAGAGACTATGTCACGGGGTATATTTAGATGCACTGATCATCGTCTATAGCGTCTTGGTATTAGGATATATATTATAGCACTGGATAACTGGCACCGTCCATAGCGTCTTTGTAAGGGGAATGTATACATTATCAGCGCTGGATAATTGGCAGAGTGGTTGGCGCCAGGCTGGAATCTGTGTTCTCACGAAAGCTTGAGAAGATAAGCCGAAAAGTAATCAGTCAGGCTAAGAGGAATGGTAACTTGTTTACCGATAACTTTAGCATCCTACAAGCGATCGACTGTCGACTGGTAGGCAATGGTAGGCGTGAGGTACACAAATCGGAACTTGCTATCAAACAAGCATCCGTCATTCTGACATGGGAGATACACAAATCGAAACTTGCTATCAAACAAGCATCCGTCATTCTAGCGTTAGGTACACAAATCGGAACTTGCTATCAAACAAGCATCCGTCATTCTGTCATGGGAAGCAGCTGGAATTCTAAAATAAAGTTAGGGGAACGACAGATCCCATCACTCAAGAACCAGCCAAACCGCAAGTGCTAGGAAGAAAGCACCCTCCCGGGGAGGGAGGGTCGGGGTTTTGATTGGTCAAAATGATGTCATAATCCAATGAGAATCAGAGCAGCCTCCGGCAGTGTGAAACCAAGATGGAGGGAGTATAGGAACTGAAATAGTATAAAAGGGGGACTTTAACTTTTAATCGGGAGTCCGGTCCGCCTCGCACCTCGTGTAAAGTTCTTGCTGAATGTATTTCCAGTAGGCAAGAGCTAATTGAATAGCATATCAGATCAGAGCGACTGAGAGTAATGCTAGTCAGTTAGGGAAACGTTGAATTGAATTCTTAAATCGTTGTAAGTAGGAAAACTGAATCAAATAAATAAGTTTATTGTAGCTTCTGTTGTGACAGTATAAGTCACTTTTGCTCAAAGTATATCATAGTATAGTTAGAGTTAAGAGAATAAAGCCATCACCTTGATACTTTACCTCAAGGCACGAGTTCGTGTTTTCTATAGCGTTTACTCTGGCATCTACGGAAGACCACCGTAGCTTACCATTATGTTCGATTAGAATAGTCAGATCAGGCCCGGACACAGACAGAAATATCGTTACCTTCATCTACAAACGAGGCGAGCTGGTGTCCATCACTTTCGTCGTCGGTAAGACCGGTTGTCGCAGCGACCACACATACAGGCCTTATCTAAGTCGAACTGATCACAATTAGCTAGAGTCAGAAGACGCAAGAAATCTTCAAACTGTTTAACCCATTTCCTCTCAGAAATCATGAGAGTTATATCTGATATGGCTAGTAATGAAAAGCATTTGAAAGGTTAGAACTGGTAGAAAAGTATTTGCATTTGCACTTGCATTTGAACAAAGTTGAAAGTACTTGCACTTTCATTTGAACCAATATGAAGTATTTGCATTTGCATTTAAATACTTTTGAAAGTATTTGACCCCCAGGTCTGGTCTTTGACACTATTGACCAATGGGAAAAGTACCATTAGCTAATGTGGCAGCCATCCCTGAAACTATTAATCAATGGTTCAAGTGTCCCAACACTGACATTTACCGAAGGTGCAATGGTCACAGTAACAAATTTGGATGAGGAAATGCAAGAATATTAGCATCATTGACATTAGTGACCAATGGGAAAAGTACTTGTCAAATGGTTAAAGTGCATGAAAGGAACATTTCTGCAAAGTCTTGTTTTCATCCATTAGCAATTAACGAAACTTCAAATTCCTAGCCCAGATAGATATTGCATAAACGAACATATCTGCCAAATTTGGTTTCAATCCATCAACAAATGGCAAAACAATCGACAATTGTTGACAGACCACAGATGACACCGAGATAGACATTCAAATCGTGATTGTATAAGGCCACCCAAATCTGAGGTTTGTTACACTACATACAATAAGCCTACACCTAGTAAGTCTGAGTATGAAAAACTCTCGAAACAACAGCCTGCATAAGCTTTTGTGACTGACTACCAAACTAATTAACTAAGTTACATCGCGCTCTATTGAGCGGCTATCCACATAACCAGTCGAACACCTAATCCATCCAGCTACATATGGAAACAAACACAAATTTGTGCAATACTCACGTCATTCTTGCCTTGAAAGAATTTTTAATTATGACACGGTGACCATGATATTGTAACTTTTGACCCCAAATTTATCACATTTCTTCGAGACCCCACAGGCAACCTTCCATCCAAGTCTAGTCAAGATATCTCCAGTAGAACCAGCGTTATTGAAACTAGTTGTCAAAATATGATTTTATATGTGGTCACTGTGGCCTCGACCTTTGACCCCAAACCTATCACACATCTTCAGGATGTGATGAGCAACCTTTTCCCGAAGGTTGATTACCGTATACCAAACGATTCTTGAAACGCCAGTGTGTAATAAGCTTTTGTGACTGACTAACAAACTAAGGGATATGATGGTTTATTGAGCCGCCACCAACAGCTAAAAATCAGTATAATATGACAAATATATGAGGGTGAGGGTTTGCAATCTCTGACTGCTCTTGTTATGGACCTTTCCAGTTTATCCATCCATTATCTGACGTCATATGACATCATAATCAACTATGTGATGTGTAGAATGATGTCATAATCAGTGACATCATGAATGATGTAGATAAGTTCTTCAAGAATGTATAATTGGTGACGGTCTAAGCATTGTTGTACGAATTCTGTCTACTATCTAATAAACATGTTCTTGCAACAGCACCTAGTCAAATTAGTTTCAAAATATTCAACAGCCTACCTGTAGTTTTCTGGAAATTGATAGTTAGGGCAGTCAAGGATCGATCGACCCCAAAACTGGCGAAGCGTGGGTGGAGCTTAACTAGGAGTGGGCGGAACATAGCTAAAACTGGAAAGGTCCATTGCATAGTGTCTATATAAGTCTTTGTCTACCAAATTATCACTAGCCCTAGTCGTGACATAAATAAGTAATAGCACTGGTATATTTTTGGCTAAGCATCTGGAGTTATTTATTAGTCCTGTTTAAAGGAGTCGACTTGATGTAGTGGTCAGCACCCACAACTATTTAATCCATGAACGTGGTTCATGCCTCAGTGATGTACTATATTCCTGGCACTATGTACTATGGAAACATGGACAACCTCCTTCAGGCCTTGCCTCTTTCCACACACAGGAGGATGAAAGTGTACCAGTGTAAAAATTGGGAATAGTTGCCAATAGGCTTGCACGATTACGAGATTAGATCAAAATCCAGATTATTTTTCAAATCATGAATTTTTACGATAAAAAATTATATAATCAAATAATCATGAACAATTTATACTGCATTTAATTCAAAACCTAACTTTTAATTGCTCTTTAACATGTTTAATGGGATCGGTCGCGAAAACTGATATTTTGCTCAGCAAATGTATGTTCATTTGCAGGCCAAGTGAAGACTATTTTTGAAAATGCATCACTGGAATTACTGGCTCGAGCATCGAGCCAGACATTCCAGTGAGACATATAAAAAATTTTCTTCTCTTGGCCAGTAAATAGACATCTCGAAACACCATTGCAGCTTTCGTCATTGACATTCCTTTGTTGCTGTCTGGGTAATTTGTACACAAGCCGATTAATCGAGTAATCGCGATTGTTCTTATATAATCTATCGCGCTCACGTAAAGCAATAATCACACAAGTCTAGTTACCAATCAGTAGTGAACACTTTGATAGCAACGTACAGGTGCCATAAATGTGACCGAGAAAAATAAGGACCTGATAAATGCCAGCCAAACAGATAATGACCCTTTCCAATTTTAGCTATGCCACGCCCATCTCTAGCTAAGCTCCACCCTCACCTTGCTCGTGTTGGGACCGATTGATCTCTGAATTCCATGATTATCAATTTCCATGTTATACAGGTATGCTATTGAATATTTTGGAATACTAATTTGACTGGGCGCTATGGCAGCAACAGCGTCCAGTCAAATTAGTTTCAAAATATTCAACAGCATGTTTATTAAATAATAGACATACAATCGGTACATGTCGGACTATTAAGAGTTAAAGACGGGCCATATAAAATCATTTATGACGCATTGATTATGACATTATCCTACACCCTGCTTAGCTGATTATGACATTATATGACGTCAGATTGATAGATAGATACTATGGAAAGATGAGTTACTGCAAGTCCAGTAAACAGGACCATCAGATGAATGAATAAGGTGTAACTAAGATGTCTATTTGCGGATGTGAACAACACAAATGTTTGATTGAAATATACATACATCGGTAAACGTATGTCAAGTGTTGCGGGCATACTAATGGTAGTGTTGCTGAAAATAAACTGCACATCTGTTGGCTGAAATAAATAAAACACCAGTAATAAGAGACTGTACATTAGACACCCCCACCCACAAGATACGAGGAAATTCCAGCTAAGCATCGGAGAAAACTGTCCCAGCAAACTTTAAGTGAATCTGAGGCAGTAAAGGTGTCAAAATGAAACCATTTACAAATGTTTGGTTAAATCAGGGGGGGTGGGGGGTGGGGGGGGGGGGGGGAAATAACGAAGAATAATGTGCTGAAATGCAATTGGTCTGCTTCTGCTTTGACGGGCTAAATATAGACAGTTTGCTTACTGAACATGCGCATTGGTTATGTGACATGAATGTTGGATGGTTAACTATAATTAGTTGTACCCGATCAAGGAATTAACATTACAGAGCATTTGGAGCCGAGTACCAGTCCCAATGCACCTTTCCATTATTAGCTATGCCCCGCCCATCTCTAGCTAAGCTCCACCCACACCTCACTCGTGTTGGGATAGAACAATCTCTGAACGCCCTGACTATCAATTTCCGGAAAAATATAAAGGTAATCTGTTCAATATTTTGAAACTAATTGGACTTGGTGCTGTTGCTGCCTATGGCAGCAACAACAGCGCCCAGTCAAATTAGTTTCAAAATATTCAACCACATTTGATTATGACATCATATGATGAATGGATAAAGTGGAAAGTTTCTTACTGATAGTATAAACGCTTCTTAGTTTACTGAATGCTGTTGCTGCCTATGGCAGAAGCCCTTAAATGCTACAATTCACCTTTCCAGAGTATCCATCTATGATCTGATGTCATAATCAGCTAAGCTGCGTGTATGATGACGTCATAGTCATTACATCATAAATGATTCTATTAGGCCAGTCTTTAACTCTTAATAGTCTGACACATTGTAAGAATTGTATGTCTCTACTATTTAGTACACATGCTGTTGAATAATTTGAAACTAATTTGACTGGGCACTGTTGCTGTCATATTCAACAGCTTACATGTAGTTTTCTTGCAATAGGTAGTCAGGAAGTTCAGAGATCGATCAATCCCACACGGATGTGCTGTGGGTGGAGCTTAGATTGAGATGGGCGGGACAAAGCTAGAACTGGAAAGGTCCATTAGTGACTGTGCTATAGACGTGTTGGTATGATTTATATATATTTGCTAGAGTTATCTCCCCTGGAAAGCTTAAAAATCTGTCATGAGTTTATTCTACACTATCTGATTCTTACATCAAATTTGACACTGGCATGCTGAATAAGGTTATGGATGAGGACTCCAAATTGACGTCTAATACTTATTTCATCCTGCGAATCTCTACTTGGAGATGAGATCAGTTCAAATTTCACACGCAGCGCTGAAAACAATCACAACTTCAGTCAGAAAAGGTGAATTAAAGGTGCATATTCACAGCAGAATAGTTCCAAAAAAAAATATTAAAATTATATACTTTTAGAGGCTTAATTGTGTGCCTAGATGTAATGAAACAAAATAAATCTTAGCATATGATGGCTTCATTGCATATTAATTAACATAATCTTTTAAGTTGTCAAATTAAATTAGAGGCATGAGCCCCTAATTCAAAACCAGCCTCTGCAGTGGTCAAGAGATGACTATTTTGGCCAAGTTCGCAATGCTGCAGTTTATTAAAAAAATTATTTGACTGAGTCACAGCTGACTTAGACAGCAACAACTATCAATGAATCAAATACATTTCAAAATATTTTAACAGTATAGGTATCAGAGTACACAATACATATCTTAAATATTTAGGCAGCAGTTGCAGGGAAAAGGTTAAACTGTTAATTTAGTTTTTATCTATTATGGTAATAAAAGCCGTCATATGTCAATGGATGGTGGAAATAAAACTCCAATTGCACATTAATTAATCATTTAACCATGGAATTTAAGAAAAGTTCAATTTTCTCATAGAAAATGTCTATTTGCAGACCAAGACTATTTTTGAAAATTTACAACTGGAATGACTGGCTCGTTAAAAAGAGTCCGTCATTCCAATGGTAAAATTGTCAAAAATAGTCTTCATTTGGTCTGCAAATGGACATTTCTCAAGACCACTGCCGAAGCCGTTTTTGGCTGATATGATGGCTAAAGGGTTAACCGTTTTCCTAACCTAGCAAAATAGGTAAGATATTGTGTCCTCTGATATCGATAGCCAGGTGAGCTAATAATAAATTGATAAGAAGCGAATCTTATTAACGCATTTAACTGGAAATAATGCGCTAAGCTGTTGCTTAACAGCTGTTGTGTAAGCTGTTGCTGTCAATTGTATAACAGCAACAGCACTGTCGATGACAGCAATGGTGTTTACAAACTGTACACCAGCCTTTCTAATACTGGCTTTGTAACAATTAATCTCTATACCTTTAACCCTCAAATTTATTCAAGACAATTTAAATTTTCTCAAAGAAAATGTCCACTTGCAGACGTAGAGAAGACTATTTTTGAAAATTTATCACTGGAATGACTGGCTCGGTTATCGAGCCAGTCATTCCAGTGGTAAATTTTCAAAAACCGTCTTCTTTTAGTCGGCAAATGGACATTTCTCACGACCACTGCAGAAGCCGTTTTTGGCTGATATGAGTGTTAAAGGGTTAATGATGAATTAATTAAATAAATCTTTTAGAATCAGTATGTGAATATGGTACACTTAATCAGCTCACTACCTCACACAGTATTAATTTCATTTCAATCCTGAGAATTAGAGTTGTGGTTTTAAATTACAAGATTGAATCTTTTCCTATGCTGGCTAAATATCTAAGATATGTATTGTGTGTGCTGAGATATATGACTGAATATTTTGATATTTATTTGACAGAAAATTGTTGCATTCTAAGGCAGCAATGACTTTCAGTCAAATTATTATTTTGAACTAGTGAACAACTGCTGCTAAGTGAGTTTGGTCACTCTGTCAAATGATTACAAGGGTTTTAGAATGCAGTTAAACATGCTATAAAGACCACCTGTACTAAATGCCAATTTTACTACATGCCGCCAATCTGTTTATCTGAGATTCAGAAATGGCATGGTTGAAATCAGTATACTCATAACCCTGTACTAAACAAATTTTTGCTTCAAAATCCATCAAATAAAAAAATCCAATATGGCCGCCAAACATGCTGTATTTTGATTGGCCCACTGCGGCCATGTTTTTTTAACGGATCAACTTCCCTTGAATAAACTTTAATGGCCCTTAATCCCTAATTAGATCTGCCAAATTTCGATCCCTTCAGCGGTTCTGGAGCTGTTTTGGCTAAAACTAAGTCAACCAAAATGGCCGCCGAACCATTTGACCGATCAAGTTCCCTTGAACAAACTTGGTTCAGCTCTTGCCCTAGATCATATTTCATGGGGTTTGTTTCAATCCACCAAGCGGTTTCGGAGAAGATTTTTAAAGACGTTGGCCGATCGGCTTCGTTTGAACAAATTTGAATCTGTACAACCTAAGGATGCTTCCTGCCAAATATAATTGAAATTGTCCCATAAGTTCTCGAAAGGTAGACATTTTTAATTTCCCATTGCTTTAGTATGGGAGCTTTTGGCGGGAAAATGATCCAAGATGGCCACCAAACCGTTTATCCGACAGCTTTGAAAATTGCAAATTTGTGATCAGAATACCCAAAAACCTATATAAAACCAATTTCAGCCTCAAAATCCATCAAATAAAAAAATCCAATATGGCCGCCAAACATGCTGTATTTTGATTGGCCGACTGCACCATGTTTTTTGACGGATTAACTTCCCTTGAACAAACTTTAATGGCCTTTAGACCCTAATCATATCTGCTAAATTTCGGCCTGATCCCTTCAGCGGTTCTGGAGAAGAAGTCGTTTTCGCTAAAACTAGGTCAACCAAAATGGCTGCTGAACCATTTGGCAAATCAAGTTCCCTTGAACAACCTTGGTTCAGCTCTTGCCCTAGATCATATTTGATGGGATTTGCTTCAATCCACCAAGCGGTTTCGGAGAAGGTTTTTAAAGACATTTCCTAAAATCGGCCAAAATCCAAATTGGCCACCAGCCAAATTGGCCGACAAATTTGCCGATCGGCTTCATTTGAACAAACTTGGATCCCTATGCCCTAAGGATATTTATTTCCTGCCAAAGCTAACTTATATCGGCCTAGTGGTTCTTGAGAAGTCGTTTAAAGGAAAAAGTTGACGGACGGACGCCGGACGGTCGCCATGGCATAAGCTCACTTGGCCATTCTGGCCAGGTGAGCTAACTAGTAATGATGCAGATAGTACTTCTTGCATAGTATATAATTCTGCTGTAAAATTTTGTTGATATCTGGTGAGCCATTGTTGAAAAAATGGCTAAGTCCGAAACCGTGAACAAAGTATTTAAAATGCCCCAAAATTAAATCCATTGTTTGTAGATCACATGCCTGTACAGAATAGATCACTTCCGTAAATTTCATTGAAATCGGATGAGCCAGTGTTGAAAAATAAGTTTGACCCCTAGCCACTGCCCTCACATTGACTCAAGAACAAAGAAATTTGTTGTACTGTAGTCTACTACCTACAAGCTTCAAAATGACGTGACATGACCACATTTGCTCAAATCTATTTTCTGCACCCACCCCCCCACCCCCCATTTCCCCCACCCTTGACCCTGTCATGCACAACTCTGGCCATATGTGTAATCATACAGAAAGTTTCAAGTTTCTATCTGAAATTGTCTGTTGCATTACAATAGATTGGTGCCCACTTTTGACCCCGCCCCCTACCCTAAGTTTGTGACCCAAGATCAATATAATTCCATGTACTGTAGTATACTCACCATTGGCTTGAAAATGATATGCGACATGACCTTTGGAAAAACTTTTTACCCCACATTCCCCACCCCCAGGCCCATGCGGTCATGCCAAAATTTGAAGTGTCATGTACATCCCTGTTCATATGTGCAATCATCTCTAAAGTTTCAAGTTTCTATCTGAAATGGTCTAGGCGGAGTTGCATTACCATCGACAATTACTGGCCAAAACTGCATTGGCAATAATACATGAAAAAAGTCTAAGTCCAAAACCGTGAAAAAAATAGTTAAAATACCCCAAAATTAAATCTATTGTTATGTAGATCAGATCCCTGTATAGTATAGATCACTTCTGTAAAGTTTCATTGAGATCGGATGAGCCAGTGTTGAAAAAGAAGTTGATTAAAAAACCTTAACCAAAACTCCACTTGAAAAATACATGAAAAAAGTCCAAGTCCAAAACCCTGAAAAAAATAGTTAAAATGCCCCAAAATCAAATGTGTTATTATGTAGATCACATCCCTGTATAGTATAGATCACTTATGTAAAGTTTCATTGAGATCGGATGAGCCAGTGTTGAAAAATAAGTTGATTAAAAAACCTTAACCAAAACTGCACAAATGATGGACGCCGCCACCGCCGCCGGAATGAGAAATCCCTGTCTCGCTTCTGCTTCGCAGGCGAGACAAAAACACTGAAATCAGTGTATCCACTGAAAACTCTCATGTATGCGTCTCCACCACAGCAGCGGCGCAAGACAAATATCTTGCCAACTGCCTCCTTAAAGCAGCAACGGCTTCCAGTTAAATTAATTTCAAAATATTCAACAGTTTTCCTATATGGTAGCATTGCAAATGAGAATATAGGGCATTTATCGGTAAAATTGTTAATCTAAAGTTAACAGACTCATGGTTATTGGAGAAGATGACACACCAAATATAACTGCTCAGAGAATAGAATCCAGTCTGTCAGTCAAATATATGATGTCATAATGAATTACGTTATATGTAGGTTGATGTCACAATCAATTACGACATGATTTAGTCTGTCATAAATGCTTAATTGTATGTCTTTACTATTTAATAAACATTCTGTTGAATAGTTAAATTAGTTTCAAAATATTCAACAGCTTACCTGTATAGGCTTCGTGAAATTGAGATTCAGGGGTCGATCGATCCTAAACCTGGCGAAGCATGGGTAGAGCTTAGCTAGAGATGGGCATAGCTAAAACTGTATTCATCCATTGGTTGATGTAGTAGAATTTATCTTTCTTCTCAGTTACAAATTTACCCGTTAACACATAAATTTCTTCAAGAAAATTTCAAATTTTTCATTCAAAATGTCCAGTTGCAGACCAAGAGAAGACTACTTTTGAAAATTTACCACTGGAATGATTGGCTCAGTTATTAACCCAGTCATTCCACTGGTAATTTTTTTAAAATAGTCTTCTCTTGGTCTGCAAATTGACATTTCTCAAGGCCACTGCAGAAGCTGTTTTTGGCCAATTTGATGGTTAAACCAAGACTTGGAATAGTCATGCTATCTAGAAAGGAGAAAATATACTGCTCATGAACTTTTTGGTCTTTAGTATCATGTTGTCGCATGTCGGGTTGTGAGACTCAACTTTGACCACAGATGAGTGGACAATGATTACCAGCTTCAAATTGTGGTGCAGGTAAATGCCACTTAAAATGGCGGCTCAATGCTTAACTATTAAGAGAACTCAAGGAGGCATATTGATGGCACCAACAAGCTAACAATATATGATATTAACCCCTTAATGGTCAAATTTGGCCAAAAAACTTTAATATTTGATCATTGAATGTCCATTAGTACACAAGGAGACTATCTTTTAAAATTTACTGCTGGAATGTCTGGTTTGGTTATCGAGCCAGACATTCCAACTTGGAATGTTGGAACCAAAATAGTCTTCTCTTGGCATGCAAATGGAAATTCCTCAAAGACAATTCTAGATGCCATGTTTGATACGCTTGGCCCATAGGCACTTTTAGCATGACTTTGTACCCTCTCCTATTTATATATAAGATTAACGGTTTGCATCAATTGCGATTGGCTTTTTGATGCTACTACAATTCCTCTGCACTGACATAAAACCACAGGAGTTTATTTACTAAATAATATGTTGCGCTTAAAGCGGATACATATATCTATCTGACGCTGTATAGCATTTGGACAAAACCACACCAAGAATTTCATAATATACGAAAACATTTAGGTGTATATGACGACATTCCCCATCAAACAAATATATACGTAACAAAATGAGACATTTATAAAGTATTCAATACTACCTTAATTTCATATGAAATGCGCATCAATTTGTTTAAATAAGTTGTGAATTATTTCAATAAACCGACAATTCGCCACTTTCGGTTGATATAAATGTTTGTAAGACTACCTTCGTGTCAATTCAACAGAAACCATCCATTTCATTGCGCAATGTTTACAAATTTAAAAATGTTCAAGTTCGTTAGAGCACTTATCCGGTTCCATTTGGTGAAATCGAGTCCCTAGTTACAAATGTCAATGTTAAAATATCCAGTCAATTCGTCCTATATACAACTCATCCTACATACCAAAATTATCAGAAGTCTGAACGAGAAAGAAAATCCGGAAAGTGACAACCAAAAACCTCCCACAAATATAGCTAATATAAGTTCTGTTTTGAAAAACTCCTGTTGAAACCCAATGTTACTGGATATAGATTTGTAATCATTCATTTCTATTGCAAGCTGCAAACGATCGTGTTTAAACGGGTACCAAATATGCTATTTCTCAATTACCCGACTCCAAGGTTCGCTGTTGTGTATCAAAATCGTGGAGTCGGTAAAATGTATAAGTTCAACATTAAATTTTGTCGCATTTCTGCCAAGTATTTGATATATTGTGTAATCATAGGCTTGTTGCTGACCTACATTTATGCACCATTTGGAAGATGCATCTATTCACTTGAGGTTCAGTATATTATTTAGTTGATACATATCCATGCTTTTTCGTGCTAGGCTGCTGATTACAGCCTATCCTAATAGCCTTTTCCGACCGTGTCTATATACATATATATACATAGAGGGCAGCACAAGAGTACGACGTCACGCTGAAGGTGCCTATGGCTGGGCCATCAAACGGCTACACCACAAATTATCACAAAATAAAGAGGAACTGTTTGAAACTGTCACTCACATATCTGATGTCATGATCAAATACATCACTTATTAGCTGCCTCCACGATCAAAATAACATAGGTCCGTCATGAAAGTGGCAATAGGCCATCACTAAAGTTTATGAATTATGTATCTTTGGTAAATTTACAATTTAATAAAGATTCTATTAAATATTTTGAAAGCAATTAGACTGGAAGCTGTTACTGTACTAGACAACACCAACTCCCTGTCAAATTAGTTTTAAACTATTGAATTTCAAATGCTTACATGCGTACTTGCAATGTTACCTTGAAACTTGGATTCTGGGAATTCCAGGTTCAGTGTTAAACTTGATTCAGATATGGGTACAAACGGAGTGGAGCTTATCTATAAATGGGAGGGGGATAGCTAGAAATAGCTCCCTCTATTGCCCATACCGCTACATCACAAAGCCTACCTTCAAACACTGCCCTCGCTTTCTGAGGATTCCTATGATACACCATACAGAGTTGCTCAAGAAGTGATTCAGCCAGCAGATGACTGCGTGTGTTGGAGGATGCATACGTGACTAATTTCAATTCATCATTGGCCAACTCCATAGATGACGAACTCTCACCTGTCCCTAAAAATAACAACAAGAGGTAGAACTTGTCGAAGACACCAAATATCTCGCCCTTTTACCTCCTCAATGGTCAAACCGGCCAAAACCGGCCTCGGCATTGGTCTTTGAGAAATATCTATTTGCCATGTTTCCAGGTCACCATAAGACTATTTCTGAAAAATTACCACTTGAATGACAATAATCTAACCAGTCATTATAGTGGCTTGGCCTGCAAGTGGACATCAATGAACATCTTTTCCTAACCCTTTCAATCATGCAAGGCAGGTAAGAAGCATTAATTTCATAATATTGTAAGAAATAATTAACTGAATGATTTGAAACTAATTTCACCGAGTCATTACTGCCATAGGTATCAACAGTTTCCAGTGAAATTAGTTTCAAAATATTCAACAGCTTTCCCTAGTGCATTGACTTTTTATGATAAGATTAGCTGTTGAGTATGTTAGTGTAATCTTATTGGAAACAATCGCTACCACAGCGGTGTAACTTAACTTATTCAGATGACTGCCGTCAGGGCAATCTGGATTTGAAAATCAACTGCACTGACAAATTTGCAACTGCCCTTACTCAGTTGTGCTTCAATAAGTCTTGATTAGATGCAAGCCTTTAATGGTCAAAATTTGTCAAGAAAATACTGTCATGTTGAATGATTATTAAAAGAATGCAACAAAGATGTTATTGAAAATTTACAACTGGTTGTTGGCTCAGTAAGCGAGCTGGTCAATTCAATAGTAAAATTTCAAAAATATTTTCTTGGCCTCCAATAGTCACATTGTAATGATTCCTAATTGTCAGCATCACATTCTAGCTGTGAGCTGTTTCCGACTGGAAATTACAAATACCATTCAAAATACAAAAACTGGTCCAATCACGGAACACACTCAGTTGAAAAGTTTACAAATATTTAGTACTGTTAATTTGCGATGATCATAATACTGTAAGTGCAAAATAATTGTAGTACAATGTACTTAATCATTTGTAAACTTTTTCCTATTGAGTGCATTCAGTGATCGGATCCGTTTTCATGTTTTAGATGCTATTTATAATTCCAGTCAGCAGCACACTATGTTACAGTATGACCATGGTTCATACATGTAGTATCACAAAATCATGTGAGTATTCACGACTGAGAGTGTTAAAATAACAGCAGTAGCATGTGTACATTAATAACAGGAACTACACAGTCAGACGAGGTTAAGCTCCGACTATGTGACATAGGTTATCCGTTCTTAGCATGTCACTGTAATAGCGTAACATGGAAAGATGCTCGTAAGTAAGCTGTTGTTCGAAAACAAAACATTCGCTATGTTATCTTGTCAGACAGTCAGTGATTGGCCAAAACAACATTTTAATTGAAAGTAACGATGATAATAACCAGTCAGAGGTCGCGTAAAACTATTATAATATTCATGATGTCTGACACTTTAAAACTTAAAAGATTGTAGCATTGTTGTAATTAAGTAGACATTATGAATTTTTTATTGCCGATTGCATATAATTATTTTATTTTGTCAAACTCAAAATCTAACTGCCCATGAGGGCAAGCCTGGAAATAAGGTGCCTGTCAAGGACATTGTCAGGCACCAAACTATCAAATGTCAGGCACAGTCTTGCCAGTTCCTAACATTTTGTCAGGTACATATTTAAACAGCCCCAGTGTGCTACAAAAGAGTGCATACAAGTGTTGACAACGCCATAAAATATTCATCTACCTAAGGTGTATCACGATCATTATGACACATATTTAGTTGCTTTTTGACATGTTTCTAATAAATTCAAGTAAATACACACATGTAACACTGTGAAGTAGAATAGTGTTGGCAGGCAGCAAATTCTGGATGTCCGGTACAAAATAGCTGGTGCCTGACAAAATGGTGGACACTGTTGAAAAAGTTATTTTCAGGCCTGTGAGGGCAGTCTATTTATGAGATTGAGCTGCCTTCCATGTTTTTCACCTGCCCCGGGGGGGCACGAGGGCAGTCATTAAGTTACACCACTGTATCATGTCACATGGAGCAACAACAGTTTTCAGTGAAATTAGCTTCAGAATATTTATCAGATATGCTGCATTCTTAATTTAAAATAGGACTTTGTTACTTTCAAATGTAGCAATGACAAATTCATTTGAAATCAGAATCTGAGTATTTAGACTAATTTTATTCAAAGCTATTGCTTAATAGGGCAGCAATCTCACCGCCCCCCCCCCCCCCCCCCCCCCCCCCCGCACCACACATTAAATTAGTTTTAAAATATTCAGTTCAGCTTTTCAGTACACCAATGTTCTGCAAGCCCATAGAACATTTAAAGCAAAATGGTTAATGTTTGACTTTTGTCAATGGGACTGTCCTTTAAACTTTTATCAGCACACTTATGTGAATTGGCCTTAGCTTGAGAATAATTCACCTTTCCAGTGCACCCACCCATCATATGATGTCATAATGAACTGCGTGATGTGTACAATGACATCATAATGAATGACGTCGATAAGTACGTCACGAACGCATATTTGAAAACGGTCTATGCATTGTTGTACAAATTGTTTGCTTTTTTTTACTATTTAATAAATATTCTGTTGAATATTTTGAAACTAATTTGACTGGGCGCTGTTGCTGCCATGGGCAGCAACAGCACCCAGTCAAATTAGTTACAAAATATTCAACAGCTTCCCTGTATAGTTTTCAGGAAATTGATAGCTAGGGCATTTGGGGGATAGATCAATCCCAACACGGTGAGGTGTGGGTGGAGCTTAGCTAGTGATGGGCGGGGCATAGTTAAAAATGGAAAGGCCCATTGCTGAGCAGTGAGGCTCTCCTTAACTGTTTCGCTGCTGCAAGCCACCAGACAATAACTTTAATAATCAAAACCTCCCGACTTGCTGAATATTTTGAAAATAATTTGACTGTTGTTGGTGGCTTAGCTACCATAGTCGTCAAATTGTTTTCAAAATATTCAGCGGGTACAAAGATATAACCCTTGGATTATGTCGTCTGCAAAAACTAAGCACTCTGAGAGTTAGAAAATTGCATGATTTGAGCTAACCCTGCTGACTATAAACAAGAGGCCCAAGGGGCCTATGTCGCTCAACTGGAGCACTATAAATCTTTGTCAAAATTGTTGGTGGGTGGTTTACGAGTCGTCTTTTAAATGAGTTTATGGACATTTTTGCAAGTCCAATATGGCTACCAAACACGCTACATTTTGATTAGTTCACTGCGCCCGTGTTTTTGATGTAGTTCCATCCCTTGAACAAACTTTAATGGCACTCGGTCTCGGTGCCTAATCATATCTCCCAAATTTCGGCCCAATCCGTTCAGTGGTTCTGAAGTTGTTTTGGCAAAAAATAGGTTAGCCAAGATGGCCACCAAACCATTTAACCAATCAAGTTCCCTTGAACAAACTTGGTGCAACTCTTGCCCTAGATGATATTTCATATGTTTTATTGATCCTCGAAGCGGTTTCTGAGATGATTTTTAAAGACATTTCTAAAAAATCGGCCAAAATCCTAGACGGCCAGCCGTCAGTCAAATTGGCCGATCGGCTTCCTTTAAAGGGAAATTCCAGTGAAAATCGGTAATAAGTCAACTAAAAATATACTATACTCCGAAATAGTTGCCGCAAAAAAATATAAAATACACTGTTCCATTGCCGAGAAATAATAAAATGAATATGCCCAAAACGCTCGAAAACGTGACTCCTGGGCGCATCCATTTTCTCGCAACGAGAGCGAGAAACCGCAAGATTATGACGTCACCGACACACCAAAAAAATATCGCCTGTGCTTTTAGATTTACCTGTTTACTTCGCGTTATGACGGCCGGATATTAATTAACCCTTTAATGACCAAATTCTGTCAGGAAAATCAGAATATTTCCTTATTGAATGGACATTTGCAGGCCAAGCGAAGACTATTTTTGAAAATTGACCACTGGAATGGCTGGTTTGGTTACTGAGACAGTCGTTTTAGTTGTAAATTCTCAAAATAGCCCTCTTTTGACCTGCGTCCTCAACTTGACGATTGCAGAGGCCAGTGCTGGCGTGAAATGGTTAAATCACATCATGTCCGTATGTCAAGCATGGGCTTGCAGTAATAGAAACGATCATGGAAAGGGTACGGAAATTCACATTTTCAGATACCGATCCACAGAAGCATCCACATGAAAAGGGGCTAACTGAAAGATGGCTTCATAACATCGGCACTGGATGGATATCTTCCACATTTAAATTTGGAAGACACAAGTTTAGAACATATAGTCTGTATAATTTTAAAATAATGTGTCATGCATTTCTAAACAAAAGGTGCGGTACTTAATTTTAATATAACAGAATCAAACTCGACAATTAACGTCGTATTTGCTTGCATCAATTGTAAAACGGGATTTGCAAACCAAAATGAAACGATGTCGCTGATTGGCCGGTCGGTCAATTATAGGCAACCGCTTAGCGGCTTACTACATAGACGGTAGTAGGTGGCAGCTAATAAATAATGACAAGTGTGCGCTAGACATAATTAGTAGTTTAGTGCTTTCACACTATTGAAATCCAGTGTTATTAATCATTTACAACGTTTACTCCCAATTTTAAAATAACTATGCAGAGTGTTGAATATTCTGAATTAAATTTTCCTGGAATTATGTTGCAGTAGCTTCCAAACTAATTAGTTTCACACAATAGGCCTATGTAGGGTAAATTTTAAGCTTTCTGCTTTTCTGTCCTTGAAAGGGTTAACTAATTGATCGCAAATTTTTAAATGTTGACCCATATTTACTGCCTGTTGAATATTTTGAAACTGGAATTTGACTGGAAGCAGAAGTTGCAATAGCAACAGCTTTCAGAGAAATTACATTCACCATTTATTCAACTAACATATTTTTCAAGAATTTGTTGTAGCTGGTTGATCGCAAACACACTCCTGGCATAACCCTTCAATGTTTTAAAAAAATTGAAATTGCCCATAGGAAAACAATTTTTGACAATTTAGCACTTCTGTCTTCAATGACTGGCGCGATCATCGGGACACTAATTGCACTTTAATTTCCTCCAAACACTGTGGCAGTGTCAGTTGTTTAGCCAGTACGCTAATTATCCACGAGATGCAAGATTTACCTCCCCTGGTTACGGCTATCCTCGATCGGGAAAACAGAGTAGGTGTGTCGGTGATGTCAGCTGCTTGTCCAAAATGGCGCCGCTATCTACTGGTTACTTTAGCAATTTAAATTGAGGATATCTTTTTTATCTGTTGGCATGAAATTGTGCTCTTGGTCTCAAATTAATGCGGAAAATTAGTACTTTACGTCAGATGCATAAAATCCCCCAGTGGAATATCCCTTTAAACAAACATGGACCTGCCAAATATACTTGAAATCGGTCCAGTGGCTCTCGAGAACACATTTTAAATTTCCCATTGCTTTAGTATGGGAGTTTTTACAGGAAAAAGGTCCAAGATAGCCACTAAACCATTTATCCGGCAGTTTCAAAAATGGTAAATAGGAAATCAGAATACCCAAAAACATATATAAAACCAATTTAGGCCTCAAAATCCATCAAATAAAAAAATCTAATATGCCTGCCAAACATGCTATATTTTGATTGGCCCACGGCGGCCATGTTTTCTGATGGATCAAATTCTCTTGAACAAAATTTAATGGCCCTTAGTCCCTAATCATATCTGCCAAATTTCGGCCTGATCCCTTCATCAGTTCTGGAGAAGTCATTTTAGCTAAAACTAGGTCAATCAAGATAGTAACCGAACCATTTGACCAATCAAGTTCCCTTGAACAAACTTGGTTTAGCCCTTGCCCTAAATCATATTTCATGAGGTTTGCATCAATCTCCCAAGCGGTTTCGGAGAAAGATTTTGACATTTCTAAAAATTGGCCAAAATCCAAGATGGCCACCGGCCCAATTGGACAATCGGCTTCCTTTGAACAAACTTGAATCTCTATGGCCTAAGGATGCTTCCTGCGAAATATAATTGAAATCAGCCCAGTAGTTCTCGAGCAGAAAACATTTTAAATTTCCCATTGCTTTAGTATGGGAGCTTTTGGTGGGAAAATGATCCATGATAGCCGCCAAACCGTTTATCCGACAGTTTCGAAAATTGCAAATTTGTGATCAGAATACCGCAAAACACATACAAAACCAATTTTGCCCTCAAAATCCATCAAATAAAATTAATTAAATATGGCCGTCAAACACGCTATATTTTGATTGGCCCATGGCGCCATGTTTTTTTTACGGATCAACTTCTCTTGAACGTACTTTAATGGCCCTTAGGCCCTAATCATATTTGCCAAATTTCGGTCTGATCCCTTCAGCGGTTCTGGAGAAGTCGTTTTTGCTACAACTAGGTCAACCAAGATGGCCGCTGAACCATTTGACCAATCAAGTTCCCTTGAACAAACTTGGTTCAGCTCTTGCCCTAGATCATATTTCATGAGATTTGGATCAATCCCCTAAGCGGTTTCGGAGAAGATTTTTAAAGAAATTTCCTAAAATCAGCCTAAATCCAAGATGGCCGGTTGCTTCCTGCCAAATATAATTTAAATCGGCCCAGTGGTTCTTGAGAAGAAGTCGTTTAAAGGAAAAGTTGACGGACAACGGATGGACGGACGGTCGCCACGGCATAAGCTCACTTGGCCTTTCAGGCCAGGTGAGCTAAAAATGAAATCCTGACACCGCATCTCGGCTTAAAGAAAGTTAGATTTGTAAGTGCAGGTTCAATTCCATTCAACTATTATGCCCGGATAAGAGAATTTTGGTGAATTTTAAGTTTTTCAAGGGAGATAACTTCTTCAAAATGGAATCATAGCACTGCTTCTTCAAGTAATATATTCAGTGACAAAGGAATGCGAGCATAGGTTCAAAATTCTTCAAGATCTGGAACGAACAAGACAATTTTGATGAATTTTAAGTATTTCAGGGGAGATAACGACCACAGACCCCCACTAGGGGTGGGCTGTCGTTTTATTAACCACATAAACATACTTATAGTTCAATCGTCAAGGGACGTAAAGAAGTTGGTCGTGTCTGATTAGTATTGAAGCAAATCGGACGTTAAAGAACTCATGGACTGAGGTTGGAATCCCTCAGAAAATGACACTTTTGATAGGCTTTCGGACACGTTTGGAACATGTAAAGGTGCAGGGGCAGGATAGAAATCGAAATCTTTGGCCAATGGGCCAAAGCCCATTGACCCTGCCCATGAGCCGTCAAAACAACTTTTGTTTGTATGTGGGTATACACACACCTACCTAAAAGGAGGCACTTTTGTGTATAGCCACATACGGACAAGGGTAATATAAAAATTAGGCAGATTTGCCAAATCCGCACTAAAGGGATGCTGTTGGTCGAGTGTAGTCGGTCCACCTGCTGAAAGACGTGCTGCCTGATTGTGTCTGACCTGGGGAAGACTCAGCGAACGAACTGAGTGGGAGACGAGATGTGTAACCCTGACGATTGGAGACTGGGGGAAAACTGCCTTCCATGCCTGATAAAAGCAATGAAATCCAGCAGATCTACACCTTCATGATCGACATGGCCTTGCTTGAGAGATCACCATCCCTGTCGGTGTAAATGCTGAAGCTCTCCTTCACAACCAATCTGCCTGAATATAAGAGAACAGCCTTCTTCGCAGCCTGCGCCTTGACTGATGACGGACAACAACTAGGCCCATCAATACAGCAACACTCACAATCAACTTATCATTTCAAACAGCAACAGGTTAAAATTCTAAGCTATTAACTCAGGTCCTCATTTCTGCACACACTAGATCTTTAGTTTCTTCTTCCCGTTTCTTATTCAGTTAATCACATGCCATTATATTAATTTGTTTCTTCTTAGCTGATAGTATTATCATTCAGTTTCATCATAATATCTTTTACTTTCAAATTGTCCTGATTTACGTTTTGAGATTTTATTTTACAGACTGCCCTCCAGCCCCATCCCACCACCTTCAGAAATAAAGTAATTCCCCCTCCCACCCCCTCCTCAATACGGCATACAACATAGACACTAGCCAACTACAATACATTAGGTAACATCAGGCAACATACTCCCAGCAACAACTTAATTTTCCCCCCGACTTTTTTCAGTTTTCACTTATTTAGAGCAACCCTTCGGGGAAGCAATGCAACCCTTCGGGGAAGCACCTCTAAGAGCGAGTCATGGCCCAAATACATCTAGGTGTAAGCGGCCAATAAATACCAAATAAAACGAAACCACCCCTTATGGCACGGATGCGCACACTCTACCCCCTCCAAATCCCCCTAGGGAGTTCTGGGGACTGATTAGAAAATTGTAAAAAAACCTGCAAGCTTGGAGACATTTGGAGTACAATTTGCGAAAGGGTTATAAGTGGTTGGTTCTCGGGTTGGTTAATTACCATTATATATCAACATTCGCAATCAACCTATTATTTCAAATAGCAACAGGTTTTAATTCTAAGTTTTTGCCCAGGATATTCCTTTTACAAACACTAGATTTTCTGTTTTCTAGTTTTCCTGTTTCTTGTTTATATAATCGCATGGAAATTATCTAAATTTAACTAATTTTATTTGATATCATTGACTATGATTTTCATCTCTTAATATTTTTATTTCAAAATTCTCACCGGAGTTCATTTCATAGATTTAATTATACAAACTGCCCTCCACCCCCTATCAAGGGTGTCCACCCCACCCCACCTCATTTGGCATGGATGCACACTCGCCATGCCATCCAATCCTTCTCCCATCCAAACCCCATTGGGTGAGATCAGAAAATTTCGAAAAACTTCAACCCTGGAGAGAGCATTTAGGCTGCAATGGAGGTGGGGTGGGGAGGAGGGTGTATGGGGGTGGGTCCCTGGGTTAATACTCTGGATAATTAAGCGGTCCTGGGATCATCCAATGGGAAAATTCTGATAATCTGACTCTGAGAGGCCATTTCAGACAATATTTCTAATAAATGGGCTTAATAATGTGGGGTGGGGCACTAGTGGGGTAGCTGGATGCTTGGTTCCAACACCCGTGTTTGCAGGGGGCCATGGTTTTAGGGGTTTTTTTGTGGGAGGCCTTGGGGTGGTGGGTGGGCATGGTGGTGGCGGCGGAATTGATTTTCCCCCTGATTTGATGAGGATGCAAACTTAATCTCTGACCCCCACTGTGGAAGCCCTTGAGTCCCCATCCTAACCCCAAGTGAAATAAAGGGATCCCCCACCTCCCACCCACTCTTACACTGCATCCACCATTTACACCCGCCAACAACAGTTCATTAGGCAGCAACAGGCACCACATACACCCCTAGCATCATAATTTTTTTTACTTTTTTCAGTTTTAATGCTTGTTTATAGCAACCCTTCGGGGGAGCATGGCAACCCTTCGGGGAAGCACCCCTCAGAGTGAGTCATGGCCCAAATACATCTCGGTGTGAGCGGCCAATAAACCAACTAACCTACATAACCTACATTTAGTGCCAGAAAAAGATTTCTAATCTTACATTTAATGCCTTCTAATGCAAGACCCACAACTCTCTACTCTAGTCCAGGATGGAGTAGGCCTCCTTTATGTCAATCAAACAGTCTTCTGGAATCGTAGCTATACTGTAGTTGTGTTGACATCTTGAAATGATTGTCAGAGATGGACGGACCGACACACAGACATACATACATACATTCTAATACAGTCTATACAGACGCATGGATGTACAGGCATACGGATAGCAAATGCACATCTTCAAGTGGTAATGAGAACCATTACCAAGTATCAAAAGAATCACGGCTAAATTTTAGTTGTGTTGACAAGAAATGATTGGTACTGCAGTTCATGTACCTGCTTAAAGGTATTTAAAGGGGGATAACTATGAAATAATTTTCTGGCCACGAAAAAAGCACATGCACATCTTCAGATGGTAATGACTAGATTTACCACGTTTCAAACAAATTGTAACTAAACTGTAGGAGTTGCGTTGACAAGGAAGGCCTGACAGATGAACATACATTTGGGACAGACGGATGGATGTACAGGTATACGGATACTACACGCACATCTTCATGTTGTAATGATGACCCACGCCAAGTTTCAAAAGAATTGCAGCTAAACTGTAGGAGTTGCGTTGACAAGAAATAATTGGCAATGCGGTCTCTGTATCAGCTTTAATATATTATAAGGGGGATAACTCTGCAATGAACGATTTTTTGGCAGCAAAAAAGAACATGCACATCTGCACATGATACTGATGTGGATGAAATTTAATGTTAATCCATTGAGACCTAGGAGCTGCGTTGACAATAAATGATTGTCAGAGATGGATGAACTGACAGATGGACATACATACATTTTGGGCAGACGGATGGACGTAAAGGTATCCGGATAGCACATGCTTCACATGGTAATGATGACACTTACCAAATGAATCAGAGCTAAAATGTAGGAGGCGTTGCGTTGACAAGAAATGATTGGCAATGCAGTCTAAGTATTGGCTTTAAGATATTTAAAGGGAGATAACTCTGTAATGAACTATTTTTTTGCCACGAAACATCATCACACTGCTTCTAAACATTATAGGTAACCATGTATCCAAGTGTAGTTGCAATAGGTTTAACCAGTCCTGAAATATAAGCCGAGAAGTTTTTCTAAACGCAAAAACTTAATGTTGAAATAGCACAGTTCTATATCAAGGTCACAGTGACCTTGACCTTTGACTTTGTGATCCTAATATCATCATGCTGCATCCTATCATTATAGGTAACCATGTATCCAAGTTTACTTGCAATAGGCTTAACCAATCCTGAAATATAAGCTGAGAGGTTTTGCTAAACGCAAAAACGTAATGTTGAAAAAGCAGAGTTCTGTATCGTCACAGTGATATTGACCTTTGACCTTCTGACCCAACATCATCATGTTGCATCCTATCATTATAGGTAACCGTGTATCCAATTGGATTAGGTATTGCTGAGATATAAGACAATAACTTTTGTTTAACGCAAAAAGTTAACATAAAATATTAACAAAGATTATACTGTGACCTTTGACCCCATAACCTTGACATCATGACCGTTTTATCAGTGGGCTGCTTCCATTCAATATATATCACCACGTAGCCAAGTTTGGTTCCAATTGGATCAGGCATTGCTGAGATATAAGGCAATAACTTTTGTTTAATGCAAAAAAATAACATAAAATATTAACAATTACAAAGATTATACCGTGAACTTTGACCCCATAACCTTGACCGCATGATGTCTGCATCAGCATGCTGCTTCCTTTTGATGTATATCACCATGTACCCAAGTTTGGTTCCAATTGGATCAGGCATTGCTGAGTTATAAGGCAATAACTTTTGTTTAATGCAAAAACCTAACATAAAATATTAACAATTACAAAGATTATACCGTGACCTTTGACCCCAACAACCTTGACCTCATGATGTCTGCATCAGCATGCTGCTTCCAGTAAATGTAAATCACCATGTACCCAAGTTTGGTTCCAATTGGATAAGGCATTGTTGAGATATAAGGCAATAACTTTTGTTTAACGCAAAAACTTAAATATTAACAATTACAAAGATTATACCGTGACCTTTGACCCCAACAACCATGACCTCATGATATCTGCATCAGCATGCTGCTTCTGGTAAATGTAAATCACCATGTACCCAAGTTTGGTTCCAATTGGATCAGGCATTGCTGAGACATAAGGCAATAACTTTTGTTTAGCGCAAAAACTTAACATAAAATATTAACAAAGATTATACCGTGACCTTTGACCCCCATAACCGTAACCGCATGATGTCGGCATCAGCATGCTCCTTCCTTTTGATGTATATCACCAGGTACCCAAGTTTGGTTCCAATTGGATCAGGCTTTGGTGAGATATAAGGCAATAACTTTTGTTTAACGCAAAAACTTAACGTCAAATATTAACAAAGATTATACTGTAACCTTTGACCCCTGTAACCTTGACCTCATGGCCTTTTCATCGGCGGGCTGCTTCCTTTTGCTGTATATTACCATGCACCCAAGTTTGCTTCCAATTGGATCCGGCATTGCTGGGATATAAACTTAACTTAAAAGTTTACGCCGCTGCCAGAAAAGTGATACCTATGTCTCGATCCTGCTTCGCAGGCGAGACAAAAACAGTTTTGTATCAAGGTCACAAGGTGACCTTGCCCCCTGGCCATGTGACCTCAGTATCATCATGCTGCTACCTAACAGCAGAGGCTACCACATAGCCAAGTTTAGTTGCACTAGGCTTTAAACTGATCCTGAAAGCTGAGAACATTGTTGATGCCATTGACGCCGAAAGTGATACATATGACTCATTTTCTGCTTCGCAGGCGAGACAAAACCGAATCGTTGAAAAAGCAGAAGTCAAACAGCAATGTCAGAATGCCCTTGACCTTCGACCTAATGACCTCACAATCATCATGTTGCCTCAGTATAGTATATGAAACCAGGTGTCCAAATTTGGTTCCAGTAGGCGTAAGCAATCCTAAAATATAGGCAAGCACAAAAACTTAACATTGGAAATAAACGCATGACAGAGGTTAAACATCAAGGCCCTACTAACCCAGCAGAATTCTGAATAGAAGTTTGGCACCTGCCACCATATGGTCCTTATATCCAAATTTGGTAGAAATCTGACAAGCGGGTGAGAAGATGCACTTTGACAATGTCCACTAAGTGCTTCATAAAATCACACACAAAAACTAACCAATAAAATTTCCGAATAGAAGTTCTGGGCGTACCATATTCTAGCCAAATTCGGTTGATATCCACCAAAGAGCTAAGGAGATGCATTTTGATAATTTCCAGTAAATTTCCACCCCCCCCCCCACAGACCCCCCCTTGCGGGTTGGTCTGTTGTTTTATTAACCACTATAAAAACATACGTTCAATCACTACTTGCTAAATCAATTATCTGCATTTAGCTACCAGAATAAGATTTTTCTGCTTGCATACACTCCTCCCCATTCCTATTCCTATAAATATGGACCCTCAACCAGGCTACTGGTTATGTCCATTTCCAGTATATTAACTGATATAGACTGGCACCAGTCTGTACTCACCCCATAGTGACGCCCGTCACTAAGCGCGCTTGCGCATGCACACTGGGAACCAAATAGGAAACAGATTCACTTTTTTGAATTTAAGTCCCAAATATTATAGGCAAATTCTCAAATCAATTCCACTTGGGGTGGCTGAGACCGGGTCGTAGTGATTGAATGGTAAGTATGTTTTTATAGTGGTTAATAAAACAACAGACCAGCCCGCAAGGGGGGGTCTGTGGGGGTGGGGGGTTGTTACTACACCACAAAAACATCCATTACCGTTCAATCACTACTTGCTAAACCCGTAGATTTGGTCAGTGCCCCACTTAAAACATTAGGTGGGAGGCGATTTGAGAATCAACAAACAAGGATAAAAATCAAACCAATTTTATCCAAATGTTAATAACATAACATAATAGTGCATTTAAATCAATCACACCATGATTATCAAATAAGGAAAACTTGAACTTAGAGATAAATAAAAACCAAAATAAACTCTCACCATTTCTTACAGATGCAGTCTTAACGAAAATGCCGAGATGTGCTTGGTAAATGGTCTTCGGCTATTTTGGTTAAAATCGCAATATCACGAAAGAAGGAGGCTGCTGCACTCTGATCTTTCAGATAAAAGGTTGTAAAAGAGGATTCAGATTTCCATCCTGCAACCAGCATGACTTCATCTAAATACGAATCGGCAAAAAGCGCAAAAGAGGAAGCCATTCCTCTAACATCGTGAGCTTTAATATGGGGGAGATTAATTTGTTCCGGAGAAGCAATCTCGTAACAAAGCTTAATCATCTCCCAAATCCATCAGTATATCGTAAACTTTGAGACCAGCTTAGCTAACTCTTCCGCATAAGAAAACCATAAAAGGGACGGATCAAATCTTTTGAAATCAGTTCGCTGTTTGTACATTCTTAATGCCCTAATAGGACACCAGTTTGTCGGAAGGCAGAAAAGACGATAATGATTTTAAAATGATCGGACTAGCAGGAAACCGGATAGACTGAGTTTTAGATTAAAAATTCCATTTGTGATAAAAAAACTAAACCATCTCCTGAAACTATAAATCTCTCCCTTTCAGCAGAAAAAGCATGAATTTCTGAACGCCTTCTAGCAGAGGTCGTTAATACTAATAGAGAGGTTCAAAATGACGGCCTGCCAGCCCTTGAAGAACCAAAGCCAAGTTCCATGAAGGTAAAGGCTTAGCTATCGGAGGACGAATATTGCCTAGACCTCTAATAAAAACTATTAAAGGTCTTAGCGTCCTTGACATCGGCATACAGAAGGCAAGGAAGAGAAAATGCCAGAGAAAATCTATATCCCCTAACCGTATTAGCTGATAAATGTAAGGAATCAGAGATATGTTAAAAAGTCTAATACTTGGGGAATAGAAACGGAATCGAGCACGAGACCTTGATCTGAAAACCATTCTCCAAAAATTATAAGTCGACACTTGTAAACTCTGCGGGTCGACTCTCTTCTGGAAATCGATAATTACTGGAGAACTTGAAGAAACTTTATTCTCGTAGACTTTAGTTTCGATTTTCTCCAAACACACAGACTGAAGATTTCTGGGTTTGGATGAAGACAAAGACCTCTTACTTGAGACAGAAGATCCTGGGAGAATGGAACAAGACTAGGGAAGTCTACCAGGAGATCTAGGTCAACAAACCAAATCCTCTTTGGCCAAAAAGGAGCTATTAAAAGAATCTCGCAGATTTGTTCTTTGATCTTCTTCAACACTAACGGAATCAAAATCGTTGGAGGGAACGCATAGACGAACATTCCTGTCCAGGACTGAGATAGGGCATCCACCGCCAGGGCTTGACTGACCGGAAAATGAGACATGAAAGAGGAGATCGGAGCATTCAGAGATGTCGCAAACAGATCTACTAGAGGACGATCCATAAGACTGAAAATCGCTTTGACAACCGACCTCTTTAACTGCCATTCTGTGTGAGCGAATTTGCTGGGGCGTGACAGTTGGTCCGCAAGAAAATTCAGACTGCCTGGGACATGAGAAGACACTAGAAGAATCTGATTCTTGCGACACCATAAGAGAAGGTTCCACACTTCTAGACAAAGGAGGGATGACCGTGTACCCCCTGCCTGTTGATATAAGAGACCACTGTCGAATTGTCCGACCGAATCGAGACTTTGAGACCTATCACAAGATCTGACCATGAAAGGAGAGCCTTCTTGACAGCACACAATTCCAGAATGTTGATATGAGCTGTCGACTCTTCCAGGGAGTCCCAGACCGCTCCCCATCCCTCCTGAGAAGCGTCTGTGAAGATAATCACCTGAGGGGAGGACTTTACCAGTGGAACACCCACCAGAAGCAGAGAACGATCTTTCCAAAAATCTAGAAGAGGAATCAAGTGTTCTCTGATGGGAATCTGATGGTAAATAGAGTGAACCGACTGCTTCCAAAGGGACATTAAATACATTTGGAAGGATCTTCTCATCAGCGCCGCCCATGGAATAACATTCTCTACGCTGACCATCAAACCTATCACTCTTAGCAGAAATCTTGCTCAGACCATGGAAGAAGACAGGATTTCCATTGCCACTGATAAAGCCTCTATTCTTGGATCTGAGAGGAAGACTAGACCCTGGGCCAGATCGAAAGAAACGCCTAGATGCGTGAAGATTTGAGAGGGACATAGGCTTGATTTCTTCAGATTTAAAATCCACCCTAGGTTGCATGCCAGACTGCAAACCTCTGGAAGAATTCCTGAGAGAATTGAGGAAGACTTACTTTACTAACCAATCGTCTATATAAACGTGTAGATGGATAGAATGACAGTGTAAAATTCCTGCCACGGCTGAGACTAGGCGAGTAAAAAGAAAAGGAGCCATGGTCAGGCCAAAAGGCATGGCGCGAAACTGCCAAACTCGATCTTAGTAAGCAAATCTCAGGAATTTTCTGAAGGAAGGGTAAATGAAAACATGAAAGAAGGCGTCATTTTGGTCGATGGAAATGACCACATACCCTGATCTAGACTGGAAATGATCTGGGAGATGGTCTCCATCTTGACTTGGGAGTAAGAATCATGAGATTTAATCATGTCATACCCCATTGTTAAATTAAAATTAATGCAGATTTGAATGTTTCAGAGTGAATAGAGATCATTTTACTAAGATTTAATGACAGGGTAGGAAAACCTACCCTAGGCTGAACGCTCTCATGTATGTATAAATTCCTTAGAATTAACATCATTCACAAAGAAAACTAACATGTTAATGACCAAATTGTCAATTGAAAGGACCAGAGGAGACAAGAAAGAAGGATTAGAAGAGGAAAGAGCCGACACAAAAGAAGGAAGGTCTATAGAAAACTCGTCCCTAAAAGGAAGAGAAAGAGTCTAAGCAATCCACCAGTGAGCCAGGGACCAGTCATCCGAAGAGACCCTGACTGGACAAAATCTCTTCAGCCATGACCGACTAGGGAATAGAAGTATGGTACTTGAATTATTGTGCTGAAATTTATGAAAATTAGTTTCATAAATTTCTACATTCAATCAATCAATCATTTAAAAGTATTATGTATGTCTTATAATACTTCTGGTGTCAATTTTAAACGTGTTGCTAAAAGAGTCCTGAGATTCCAGAGACACACCTACCGGTGTACAAACTATGGAGGAATAGTGCCTGTCAAACTTTCAGAGGTTACCAGAAAACATAAAGCGGATTTCCTTCTAGCTGTGGAATACAAAACTGTCGCACTACATTTTGACCTGCCAGGACACGATACAAATAGTATCAGATACATAGTCATAGAAGTTCTGCGTCACGACCCTGAAAGCACTGAGGCCACCCCCCACCCCCATGCAAGGACTGTGAATCTTACTGGATCCACCAACTACACACAATGGGGATCCTGTTGGTATTAATCACGCAGATTGGTAACCCCCACACCCTGTTGGCGAGACACCATACATACACCTTGGGTTACCAACTCGGGACAACAAACGATGACGTCAAACCCAACATGTCACACACACATTTACGTCACACACTCACTCGTATGACGTCACGCTACATTGATGTCATAAACCCCAACCACTAAAACCACTTAGCAGTATTAACACTGTAATGGCCAATCACACCCATTCAGTATGTGGCTCACAGTTCAAGCAAAATTCTAGTTTGTCACGTCACAAGTCTACCAAACACGGCAACCACGCACGCATCCACTGTCAACACTGCAATTCAAGTTTCACACAGAAAGAAGATCTGGACAGACACGTCAACAAGAAACACAAGAGTGGAATACAAACTGACAACTTCAGCCATACACAGACGCAGAAGTGAGGAGTAGCACACCCGCCAGGGGAGTAACTTCTCCCTTTTTGACGACCAACACTTGCACGCTCACAACACAAGAGGAACCCCTAGATTTGTCTACCCGCAACGTTGCTCCAACCATCAACACCACCACCACCGCTGAAGCAAGGTTCAACACTTTAGATCCACTGATTCTTCCAGTAGCTTTTGACCTCGCCACCTTCGATAGAGAGCTTCACGAATTCCTATATTCTGACCCGCTCCACAACATCAACTTGGTCCCTGCTGTTCCCACATACAGTCACGAGGATGAACACATTTTTGACCCTCAAGCTGAGAATAATTTCGATCTGCTGGACCAGTCCTTCTCATCTACACCAGACAGCGGGGTGAGTGATTACGAAGAGGAAGACCAGCCCAAACCCCACCAGTCTCCGATCAATCAGGCCCGCGTCGCCCAGATTGACAGACCACCCTTCCAGTCGTTTCAGAGGTCGAAGAGGACCACATATTCCTCTCGCTCCCACACGGATCCACATTCTGCATCCACAGATCCACACAGACAGAATAGAGGTAAGACTAATTTTTATCTGCAAACTACAGATATATCTGAACAAAAAATATATATAAAAAATATGCACATTTTCATCACTTTTTAAAAAAAATCCAGCCAATTAATACAGGTACCCTAAACAAAGGTTCAGAAGTCCTCTGATGAGTAACCTAAACTAGGTACGAACCGTGATGAGTCTGGATCACTGGGATGTGATGCACACCACATCACCGATGCCACTTTTTGGATATGCAAAACTTGCAATCCACACTCTCTTAAATAAACCCTCCCATCCACCGACGCATGGCAAATATGATCGCGGCTGCGGGAACATGTGGGTGCGCATGCGCACCAGCCGCAGGAATAAACCCACCGCCTACATGTCCCCACTTCAAGCCCCAACCTTCCCCATAAACAATGGAGGGAGTGAACTTGGAATCCCACATAAACTCCAAATTCAGATCTTTTTAAGAAATAAAACCTTTTATTTCTAAAAACTCCAAAAAACAACTTATTTCTGTTAAGAAAACCTCTTAAACTGACACAACTAATATTCAGCCGCACACAAATGGCCAATATGAGCGGGTAAATGCGGGTATGGGCGGCTAACCAACCACACCGAATAAGAGACCATAAGAGGTGCGGTTATAGGCGGCTAAATGCGGGTAAAACGGTAATGGCGGGTAACACCGCATTCCCGCACCCAGATCGGATGTAGCACAGTTAACCGCACTGGGAACATATATAAAGGGTCAGAATCTGACCACTGGCATCCAGACTCTTCTTAAACTAAGAAAGCGTCAGGCATTAAGTTCTCGAGTTTAGTTATTATTATTTAACATTGAGTCTGAGTTGTTGTGCATATTTAAGAAGTAATCAACCAGCTGTAGGGCTGTCAAATCAATCAGCCATCTGCTGACCCACGGTTATAGCAAAGTACCCCCCGGCCGAAAATCTTGTTACGATAGAAGAATTAGAAGAAGGATTAGGAGATGGAGAAGAAAAAAGATGAGAAGAGTCACCAGAGGACATAGAATCAACAGTTCAAATGGAAAGAGGAGAGCAAGGCCTCATGGAAGCTAGAAGAGAAGAAAACTGTAAAGAATCAGAAAAGGAAAAAGATTGATCAGAAGGAGTGTGAACAGATACAACATCCTGACCAGAGGACATGGAAAGAACAGAGAAAAAAGCTGAGATGAAAGAACGAACAAAGGACGAATCCCTAAGAACAGAAAACAATGAGAAAACCAGACCTTAATCAACAATTAGAAACTCAAGCTCAAAAGAGAGAATGACAGAAACAATCGGATCAAGATGATCAAAAGAGGAAGAAGAGGAAGGAGGAAGAGAGGAATTAAGAAGAATGGAAGATGAAGAGGAAAGAACAGGACCAGAAGACCCCTGGAGAGGATTGATAGAAGATGAAATACTGGAAAACCCCAGAGGAGGGAAAAAACAAGGAAGACAGAAAGAGAGAGAGAGAGGAAGGAGAACATGAACGCTAGAAGGAGAAGGGGCAGAGGATGAAGGAAGAGACCTATACTTATCTTTACTCATTATTATTAAAGACTTAGAACCAATATTATCAACTTGTAAAGACAGATGTCATTGAGTTTGATATGCTAATAAAAGGAATGATTGATAGAATGATAATGAATCCCGGGAACAGCTGGATGTTAAATACACAAAACACTAATACTTGATTATGATTAAACACTACGGGATGAATCACGAAACAAAATGCTGAAAAACAGAGGCGATATAAAATCAAAGCAAAAAGACTCACCTAAACCATGACTGTGACAATGCAGAAGAAAAAACTCGGCTTTTATTCCTTCTTCCATCACCCTAATCTTATTTCTCTATTCTCAGCGTTTTCTAGCTCTTGTAATCATTAATCTTAGAGCCATTCTCTTCCCTATGAATCCACTACTGAATCTTTTCCTTTCAGCACCTGTCAGAATTAGACTAAGAATTACGCTAGAAACAGGGATTTTCTTCAAGAAATTAACTCCCTTTGGATAAAATAAATATGTCAACCTGCCGACATAAGAGGAAAAAAGAGCGCGAAAAAAGGCTGAATGGCCCGAAGACAACTGGCCATCTAAAGTTGGATGAAATTAAAAATTATGTATCTAGCGATAATGCGTAGAATAGACTGACTTATCGACTGCAACAAAAAAGCCATCCGGCAACCAGTCGGAAGAGTCTAATTACGTTGAAATGTTTCATTGATAAAAGAATAAATGCTGAATATCTACGACTCCAAGAGAGACTTCAAGATTGGCATTGTCACGGAATTAATATTTTCAGCGATTAAACATTCCGAATTTAAAAGCACTTACTGAAATAAGACTAACTCTTAGGAAAGATGATGACTAGATCCTAGGAAAGACAAACCTGGAATCTCAGTAAGAGCTATCACCGGAAATCCAAAAAAGGAAAACAGAACTGGAAGTTAATCATAGAACACCATGAAACCGGTAATGACCCTATCCCCGGATGTACAAATCCGGAAGTGAAAAAATAGGAAACAGAAATGCACAAACCGGAAGACAACCGGAAACTGAACCCAGATGTACAGTAAAAAAACAGAATAAGCATAGGAACCGGAAATACGCAAAACCGGAAGTCAGACCGGATATGGAAAGAACGGAGGTAGATCAGGAGAACGGAAGTAGCCCCTGTCCTGAGGACGGAAGTCTATCTGGATCTGAATGACCCGGAAGTACACCTCTAGAACCAGAAGCGGAAGTGTACAGACAGGAATCCAAACCGGAAGCGGACGCGCTTCTACCGGAAGAGAAAAATAATAGGAGTCCACAGACCCCGGATATCCGGTATGACCAGAAGCGCTGCTAAAACCGGAAATGGACGGAACAGAAGAAAGAACTGGATCTAGAAGACCCGGATGACCTACAAAACCGGAAGACATACCGGAAACGGACGGAATGGAAGAAGCACCGGAAACCTGAAGTAAACCCAAGTCCCGAGGACCCAAGTCCACCACAATGGAACCAGAAGAACTAGCAAGGCTAGAATGCGAACTCTTAGCTATAGGCGACATACGGAGAATCTTGACGACCGGTATGACTGAAAAACTGGCATTAGCATAAGGCTTTTGGACATTAGCTTCCGCTTCCGCCTCCGCCACCACTGCTTGAGGGTTATGCCTATCACCCTCAAGTCTAATGTGGATTTAACCCGGTGACCTGCACGAGCTCACCTTCGAGAGCTTTGTTGCTCTAGACTTTATTTTAGGAGACCTAATAACCTGCATTGACGTTAGAGGGATCGGTTTTCCCCATTTGCGGGAACGCCTGCTAGCCCTCGGGCTATCGTCGGAACCAGAAGAAACTTCCTGTTTCTTGGCCTCCATGATGGCAGAAGATATCCTTTCGTCTAAAGATTTAGTCAAAACTGCAGCGAAGGATTCAAATCTCGCAAATAAAGCTAACACAGATTCCGAATTCGCCGAAGAGGCAACCACCACCCCCCCCCCACCCCCCTCCGTTGCTGCTGGAATAGACATATTAGAATATTGCAAAAGACACAGCTTTTGTCTTACTAGCAACGGAGGTACGGGAAGGACGACCAGAGGGCAGCGCTGTAAGGACGAATAATCCTTAATGAAAACTTAGATACGAACGCAGACCACCCTATGCAAAACCCGCACATCGATGTGGGGGGTACACGTAGTGCACTTAAAACAGACATGTCCTCCATACTCCACAGAGTGAACTCGTTCACAGATTGAGGACGTGCACTTGATTTATCGTTCGTTAAAACAGACTCTTAAAAACGCAAAAAGATTATGAAAGAAGCATACAGCTTAGAATTTCGATAAAAGGAGTCTAGAAACATGCAAACGCCTTTCAAAGAAAGGCCGGAAAGTTCAAATTCAAGATTGTTTTCTACCACAGGGAAATAAACGTAATTCCTTGTAAAGCACTTTTTTCTTTTAACTGAAAGTGATTAAGGGCTCACTGCAGTAATAGTGTTTTTATATGATGATGACTTAGGCATATTAAAGTTGTTATCACGAAAGCAAAACCCACGAAAACCGGTAACATTTATATATATAGTTATAAAGTTCAATATAACCACGAAATACTTCCAAAGACATAATTTTGGGAGGATAGACTTCATAGTAGGCATATCTTAGCATGAGGAAGTCCTTCAATAGTAAGCTGACACAGCGCAAAGCTTTAAAAATTTTCTGATAATATTTGTGCAGTTGTTCTGCTTGCAGAATAATTGAAAAGTGAATCCGTTTCCTATTTGGGCTCCAGTGCGCATGCGCAAGCGCGCTTAGTGACAGGCATCACTATGGAGTGAGTACAGACTGGTGCCAGTCTATATCAGTTAATATACTGGAGATGGACCTAACCAGTAGCCTGGTTGAGGGTCCATATTTATAAGAATAAGCATGGGGAGGAGTGTATGCAAGCATAAAAATCTTATTCTGGTAGCTAAATGCAGATAATTGATTTAGCAAGTAGTGATTGAACGGTAATGGATGTTTTTGTGGTGAAATAACAACTCAGATTTTCACAAAAAAATTGACCAATCAGAACTCTACAGTATAGCACCATAGAATCCTTCAAGTTAAATTTGGCTGAAATCCATCAACTGGTAAAGGGATGCATTTTGACAATTTCAGGTAAATTTTGCAAAAAATCTCAGATTTTCACCCCCAAAAACTGACCATTCAAAATTTTGCATAGAAGTCCAGGGCCCGAATTCTATAAACTTCTTAACTTAAGTCTACCAAAACTAGGTGGTCTACCTTAGTAAGTGCCCCGCTTATGTTGAGATTCAGAAAAACGACATAAGTGCCCCACATACGAATGTGGATCGCATAACTTAAGCACCCGCCTTAAAACCGTGCTCGGCTCGTTGTTAGGGTATTATGTCCATATCATGCTCATTTCTTTGACACTGACTCGACCGTCGGTGATGAAGACAATAGACGGATAGCGTGCTTTCCTATTAAGCACAAATTTGTATTTGGAAAACGTGTTAAATTAGAATTAAATTTTGACAATGGCGGTAGAAAACAGCAAGAAGCGCAAGCCAAATTTTTCTGATGCTGAAAAAATCCGATTAATCGAGGAATATGAAAAAGAAAAAGAAATTCTTTCCGGCAAATTTGGCCCAAATATAACCAGCAAGAGAAAGCATGAGGCATGGCTGCGGGTCACCAAGAACATGAACAGCCAGAATCCGTCTGTTGTGAGAACACCCACCGAGCTGCAGAAAAAGTGGCAAAATCTATCCAGCACCATGAAAGATGACTATCGTCACTTTCGTAAGGAGACAATGAAAACAGGTATATGCCTATGTATTGAACAACTCTTAGACTGTGCAGCCTAGCATTCCGTACTCCATAAGCAAAATGCAATGAATGATGCCACTACAAACCTTTACTTTTCATCATTGATGATGTCTCCGCCTCTGCAACGCCCACCCCACCCCACCCACCCCTCTACCCACCACAGCACGCACGCACGCACGTTATCTGTGGTATGATACTTTTCAAATGTTTTCCGATGACACAGAATGTAATGTTGACATCTGGGTGAATATTTGTTTTCACTTTGCTTAACTCCAAGTGGGGGGACGTGGAAGGCTAACAACGCGTAGGATAGCTCACCAAATAAACAATTTGAAGATATGCCTATTATTAATGTATCATTAAATGAATTTTGAAATCCACGTAGTATTAGTGAACTTTTCCAATAAGGCCAATTATATGATATGTCAAACGAGAATAAATCATTTGAAAAACGATTGCATTAAGACTAAAATACCCATACAAGTAGATTGATGTGATAATTGAAAGATCAAGGCATAGTCGCTATTAAAGTTTAAATTCCAATTCATCTTGATATTCATTGATGATATATTTACTTTATAGGTGGGGGACCTCCGCCGGAACAACCCTCTGCTGTCTCTCAAAAGATGTGCACCGTGCTTGGCGAGGACGACCCAACAGTCCACGGTATTCCGGGAGGGATAGATAGTTTGGTGTGTGGTGAAAATTCAAGGTACGTATGAGTAATATGCGTGCGTGAGTGTGTGCGTGCCTGCTTGTGCGTGTGTGTAATTCTAATTAACATTCATTACAGATGCATTAATTGCAGAAAACCGTCTTTGATATTGAAATATTATTTTGGGTAAGTAAGCTAGGATAACACAGCGATTGATTACAGAATGTGTGACTTCACAATGATTAACAACAATTAAGACGATATTATTTTTGCATGATGGATAAATAAGCTATGCTAAGAAGTTGCTTTAAAAACCATGTGGTCTCCTCGGAAGTACCTTTCATGCTAAGTTTCAGTCGGTTCACTTTCTTTTTTTGGCACATCAAAATGAAAACAAACCATTTCGTGTGTGATTATTAAAGTTGTCACCAACAGCGTCACATATTTTAGTAAAAAATGTAAATCTCCCTGTCATCTGCCAACAAACTGACTGACAAATGAATTCGTCTTCAGTAACTACTGCTTTGTGCACCAATTAACCCTTTAATGTCTAAATTTATTCATTAAAATATATTATTCTCTCTTACCGTGTTGATTTGCAGATCAACATAATACTATTTTTGAAATTTTACAACTGGAATGACTGCCTCGGTAAATGAGCCAGTCCTTCCAGTGTTAACATTTCGAAAATAGTCTTCTATTATTTGGCTTGTCTTCTAAGGAGGCCGTTGTTAACCGTCTTAGGAGGCAAAGGGTTACATATACGAAGGCTTATTTTACAGATTGCGTCTCTGTCAGGACATTCTTCAGAGTTCACCTCTAGTTATACAGTAATAAATAATATATGACTAAATCACAAATATTTTAATTATTTCAGAAGTTCGTCTGATACGTCAGCCGTTTCGTTCAACGATCCAAGTTGTAGGACACCTCAGTCTGGCTCACAGTCGTTTTCCATGGTAGCACTAACAAGTCCATCTGCGTCAATCAATGCCAGTACATCTAAAAGAAAGATTAGCGACAATGAAGTAAATAATAACGAGCTGCATCGCGAATTATTGCAGCTGGAGAAGAAAAGATGTTTAATGGAGATCGAGAAACTAGAATTGGAAATCTTCATATTGAAGGATAAAAAGAAGGAAATACTGGCAAGAGACAGTTCGCGTGCTGCTGCTGGAGGCAATGACACATTAGTGTATATGGAACTATAGATTCAATGCTATTCAATCAGATATCACCTTAGCCTTTCTTGTTGATTACGTCAGGCGACATATCTGTAAAACGCGTCTTTGACGCCTAGACCTTTTAAAGAATATTTTATTTTTCATATAAAAATGTCTATTTGTAGACTAAGGGAAGACTATTTTTGGAAGTTTACCACTAGAATGACATGCTCGGTAAACGAGCCAGTCATTCTAGTGGTAGAATTACAAAAATAGCCTTCTCTAGGTCTGCAAATATGCATTTCTCAAGACCACCACAGAAGCCGTTCTCGGCCCTTTTAGGCATCAAAGATTTTAAAAAAATCCCACGAATTAATATGTTTTCATCATTTCGAAACTGTTTTTTGACAAAACTTGACATTACTACACGTTATTAAGCATGGTGGCGACCACAATTATGATGATGATAGTGATGACGACACCGACAATGACGACGACGACGATGATGATGATAATGATGATGCAACCAATAATATGATATAGATTTCACACATAAAAAATTAAATATTCATATTTTACAAAACTGTGAGAGAAAAAACATGAAATTTATATCTCCATGACCTATGATACAATATAGCTAGCATTATTAGTTTCCGAATGTACAGCTGGCTTTGTTTCCTTTAGAAAGTATCACAGGGAATGCAAAATTGTAATATTGTGAGAATAAATGTACTTGAAGCCATGTCTGCGTATTTTATGAGATGGACATTAGACATGGGTCTCCGTTTAACCATTTACAGTCTTAGACGACCAAAACAGCCTCCTTAGTAGTCATTCTAAATGCCAAATTACTGATCAATAGAACACCATTTTTGGAATTTCACCACTGGAATGACTGGCTCGGTTACCGAGCCAGTCATGTCAGTGGTAAAATTTCAAAATTAGTCTTCTATTGATCGGCAAATTTACACTCTATTGTGAAATTTTTAATTTTTAAACATAAATTTAGGCATTAAAGGGTTAAGAATTACATATATTGAACAATCTATTCTGATTTTCAAAAAGGTTTTGCACTTACCTAACGGAAATGGTTATTGGCTAACAGATTTCTGGCTGCGGCACCGGCTGGCTGCTCTGACTTCATGTTCTACTTCTACGTCATCAACAGCAGCTGGCTCTGCCTGCCCGTTGACATCATCTTCCTCAAAATCTGGCAAACCTCGGTCTTTGGCGATGTTGTGGAGGATGGCACAAGATCCTATTATGTTACAGGATTTTGCTGGCGAATAACGCAGTTCTCCATGAAGCCAATGAAATCGCCGTTTCCACTGCCCGATGCCTCTTTCAACAACATTTCGAGTGGATTTGTGAGATATGTTGTAGGCCCGTTGTTGAGCGTTGTTTGGTTGAAGATACGGCGTCATTAGCCAAGTTTTTAGGGGGTAGCCAGAATCACCAAGAATATATTCATGACCCCTCCTTGTTTCCATCAAGCGAGTGAGGCCACTTTCCCGTAGAATAACAGAATCGTGAGTACTGCCAGGCCAGCTCGTCACCACATTGATGAAGCGACATTTAGCATCCATAACAACCTGCGTATTAATGGAATGATAGTTCTTGCGGTTAATGTAGCGTTCCTCGTGATCCGACGGGCTAGTAATCCATATGTGCGTTCCATCGATTACTGCCATCACAGCTGGAAAACCTGCGATTTCATAAAAATCACCAATGATATTGTGAATATCTTCATTTGCTGGAAATTTGATTATTCTAGGTATTAAACGCACCAATGCCTCCGACACATCTGAAACTGCACGACATGTAGTTGATTGCGATACACTAACAGTGTCACCGACCGGCCTTTGGAATGATCCTGTTGCGTAAAAACGTAGCACGATGAATAATTTCTCAATGGGCAATAGAGCATGATTTCTCATAGCCCTTGGTTGAAGTTCTTCATGTATTACATCAACAAGACTCAGAATTGCTTCTCTGTCGAGTCTGTATCTTTGATACAGCTCCACGTCATTATAGGCATCCAAAGGATGCAATCGGTCTCTAAAAATGTGTTGTTGACGAATACCACGCCTTCTTTCTTCTTCCATTATTGCACCGACTATTAGCAAAGCCATTTCTACTACGCTTGTACGATGATATAAATGGTAGATTGGCGAGAGAATAGTTTTAAACACCCCACGCAAAGTTAGGACACCTACCGAGGTGTCTTATTTCAGAGTCGAGATATACGTGCAGTACCGTCGCTAAGAGGTTTTCTGAATACCGCTTAAGTTAAGCACCCCGCCTATGTGCTAATATAGGTGGGGTGCTTACACTTAAGTAGTTTATAGAATTCGGGCCCTGGAGCCTAACAAGTGCTATAGAATCCGTATAGGCAAATTTGCTTGAAATTCATCAAGCAGCTAAGAAGGTGCGTTTTGACCATTTCTGGTAAATTCCTGATAAAAACTAGGATTTTCACCAAAAAATTGACCAATCAAAATTCTGAATACATTTTCTGGAGTCTACCACAATAGGATCCATCCAGCCAAATTTCATTGAAATCGGTCAAACTGTTATGGGGATGTGATTTGATGGACAGATGGATGACGGATGGATGGTCGGCATGGCATAAGCTCATTTCACCCTTGACTTCAGGCCAGTTGAGCTAAAAACATAACTAAATTACAGTAAGTTATAGTCACCCCAGCCCAGGGAGACAGCTTACCTTGTTTCATGAAATCGTCTTCCATGGCGTTATGACAAGCAGCAATCACCAACAATCCTGAAACAGTTTAATGAACATACATGTATATGAAATATATTTAAACAAGAGGCCCAAGGGGCCTGTGTCGCTCACCTGGAGCACTATGCATGTTTGTCAAACTTGTTGGTGGGTGGTTCAGGAGTAGGCTTTTAAATGAGTTTGTGGACATGTTTGTAAGTCCAATATGGCCGCCAAACACACTACATTTTAATTGGTCCACTGCGGCCAGGTTTTTTGATGGATCAAGTTCTCTTGAACAACGTTTAATGGCCCTTAGTGCCTCATCATATATCACAAATTTTGGCCTGATCACTTCAGCGGTTCTGGAGAAGTCGTTTTTGCGAAAATGAGGTCATCCAAGGTGGCCGCTGAACCATTTGGTCAATCACGTTCCCTTGAACAAACTTGGATCAGCTCTTGCCATAGATCATATTTCATGAGGTTTGCTTCAATCCCTCAAGCGGTTTCGGACAAGATTTTTAAAAACATTTCTAAAAATCGGCCAAAATCCAAGATGGCCGGTGGCCAAATTTGACGATCGGCGTCGTTTGAACAAACTTTGATCTCTATGCCCTAAGGATGCATCCTGCCAAATATAATTGAAATCGGCCCAGCGGTTCTTGAGAAGTCATTTAAAGGAAAGGTTGACGGACAACGGACGGTCGCCACGGCATAAGCTCACTGAAAGGCCAGGCGAGCTAACAAGAACGAGAATGTGCAGTCGATGGCATGCCATCGCAAATGCCCACGCTTTTGCCAACTTTGCCATTCCATTCCCACCCCACCCTACAGCTACAGGAGCAGAGCCTAATCAAGGCTCGCACAGGTTTTGGAAAAGTGAATTCATAATCTTTTCAAGGATTTTTAAAGTAAACAAAAAGAATTTTCAAGGACTTTTTTAAAGGTACGTCCTCCTTTACATCCCCTTCTGGCCATCTTTTCCTACCACATATTATTAAGCCACTTAAAAATGATTGTGTGGTTCCGATTACTACACCATCTGAAGTTAGGGTAGGTAGGTAAGGACATTTATTTTTATTTTTTGAGCTTGATAAAATATGCTAGGCTAGTGTTTTTTTTTTTTTTAGGTAATGTTTTGAGACATAATTTTTCTTAATCGCTATAATGACAATCTCATTTTGTGTATTTCCAGGAAATATTTGGGGGGAAATGTCATTTGTGAACAAACATTGAACCATTTGCTACATAAATCTTATCTTAGGACTGGGACAAACTGTTGCTGTTTGCATAGATATAACGTGGAATGCAACAAATGTCAATTTCCCTTTCTCCGAGATCTAACAATACTCACCATTCTGTTACTTCTGATATACAGCTGGCCTTGACAGCTGGCTCTAGGACTATAGACTTAGAAAGCTTTACCGACTCCTTGGAACCGGGTACCCGGCTCCCAACTGCCGAGTAACCGTTTAGCATAGAGCTCATATTGTTTGCATAGCCACCAAACAAGAGAAATCCATGGCTTGCCTCCGTGGGGCTGGGAGGCTGGGTCCGTAACAGAATGGTGAGTATTGTTAGATCTCGGAGAAAGGGAAATTGACATTTCCTGCATTCTCCTTCGATCAACTCACCATTCTGTTACTTCTGATATACACCAGATTTGATCAGTAACCTGGTGGGAAGGGGCAAGCCATAAATGCTACTTTTGCCCCTTGGAGAAAGATTTAGACGTAAAAGTTGACTAACGGAGACCTAAAAGGACCGTCAAGTTAACGGAACTGAATCACATTCGCATCACTGCCCCCCCCCCCCTTTTTCTCCTAAGAAAAGGGAGAGAACTCACGAACATGCATCTCGCCTGAAAACACAAATATGCCAAGAGGGTTAACTGCTCTTTGCATATACACATGTATTAGCCTGGGAATGAGCATGAATATATAAGATGAATGAACATGATATATAGACATAATACAAAAAACTCTCAATCTTGAATTACCTCATGATAAATGGACTCCAGAGGTACCGCCTCCAACCATTCACTTGTCCGGCCATCAGTGACAATCTGGTTGTCATCCTCTCGCTCGACCATGTCTGCTTTTAAATGCTTTTCTTACCAAAGTGAAAAAAGGGAGAAGAGCAGTGTGGTCACTTAACTATCGTTTCAAAACAGCTAAAGCGAGTGGATTGGCTGAGTCTGACACATCCCTCATATAGTAATCCGTGAATGAGGACTCACAGTGGCATTGTGCAACGGCCATGATGTCCTCCAACGGAACACCACTGTAAAGGGCGGTAGAGGCGGCTATTCCTCTAACATGGTGTGCCCTTGCGCATTGCACCTGGTGCCCAGTCGCCATGTCATGAGTAGTCTGAATGCATTCGACTACCCAACGAGAGATAGTATCCATGGATGCGGCGCCATAAGGCTTCTTATGGCAGATCCACAGATGTCTATCGTTCGACCGTAACGAGTCAGTCCGTTTCCTGTACTTAGTCAAAGCACGGACCGGGCACCAGACACTGGCATCACGATCAAACCTTGTTAACTTCGGTATTATGATCGGTTTGCCGGGATATCTCAAAGATTGATTCTTTGACATAAACTCTGCTCTTGGCAGAAGACGCAGACCCTCTCTGGAGACAATAAATCGGTCCCTCTCTGCCGAAAGCGCATGGATCTCACTGCGCCTTCTAGCTGAGGAAGCGGCCAATAAAAAAACCGCCTTTAGAGTCAAATGCTTTAAACTAGTCGAACGCACCGGTTCGAAAGGGTGCTTGGCCAGTACATTAAGCACTAAAGATAGACTCCAGGCTGGAATGACTACCGGTTGTCTCGGTCGGAGATTGCTCATTGCCTTCACCATCACATTTAACTGGGCCACCTCTGGACTACCCCTGTTGGCTAGACAAGGGATAACTGATGCCAAAGCTGACTTCTATCCAACAATTGTGACGGGAGCTAGTCCTGAAAAGAACAGCTCACAGAGAAAGTCTGCTATTTGCTGAATAGTGGATTGAAAGGTATCAATACCCTTTTCTTCACACCAGTCTGCAAATCTGTTAACCGTGTTGTTATATGACTTGAAGGTTGACCTCCTTCTCGCAGCCGCGATGAAATCAGCAGCTTGCCGAGAAAAGCCTTCCGACGTGGAACGTTGTTTGATAATATCCACGCAGTCAATTTGAACATTTCGGGACGCTCATGTAGGAAGCGTCCCTTGGCCTGGGAGATTATGTTCGGAATCTCTGGCAACTGCACTGTGTTTTCCACCAGCAGATCTAGCAGATCCGTGAACCACGCCCTGCTGGGCCAATACGGCGCTATTAGCAGGACCAGACACGGTTCCTCCCTGATCTTCACCAATAGCTTCGGCAGAAGAATGGTGGGTGGGTACGCGTAAGTGTACCTCCCTCTCCAGCTTATCGCCAGAGCGTCTGTATCGACGGCATTTGGATCTGGAATCGGCGAGACATAAGTCATGATTTGAGCATTTTCCCTTGTGGCGAACAAGTCCACGCTGGGTTTGCCCCAATGCTCGAAGATCCTTCGCAGAACTGGAGGGTTGAGGGACCATTCTGTTGGCAGAATTCTCTGTCTGCGAGACAAAGCATCCGCCAGAATGTTCAAACCGCCAGGAATGTGAGCTGCTTTCAAAACAACCGAGTAATTCCTGCACCATTGAATCAAGTGCCACACTTTGATACACAGTGTGGGTGACCTGGTCCCACCTTGGCGATTTATGTATGATACAACCGTCGAATTGTCCGACCGTATCAATATCACCGTGCCCCTGATCATCGGAAGAAACTCTTCCAACGCCAGTTCCACTGCGATCATTTCCAACAGATTGATATGCAGCCATGTACACGGACAGCTGGGGGTGGGGTAGGTGCAGCGAAAACCCTACTAGGAGATTCTGACGCTCTTTCCACCATACAAGATACGACATTATCGGCTCCAAAACTGGCACCAGTTTTGACAGGGGTTCTGTTCTGTTTCCATAGAGACATCAGATACAACTGGATAGGTCTTCGCATTAGAGCAGCGTACGGGATCACTTGCTCCATGGAGACCATCATCTGAAGAAACCACCTCGCCTGAATGTGGTTTCCCACTCGAAAACTCTTGAGGATGGCTAACAGAGACACCACTCTGGGCTCTGACCGGTACACCCTGCCCTCCTCGAGATCGAATCGCAACCCCAAATACACGAAATGTTGAGTGGGTGTCAACTCAGATTTCTCCTTGTTGCCTATCCAGCCTAGATCTGAAAGTAACCTCAGAGTCAGAGCAGTATCCACGTTCAACCTGGCTGCCGAGTCTGCTTTGATAAGCCAGTCGTCTATGTAGGTGTGTAGCGCCACGTTCTCTTTTCTGAGAAAAGCTGTCACCGCAAGGACCACTCTTGTGAAAACCCTCGGAGCTGTCGACAGGTCAAACGGGAGAACAGTAAACTCACATACTTGATTCTGAAACGCAAATCTCAGAAACCTGTGACAACTCCTGTTCATTGGAATGTGGAAATATGCATCTTTCAGATCGATCGACACACCACATTCCCTTCCTCAATCCTGCCATTACCGAACTCGGCGTTTCCATCTGGAACCGAGGCATATGGATAAACCAATTTAATAGCCCGAGATTGAGTACGGGTCTCCATCCCCCTGTGCTCTTGGGGACAAGGAACATATTTGAATAGAAGCCCGGAGTGTTCTGGTTCGCTGGTTTTATTGCTCCCTTCAGAAGCAAACCCGACACTTCATTTTGAACGGCTTCTAACTTGTCTGGTTCCCTTTGTACGGGAGTCCAGACAGGTGCCAAAGACAGATTCTGCGGCGGAAAGTCCCACCACTCCGGCATGTAACCCTGGGATAACCATCCCAGGACCAGACTGTCTGACGTCACACCTCGCCAGGCCTCGACGAAACGCATGAATGAGCCTTCCAGCCACCATAGACGCCTCGACGTCTAACGGGGTTGTCCGGCTCGCGGTCCGCTCCCACCCCCCCCCCCCCCCTTTCTTAACGAGAGAGAGAACCATTTTGGTCTTGGCTCGGCAGGTCTAACTGGCACCGCTGTTCCTGTCGCACAGGTGCGGTCCAGGCGGATATGAAGGGAGCCCTTGTACCCTCAGGTACGATCCGCTCCCTTCTTTCCGCCCTTTGAGGACTTACCCTTACCCTTCCCGCCTCTAGGGCGATCAGGAGCAACATTGGCGAGGGTAGGGGCCTCCACAACCTTCCTGGCTTTCTTAGCCGGCGGCGGCTGAGAAAACCCAGACGAAACAGAAGTCGCAGTCGGCTTAGCTTTCGCCTTGCCTTTCTGCTTCTTCTGCTTCTTTGAAGGTTGGACAGCTAACGGTTTCCCTACAGCCCCTAGTGCGTGCGCTTTCCGCACTAGCTCCAGCTGTAGGTTTACCGCCAACCGATTCTGCGCAATGCTGGCAGTGTCCTCTAGGATGGCCCGTGCCTGGCCACCGAAGATGCTAGGGCCTGTCAGGGGTGTCCCAAGAAGACGCTCCCTGACAGCCGTAGCCGGATGCATATGGTCAAGAACCATTTGCCTCCTGGACTTTGTCACACACGCCTGCACCCTTGCCAGCGCGTCCATAGACAGCACCAAGCCGTCATTGACGCACGAAAGCGCCACACGTGGCACAGGGTGGCCTGCCCCCGCTTCAGCCCACAACGACTGAAGAAGGCGATACGAATGGTTGACAGCACTCATAGCTGCCCTCACACCCTCATCGCATAGGGACAGGACTTCCCCGTGGTGTGCCTTGGACTTGTCCACAAGTGCCGGACTGGGGCCACCCGCTCTGGCACTCTGAACACCCAGAACCCATCGGTCATCCTCGGTGACCGATGGTACCACACCATATCTGTCGTATTCCCCCCGTGGAATACGACACCTCGCCAGCACATCCCTGGAGGACGCAGGGAGCTGGCCCTTGGTCAGGAGCTGCTTACTATAAATAGCCTCAAGCAACTCGATGAACCATGGATCCAGTCCAACAGACTGGATCCGGGCTGCGGGCAAGATCCCCGTCCCAATCGATGCAACCGACGGACGGGGCGCATCCTCCTCGGCCGTGGCCGAAACCACAGATGGGTCAACCCTGGCTAGCCGAGGAGGACACACCCGTGAACACGTCACCCGTTGACGCGTTCACGGGCCTGCCAGTCACGGCCTCCCGGCAAGGAGCCGCGGCTGACACGCCAGGCACTCCGGCACCAAACGGTTCCGCCGCCACCCCATGAAACACACCAGTCCATGGGGTAGGCCCACACGGAAAACCGTGCAGACCGATAGCAGACGCGGAACCGTGGCCAGACACGGGTGCCAACGGCACCCCACGTCCGACCGCCGGACCAGGCGAGATAGGTGTGTACCACGCCCGGCCCGGCACCGTGTCGGCTGGCGTCAAACCAACCGTCATGGGACCGGTGCCTGGTACCAGATTGGCCTCAACCACGGGCGGAGCCGCTGCCCTGGCTTGCGCCAAGCCAGACAGATGGAGGACGGTTCCGTCCAGGACGGAATCGACCTCCATATTCTCCACCCGTGGCATCACAGGCCGCAGCAACCTCTCCTCCTCGTCTTCAGACTCCGAAGTCGTCACTAGACGAGGAAACCGTGGAGGACGGCTCCCACACCTGACGGACCGGCCACCGCTACTGGACCACCCGGAGGTGGCTGCAGAGAGACAGAACCCGTCAGGCCAGAGCCCGACGGGACTGCTAGGGGGCCGTACGAGACGGCTCCCTCGGTGACCAGTCCAGAACCCTGTCCGAGGACAGAGTACGTACCAGGCAATGGGAGAAACTGCCCCCAACCTTCGGCAGCAGTGACGACACCAGCGTGGGCAGAACGCTATGCAGAAAACCCTGCATAGCCGGACCGAACCACGCCGGCGGTGCCATCTCCGCCACCTCCAGCTGGGGACGTGGAGCGCCCCCACCGGCCGAACCGGACGCTCCACGATTTAACTTCGCACCGCCTGACCCCGCGTCAAACCCAGCCACATCCTTCCGGGCAAGGAACTTTAACATCATATCCGCGGACCACACTGCACACACATTACACCTACTATCAAGGTTACATGGAGTAACCTAAAGCAGACATGGTCCTTAAACAGGACCCGTACAAATTTGTGGCATTCGTCACATGATGGCGGGGCTGGCTTGGCCTATAACATAAGCACAAACCTACAATAAGCAAGCGGAACGACACACGGATGGAAGGCACACAATTAATTTTCAAATAATTTGACCATAAATTAGCTGTAACCCTCCCGCACCCCACCCCGCAACATTACAGCAAATATCGCATTGATTATGACGACAAGAACGAAGCGGGCATAAATACACCCATAATTGATCCTCCAGGATGTATAACGGAACCAGGAATCATATCGCATAGCATTCGGGGTATATTTACCAATCAATATAAATTATACTTCTAACGAAAGCCAAAACGATATGTGAAGAAACAACAAAATGTAAACAAACTGCTGTAGCACACGGTAAAACCGCAGACCACACATCTAATCAAGAATTTTGAAACCACCGATCATTGCAAACAGATCGTGATAACACGTAAAACTTGAACATTCCAAAGTTTCCGGTACCATTTTTAGTACGCAGCACCCAGAACAAGATGACTGAATTAATGAAAAATGTTCTTCACATAAACATCCGAGCACCACGGGTGTGACGTCACCTGCTCGGATCCTACGGAATACGACGCCAGCCGATATTCGTGTTAGAAATACCGTAGCAAACACCTATTTTCATATCTGCCGATCGCCTGTTGGGGTTTAAAGAAGGCGATCATCCGGCATATCTCGTTGTTAACACACGTCCCAGATTCTTTGGGGTCAGAAATTGGAACCTGCGACACAACGGTATTTAGAGACCTAAGTCTTTTAACTATGGAATAATAAGGAAATATACGACCTGGTTATCATCGGCGGTATCCATATTATCCAATTATCCTTGCAAGAGAATCACTAGCTATCACAATCACAGACAAAAAGACTTAGATTTAATCCTCAATCTCTCCACTGCGAAAAGCATGTATAGCTCTTGTTGCTATGCAAACAAGAATGAGCTTTATGGTAGACGGGTACTCGGCAGTTGGGAGCCTGGTACCCGGTTCCAAGGAGTCGGTAAAGCTTTCTAAGTCTATAGTCCTAGAGCCAGCTGTCAAGGCCAGCTGTATATCAGAAGTAACAGAATGGTGAGTATTGATCAAAGGAGAAAGCCACTATCTTTAAATGGATACCCGACACTTGTCCTCGATTTGAGGACAAAAGTTGGATGCTTTACACCGGTTTTGCACTCGTTATTTATATGCCTCGGAACCCGGCAAGGGTCCTCTCAACTGCACATGCGCACGTGAATGCTCCCTGTTTGTTCTCCCAAACTGGGGTACCAAAAGCAAGGGTACCATTCAATGTGCATGCATGTGCGCATTTGGGCAGACCCGTGTTTGTGAGAGAAAGGGTCTGATTTGCAAGGATACCATTCAAAGCGTGTGTGTGCGCGCAGTAGGGGGAACCCGTGAGAAGAATTTTTCCAAGGGTACTTAGATATGGCTTGGTGGCATACAGTGTGTGGGGGGGGGGGGGGGGGAACAGGCATATTGTGGAATAGGCGTGGGAAGCATAGAGTAAGGAAATTTCCTGGCCCTTTCCGAGATCCGACTTTATGGCGTTTCACTCCTATGTCGAGGCTCATCAGAGGTTTTATAACTATGCTTTGTACGGGGTGTACAACAACAATGAGAAAGTCTTCTAATTTAGTTGATAGATGTTTTATTTAATTGTTATGTGCTGTGCTATATCAAATAGGTGATTTGATGAGTGGTGGATCAGATGAGGTTGAAACACAGTATAAGTAGACTTGATAACAATTGGAAAAAGTTTTTTGTTTGTTGTGTCGGGTTGAGAAGAATTAAAAGTCCTCAGGGTGGATTAGTTGTTCACAAATTTTTAATATTTGCGTGGAGGCAGTCTGTAGAGTTTTAGCCAGGTTGGCCAGTTCTTGTAATGATGCCTTGTCTGGTAGACATCTTCCTTTTAGGCGGTGTTGTGTCCTCTGAACTTGTTGCTGGTGTTGCAGGAGTCGTTGGTCTGTGCCTTTTCCCAGGGATTGCTGGTATCCGGGTTCACTGAGCAGGGGGAATGGCATGGAATTTTGTCCCGTTATCATCGTGGATTAGAAGGGGCATGTCCAGGAAGCCAGTGCATGGGGACCCTTTCCAGTCACTAGTGTTCTTTTGAGCAGTGGCGTTGAGAGGGGCCGTCCCGCATGGCGTGCTAAAGATCCCAGTAGGGATTGCGGTGGTTTTGAGAGGGAACAGAATCCCACTTACCTCCATGCCCCCCCCCCCCCCCCCCAACAAACATACATCAAGAGTGGACATACATATAACGTTAATTGTAAGACAATATTTTCGTGCCTGACTGCGGGGTTGATTAGCTCGGTGGGGCTACTCGCTTGGCATGGGGTTAATCTGTAGTAGAAGCAACAGCAAGCCAGTGAATAAATTGACACAGAAAAGTTTTTATTTTAGTTGTTGCGAATTCAAGAGCCAGTTCAATAATGAATATACTGACTCTTGAACACTGGCTTGCTAAATTTTTGTTTGGCTTGGAGATAAATTCCCATAGAAACACATTAGCAGAGAAAACTAGTTGGTTTCTGATTGGTTGAAATTCACTAAATTTATCAAAATTGTATGGAATATTCATATATTTCCCATGAACCCCTGGCTCATGTCTGAACAAGAATTGTACATAACATTGCATGAATTCAGACTATGCAAAAGTGCCAGGGTGGGGGTGGGTGTCACTGACATCAGCTCAAGTATTGATTGCCTATGGGGAGAGGGCTGAGAACATATAGCACTCCAGCTGTGACAATCTACAGCCCATGGATATAGTCTATGAAGGGGTGGGGACTGGACTGGATTAATATAATTCTTTTGAGCAGTGGTTGGAGTGCATGCTGTCACTGTCATTTTCCCCAGTCTAATTTTAATTTAACCATGTAGCATTTATGTTGAAAAAAAGTAACAACTTAATTTAATTAATACCAAAAAATAAAAATATATTTTAACAATTTTTATATCACAAAACTAATTACACCATCACTATTTCTTATACAAAAATCTAACATCGATATCCATACATACACACATTATTTAAAACAACATCCATTACAATTTTTTAGAAAATAATTAACCCTTTTCATCCTGAATTACCCATGATTTCTTTCTTAAAACACTGCTAAAACTCTTGAAAGCAATATGTATTAAAGTTATTTCTGCAGTAATAGCCTTCAATAAGATTGTTCTCAAGATAATTCTAGTAGCATTTTATGTTAGCTCAAGGCAAGCTGTTTTCATATCAGTCAGTCAGTATAAAAAGGGTTAAAACTGTTAAATAGATTTTAAACAATCAAACAATCCAGCACCTATATAACCTCTTCTTAAAATTTAAAATCACTTATAGTGAAAAGTCACCTGATCAGTATTGGAAACAGTTTGCCCCAAAAGTTGTTGCTGCCTGTAGCATCAACAACTTAGTCATATTGTTGCCAAAATACTGAGTAGGTACATACCTAGCGCCTGCACTAATTAGGTCCCTTGAACCTAATCCAGGAGCGCATACCATAATATTTTAGAAAAACTAATCAATGAAAAATGCAACTCATCATAAAACCTAAATTCCTTTGTCTCTGTAGTATTCTTGTATCCTAATTTTGAGTCTGTTTGGTTTCACCCACATACTGTTTGGTACATTGGAGGCAGGTGATGAGATATATCACATTGCGTGTTCGACAGGTGCCTATGATTTTGGCTGTGTAAATGTATCCTGTGTATGAGCTGTGGAATGACCTGGTTTTGGTCCTTTTGCGGCATATGCCGCAATTGCGCATGCTGTAAGAGGGTTTGGATAGATAAGGATTAGGGGAGGGTGGAGAGGTGTGAGTTGGGCCCTGATGAGCTGGTTTCCAATGGTTGGATTTTTTCTGTAGCCAAAGAGTGGCGGATTGGCGAAAATATTTCAACCCTTGAGGCTGCTTAAAAGAAGGCGATCATCTGGCATATTTCGTTGTTAACACATGTCCTAGACACTTTGGGGTTAGAAATTGGAACATGCGACACAGACGAAATTTCAAAGACCTAAGTCTTTTAACTATGGAATAACATGGAAATATACGACCTGGTTATCATCGGCAGCATCCATGGTAATCCAAATATCCTTTAAGAGAGCGCACAAGCTATCACAATTTAACACAGAAAAAAAGACGTAGAACAATCTCAAGACTTCCAACTGCAAAAAAGCATGTCTCTTGTTGCTATGAAAACAAGAATGAGCTTCATGGCAAACGGGTACTCGGCAGTTGGGAGCCGAGTACCCGGTTCCAGGAGTCGGTAAAGCTTTCTAAGTCCTAGGGCCCAGCTATCAGGGCTAGCTGTATCAGAAGTAATAGAATGGTGAGTATTGATCGAAGGAGAAAGCCAATATCGCCCAGCTCTATCCCGCACCAGACCCAGTGCGCCAGCCATCATGTCCTAGTTACTGCTATGAATCACGGGAAATGCACCGTCTTATTTAGCAGGCGAGGTCGAAGTCGAACGCACCATATATGGGCAAGTGGGTGGAGCGGTCTGATCGCGGTAACTACTAACTAGGACAAGAATGGCTGGTGTACTGGATCTGGATTTGCTCGGCCGTTAATGTATTGGCCCGTGTATCAAAAATATACGAAATATATTGCAATAAAGTGTATATTTTTCTCTAACAGGCTAAAGTACACATACATCTGTGAAATCTGTGCGGTGTAAGTGCAAACCTTCAAGAAGCGAGACGAAAATCTGATTTAACCCTTTAGCCCTCATATCGGCCAAAAATGGCTTCAGCAGTGGTCTTGAGAAATGCCCATTTGCAGACCAAATGAAGACTATATTTGAAAATTTACCACTGGAATGACTGGCTCGATAACCAAGCCTGTTTCCAGTGGTAAGTTTTCAGAAATGGTCTTCTCTTGGTCTGCAAAGAGACATTTTCTATGAGAAAATTAAAATTTTCTTGAATAAATTCGAGGGCTAAAGGGTTAATTGTAAACAGATATCATAATAGGCCTTGCATTGACCTCCACCGTCACAACAGATGTGAATTGTTACGGTAGAATGCAGGAAATTTAAATTTCCCTTTCTCCGAGATCTAACAATACTCACCATTCTGTTACTTCTGATATACAGCTGGCTCTAGGACTATAGACTTAGAAAGCTTTACCGACTCCTTGGAACCGGGTACTCGGCTCCCAACTGCCGAGTACCCATCTACCATAGAGCTCATATTGTTTGCATAGCCACCAAACAAGAGAAATCCATGGCTTGTCCCCGTGGGGCTGGGAGGCTGGGTCCGTAACAGAATGGTGAGTATTGTTAGATCTCGGAGAAAGGGAAATTGAAATTTCCTGCATTCTCCTTCGATCGATACTCACCATTCTGTTACTTCTGATATACACCAGATTTGGTCAGTAACCTGGTGGGAAGGGGCAAGCCATAAATGCTACTTTTGCCCCTTGGAGAAAGAGTTAAACTTAAACTTGACTAACAGAGACCTAAAAAGGACCGTCAAGTTAACGGAACCGAATCACATTCGCATCACTGCCCCGCCCCCCTTTTTCTCCTAAGAAAAGGGAGAGAACTCACGAACATGCATCTCGCCTGAAAACACAAATATGCCTAGAGGCTTAACTGCTCTTTGCATATATTAGCCTGGGAATGAGCATGAATATATAAGCTGAATGATCATGATATATAGACATAATACAAAACACTCTCAATCGTGAATTACCTCATGATATTTGGAATTCAGACCTGGAGCCTCCAACCATTCACTTGTCCGGCCAACAGTGACACAACTGGTTGATATCCTCTCGCTCGACCATGTCTGCTTCTTAATTCTCTCTTACAAATGCCAAAAAAGGAAGAAGAGCAGTGCGGTCATATAGCTATCGTCTCAAAACAGCTAAAGCGAGTGGAATGGCGAAATCTGACACATCCCTCATATAGTAATCCGTGAAAGAGGACTCACAGTGCCCCTGTGCGACAGCCATGATGTCCTTAAACGGAACACCATTGTAAAGGGCGGAAGAGGCGGCTATTCCTCTAACATCGTGCCCTTGCGCCTTGCACTTGGTGCCCAGTCGTAATCTCACGGGTAGTCTGAATGCATTCGACTACACAACGAGAGATAGAATCCATGGATGAGGCGCCATATGGCTCCTTATGGCAGATCCACAGATGTCTATCATTCGACCGTAACGAGTCTGTCTGTTTTGTACTTAATCAAATCACGGAATGGGCACCAGACACTGGCATCACGATCAAACCTACTTAGTTTCGGTATAACGATCGGTTTGTCGGGATATCTCAAAGATCGAATCTTTGACATAAACTCTGCTCTTGGCAGTAGACGCAGACCCTCTCTGGAGACAATAATCGGTCCCTCTCTGCTGAAAGTGCATGGATCACACTGCGCCTTCTAGCTGAGGAAGCTGCCAATAGAAAGACCGCCTTTAGAGTCAAATGCTTTAGACTAGCCGAACGCAACGGTTCGAAAGGGTGCTTGGCCAGTACATTAAGCACTAAAGATAGACTCCAGGCTGGAATGACTACCGGTTGTCTCGGTCGGAGATTGCTCATTCCCTTTACCATCACACTCAACTGGGCCACCTCTGGACTATCCCTGTTGGCTAGACAAGGGATAACTGATGCCAAAGCTGACTTGTATCCAGCAATTGTGACAGGAGCTAGTCCTGAAAAGAACAGCTCACAGAGAAAGTCTGCTATTTACTGAATAGTGGAATGAAAGGTAACAATACCCTTTTCCTCACACTAGTCTGCAAATCCGTTAACCTTGTTGTTATATGACTTGAAGGTTGACCTCCCTCTCGCAGCTGCGATGAAATCTGCAGCATGTCGAGAAAAGCCCGCCAACGTGTAACGTTGTTTGACAACAACCACGCAGTCAATAACATTTCGGGACGATCGTGTAGGAAGCGTCCCTTGGCCTGGGAGATTATGTTCGGAATCTTGGGTAACTGCACTGGATTTTCCACCCGCAGACCTCGAAGATCCGTGAACCACGGCCTGCTGGGCCAAACGGCGCTATAGCAGAACCAGGCACGGTTCCTCCCTGATCTTCACCCATATCTTCGGAAGAAGAATGGTGGGTGGGTACGCGTAAGCGTGCATCCCTCTCCAGCTTAATGCCAGAGCGTCTGTATCGACGGCATTAGGATCTGTATCGGCGAGACATAAGTCATGATTTGAGCACTTTCCCTTGTGGCGAACAAGTCCACGTTGGGGTTGCCCCAATGCTCGAAGATCCTGTGAAGAACTGGAGGGTTGAGAGACCATTCTGTTGGCAGAATTCTCTGTCTGCGAGACAAAGCATCCGCCAGAATGTTCAATCGCACAGGAATATGAGCTGCTTTAAAAAACAACCGACTAATTCCTGCACCATTGAATCAAGTGCCACACTTAGGTACATAGTGTGGGTGACTTGGTCTCGCCTTGGCGATTTCTGTATGATACTACTGTCGAGTTGTCCGACCGTATCAATATCGCCTTGCCCCTGACATTTGGAAGAAACCTTTTCCAATGCCAGTTCCACTGCCATCATATCCAACAGATTGATATGCAGCTGGCTCTCTTGGAGAGACCATGTGCCCGAGACCTGGTGTTCTCCCAGGTAGGGGCCCCATCCCTCCAGCGATGCATCCGTGTACACGGACAGCTGGGGTTGGGGTAGGTGCAGCGAAAAAACTCCTACTAGGAGATTCTGACGCTTTTTCCCACCCTACAAGATGCGACATTATTGGCTCCAAAACTGGCACCAGTTTTGACAGGGGTTCTATTCTCTGTTTCCACAGAGACATCAGATACAACTGGATAGGTGTTCGCATACGAGCAGTGTACGGGTATACCTGCTACATGGAGACCATCATGCCCAGCATCTGAAGAAACCACCTCGCCTGAATGTGGTTTCCCAATCAAAACTCTTGTGGATGGCTAACAGAGACATCACTATGGGCTCTGATGGGTAAACAACCCTGCCCTCCTCGAGATCGAATCGCATCCTTAAATAAACGAAATGTTGAGTGGTGTCAACTCAGATTCCTCCTTGTTGACTATCTAGCTTAGATCTGAAAGCAACTTCCGATTCAGAGCAGTATCCACCTCTAACCTGGCTGATGATCAGCCAATCGTCTATGTAGGTGTGAAGCGCCACGTTCTCTTTTGAGAGAAACGCTTTCACCACAAGGACCACTCTGGTGAAAACCCCTTGGAGCTGTCGACAGGCCGAATGGGAGGATTTAAACTACCATACTAGATTCTGAAACGCAACTCTCAGAAACCCGTGACAACTCCCGTTCATAGGAATGTGGGAACATGCATCTCTCAGATCGATCGATACACACCACACACCCTTCCTCAATTCTGCCATTACCGACCTCGGAGTCTCCATCTGAAACCGAGGCGTATGGATAAACCAATTCAATGGCCTGAGACTGAGTACGGGTCTCCATCCCCCTGTGCTCTTGGGGACAAGGAACATGTTTGAATAGAAGCCTGGAGTGTTCCGGTTTGCTGGTTTATTGCTCCCTTCAGAAGCAAACCTGACACCTCGTTTTTAATAGCTTCTAACTTGTCTGGTCCTGTTGAACGGGTGACCAGACACGTGCCAAAGACAGATTCTGTGGTGGAAAGTCCCACCACTCTGGTATGTATCCCTGGGATAACCATCCAAGGACCAGACTGTCTGACGTCACACCTCTCCAAACCTCGACGAAAACACATGAGCCTTCCACCCACTATAGACGCCTCAACGCCTAGTGGGGGTGTCTGGCTCGCGTATCCGCCCTCCCCCCCCCCACCCTCTCTTGACGAGAGAGAGAACCATATTGGTCTTGGCTTGGCCGGTCTAACTGGCACCGCTGTTCCTGTCGCACAGGTGCGGTCCAGGCAGATGTGAAGGGAGCCCTCGTACCCTCGGGTACGATCCTCTCCCTTCTGTCCGCCCTTTGAGGACTTACCTCTCCCCCTTCCCGCCTCTCGGGCGATCAGGAGCAATACTGGGGAGGGTAGAGGCCCCCACAACCTTCTTGGCTTTCTTCGCCGAGGCGGCTGAGAAAACCCTGCAGAAAACAAAAGCAGCACTAGCTTTTTCTCTGTTTCTTGAAGGTTGCCCGGTCAGCGGCCTGACTACAGTCAGATAAACCGCCAACCGATTCTGCACAATGCTGGCCGTGTCCTCCAAGATGGCCAGCGCCTGGCCACCAAAGATGCTACGGCCTGTCAGGGGCATCCCAAGAAGACGCTCCCTGACGGCAGTAGCTGGACGCATATGGTCAAGGACCATCTGCCTCCTGGACATTGTCACACGCGCCTGCACCCTTGCCAATGCGTCCATAGACAGCACCAGTCCGTCATTAACGCACGAAAGCGCCACAGGTGGCACAGGGTGGCCTGCCCCACTTCAGCCCACACCAACTGAAGAAGACGATAAGAGTGGTTGACAGCACTCAGTGCTGTCCTCACACCCCCCATCACACAGGGACAGGACTTCATTATGGTGTACCTGAGCTTTGTCCACCCGTGCCGGGGCGGGGCCACCCGCTCCAGCACTCTGAACACCCAGTACCCAGCGGTCATTCTCGGTGACCGACGGGACAACACCATACCTGTCGTATTCCCCCCCCCCCCCCCCCGTGGAATACGACCCCTCGCCCGCACCTCCATGGAGGCCGCAAGAAGCTGGCCCTTGTTCATGCGTTGTTTGCTATAAATAGTATCAAGCAACACCATAAACCATGGATCCAGTCCAACAGACCGGATCAGGGCTGCGGGCAAGATCCCCATCCTAATCGATGCACCGATGGACCGGGTACATCCTCCTCGGCCGTGGTCGAAACCACAGACGGGTCCACCCTGGCTAGCCAAGCCAGAGCCTTAGACCAATCCGTCTCCGACGAGGACACTCCCGTGAACAAGTCACCCGTTGACATGTTCACGGCCCTACCAGCAACGGCCTCCCAGCTAGGAGCCATTGCTGATATGCCAGGAACTCCGGTACTGTATAGTTCCGCCGCCACCCCATGGAACACACCAGTCCATGGAGTAGGCCTGCACGGAAAACCGTACGGACCCGTAGCGGTTGAGGAACCGTGGCCAAACACGGGCGCCAACGGCACCCCATGTCTGACCGCCGGACCAGGCGAGATAGGTGAGTACCATGCCTGGCCGGCCACACCCGTCACCATGTTGGTTGGCAGTAAACCAACCATCACAGGATCGGTGCCCGGTACCGGAGTGGCCTCAACCACGGGCGGAGTCGCTGCCCTGGCTTGCGCCAGGCCAGACAGATGGAGGACGGGTTCCATCAGGACGGAATCGACCTCCATGCTCTCCACCCGCGGCCTCACAGGCCGCAGCACCCTCTCCTCCTCGGCCTCCCCATCTTCAGACCCCTAAGAGTCGTCACTAGACAAGGAAAACCATGGAGCCGTCCTGGCGGACCGCTTCCATGCCTGATGGATCAGCCACCGCTACTGGACCACCCGGAGGTGGCCGCAGAGAGACAGAACCCATCAAGCCGGAGCCCGACGGGACTGCCAGGGGGGGGGCCGTACGAAAAGGCTCCTTCGGTGTCCAGTCCAGAACCCTGTCCAAGGACAGGGTCCGAATCAAACATGGGGAGAGACTGCCCTACAACTTTTGGCAGCAGGGACGACACCAGTGTGGGCAGAACGATATGCAAGACACCTTGCCTAGCCGGACCAAACCACGTCGGCGGTGCCATCTCCGCCACCTCTGGTTGCAGACGTGGAATGCCCACACGGGCCGACACGGACGCTCCACGATTTACTTTTGGACCGCCTGACCCCGCGTCAGACCATGCCAAGTCCTTCTGGCAAGGAACTTAAGCATCATATCGACCGACCACCCAGCGCAAACGTTACACCTACTGTCAAGACTACACTTAGTACAGTGGAAACAGACATGGTCCTCGCATAGAAACCGTACGATATGTGGCACTCGACACATGATGGCGGGGCTGGCTTGGCCTATAAAACCAAACCTACAACAAGCCAGCGGAACGAAACAAAAAATTGAAGGCAGACAATTAATTTTCAAATATATTGACCATAAATTAACTGTCACCCTCCCGCACCGTTACAGCAAAGATCGCATTGATTATGATGACAAGAACGAAGCGGGAAATAATACACCTAGTGTTGCCCACAACATCTGATTTTTGGGGGTCCCAAGGACCCCACACTCAGATTTGGGGGTCCCACTGTAAAATCTGGGGGTCCCATGGGGTCCTCATCTGAAATATGGGGGTCCCATGTTTTTTTCTTAAAATAAACACAACACATTGATCTAATTATAAAGCACTTCATTAAACATGTTGAAAGCACTAGTTATGACATTGTGTAAATACTTTTAATGTGTATATAGAGAATATTAACTATGCATAGTTTATTAACCTTTAGCACTTAACACTTTTGGCCACTATTGTAGATCACCAAAATACGTATTTTTGAAAGTTTAACACTGGGATAACTGGCTCTAAACAGTGTCAGTCATTCCAGTGGTAAATTTTCAAAAATATGTATTCTGTGACCTACAATGGTGGCTAAAATTTATCTATTGAAATGGCCATTGTATATAAAACTAATAACATTTGAACTCCATGTCAATAAACAATAACTTAAAGCACTGTACTTTGTTGTCTGATAAACTAACCAACCTACATTGACAACCTTGTATGATTAACATTTTCAAAGACCACTACATTAGTAATTATCAAAGACCACTTGACTTTGGACAAATTGAAAAATTACGAGTATCTGGGGCGAGTTTGCTCAAGGACAACTTGACATACTTCGATATAATGCGCGCGTATTTTTAATAATGTAACTGGAATGACTAAATATAGTGGAATACATAGGCTAAGATCAGACAAAACAATAATTTATCAAAAATAATCTGTATAAATCAGATCAAAATGCGTAATTAGTGAAAATATATCGGCCAATAACCGGATATGTCTAATTCACAGTGAGTAACTATGTAACGCGATTGCTGATTGGTTGAAGCATAGATAACGCATTAGCGTGTATCCAATAAGGATGCTTGTATCGGGGAGCTTTGAGTTATACGCTGTTTGGAAGAAAAAAAATCAATATTTTAACGTATGCCTACCTGTAGATCGACGATATCGTTGAACATCGCTGCTGGGATGAGCTTTTTAGTTGAGAAATTGGGAACACCTAACGATCGAGTATTGCTAAACATTATAAACACTAATCCATCAGTTAATCAATCAACCGCTATTGCTAAATAAAAGACGGCTTATAGCGCGTATTGATACCGTTATTCAAACAGCAATACAAAGACACCGCCGCTAATCCGCCAAATAGCCATTCAAATGTAAAAGATAACACAATATCTTGCCTGTAAGTCGTTGCTGCTTTAGGCAAGTAGGCATGCACAAATTAATTTCAAAATATTCAGCATATTAGTGATAACAACTTTGTGATCTGTCCAATGTTCTGAGCTGTGAAAGGGTTAAGACGCCCAGACACGTTTGTATACGCTTGATCAGTTGTATTGAATTTCTCAAGCATGAGTTCCTCTAGAGGGAGATTCCGCTGTTACCCAGTCAAATATACACAACTGACAGAAACATGGCGGGTATTTTTGCAATTTGTAGGCCAAACAAGGCGACTAACAGCGGGCTTGTAAACTGATTATTTATAAAAATTAGATCAAATGGGATACTAAGGATGATTTGGGGATTGTGTTTACAATTAAATGTGGTGGTTGAATCTGATTTATGGGCATTAACAACTTTGAGTTGTGCAAGAAAACATATAACAAATCATAGTCTTAAACAACGCAGTAATTTCATTTTTATTGAACACACAATACATTAGGTATATTTTTTAAAGTAAAAACATGCACAAATAAATATACACACACGATAATATAATCGATAATTAACCCTCTGGGCCCTACCAAGAATTTACAAAAAAGTGCTAGAAACCCTACAGCCAAAAGCTAGAAACTTGCTTCGAAACCTAGCCTGTTAGCGGTAATGGAGTGATAGCGTCGTAGTGCTACCATTCCAACTATATTAACTATTTTTGGCAAATTAACAGATCACTATATATAAAACTATATATCATTAGAAAGGGCAATAAAATACCTTTAAGTACATATAAAATTTGTATGAATAAAATATATTTTAGTTAGTCAACGTGCCTCTCAAAATGGCCACACCTTATAGGATAAATACATTGGTCTATTTTTGCAAAGTTTATCGAAGTTTTTTTTAATTTTACAAATGCCATTGATAAATTTAATCACAATGGTATTAAAACTAACAGATACCAAAGTTTCGTGAAGGTTTTCATCCGATAAGATGTGAAAACGACAATTATATTATGTCATGGTACCGTAAAATTTCGAGAAATTCCGGTCATTATTTTAGGGGGAGGCCTCATTCAATGTTGAATAATTCCTTTATACATAATCGAACACATACCAGTTTCTCAGCGTTGACAGCGAATAAATGGCAAATTTTATGCTATGTAGCATTGCTGGGTGCACTCAGTCGTTTAAAAAGCAAACGCGAATGTTTTACACTAAGATTCTATAGCATCGGACATTTTTTCGTAGCGGCGTCCCAAATAGGAATCGTTTATCGTGAAAGATCGCGAGAGAACGACAGGAATTTGTAGAATTGTACCCGTATCTAATATACGAGTACCAAGCTCATTACCCGTTATTGGCAACACCGTATCACGTACGATAAGATTGATGCGTCTGATTGGTCGGGAATACATGAATATTAATTTTTCCGGCAAGATGGCGACACGATCAGCTGTTTTGCAAAATAGTTGTGTGTTCAAATATGTCAATCTATGCATATTTCTTGTACGCCACAAACTAAAAAGTAGACATATCACTAGATTAACGATATTGCCAATCGGGAAGTGGGATGCCGATATATTTGACAACTTTCGCATCTCAACTCGGCCTAATTAATGCTAGTAATTTGAAGAGTAAGTTATCTCGGGAATTGTAAACAAAGACACGCATCGATGATTGAGATTATCGGATTGTTTATCTATAACCTTATTGTGATTTCGCGACCAGAGGTAAACGAATTTGATTTATATATTATTGGTTCAGCTGCTCTCTTAACACAATCTATAACTTTCTCGGTTAAATTAGTCATTGAGTAACTGAAAACTTACAAGTAACAGCACATTTACTAATAATCATTGATGACTGGAACTTACTAATAATTCCTTAGAAAACAAATATTTCACTATTGCCCTGGTTACAAACATTCTATCACCATTTACTGTGTGGCCAGTATCCTCTGATCACAGATATAGAGAACCGGGGCCCTGAAATAAACTTGGGTGCCCAAAATCAAAAACAATTGTCACATTTGAACCTGAAATTCCAGAACTCCACATTTACAGTCATTATAAATGTAAGATGTTGAATATTTTGAATCCAATGTGAAGCTGGTGCTGCCTTAGCCAGTTTAATTAGTTTCAAAATATTCAACAGAATTTTGAAACATTCGTAGCAAATTTATTATTCGCTCTTGTCGATTGAAAAGGTTAATCCAGTAACTAGTAGTCATACTCCCTCCTTGGACGATATATGCCCACCATTTATTATATTATTCATTTCATTTATGCGCTAAAATCTGAAGGTGGTGTATGACCATAACACCCGTTGTCGGGTCATAATGTTTACCAGTATATCCCTTAGTCTGAGTCTGCTCTGACTCAACCTGCCCCTGTGACAGATATTTGGACAGACTGTCAGTCTGTGACAGTCTGTCCAAATATCTGTCACTGGGACAGGTTGAGTCAGAGCAGACTCGGACTATATATCCCTATGACCTTGCGCCGTACATGTATATTGTTAACCATTTAACATTTGAGTCAGACCAAAACTGCTGCAGTTGTCGAGGAAAATGTAAATTTTCCGACCAAAGTAAGATTATTTTTGAAAATGTATCACTGGAATGACTTGCTCTTGGTCTGCATATGGGCATTGTCTGAGAAAATTTAAATTTTCATGAAAAAATTTGATTGTTAAAGTCTTAATATAACACTTCTAGAATTTGGATATTTCTAACTTATCCTTCCTATTTTTTGCAGGTGACTGATGGGCGATGGCTTCTAAACTCTAAACGGACTCAGTTTTTCCTGCTACGCCTAATGGATTTACTAACATGGATTTTATAAAAATAAAAATTTGATGACGTGTGTTACTCTATAATCTAATTTTTGTATGGAAACAGTATATTTGAACTAAAACATGATGATGTACACTCGAAACATGATCAGCTACTACACACATCAATGGCTGACAGCTATGCCGGCGGCTGTTCTGGATCGACTGCCGACTGTTATCAACCGTATTCCTGAGGGCTCAGCTAATGTGGATCTCACATAAGCTCTATGTATCATTTGAGATTGGGTGGGATTTGAATCAAATATCAATAAATTAAATTTAACCTCTTAATTATACCCACACGTTTTGAAAAAACTGCAGGGATATTACAATCGCCTCCATCTATCTGTCTGTCCATCCATCTCCTCAGAAAGCTTTTGGTAGAATTCAATCAAAATTATTGTGTAAATTACCGATATGCTTGTGGATTGGGACACCATTTACACTAGGCTCCATTCCCAGAGGGGGGGGGGTAGAGTTGATGGAAGACTGTCAAAGTTAAAGGAATATAACCAAATCTGGCGATTTACCATATCATGGCCCTATGGGTGTAGTGTGTGAGACAACCTAATACATTAGGCTGTGACACTGCTCGGGTCGGAAGAGGCTGATGGGGGAGGGGCAAAACGCCAACTGAATTTGTTATGTGAGTAGCAGCGACAGCAGAGTGAAATCTACACAATGTAACGTGCACAAGATCAAGGTAAGAGATCAATTGCCCATATCTCATTTTAATGAGAAAAAATTAAAATTTATAAAGGAAAACTGGTGAATATTTTAGAATTAGTTTGCCTTTGCTGACCTGGTGAGTTGGGCAGCAACAGCTTTCAGTCAAATCAAAGTACTTGAAATCGGTTTCAAAATATTCACCAAGTTAGCGGTATTTATGGTTACCATGAAATTTGGAATTCAGGATTCAAAGTATATAAACTGATCCCAACACGCGCAAATCATCGATGGAGCTTATGTAGAGATGGGCGGGGCATAGCTAAAAAATTATCCATTAGAAAATCTAAATTTCTGCTCTGTCCTTCCTTTTGTCAATTCCAGTTTTTACTATGTTTAACCCTTTCGTGACAAGTCCTTAAAACAATGTGGCATGGCAAATGATGGTTGTAGCCTAATTTCTCAATCCGAAAGAAAATTACATTTTAGTATGATGACTGAATTAATTATACCTACCAACCTTGTCTCTTTGAGTCCATTCATTATCCCCATACCTACCTTGTCTCCTTGAGTCCATTCATTATCTCCATGTTTTGAAAAAATGGGGATATAATTGCCTCCATCCACTTATCTGTATGTCCATCATGCTATCTCCTCCCAAACATGTGGGTCGATTTCAACCAAATTTGGTATGGCGGTTACCCATATGATTGCGCTTTGCAAGACAACATTTAGATTTGGCCCCGCCCACTGAAGGTTAGGGGTGGGGTCCAAAGTTCAAATATCCAAAAAAAATGTCTCATATTTTACTCCCAAACTGTTGTGTGGAATTCAAAGAAATTTGGTGTGTGGGTTGCCCATATAATTGTGGATTGCCTGACATTTATTTCTTTGGGTTGGAGAAGGGGTTAAAAGGTCAAGAAATTTATTGTAAGCAGAGATTGGAGTCTTCCAGATTTATCTAGATTTCTGGATTTTTCATAGACCACTCTAGTACACCAGTTGACACCCTCTCCATGAATTGAAATTAAGCCAAATGAGCCACTACATTCAGATAGGACTAGTGATTACTAGATTCTACTTTAGCCCTTCAAATTTTCTATACAGACCAAGGGAAGACTATTTTTGAAGTTTTACAACTGGAATGACTGGCTCAATTACCGAGCATTCTAGTGGTAAATTTTCAAAAAGTCTTGCTCTGCTAATCAACATTTCTTAAGATCACAGCAGAGGCATTCATTGGCCACCATGACCATTAAAGGGTTGACAAATAAAATTGTTACCATTGGGCTGGTCATTGTATTAACCCTGGTCAATTTCTACTAGCCTCTGGCTCATGTTGATTTTAACTCCTGCTCTCACAGATCACTTCCTCTGATGACATCCAGATTTTTCAAATCAATCCACTCCAGTCTCTGTGTAATGAAACTGATTCAAACAAATTTGGTATGTGATTATGGAGTGCAGAGGATACGCCCCCAGGGATGGGATGGGTAATGAGGTCAAAGTGGTGAGCATGGGGATTTGCTATAATGCGTCATCGACCAAGCAATCTAGTTATCACTCACTTACCATCATTGTCGAAGACTTGATGCTTGATAAATAACATTATGAACAGGAGTAATCAGAGATTGTAAACCACCGCCGAGACCACCCTACCGTTTTTGTCATATCCAAATTTGTTAAATCTTTATGTGTGATCACACAGATCACAGCCAAAGTCTAGAAACCCTTGTTTAGGTTATGTTGGTTTGGTGTGTTAAAATTTTAAACGAATCGGATCAGTAGTTTTTTAGATGCAATACTGGACGCATGCACACACATAATACCCTCTTTCCCCTTAGGGCAAGGGTAATAATCCAGGAATGAATAGCAATAAAGATCAAAAGTACCTGCAATCTAAAGAAACAATCTGTTGAGTATATTTTGAAAAATTTAATTGGAATCTATTGTTGTCCAAAACAACACCAGTTTCCAACCAAAGTGGACTTGATATATTCAACAAATCTACTATACATAGTCCAGTCTGATTACCTAAGATGAGATTCTCTCTCTCCCTCTCACTTCGAGTAAACTTTATTTGATATTTACACTGATAGCTTACAAATAATACAGTATTCAACCCTTTAATATGCAAGCTTTACCACTGGAACATGTTGTCACCTAATGCAGCAACATCTTCCAGTCCAATCGATCTCAAAATATTCAACAATGTAATCACCAGTCCTACTAAGTAATATGACACTCTTACATAGAAGAACAATGGCAGCTTATACAATAAGTGAAACATTTATAAGATGAAAGAACAATAGAAAACGGAAATAAAACTGGAACAGTCAACAAAGGTGATTTCAAAGGGCAATAGCAAGCTAATATGTCTCATGACTGGCATTACTTTAATAATGCATTATGCATGTTACGGGCCCGTATTGACCCAGTAGCGGCCCCGTAACATGCGTTATCATGATAGATGATTGAGGAACAGAAATTAGACCGTAGACGCACGCCAATATCTCCCTAGAAGCTAAATGACGGGTGTGATATAATGGTATTAATGGGCAAGCTATGTAAGGATGCACTTTAAATCTTGTAGGCATCAGTGTAGCTATTCAGCTATGTAATATTTTACCGACGCAATTATAAATTAGGTTAGACATTCTCACTAAGCGATTCCGGCCATCAGGGAATCGAGTACTCGGTTAAATAAAGGAATCGACACGCTATCGTTGACGATTTTACGCTAGGAATTTCATTCACAAAAAACTATTTATATTTTCCCGTAGAAATTTGTAAACAAACTGAATTGACCAATCAACAGTGGATTTATAAAATTCAATCATCTGACGTAATGTAACGCTAAGTTTGATTGGATAAAACGCCCGTAATGCTTGCGCATTTAGCGATCGAAAACTGGTGCTCTTAAAGCCGTCCAGACGGCGCGTAGTTCTCCACGTCCAATTATTGAAAACCGTCCAGACGGCTCGTAGGTTTATTTGTACGCTTTTTGCGCGGCTCGTAGGTTCCTTAGGGTTAAGCACACACAAACTTACCAGTTTCTGTTACACTTTTTCACTGCGTCCCTCGTGCGTCCTAGGGGACGCAGAGGGTTAATTTTTATGCGTCCCTCTGCCATTTTTATGCGTATATACGCGCAAAAGGACAACTCTGAATACACCCATACACTGATCCTCAAAGATGTATAACGGAACCAGGAATCATATCGCATAGCATTCAGGGTATATTTACTAATAAATATAAATTATACTCCTAACGAAGGCCAAAACGATATGTGAAGAAACAACAAAATGTAAACAAACTGCTGTAGCACACGGTAAAACCGCAGACCACACATCTAAATCAAGAATTTTGAAACCACTGATCATTGCAAACAGATCGTGATAACACGCAAAACTTGAAAATTCCAAAGTTTTTCTGGTACCAATTAAAGTACGCAGCACCCAGAATCAGATGCGCGAATTAATGAAACATTTTCTTCACATAAACATCCGAGAAACACGGGTGTGACGACACCCGCTCGGATCTTACGGAGAACGAAGTCAGCCGATCATCGTGTTAAAACACTGATAAGCCAACACCTAATTTCATATCTGCCGATCGCCTGTTGGGGATTTAAAGGAAGGCGATCATCTGGCATATTTCGTTGTTAACACACGTCCCAGATTCTTTGGGGTTAGAAATTGGAACATGCAACACATACAAAATTTTAGAGACCTAAGTCTTTTAACTATGGAATAACATGGAAATATACGACCTGATATCATCGGAAGCGTCCATATTAATCCAAAATATCCTTTTGAGAACGCACAAGCTATCACAATTAATCACAGTAAAAAGACTTAGGCTTAAACAATCTTAAGACTTTCCAACTGCAAAAAGCATGTATTCTCTTGTCGCTATGCAAACAAGAATGAGCTCTATGGTAGACGGGTACTCAGCAGTCGGGAGCCGAGTACCCGGTTCCAAGGAGTTGGTAAAGCTTTCTAAGTCTATAGTCCTAGAGCCAGCTGTCAGAGCCAGCTGTATATCAGAAGTAACAGAATGGTGAGTATTGATCGAAGGAGAAACAGTAGCTCCTAGGTAGACGTAACGTCGTAAGCATATGGAGACACAGTACTGCAACTAGCTGACATGATCACGATGATGGCGTAAACCTGGTTTCAGAGCTATTTAACTGATAGAACACAATGCATGCTATTTAATGCAACCTGCTCTGAAAACAGGAAATTAACCTGTGGTGTTCCTCAGGGGTCAATTCTTGGCCCTCTGCTGTTTTTACTCTATATGAATGACTTGCCCAAAATTTGCCACAATTTGTCACTAATACTGTTTGCCGATGAAACCAATCACTTTTGCTCCGCCAAAAACCTAGATATATTATGCGAAAGAGTAAATAAAGAAATGGAAGAAGTTATTGACTGGTTCAAAGTAAACAAGCTATCATTAAATGTTGATAAAACAAACTACATGCTATTTTCAAAGTCTAGACAATCAAGAAACAATAAATCTTTATTAATAAAAAAGAAATTGAAGAAGCTCCTTTTGCTAAATTCTTAGGCATTTATTTAGACACGAACCTGACCTGGGGCAAACAAATTCAGGTAGTCACAGCTAAAGTAGCAAGAGGCATGGGGGTCATTCAAAGACTAAAGCCATACCTAACACAAGCTACCATTAAAACCCTGTATTCCACATTGATCCTTCCACACCTAACATACTGCAATACCATCTGGACTAACACACAAAAAACAAATTAACAAAATTGCAACGCATGCAGAAAAAATGCATTAAAATGTTCTCAAAAACAGCAAAGGGTCAAAACATCTTCAAAACACAAAAACTTCTTACGCTCACAGACATAGGCAAGTCACAGGTGATCAACATTTCCAGAGCCTTTCATCACAAAATCCTACCTAAATCTATAACCCACAGCTTTGCAAACAACATCGAAATCCACACATATAACACTAGGAACAAACATGATCTCCACATTAGATACACACGAACAGACACAGGGAAACGTAGAATTTCAGTTGGTGTCGTCAAAGCGTGGAATAGTATAGATAAAAACACATGCGAAAAAATACTAATACTAAAATCATACAAAGACATAATTAAAACTAGCATACTCAATACATACTAGATCTGGAAAACACAATGCCAAGATAACTAAGATCACACACTCCTGTATCATTGCCATAGCTACTATCATAACAACCACCCACTACTACTACTACTACTACTAATACACCATAATGCACTATTACAGCTATCGTGACTACTGCTTCTTTCAATCTGATGCACCTCAACAAGTGCTACTACTAAATAGCAACCTATGGGTTGAGCTGGGGTAATTAGCATGCATGACCCCCATCCCCCTTTCCTTCCCCCCCCCCCCCCCACCCCTCCAAATATAAATCTCTAATCTCAATAACTAAAAGGAAAAACATAGATGTATTGTTGTATCGTTTGTTCTTTTTTCTATGTCTACTTAGCTCAGTACCGTATCTGTACATTCACAAGTATGTCTCACATTCTATGCTAAGCTGTGTGTACAATTGTATATGTATGTTCAAGTTCAAGATTATTTATTTTGATATAGAATATACATTTACAGTTTCACAACAGGTAGTCCACCAACGGCAGAGCCTATGTGGCGGTGGACCCCTACATATAATATATAACAACAATATAGGACATGAGAATACTGAATACATAAGGTTAACATGTTATAGTCCTATATATACATATAGTTAAATGTCTCGCTGCCAAGCCTCTGCAGTCTACATTTTCCATGAAGCCTAACTCAGGGTATGCTGAGTAACTCTAAAAAAAAAATTTGCCAAAATACTCAGCCAATCCAGTCATTGCCAGTTGGAGTTATTGTCCGCTTCCAGCAGTCCAACAGTTAATAGACGTATGACAATTTACATTTTTACAGGGAAAGACATGACAGAGGGATGTGTGCTTATCTTGCTTAAGTTAATAATTCTATATTACATATTCTTATTATCAATGACAAAGTATTAATTAATTAAATTTTTTTTTTTTGGTGACTGGGTGCAAGTATGAGAATAGCATGCCATGATGGTGAGTGTTTTCCAGAGTCTAGTAGGTTTCTATAATCTTCTTTTTGATATTCTGCTTAAAGTACTGTAGCTTTATGATGTCTGTGTGTGTGCGTGTGTCTGTATTATTCCATAACTGAATTGCTTTGTATGCGGGTTTTTGTTGTGCTGCTTTTGTTTGGTGGTGTGTTGAATGGAGGTTATTTCTTGTTCTTGTGTTGTGAGGATGCAATTGTGTATTGAGCATAAAAATGTTAGATAAGGATGAGGGTAAGTTGCCATTGTGGAAGTCCCTTAAGATTGTGTATAGTTGGAGCCCTCCTATGACCTCAAGTTTTAAGACCTTTTCTGATTTAAAGATATCCTGGCCACCTGCTGTTTGTGAAAATAGTTTAATAGATTGCTTTTGCAGAGATTTTAGTTTTTTTAGTCTAGCTTGAGATGTATTAGTCCAGATAGCATTGCAGTAGGTGATGTGAGGAAGTATCATTGTGCAGTACAGGTTTTTAATAATATTAGGTGTTAGATAGGGTTTCACTCTGCGAATGATGGCAATGCTTTTTGCTACCCTAACCCTGGTAGTAATAATTTCAATATGCTTCTCCCATCATCCATGTTAAATTTTTGTCCAGATATACTCCTAAAAACTTAGCATATTGTGCTTCTTGAATTATCTGGTTGTCGATATAGAGGTTTGGGAGAGCTATTTCTTTCAGTTTCTTAGATTTTGTGAATAGTATTACTGTATATAATTAGTTTTTGATACATTTGATTTAACTAATAGTTACTTAAGGACAATTTGTTTACTTTAAACCAGTCTATTAATTTCGCCATTTCATTATTGAATGTTTAATGTTTGGTGTCCGCCACCACTATAGGCAATGCCTTCGGCGGACAACCTGTATTGAAAGTATGTAAATTGGTATCCAAGAAGCAAATAAATAATATTGAATCTTGAACCACTCGTCTCATCAGACTCATGATGATGTAACGGTGAGTTACTGTAACCCACTACAGCTCGAATTCCTAAATCAATCACTTAACCAATGGATAACTGATTTAGATTTTCTATATTTAAAGTTATTATCATATGTTATATTGCAAACGGATGCATTCATATGGCCATTATTGGAAGAACTCTGATCTTGACATTATATAGCATTTTACTTACCGGTTCAAGTAATTAGTTTGACAGACCAAAATTATAAAGCGCGCTCCAAACTTCCGCACCACTGGGAAATCCCTAAGCTGGTACCCGACTCCAAAAGCCAGAGACCGTCAGCGAGGGTTTGAGGAGTCGGGTACCAGCCTAGAAAATTGGAGAAGAATGTAAGTTGTGATAAACATACACGTAACTTAGGCTGGTACCCTCGCTGACGATTCTCTGGCTCAGGATATGGGGGCCGGTAACGGCTGCTATCTTTGTACGCGATTTACGTACATGACGTCATTACACACGTAGGGGAAATCCATACGACAGCAGACGCTTTAAAGCGAAATGACAGCAATTTAACCCTTGTACAACACCGCTTCGGGTATTAGTATTGTCTTATCTGACTCATCTCGTTACACAACATAACTAAAATGGAATTTTTCGTTAAAGACTTGCCCCAAATTAAAAAAGTCCCTCTATTAATCTAGATTATTTTCTTGAAGGATAGCAGTAGGCACACTTCCAAATTTTGTTACCAGTTTTCGCTAATCGCTTAGTAGTAGTACCACTAAATAGTTAGCTACTTCTAATAGTAGAAGGCCCAGGCTACATATGTACTTGTTATGTGACTCTTCTAGAGTTTATTTTACGGGAATACTTGTATAAATTGTATAAAGTATACTAGTATTTCCTTCAAAATCAGCGTGGCCTACCACTAAGGGTAGTGCCTAGTGGGGAGGGTGGGTGGTATTGGGGTGAGGGTGGCTGATTGGTGGAGGCAAATGAAAATCGTTCCAGCAGGGGTGTTTCCTGCGAAACTTTGAAAATTTGATTCATTGATTACTTTCTGTATCATGATTCCATCACATTATGTTGAATATTTTGAAACTAAAATTACTGGAATTGTAGAGGCCGTCACAGCATCTTACAATAATATTATTTGTGTCCTTGGATCATATGGTCACATTTCTGCACCATTGGGTTAATATAATTTGGATAATGAGGGGCACCCCAGAGCTCTGTTCCTCCCCCCCCCCCCCCACCACCACCACCCACATCCACCCCATCCAACATTCACTCCAGCCAAAGTATATATAAGGCACCATGGAATGATGGATGCCCTTTTTAAAATCAGTTTCATTGCCATAATACATATAATAATGATTTATCTGATTTTCACCATTGACCAACCATTAAAACCATGATTGATGTTAACTCTCCAGGTAAATAACTATGATCTACACGTGATCATGTAGGCCTTTGGATCAGTAACAGATAACTCATTTATTAATGGTAAATCCAGATTGATCCATTTGGATCACTTGTTTTTCACAAGTAGCAAATCTAAATATATAAAAAAGGACTTACATTTACTGCTTACTTTATCAAATACCTGTAAACTGTAGCTGGTTTAACATGTGAAAGGTTATTGTTGAAATTAAAGTTGTTGTTAATTATGTCAATATTTACATGTAAATTTAGTTTGAAAATACAAATATGTTGGCCTGAAATGTGCAAATTTGTGATTAACAGCAAAGTTACACAGAAATGTAAACATTTTGACAGTTAAATGAGAATCTGGTTTTGAAATAACAGAGATTTAAATGGAAATGTGAAGATTTTACAAAATTCAGGCTAGTATTATGAAAATTTAAGTCAAAAATATAAAAGCTTTCAGCCTGAAACAAGGGCATTTTGGTTTAAATGAGATTAATTTCAGGCCACACTTAAATTATTGTTTATTTGGGGTAACCAAATTAATATTTTGGTTATGTATGCTTATATATCCAAAATATATTATATGGTTTAATACTACAAACAAACCATAATTTAAGAGTGGTCTCAGTGATCTTGAGAAATGATACCAGACTGCCATAGATCAAAGTAGACTTTGAAACCAAGAGGCACAATGGGCATGGTGGGCCTGTATCACTCTCCTAGGATATCAGTATCTGTATAAGAAACATTTAAAATTGGGTTTCAAACACAGATTATGGATGGAATCATGGAAATGTGTACTTAAATGCAGAAATTTGTGCTGAATTGCACACATTTCTTGCTGAAATTTGTAAATTTTGTGTTAAAAGCAAAATTTTAGAGAAATATATACATTTTGACAGTTAATATGTGTATCTGGGCTCAAAATGTTAAATCTGTAATGGACCGTTTCGTCAAATATTAGCCAGTGTTTAAAATTTAACAAGAAATTAGAAAATTTTGACCAAAAATGAAAGAATATGTGTGAAAATGCGAAAATTTGGTACTGAAATCTGTGAATTTGGGATTATAAGCAAATGTTTACCAAGAAATCTATAGATTTTCACAGTTAATAAGAATATCTGGGTTCAAAATGCTAAAAGAAATTTCAAATGACCAGTAATCTGAGAATTTAAGCTGGAAATATGAAGAATCTGGTCAGAAACATGCAACATCTTGGACAGGATACAAGAAAGTTTGGACTAAAAAGCAGCTGCTTTGTTTAGAAACAAAACATATGGGTGCAAAATGCAAAAGTAAGACAATTTAGTCTGAAGATACACACATTTCTGTATGAAGAATTGATATCTATGTTCCAAATATGAACATTTTATCAGGAAACATGAATATTTTAGGTAAAAAATTTAAGAATTTACCGGTAGGCCCAAAATGGCAAAACTTGGATATGAAATGATGGCCACTGGCCAATAATGTCAAATTCTTATTCAACAGGCCCAAAACCTATATTATCGCCATGTTCACTGTGAAAATTCATCAACTAAGATAGCCGAGTCTAAACCCCTGGTAATTAAGCCGGCAAAAACCAGCCCTTGTAGTGGTATTGGTATTTTCAAGAATTTATCACTGTAAAACCTGTGTCATGGGGCTATTAGGTCAGACATAGAGATTTCAGTGGATTATAATATATCAGTGATTTTACATATAATGTTGTTAGCTGTTATGACCAGAGCCTGTGTGAAACCAAGTGCGACCATGCCCAGTGTATAGTGGATCAAGGACAATAGCCCAATTACCTGTCAGAACAATCAATATACCTATAAGCCAGTAGTAAGGATAATATCTTGAGTCTTGCACATACCTGTAGATTGATTCATGTAGGCTTATTATTCTGTTTGTATTAAGTGTGTTTATAATCTGATGACCCTTTTCACTCTGAATTCCCACAAACATCGTTTCGAAATATTGGAATATTAAGCCTGCAGAATATTTTAGAAATGATTTGACTGAAAGTTGTTGCTGCCTAAAGCAGACAACTTTCACTTTGATTATTTTCAAAATAGTCATCAGGATTTAATAATACTTAATTTTTGTAGGGAAAATATCTGCTGCTAGTTAGAATTATTAAAGTGGTTAACTATATTATATTTCTCATTCATTTCTATAAATCCTGTATAATTAAAATGAACTATTATAAATTGATTTAAATTAGTTAATTCTTATAAATGCTTTTAGACATGTTTTGGAATCCAAAACATGTCTCTTGACTACATTTATGACATCACTGTTTTCATAGATACCACTTGTTATAAAAGACAGATGATTTTGTAAATGAAGAGATAGCTTTAGAGTTAGCATTAGAGAGAGATAGGGTAGATAGCATTAGACTTAGAATTAGAGAGACAGCTAGAGATTGATTGAGAGCTAGATTTAGAGATACAGAGTTAGTCTTTAGAGTTAGATTGTTAGAGTTATATTATTAATTAGTGTTTATAAAGTTTATTTTGAATCAAGTATATATTTGAAGTATAGTTCTGGATAGTAATAAAAGCTTAATAACAGTTATAGTTGAAGAAGATCTTACTTATTGTCTATTCGAGTATCTTCAACTGTCGTCTCATCCTGAAGTGTTTACGACCTATTCCCACCCGGCTAATCCCCCGTGTTTCGAGATAGGTGGCGAATAGCGACATAACACCTGTTTCAGTCATTCCAGTGTTAAAATTTCAAAGAATATTATTTCCTGGACTGCAAATGGACATTCACTAAGTAAAATGGCAATCTTCTTAACCAATCCTAACCATTAACAGCAACAATTTGGACAGGAAATATGAAGATTTTTGACTGAAATGCATAATTTTTATTTAGAAACATGAAAATCTTGGTACAAGGGCAGAACTATTACCATTGGCTGAAAATACAAACATTTCTGTACAAAGCATGGATATCTAAGTTCCAAATTGAAAATTTTGACAAAAACTTGACCATTTAGGTCAGAAATGAAAGAATTTGTATCAAAAATAAGATAATGTCCATGCAGAACAAAAGAATTGATGATCATGGACACTGGCTCAAAGATAAAAATCTATATATCACTGTTTTCACTGTCAAGACCATCAACTACATGTAACAAAAGCTCAACTGTGATTGGTCGATAACGTTGAGTTTGCTTTAGCTTAGCTGACTTTTCACACACATATATCTGGGAAAAACATTTACCAGTAGATCAATCTGGCCTAGTTTCTTAAGAATATATGTAAACGGTAAATTTTCTTAAATTTGAATGGTCACCAATAATAACACATTCAGCCAGTAAGCTTTGCATGAAGTGGATGATGGTGTGACTTAGTGATCCAAATAGGCAAGGGCCTCTATTCCAAACTCAGAATTTGCTACTGGTAGAATGGTTAAAGGTTTTTCAAAAAATTTAATGACATGCAAACAAACATTGCCTATTGTTTTATTTATTGAGCTGTTTAGACCAAATATATTGCCATAGAATAAGCTCATTTGGCCTCTCAGGCTTTTCAGACCAGGTGAGCTAGAACTGAGATCTGCAGAAAACTAAATATTTTGAAAATAATTTGTCTGAAAGTGATTTACATGTAGGTCTTGTGGTTTGTGCAGCTATATCCTTAAATCAAATAATGTGACTGAATTAATAAAGAAGCAAGGAGTGTTTTGGTCTTGCTCACTCTGTTTGCAAATAAATCTGCGTTTAAGAGAGATGATATGAAGATTGTAGAATATCTTAAAAATAACCTGATTGACAGGTGTTTGCCCCTCTCTATGGAACAGCAGGTTTCAGTGAAATTGCTTTTAAAATAGTTTGCCTATTGAAATATCATGCGCGTACACTGTCATTGTCATACAGAGTGAAATTGAATATTGTTTCCACTGTTTTTATTAATTTTTTTTTTTTGCAGATGAGTCCTCACCTCAGATGGATCTGTTACTAAATGTGAAACATGACCATGTCACTGAAGTCATTATTGTTTTGTGTGACAGCATTTTCTCATTTTTCCTGACTTTCCAGCTGATCATTGAAATCTTATATACAATTTTTCATTCCAGTGAATTAAGTTGTGATTTACTTCTTGGACAGCAGATTTTCTATCCCCACACTTTTCGAAAAAATGCTGGAATAATGAAATCGCACTTGTTTGTTCATTTACAGGCCACGATGAGACATTTTTTTAAAAAGTTTACCACTGTAATGACTGATTCTGCTGTCACACCAGCCAATCGATCAGTGTTTAACTTTCAAAAATAGTCTCTTGGTGTACAGAGCCATTTCTCAAGACCACTGCAGAAGCTATTTTGGCCGGTTCGGTGATTAACAGGTATATTCAAGTCATTAACTCATTCAAAACCAAAAAACCATACAACATATTCCTCATGGTAATACGAGGTTGTTGGTTGCACAAGGTACATGGACATTTTGAGCTGATAGATAGTAATACCAGTTTAACCCTCAATGTCTCAATTTGAAGACAATTATACAGGAAGCCTGTTAAATATTTGTAATCTATGGCAGCAGCAGCTCAGTCAAATTGGTTTCAAAATACTCAATATAATAATAATTATTGTACATCATAAAGAATATCAGGCTAAACAAATTATTCTGGATGAAAAACATTATGTTGAATATTGTGTTTTAACTAGATTCAAGATTCTTTACTTTTATATAGATAAATAATTTAATAGTTCAAAACAGGCATCCACCAAAGACTAAGGCTATGTGGTGCTGGGCCCTTGACAAACTAGGTAAATGCACAGATGAAAAAAACTTAACACCCTACAACAGTGGAAGACTGATATCCCAACCTACAACACAGTAGCACTAGAGTCCAGCTCATAAATAGGTTAATATAGTTCCAAAACGTGAATATTTTCGCAGCACTGGCTTCCAATCAAATTACGTCCAAAATATTCAACTGTACATTTTATCTTGTTTTGGAAACAATATAAGTTATTTCTGAGCCGTATTTTACGTCCAACAGCGGGAAGTTGACATTTCCCGGAATCTTAGAACACGTTTACAGAAATGCATTTCAGCATCTTGAATCTGACAATTCTCTACAGATACACAATTTTGCCCAACAATGTTTGTTTGCATTTCATAAGATGGACTAGACACTGAATAAGTGTCGTTTTACGCGATGTATTTCCGTGTTCATAATCAGCTGATTAAAATGTAAACAGAGGTATTTTACATTCCACTCGTTTGTTTTGGGGTTCCCCGGTCAAAAAATTGACAACCAATAGAAATATTCGGTCTTACACGTATGCGACTTATCTACATTGGCCAATCAGCACCGTGGACTCTGTAGCCGTTACCGGCTCCTATATTGTGATTATGAGCAATTGGAGTTGGGTACCATCTTAACACATAACTAACTATGCATGTAATCACACTGCTGATAATTTACTGGCGCTTGAGTTTCATGGAAATGAACCATTATCCCATTGCACAGATATCCACAATGTGTCTTGTTTTCCCTTGAGACATAATGTTGATGAAGCTGCATGCCAGATATGCAATTACATCGTCCAGTGCGACCACTTAGCAGTAATTCAATAATTGAAGTAAGAAGTCTAAACATAAACATACTTCACAGTTTACTTTCACTACTACTACACCTAAATAGCCCACATACGATCAACGCATCTATCGATTATTAACAAACTCTAACTATTTCAACTTTATATTACAGTGATGAGCTCTTCCCTGCCCACCCCACCCTCAGTAGCATACAAAAGTCCTATATAATAATAAACCACTCCAAACTAAATTTAAATAAAATGAGATGATGTAATTAGAGAGTATATGTATAATATATGTTTAATTAAGTCAGTAAATATGTATGAGTGTATTTAAATATTAATGCCATAAATATGTGTTTGAATGTCGTGTGTTTTATGTTTGTGCACATAGTGGCATATATCTATGTAAACATCAAAGAAGGGACAGCCCTACCCACCCACCGCTTAATGGAAGACATATGTATTAAATACATGTATATATGACATATATATCAAAGTTTATGTCCGAACTCCACAAAACAAACCAAAATAGTCCTGGACTTTCATATCACGGTAGCTTTTCAGCATTCTGTCACTGTGCCACTGTCCTGGGTGTCGTATATATGTCAATGTATAAATGTTTTGTAATCAATCAATCAATCATATTCTATTTCTGTGAGAAGGCTAAACGCCTGTAATGACAGATTCCTAATTTCCTTTTTCAATTTGGTTATAAAACATGGGATTTATATTGCCAGCTAGATAGTTATAGTATAGGGGTTGGTTATCCCATAGTTTATCTAGTTTTGTTTCAAATGATATCATGGTTGTTGCTTCTATAACATGGTTCGGAAGACTGTTCCATAAGTCCACAATTCTATGTTTAAAGGAGTATTTTTGTATGTTTAAACGTGATCTGGATTTGTATAGTTTTAGCCTGTGTCCCCTGGTTCTTGAGTCTGATCGGAATTCAAATAAGTTGCACACTTCTGGATCATATTTTTTGGTTATAATTTTGTAAGCTTCAATAATGTCTCCTCGTACTCTACGGTATGCAAGAGTTTGTATATTAATGACCCTGAGCCTAGTCTCATAATTTAGTTTTGATAGTCCCGAGACACATTTTGTCGCCCTTCGCTGAACATTTTGTAACAGCTCTATATGTTTCTTGAGATAAGGGCTCCAACCTGATTAGCAAATTCCAGATGTGGCCGCACTAATGATGTATACAGGGTTCTAAATATGTGTGTGTCAAGGGATACAAATGTGCGCCTTATTACACCCATAATGGAGTTGGCTTTATTAACTTTATCTATTATGTGCTTCTCGAAACATAGTTTATCATCAATAATAACACCTATATCCTTTACATCCTCGCTTGGATTAATACGGGACCCGTCTTTACCGAGAATATAGCTATGATTTTGTAAATTGGTTTTGCCAATTCGCATAGATTTACACTTATCAGCATTAAATTGGAGTAACCAATTACTGGTCCATTCTGTTAACAAGTATATATCTTGTTGCATTTCGTTAGCATCATCATTGGATTTTATGCCATGAAAAAGTTTTGTGTCATCCGCATACAGGTATATTTCACTATTGTTAGCTATCACATTAGGTAAGTCATTTATTTATATATAAAACAAACAACACTGGTCCTAAAACTGATCCCTGTGGTATCCCGCTAAATACTGATTTCCATTCAGAGGGTTCATCACTAATGATTACTCTCTGGCTACGCTCTGACAAGAAGCTTTCTATCCATTTAATAATCTGTGGATTGATGTTATATAGATTCAGTTTATGTACAAGTCTACGATGGGGAACCTTGTCAAATGCCTTTAAAAAATCTAAATATGCAACGTCCACCACACCACCATCACTATCCAATATTTGTAACCATTTATCCACTACCGTCAATAACTGCAGTGTGGTGGACCTACCTGGGATGAAACCAAATTGACAAATAAGCCATTCGTTTTCATATGCTGGATGATACTGTCTCTAATTAAACCTTCAAGTACTTTGCAGACGACACTTGTCAGACTTATTGGCCTATAATTGCTTGTGACTTTTCTGTCTCCCTTTTTAAATATAGGTGTAATATTGGCTTGCTTCCATGGTGTTGGTAATGTACTGGAGTTCAATGAGTTTTGAAATAATATTTTGAGCGGGTGGGCTAAAGTATTACTAAGTTCTTTTAGGATACGCGGTTGGATGCCATCAGGACCGGGTGACTTTGATATTTTTAATTTATCTAAACTCTTTTTGATATCATTTTGCTTTATTTGTAAGATATTTTGCTGCGAGGTAGATAGTCTATCAAGCTCTGGTAGCATATCGTCAGGTTCGCAGATGAATACAGATGAAAAGAAATTTGCTACGGCATTTGCTTTTTCACAGTTAGAAGTAGTACGGGTTTTCTTATTGTTATCAGTATATAAGTCTGGTATAGACAGTCTAGTTTTAGTCTTAGTTTGAACATATGTCCAGAATTTCTTTGGGTTTATTTTAATTTTTTCTGTAATTTTTTGCTCATGTAACTTAACAATTTTTCTAGTTTCCTGACGGACTTGATTTCGTACTTTATTGTATTTAATCCTCACAGTATCATTTCTTGTTAGCTTATATTATGCCCATAGTCTACGCTTGCAGTGAATCTTGGACACATTTTTTTGACTGAATGGGAGTTTGTGTTTGTTGAAGTTTGTAAAATCTCTCTTAATACATGTTTGTGGTACACATTCCTGAATAGCCGAATTGAATTCTGATGTAATAATTTGCCACTGATCGTCTACTTCCTTATCCTTCAACATCTCATCCAATATTATTTCCAGATGATGCCATGTAATGCTGTGATAGATCATGGTAATATGTGCGTCTATGTTCTGCGACATACCAAGCTAGAAACTCTTTAACGTGGTCAGTAATATGTGAACATTCACATTTACATAATGTGTGTAAGGAGTCCATCACTCAATAGGCCATGCCTTTGATGGACTGCCTGTTTAGATTATATTTATTGTATAGAAAAAAACATGAAATAAAGCAACTTTGAACTTTGAACTTAAAATGCTCCTTCTGTCAGTCTTGGACACATGCCAGCTATGCGAAATTACAAGATGACGACCCTGTATTAGCAGACCCAGAATGCTTATACAGATGTGTGACCTGTAAGCAACCAGAGCACCTACTCAAGGCATCAACAGGGATGAATACTTCCAGTCTAAAGATATGTTCTACCGATACAAACTCTGAGACAGCACCAACCCGTATAGAATCCAGTGACCTGGAACTACTTCATAGTGATGGTCCAGTGTGCGTCGATCATGTTCCCTCTTCCATCGTAGTAAATACAAGTCCATCCCTAGAACCTGGACATGCCTCTGCTGATCTACCATGTAGTGGTGCAGACCCAGCGATTACATTATTAGAGGCAATGCTTAATGAGCAGCCACTAAACATGCAAGATGTGGAACACTCTTCAGATAAGCATAATCCAACAGAACGCAATATACCAGCAAGAATCCTGATTAATGACGATTGTACCATAAAAGAAAACGAGCTAAAGCACAGAGAGAAACTACTAGCGAGCAAGGAAAAGCGCCTCAGGGACCTGGAAAAAAAACTGCAGCCAAAGAATTTGAGTTGAAGCACAATCTAGAACAAAACACATACTCTCAGTCTTATATCACCATCATGGAGAACAAAATTGAAGAGCTTAAGAAAGGTAATAGGATGCTTCTCTTGAAAGCAGCTGCCACACCAGAAGCTTCCACGCAGCCAGAGAACATGCCTTGGTCGAATCGACACGGCTGTAACAGTGAATGTCTTGGTAACATTCACACTCGACCCAACGAAGCAGGAGATGGATGATCAATGCAGTATCTTATTGCAAGGGTGTCTGATCTGGAAATGAAAATGCTTGAAAGTAGAGTATATCACCTAGAGACTCAACTTAAACAAAGCCCTCTCAGTAGTCAGACGTGTGCACCTTGTCAGCACTGCGGTGATCATCAGAATTCAAGCAACATTCCAGGAGTAGTGACAAACCTAGCACAGCCACAAGCATATAGATCACCTAACCGAGATGCGTCTCTGTACAGGCTTCCCCCAAGGCAAACTGATGCTCAGAACTACCCCCAGCACATACGTGTAGCACCAGGACCTTATGATACTAGTACTCCACCTCGGTGGCCGCCACAAACACAGCATAGCACACCATATAACCAGTTCCCTCATGGTAGGCCATCCCAGAATATTGCTGAAGAACTATGTTATGGTAGACAGGGCAGCACTAGAATGACATCATCTGGTCAGTACACATCACATAACAACCAATCACCTGATCGGTATCAGAACCTGGAGCACAGTCATTCAACACAAAATACCACTTCTGAGAGACCCCATCACAACAGCCATGCAGGTGACAGAATACTTCCTCCCCGCCTAAAAGCAATGCATATCAACTTGTCGACTAACCAATCTCGAAAGACCAAAGCATGGCAGCAAAAACCCACTGAAAAAACATCTGGCAGAACGGACGAAGTCGGCATGTCTCCACCCGTATGGCGCAGCCCACGTACTAACAATGATGATTCCCAGCAAGACCAACAGGATGCTGACACTACCTCACTCACGGCCACTGCATACTAAACAGATATCCAACCAGTGCCGGAACCTGCAACCAGATTAACGGCATAATTTTTTAGAGGTGGGCCACAGAAAACCCCAGAAAAAGCGATATACGAGCCAGCCAAAGACAAAACCACAGAAAAAGCGACAACATGTCACTATGACGACAGTAAACCAGATCCCCGGTCCTCGAGTGAATGGTCCATTGGAGACACGCCCAGTATGGCCTCAGGGTTATCCATATCTTGTTCCACCGGTTATCAGCCATAAAGAAGCTGCCCCTGCGGTACATCCGTCAAACTACCAGACTACCAGTGCCTTCCACTTGGGACCAGACCTGTGGCGTCAACAGGCTGTACGGGACAGACCTCCAATGATGAACATGATGTTTCCCATGACTCATCTCCAACCTACTGTACAACAACAGTCCCTAGCAAGGCCAATCATACCACATCCGTATTCGACAGGCTCATATCTGCAGCAGCTACTTCCTGCCGCCCTTCGCACTGCAGCCCAAATCCAACAATGGGTACCAACACAATCTCAACCCATGATACAGTTCAAATAGGCAAGCCTATGAGCAGTGCCACAAGTGATCCGCCTGTTGTAAGTCTGCCAATGACAGATCCACCTGAGCAAAGCCAACCAGCTCAGGAAGAAAACGCATCGAGTGCAGCGGCTATAGATGGTCATCGCTTGATTAATATTGCAACACTGAACGCAAAGAATGCTGAGACGAATATTGGTTACCTTCATATGCTCTCAAAGAATAACGAAATCATTATACTGCAGGAGCACTGGCTCTACAGGTACAAGGTGGAAGAAGTACTAACAAAGGTCTACAGCAAAGGCAACTTCCATGCCAAGTGTATTGACGATGATGATCCAATACCACCACTTCAGGCACCAAGAGGCTACAGTGGGACAGCCATCGTTTGGTCAAGTAGTCTGGACCAGTACATCAGAAAAACAGATGAGGGAAGTCATAGGATCGTGGCAGCAGAAATACTTACTGAAGTGCCAATCTATCTTATTAATGTGTACATGCCTTCACGTGGAAATGCCCAATCCGAACGCGACTTTGAGGCAGTCCTGGATGAAATTTATGAACTTATAGAAAAATATGAAGGAACTCATCTCATCATAATAGGCGGCGACATAAATGCATCAGCTCATAGAGATAAAGGGATCCCTAGACACCAAAAGCTAAAAGACTTCATGAGTGAGCATGATATACATCTTCCTCAGAATTACTCTATCAGACCTACATTCTGTTCTGAGTGGAAAGTTATCATCACAAATAGATTACTGGCTGCTGTCTGGCAGGTCCAAACCTATGGCCAAACAAGTCACGATAACTCCAAAACATCCACTGAACCTCTCAGATCATATTGATGTGATACTTACAGCTGCGGTTATCTTCAACACCCACAAGAATGTAGGTAAAGCACAAGAATCTAAAATGCATCACCAGACAGATCATATCCCTGAGAGAATTCACTGGAGAAAGTGTAATGTTGAGTAGTACAAAGAGATGGTTGATGGCATCCTATCTGGCAAACCCCCAGAAATAGACAGTAATCTAGCAGCACCTATGATGGTAAAGACACTCTCAAGTGCCATGCACAGCACTTCTCTCCAGGCTTCTGTGTGTTCAGTCAAGGACGGAACAAGGAAGCACCCAAACAACAACAAAATATGGACCCCAACTTTAAATGCCCTGGCCACTACAAGTAAAAAAGGACACAGGATATGGATTCTTGAAGTCAAGCCAATTGAGAATGATAATGCTGCAAACCGTAGGCGAAAAGATGCTAGGCGGGCATTAAGGCAAGCTATACGACTGATGAACAGGCAGAAACGGAGTGACCATTGCAACAAGATCATGGAGGCACACGAATATGACAGACAAACCTTCTTCTACCTAATTGCAAAACAACGTACCCTAGGCAATAATGGAATCCACCACCTTATACATTATGGAACAACGTGTACTGATGAGGCTGATATCTTAGGGGCATTTAAGGAACACTTTGGTGCACTGGCCAGTCCTCTTCAAGATGCACTGTTCGACGAAGCCTATAAGACCTTAGTGGAGAACGATCTCATCGTAATTGAAGACCTGTGTCGTAACCAGAAAAAACAGAATCAGCCTGTAACAGAATTAGAGCTCAGGGAAATCGTAGCTGGGTTTAAGAACAATAAATCTCCGGATTATCAAAGACTAACTGCAGAGCATCTGAAGCATGCCCCGGCAGCAGTATTTTATCACTTAGCAATTCTAATGAACTAGATTCTCTCAAAGGGACACGTTCCACGTGACATGAAGCAAGGAATATTTACACCTGTCCTCAAGAAAGATAAAGATACTAAACTAGCAACAAATTATAGGGGGATTACGGTCCTGTCATTAATCAGAAAGATACTTGAGAAACTGCTTTTAAACCGAACCAAACATAACCACTATAACATTCAGTCCATGTGGCAGAGAGGATTCACAGAGGGATCGTCCTCCAACAACACAGCGTTGATCATTTCAGAGGTTGTGAACGAGGCAAAGGACAACCAGGAACAAGTGGCTATGGTCACGCTAGATGGCTGCAAGGCGTTTGATGTAGTTTGGCACGCTTCACTCCTTCGCAAGATATACATCAGCGAAGTCGAACAATCACTCTGGGGAACCATCCAAGACCTCTATACTGATGCCGAAACTGTGGTCAAGCTTAAGGGCCGATTTTCCTCACCTCTACAGATCCAGCAGAGAGTACGCCAGGGTGGAATCCTTTCCACCATCTATTATAAACTATTCAACAACAATCTCCTACATATGATTGAGGATATGCAAGTCGGATAAAAATTGGACACATTGATTGCTCAGCACCAACTTGCGCTGATGACATTGCCATTCTCGCACGCGATACTAATCATCTCCAAGAGATTCTCAACGTTGTCCACCACTACACCAATCAGGAACGGTATTCTATCAATCCAGCAAAGAGTGCTCTTATCTTTCTTAACAAACGACCAAAAGAAATGCGCAAAATACAGCTAGGAGAAAAACAAATCCTTGAATCTAAGTGTGAAACACATCTGGGTATAGAACGTTCCCTACGGGGCAAAGAAAATGTGCAGAAGAGGATTCAAATGGCACGGAGAACGGTGTACTCCTTGATGGGAGCTGGACTGCACGGCAATGGCGGAATGTCTCCTGCACTAGCTGCGCATGTATGGAAAATCTACTGTCGCCCAAGATTACTCTTTGGTCTAGAAACTCTGGAAATGAACCAAACCGAGATTAATCTCATGGAGCACTTCCAACGCAAAATTCTCCGGCAACTCCAATCCCTTTCAAAGTGTACATCCTCAACAGCAACACTTTGCTTACTGGGCATAAGACCTATAGAAGCTGAGATAGACTGCAGAAAACTGATCTTCTTAGGAAACATACTCAGAAACCGAGAGACACTAGAGTATTAAATAGCTGCGAGACAGTTAGCTGTAAAGAGTATCAGAAGCAGCAGCTGGTTTATGAGATGTCAACACCTACTCTCTAAGTATGATCTTCCAAGTATCTACCAGCTGATTGACAGCATCCCTTCAAAACCTCAGTGGAAAGTAGCAGTAGACACACAGATTAATAAATTTGTTCATGAAGCCTGGAAGAATGACGCCAGCACAAAATCCACCCTCAAGTATCTTAACGTTCTCGACTGCTCAGTGAACCGTGTCCATCATGTCTGGAGCTCTACTGATAATACAACAAGAGATGTAAGACGTGCCACGATTAAAGTGAAACTCCTGGTTGATACATACATTCTACAAGCTAATCGTAGTCGCTTTAATCAGTTTGCTGCACCTGACACACACCAGCTTTGTCGGCTAACAAAAGAAGACAGAACTCACTTCCTCGTAACTTGTCCAATGCTGATGGAATCCAGAAAACCGTATCTAGAAGATATCCGCTCTGTTGTACTCCAGGAGATTGACCCAGTAGCATATGATTGCTGATTGCTGACCACTCCAAACTTTTCACCTGCTCCGATATCAACCTGTCGGCAGAGAACTATCAAAAAGTATCCAGAATCACACGTGCTCTCTGCTATGCCCTTCATTTGAAGTGAACTGACCTGGAAAGCCATTGTATATAACTAAATCTCCGTGAATTTGTAAATTGTGCACATACACCTTTTGCCGCACTGACTTTTGTCAAGCTATCACACACGAACTATGTACAGTATGCATTGCTTGCCTGAGCTATGGTTTTTGCGAAATTAATATAACCTGGATACTCTCCCAGGAGTGTCAGTGTCACGACGGATTCAATCCAGCTTGTGCGCGTGTGCTCGGCAACATCCGTTGCTTCTTCGTGTGTTCCGAACATTAGATAAATTAATAAAAACTTTAATAATAAACTATTGTGCAACTCATGTTGCAACTCTTCATTACCCTGCTCATGCCAGGGGTGAGCCCATCGAGGCTGGCGTTCCGAGTACAGATTACAGATTACAGATTACAGATTACCTAGGAAGTACCATTCTCGCGAGATCTCCTACACTAAACGGGAGCGAGATAGCTCTCATGGATATTGACCATTAGCGTAGTAATTTTCCCGAGAATTTCGGGATTTGCTTTCTTAAATACCAGGACAGTTAAAATGCGAAGAAATCCACTCTGTATATAACAAAGAATATTATTTAACCTAAAATGCACAGATGTTAACTGACCAGCCTTCGCTATAGACGGTTATTATGGAGAAAATAAGTAGTGTAGTGGGGTGGGGAGGGGTTGGGGAGCGGGGGCTGTACGCCATTCTGAATCTGTATCTGTATGTGGAAATCCAGTCTCGATGGGTTCACCACTATTCCGTAGGGTACAAACGGGTCTTCAAAATGTCTATATAACACAGTCTTAAATACATGAATACACAAAATTTGCTCTGACTGAGTAGGATTAAATTAATTAACGTCAAATTGATTGCAGAGTTTTTCATTCGCACATTAATAAGAAAGTTATGTTGGTAACATTTATAACTTGTAGAAGAATAGGTAAATTTAGATTGTGTCTGATTTATTTTGATTAGTGTTCATTGAGGTATTTATACAGACACAATTGCCTCAATCAATTGTGTACGTTTGAGGTGCAAGGCATAGCAGAGAAAACGTGTAGTTTTCACAATTTTGAGAGAATTTGCTGGGGACAGCTTAATGTTCAATCTGGATATCATCATTGTATGATGAAGTATCAGCTGAGTTGTATTTTCGGGATCAGCTAATAACGTGTTGATGATGACTGGGTCATTTTCTAGGTGGTGAGAATACTGTTCAAATATGGTTTTCTTGACTCCTCCAATACTGTACATATTGTAATGAAATGATTCCTTTCCTCAGGTGCTGAATGGCAAAGTAAACACTTGTCAGAGACAACATATTGATTGAAATGGGCACGATTTGCTTGCAAGATGTATGAGCCAGTCAGAATCTTTGCCTTTGTTACTGCTCGTCTAACATCCCTGGTTGTGTTGTCAAATGAGTTCCAACAGTGGTGAACATTGTTCACAGTGCATACATTGACATTTAAGTATTTTGATGATGTCTTCATGACAAAGTCTTCTTTCCAGACGTTGTGTACAGCACAGTTGATGTGCTTCTCTACTTACGCCTTCCACACTAACTTTGCAGGCATGCTGTTAATTAGTTGGCAGACACTTGGGAGCTGATACTTATGAAGTGTTTCTTAGCATTTCATAAACCAACTATTGCTCTTAATATTCTTTACAGCAAGTTGTCTGGCTGCTATCTGGAATTCTACAGTATCGTCATTTCTGAGGATGTTTCCTAGTAGTTTTAGTTTTCTGGAGTCTAGCTCTGCTTGGATGGGTCTTATTCCTAGTAGGCATAGTGTTGCTGATGATGTTGTATTCTTTGGAAGAGACTGTAATTGTTTAAGAATTGACAGTTGGAATAGTTCCAATGCACTAATATCAGCCTTTGTCATCTGTTCTCGAGCATTTTAGACAATGGCATACAGGGGCACACATTTTCTGTGTGCAACAATGGTGTACAGCGGTACACTTAATTTTATCGAATGATATTTAGACTGTTTAGACAATGGCGTACAGAGGGTCAGTAAATTGAATGAATGGTGATGTTTGTTTATGACAATGGCATACAGAGGCACACTTTATTCTGATGAATGGCATATCGGTTAGGGTTGTGGGGCGTGTAGGTTCATGTATGTACGTAGTCTACGTATGTCCGTTGGTCGTAATAATTAACTGATTAAAACGTTTATTTAAATTAAAAAATTGTAACCCCTAAAAGTTTGGTATTTTACGTTTTAAATGAGCGATATGTTGTCTGCAACGCTTCGTCAGTCAGACAGTTACTTTGTTTGCCCAGTTAGGTATTGATTTGATTTTGAACCGTCTCCCCGCTACGAGCCACTAAACAATAATGTTGATGGATAATAAATCTGTACCAGATGAATATTTTGAAAACGATTTGACTGTAAGTTGATGATCGCATAGGCACCATCAACTTTCGATCAAATCGTTTCCAAAATATTTAGCTAATATGTAGATATAACCCCTGGAATATGTCGTCTGTAACACCTCACCAGGCAGCCACTTACTTTGTCTAGTGCAAAATCTATTGATTTTGTCTCGCTGCTTCAAGCCACTAAACGTTAATTTATTAGAAAACTAACTATGTACATGCTGAATATTTTGAAAACGATTTGAGTGTAAGTTGTTGGTGGCTTAACCGACAACAATTTACACGCAAATTGTTTTTTTAAATACTTAATAGGAGCAGTGATATAGTGTCTGCAATAACGACAGACAGCTAGATTTTATGTGTGCTCGATGTCATTGTCTCGTTTACAACAAAATGTCAGCATTATGCATCTGAAGGCTATGAATCATGCGTTTAAGGACTCCTAAGTCGTGAGTTCAAGTGTTTGATGTCCTTTCACTCTGTATGATGAAAAGATTATTTTTCGTGTATGGTAAAAGTTTAATTTTACCATTCATCAGTGGTGCATTAGCTGCGAGATCGGTCCTTAATCGAGTTACAAACATAACACATGTTAAGGAATAATGAAAAACGAGAAAGTGCTTATTTGTACCACCCGTCTCGTCCTAAGCGTTTTTAAAGAAATATTCAGTAATTCAAAATTACTATTAAATTATTGTTTAGCTCACTCACAAGGAGTGTTTTCTCTTTGTAGTTACGAATGCGTGTTTCTCTTGTCTTCTTTGTACAATTTTGAATGGAATAAATACTACAATGTATACCTTTGCATTATTGTTCGCATTATTGTTCACACTCGTGCACAATTCGTTTCCCAGTTCTTAACTGAGTGGTCATATGTACTAGTTCCCTCATCAATTACCTGAATATCTTGTTTTGGATTTTGCGCTAGAGATTTTGCATATTTATGAGGGGGGGTGGAATTAAAATTTATCTGTTATAATATTGTTGTTACTAATAAGCTGCACTGTTTCCAAGCTGCTTTTTTGTTTATTCATTAGTGATTTAATTAATTTCATATTTCTTTTATATTATCTTTTTTATAATGGTAATAGTTTAATATACTCCCTAGATCACTCTTGACCCTCTCAAAAGCAGTAGAAGTTATTGGTTTGATTGGTGTCTATCGAGTCCATGATTCCAGGTCCCATTCACGCCATATCTAGACTGGTTTATATATTTAACATTCTCCCATTCATCCCAGCCATTAAGTAGTGCTGCTACTTCAAATTGAGTCAGATAATTACCCCATGGCTCCTTACCATCATAAGGGGTAGGCTTGATCTGCTTAGCAGCATATCGTATGGGTGAAAAGTCCTCACTGGGTGGAGAAGCTCCAACCGGTGAGTCTGCCCCATGTCCAGCAGTTTCTTTAAAATGGACACGAGGTCGGGCAGACAAATCTTCTGGGTGCATGGCTGCTTCAGTGAATGGCTCATCAAAATTTTACCTTTTCCTCAGCTCCTGTTTCAGCAGGTCTCGTTTTTGACACAGTTCACCCATTACAATCTTCCACTCAGATCTAGACCCTCTAACCTGGGGTGCCCTGCATCAATATGAGCATGTTCATAACTATGACCCTCATAATACGGATCATAACTCCAGGGTGGTGGATTTTCTATGGCCTCACTCAGGTCAGGAATACTCTTGCTTGCACTTTCCTGACTGCACTCACTTCCTTATTGACACAACTCTCTCAGACTGTCCTGCTCTTCTTCATCTCTGACTAGTGGTGGCGTGGCTGTCTTAGGGTGATAGCTGCACCTCTACGCACCCCCCCCCCACTCCAGTGGCCATCCTCACTTGGGCCTGTCTCAGCATCCTAATTTGGTCTCGGATTGCTTCAATTCTTCATGTTCCTGTCTCAGCATCCATACCTGAGAGCGCAGTCCTTTCACTTCTATGATTTTCCATTAATGTACTGTAATCGTCCTCAATATGGTTCTTGCCACCACAGGTTTTGGGGTTCTATAAGCTGTTTGCCTCTTGTGTCCCCTTGGTGTCCTCATGTGTTTTGATTTTCCAGGCTCCCTATGAAGTCTGACACAGTTGCTTGGTGAGGATCCAGTCCCGGCTCCTCTCCCATGTCCTTCATCCAACAGCGAATGTTACTTGGATCCTCCCCGCAATCCTCCTTGGCTCTGGGTGGTATGGAGAAAGAACGAATCTAGGCACATCCCCAGGCATGACCAAGATGTATCTCCTGCTCATTAGAGTGTCAAGGGTAATATTTCTGTGGCACTAGCATTCCCTGCATTATTTTGCCTAAGCCGAGCCATCTGCATGCGTAGAGCTTCTAATCTGTCAGCCACTTCTTCAACTTCCTCTCTCAAATGTTATCCCTCCATTAGCCTCCTTCTTACTGAGGTCAACGGTGTAACATTTAGGTTAGTGTTTCAGGTCGTTGGTAGTATTTCAGTGATGGCATTAAACCTTTATCAGTTGTATGTCAGTAGGTGAGTGTCCGTGATAAGGGTGCATTATATGCGCATTGTTGGTACATGCGTGAGAGAGCAAGTGTATGGGCTCAGCACAGGAGGGCTTAAATAATGTGACTCCTCTACTGATCCCATGGCTGCGCTAGGTGTACCTGCCGCATCATGGTAATGTGTACTCCCACCAGCCGGATCCTGAGGATCCAGCAAATTTGATAGTGTGTCTAGTAGTGTATGTCGGGCGGACCATTCGTTCACTACAAATTGCATGTGTTGGTGCATCTTTAACACCTTTTTCAACCCCTTTATCCGCTGCCCCACTGTTTGAGAGCCAGTATGCATATCTATTTCTACTGCCATCTTATTATTCGCAAGCCTTAGCTATAGCGTCTCACCTTAAAAGGATAAGCTGTGCATCTATAGATGGCAATAGTACCGGACTAACTCACCCATATTAAGGAGGTAGAACAGTGGGAGTAGTGGACCACTATGCTAAAGTGTGTATGGTCTAATGATATCAGTCAGGGGTATTCTAAAGATAAACGAAATACTCGACAATATGACATGGTCAATATTCTAACACATGACTGTATTAACAAGCATTCTGTAAGTATTGCTTTGCAATACATGTCCCCATACCTGGTGATATAAATCTTTAGAGATTGACAGTCAAAAACTCCATTAAAAATTGACAGAAGCAGCTGAAACTCGAACTTGATCTGTAATGTCTCATAACAAAGCAATAAACCAAGTATAAGTTATATATGGTGAAGGAGAACGAAAAAGTCTTGAAAGCTGATATGTTTGTATTTTGTAGCTCATGGGGGTATGGGCTGGTCCGTCCTACTGCTCCACTCCATTGCACTGCATGTAAAGGATGCATGGGAGGGTTGGTTAGCTGCGGTTCTCGGGGTTATGGATCCTGTATCGTGACTCTCCGAAAAGTACAAAGACCAACTTCTAGAGCCAGTGGAACAATAATGTTCCAGTGGGGCCATGCGACCATTGCCGCCAAGATTGAACCTCACTGTCTCATCACAACTATTTGTGTCACTGGTATGACGGTCCATAACTCAATTTAGGAGCCTGGACATGATAATTAAAAATATACTATACAAACAATGGTACTCGATGGTTAGCACGAGAGAGAAAATATACTGTGCATAGAACTCGGTTGGTGTCTTGTTAACGTGGATTCGTCAGAGGTACCTCACCGATCATCATAGATCCGTGAGGTATCCCTGCAAGGGAGTGTCCAAACGAGGCCACTTATATAGTTTAATATAAACCATTATAACTCTGACAAAAATATTATTGTTGTGAGAGGAAAGTGTCTCACGCAGGCCTCTGTCACAGGAAAATGCCTTCAACGCCAAAGTGGAGGAAGAGAGCTGGCAAAAAGGGCCACTCTGTTGTTCAAATCTATGCTAGGTGTAGTGTGAGTCAACCTAGTGAAATTATAATTAATGTGATGCATGCTGTATTAGTTGAAGATGGGGTGGAAGATTTCCCTAGACTTTAATACCATCATCTTATGTAAGTCCACGATACTGTATTGGTAGTTTCATTTATGCAGTCCTTTGTTAAATCTTAAACTACCAGTTAGTTGTTAGATTTATATCCTAGCTTTGGCCGCCAGTGGCAAGAATTTTTACCTTGTTTTGATACATAAGCCTGACTGGCGAAGATGCTCGGTTTCCCTAAGGTCACCCGCCAGAGCATCTCCCTCAGAAAGGCAGCGAGCGGACATGTTAGGGAGTGACAGCTTCAGAATCTCATAATGATACGGTTACATATCAGCACGGTGATCCAACCCTTGGAAACTATCGGAGGTGTCCGAGCGGTGATGGTTAAAGTGCGGATTTACACACACTTCCCCCCTTCCCCCCCCCCCCCCCCGTATATTCAGATACTTGTTAGCCAGATATCCCTGCCAATGAAGAAAGCACTGCAAAAACATATAGTTATAATTATGAGATAGTTAGTTTATTTACCGGCCCGCAGTGCATATTTGGGCATATTGGAATTTAACCCTAACGACAGGTAAACTGTTAGATCCATAGCACACGGTGATTGATGAGATGCGGATCTCCATCCAATTCGTTGGAGTGTCTGGATGAAGCGTTGGAGCTAGTCACACCCTCACCAGAAGGATGCTCGTGATGGATATCCATCTCTCCACCCCCACCATAAAGACATGTTAGTGATGAAACTTGCTTGTTTGAAATGTAGCCATGGTCCAGATGATGTTTTATGTGGTTGCGGAGCAAGGTAGCCAGATTTTCATCGAATTCAGATGCATTGTGTCGTAACATGTACGCATGCTGTCCTTGGAAGTAGATGCTCTTTTAAAGCAACTTACGGGAAGCTGAGCATCTGTGCCCATTGGACAACTGTATCTAAAGACAGGTAGGAATCCCTGCCACTTGCGACCAAAGCTAGTTTCCGTTTCTAACAACTAAATGTTAGGGTTAGACCATAGCAGAAGGTCTGCATAAATAAAGCGGCATCTACCAATACAGTATCTTTGGAAACTACATAAGACGGTGACCTGGGAATTCTTCGGAAATCGTTTGTCCCATCTTCACGTAAACCAGCATGCAACACCATAACAGTAGCTTCACTAGGATTTTCAGCACTTAGCGTTTTCTGTTGAACAAAAGAGTGGCACTTTTTGCCAGCTCTTTTTCTCCGCTTCGGCGTTAAAGGCATTTCCCTGTTTTGGAGGCCTGTGCGAGGCACTTTCCTCTTGCAACAACAATATTTTCTTGGTATGTGTTAGGGGTATATTAGCTTATATTAAGCTACTTAGTGACTTCGTTGCGGATGCTTCTCTTGCGGGGATACCTCTGCGGATTCAAGAACCTGTGTGGTACCTCCGGCGACACCATGTAGAAAGAACACCAGCTAGCTCTATATTGTGTATTATTGTGCTCATTTTACTGTCAAATGATTCACCTTGTTTGTATAGTATATATTAACATTTCTACAGTTTAAGTATAAATTAATCCATAACTCTAAATTAGTATGGATAGGCATACCGATGATACTAATAGGTGGGATGAGATCGTGTGGTTCAACCTTGGCGCAATGGTCGCATGGCCCCATTGGACAATCAGTGTTCCACCAGCTCTAGAAGTCAGTCTTTGTATTTCTCGGAGAGACGTCATACAGGATCCACAACCCTGAGATCCGCAGCTAACCAGCCATCCTGTTCATCGTGCACTTGCGGTGCGATGGGCGGAAACCTATTAGCGGACCAGTACATACCCCCGTGAGCTACAGCAGTCAATATTGTGATAGCTTAAACATAAGGACTGGGCGTGACACATGTGTCAATCTATTCTATATCAATTGTGTATATTTTAGTATGCTATGTGATAACCAATTGATACTTTCATTTGTAAGCCCATTTCATAGAACTACACCTTATGAAGTTATGACTACATATATAATAGTTATTGTAGATATTTACATGCAGGTGTAAAAATTAATAATGACACTTTAGCTGATTTTAAGGATTGCTTTTTTAAATGTGTGTATATACTTGTATTATGTGTATAAATTAATATGATCTATGAACACATATTTGATTTTTGACCGAATAAAGGTGGGATAAAAAGGTCTAACGTTAACAGGAGCCTGAACAAATATCAAAGTATTAATGTATTTATATAATGCTACGTTAAATAAAGTAATTGAAACTCATTATCGCCCTCAAGTCCGCACAACACGTTTAAGCTTCACTCTCATTCAATCTCTACACCGACTTCCCAATATCCAGAGTGCATCTAATCTAGGAAATGTTCTAAATGTAGAAATTGCCTCTGCATTTAACTTGGACAGCATTTAGAAATGTATCTATCAGGAGGGATGGCTGGTAGCAAACCTGCAGTCAATTTATACATGTATGTAAACCACATATGTTTTCGGCTGGATTGGAGGTATGGGATACCTTGGTCATCCAACATTTTTGTTACACAATTGGGTGTATGGGTCCTATAGTCATGGGTAATGAAACAAACAGCCCAGTGTTAAATTCTCTCAAGACGTTCAGTGTCTGCTTTGATATATGGATCCTACACCACTGCAGAGTATTCCATGATTGGATGGAGAAGTGCAAGGTATGCATTTTGTCTGCATGACATTGGACAGTTTTTTAAGGTTATGGCATAAGAAGACTGAGGAAGTGTTTGCTTTCTTACAGACATGGTTAATATGATTTTGCCATTTCAAGTCTTCTAAGAATTGGACACCAAGGTAGGGATTTTGTTGAACCTGTTTTAAAATGGTGCTGTCTAGACAATATAAATAGTCAGATTTAGATTTGACAGTGAGGATGCAGCATTTTTTAACATAGCATAGCATAGCATAGCATAGCATAGCATAGCATAGCATAGCATAGCATAGCATAGCATAGCATAGCATAGCATAGCATAGCATAGCATAGAATAACAAGTATACTGCTTACCAGGACGTTTACATCCTATTATCATCTGGTATATAAACTATAATTATTAATTATTAATGTATGGTGATTTTGTGGTAATTTGGCTTATCTAATGCTCTATAGTTTCAATGCACTGCATGGGTGCGTTACATAGATTTTGTCTAGTCTAGCTTTGAATGAGTTAGGCACGTCAACGACTGTTTCCGGTATGTAATGGTGCCGTCCATCCGGGCGGGTGGGCTGGCGGGAGGGCGTGCGGGCGGCAGAGTGGTTTCCGGATGATAACCTGTTACTGTTTGTCGGATCGCATTGAAACTTCATAGGGTGGTTGGACTAGGTCTTGAGAAGAAACCTATCTAAATCGATGATGATCCGAAATCCAAGATGGCCGCCAGCCACCTGCGGCCATCTTGAAAATTGGTTTCCGGATGACAACTCTGTTACCATTTGTCGGATTGCATTGAAACTTCATATGGTGGCTGGACTAGGTCTTGGGAAGAAACCTGTCGAATTCGACGATGATCCGAAATCCAAGATGACTGCCAGCCATCAGTGGTCATCTTGAAAACTGGTTTCCGGATGATAACTCCGTTACTGTTTATCGGATCACTTTGAAACTTCATAGGGTGGTTCAACTACCTCTGGTGAAGAAACCTATCTAGATTGACAATGATCCAAAATCCAAAATGGCTGCCAGCCACCGGTGGCCATCTTGAAAATTGGTTTCCAGATGATAACTCTGTTACCGTTTATCGGATCGCTTTGAAACTTCATAGAGTGGTTGGACTAGGTCTGAGGAAGAAACTGATCAAAATCGGCACTGATCCGAACCCCAAGATGGCTGCCAGCAATGGGCTGCCATCTTGAAAGTTGGTTTCTGGATGATATCTCGATCGGTTACCATTTTTCGGGTCACTTCCTAGGGTCGTTGGAATATGTCTGGTGAAGAAACCTATCGAAATTTATGATAATCAGACATCCAATATGGCCCCCAATCAGTGGCAGCCATCTTGAAAATTTGTTTCTGGACGATACCTCCTTGACCATTTAGCGGATCGCTTTGACACTTCATAAGGATTAGTGGTCTGATGGGTCTGATGAAGAAATAAATATTTTCTGATTGCTGTCATTCATTAGTTTGTCATCATGGTGGGGGGTATTATGAGCCGTTTGCGAGCTCTTGTTCTAGGTTTGATTTTGTGGCCACATGTTCTGTCATCTTGATTTAATGTGAATAGTTTACTGAATAGTTTTGGAGCATGCCTCACTTTGCTGCCGACTCTTTAAGCCAGTGAGGGGTAGTTTAGACCGTATAGTGTAGGTTAGGCTAGATTTTGATTAAGAAAGTGTAATGCGGTTCGCCTTGAAAAGAGGTCACGACTGCATTCCAAATACATGGTTTTTCTACGACAGGAGGAATTTACAGAACAGGAAGAGGAATAAAAGTATTTTGCCACGAAATCTGGTTAAAACACTATAAATAAAATTATCTGTTGTGTTTTAGAATGTCTGCAACATTTTAATAGGTAATGCTATGCTTCTAGGATGCTTTTTTCGCCATACGAAGAAAGCGGTAAGACAAAATAAACTCGAGTTACCACTTTTCGTAAAGGGTAAGGATAAGGATAATGGATATAACCCCTTCACATCACAGAGGAGATGGTGGAAAAAGTTCTGAGTAAACTAAACATAAGTAAGTCTCCTGTCCCAGATGGTATCCATGCCCGTGAAAGAGCTTGCATAACCCTGGCCATCCCTTTAGCCAAGCGTTGCAAAATATCACTCGGACTCGGAGCAAAAACAGTGCCTAGCGCCTGGAAGGAAGCAAGAATATCGGCAATATTTAAGAAGGGAGGCAAAAAGCAGGCCGGAAAGTACAGGCCAGTGAGTCTAACTAGGATGTATCTGAGTTCAGAATTTTACATTTCAAATTAAATTAAAAGATGATAATTTCCCGGCAAATTTGCTGGAGCCGTGGAGGATGTTGCTGTCGTATGACAGACAGCAACATCATCAACAAAATTGTTGCAAAATGTACACCAGTTTCTTTGCTATTGACACAGCAAAAGATGGAATATTGACAGCAAGTGGTAATGGTCAAAGTCTTAAACCACAGGCCTTTGAATTTTCGTCCGTCCATCCCTCTACTACATATCCCCCTTACTATATATAATATACACAAGGTGTGAAACTTTCATCTGTGGGCACCATTGTCAGAAAGCTGATTGGTTGGTTTGTTGTCAAAATCCGCTGACATCACGTTTCTGACTACAAACTAACCAATCATTTTTCTGAGAATGGTGCCCACAGATGAAGGTTTCACACCTTGTGTATATTATATATAGTAGGGGGAATATATGGTAAAGGGATGGATGGACGAAAATTCAAAGGCCTGCGCTTAAACCAAATGGTTTTGAGGAGACTTAATTAAGCAACAACAGTGTGATCGTTCAAGAACAAACTGGAAGTCGACATCAAGGAAGGAACTTATGAATTGGATTGAACAAACCATACAACAACAAAAACATGGAGGCAATAACAAGCCAATGGCCTATGCCTCGTAAAATGATGATGTATGATTGCTGTATTCTACGGCTGTGGTAGATGAAACATCCTACAGCTGCAATCAGCTGAGAGTGTTGGCAAGAGAGAGAGAGAGAGAGTGTTTCTGCTATGATCGAACAACTAGGATGGGAAAGCCTAGAACAACGAAAAAAGACCAATGTTGTCCTCATGTATAAAATCCTACATGGTGAGGGCAAGCCATACTTGCAGAGTATCACCCTCGGTGGGCGAACGTAGGCACCACCAGGCGTAGTCACCTGTGGAAGCTACAGACATTCCAACCATCAGTAAGCCAGTTCCAAAGTTAATTTTTCCCACGAACCATACCAACATGGAATAACCTGGCCAAAGACATAATCACTGAGTACTCCGGATGTAGAGAAGTTCAAAACCTGCATCCGACAGATGGCGATCTAACATACCTGATCAGACATGTGTAAATAGTGTACAGACCAATCATCACTTCATATTGTAAATAAACTGCATTTTATCAACCCAGCCTTGTTCCCAAGACCCGTACCTAGGCATGATGTCCAATAGGATTTTGCCTAGTATTCATACAGATACAGTCCTTCTTTGCTTTTTCCCACTGTGTCTTGTCCTCAGCCAAAATCCTTAGCTTCCTCAGGTCCATTTTTGATTTGAGTGTACTGAGTCCTGCTTTCTTGAGGTCACCTCATAGCATGCGTAGCAGATTTATGCAATGACGTCCTCTCCTGGCTTTGTATTTTCTGGCTCCGAGTAGGGTGAATTCCAAGGCTTTGTGCTGGTGTCTCTTCTGGCATCCTTAGCACATGGCCAAACATGGGCCATCTTTGCTGGGTGGCTTTTACAGACAGTGGCGACGTACTACACATCTTGCGGTGGCAGGCATCGAGTTTGTCTAGAGCTGCCTTTGGAGCTGCCCAGCTGTTACAGTTATATAGCATCAAGGATACACGGGTTGCATTGTATAAACATAGGCTTTTTATCAAAGGCATCTTTGATCTGCGAATCCATAGCTTCCAGAAGGACAGGAAAGCTATGTTCCCCATGACGCAGCAATATCAGCAGTACTGCCAAGCAGTGAGCCCAGGATTTTACTTTTCTCCTTCGATCAATACTCACCGTTCTATTACTTCTGATAACAAGCTAACTTAATAGCTGGCTCTAAGAATCTAGACTTAGTAAGCTTCTATCGGCTCCTGGATCCGGGTACCCGGTTCCCAACAAACGGATACCCGTCTGCCAGTGAAGCTCATTCTTGTTTGCATAGCAACAAGAGCACACATGGTTTCTAATTGCATTTGGGAATATCTTAGTTAATTTAAGTTTTCTAAGTCTTTTTCTGTGCTGTGGTAGCTGTTTTTTCGCTTACAAGGATTATTGGATTACCACGGAAGGAGCCGTTGAGAACCGGGTTGTATATTTCCATGTTATTCCATAGTTGTAAAAGACGTAGGTCTATAAAATCTCGTCTGTGTCGCATGTTCCAATTTCTGACCCTGAATCTGGGACGTGTGTTAACAACAAAATATGCCAGATTGGTCGCCTTCCTTTAATCCCAACGGGCGATCGGCAGATATGAAATGAGGTGTTGGCTATACAGTGTTTTTAACACGAAAATCAGCTGACGTCGTTCTCCGTATTATCCGAGCGGGTGACGTCACACCCGGTTTTATCTCAGATTTTTATGTGAAGAAAATGTTTCATTAATTCGCGCATCTTGTTCTGGGTGCTGCATAATTTATTTGTACCAGAAAACTGGAATTTCAAGTTTTTCGTGTTGTCACGATCTGTTTGCAATGATCGGTGCTTTAAAAATTCTTGATTAAGATGTGTGGTCTGTAGAGCTGGGCGGTTTCCCGATAAAACCGGGAAAATCGCGATATTATTGTTATTGTTATCGTTATCGTCTCATTTCTAAAAACCGGCAATATTGTCAAATATCGTCAGTGACGGTATTGACAATTTATATATTGTAATAATTTGATAATAAAGCATTTCATGCGAATTTGACGAGTCTGGTCTCTTCATTTCCGTATTCATGGTAGTCAAAAGCAATCATTTTCGGCACTATTATTGCAGTAAATATATGTCCATGTGTTATATACATAGCCCTACTGTTCTTAGTATAGTTATCCTTCCATGCTCAATTAAATGTTGTTCCAATGAAGACAAGTTAAATCTGAAAATCGTAGTTGCTGACAATGTTGAATACGCAAAATAGCAGCCATTTGTAAAACACAAATAAACTTAGCCTCGTTTTGATTATATTATTGGAATACCACCTTCGCTTTCCATAGCTGATGACGCGATTGACGTCATTACAAGGGAATAAATAAAACATCGACCATCCAAATATCCTAGCGGGATAAATTCCCTCGCTAACTATGATGATAAATTCAAGCGATCTAACTAAACCGGTGAAGCCATAACTGCAATCCCTCTATTCTTCGCTTGTTCAAGAATAATTCAACCCACACCCGTGTGTATACATGTACGCTTGGGCGAGTATTGATCAGTCTATACCAGTAATACCATTGATATGCTGAATGCGCTAAAGGCAGCCGCAATATGAATGAAACAAGCCCGGCTGATCATGATAATAATTTCCAATCAAATTGTCTCCAAAATATTTAGCTAAAATCGGACAAGTTATTAATAACTAATAACCTCTTAGATCATCTTTTCTAGAAGACAGCAGATCTTATAGCGTGGAATGTGTTGTATTCACTAATTTCGCGCGTTATGGGTCATTGGCTCAGGTGACTATTGCGCCATCGATCTATAGGGCTATGATTTAACCACTTTCAAGACGAATGCAGAGTCTTTATGGAAATATAATTTAAAGGAAATAATAAATAAAGAGCTGATTAGTTTGAAAACTTTATGACCCAAAAGTTGTTACTGACATCAACAGCAACAACTTTGAGTCAAATTGTTTTGAAATAATCTGTATAAATAGCTGATGATTATTTATTTTCACGCACTCCAGTAAGTCCAGTTTATAGGATGAAGTGTGTGATTGACTTTCATGCCGGTCGACAATGTTCTAAAGGGGTGGAATGGGGGCTGGGCGGACAGGTGGGGTTGATTAGTCAATTCCTTATAAAACTTGACCATTTTCAATAATTAACCTTTCAGTACCAGAATTTTGCACGTCAAGTATAATAATTTAATCGGTGATCGACGATTCTTATCTACAATTCTACATTCTCTATTTTATTGCTAAACAAAATTCAGGTCATTTTGTTATCGTTATACACGCATACACGCGCGTAGCACGTCTTCAGACCTGGTTTGCCCATTAATTGATCATGTGCCTAATCGCATGGTCTTTCTCGCGGAGCATTCATTATAAGCTTTCAATAGTAATAATAAAAACAGCTGATCGTGAATGCTTCACTAAACACTGCACCCGATTATAACCTGGTTAAAACCAATGAAAGATACTTGATGTTTTTAACCAATCAGATTGGACCCTTGGGATATCCATTGGAGATTCCTGCGCACACACTGACGGAGTTAAGGCCACTTATGCGCATCTTCCTCTTCACAATGACAAAGTAAAACGCAAAAAGGCGAGAAAAAATATTTTATTTGGTGCTGAAACAAATATAATACAAAGTGTAGGCTTTGTTTGTTTATACATCTAAAAAGGATGCCTATTCATAGATTGGCCATATTAACCCTATCATATCCAAAGTTATTCCAAATACCGCGATATTAGTAGTTATCGCGGTATTTTTCACAGATACCGTTATCGTCATCCCAATGACAATACCGCCCAGCTCTAGTGGTCTGCGGTTTTACCGTGTTTTACAGCAGTTTGTTTACATTTTGTTGTTTTCTTCACATATCGTTTCGGCCTTCGTTTGAGAGTATAATTTAAAATTTATTGTTAAATATACATCTGTCAGGATCAATATATGGGTGTATTCCTGTCCGCATCGTCAAACTCATATATAAAGACCATGTCTGTTACCGTTGTTCTCCTTGCAATATCGATAATAGGTGTGATATATGTTCGGTGTGGCCGGTCGATATGTTGGTCAAGTTCCTTTCCCTGGGGGCGCTCCACATCTGCAACTGGAGGCTTCGGAGATGCAACTGGAGGCGTGGTTTGGACCTGCTATGCAAGGTTTCTTGCATAGCGTCTTTCCTACGCTGGTGTCGTCACTGATGCCAAAAGTTGTAGGGCAGGCTCTTCCCATGCTTGGTACGGACCCTGTCCATGGACAGGGTTCTGGACTGGCTACCGAGGGAGCCATCTGTTATGGCTCACCGGCAGTCCCGTCGGGCTCTGGCCTGATGGGTTCTGTCTCACTGCGGCCACCTCCGGGTGGTCCAGTAGTGGTGGCCGGTCCGTCAGGCATGGGAGCCGTTCGCCAGAACGGCTCCAGTGACACTCATCTAGTGACGACGCTTCGGGGTCTGAAGTTGAGGAGGCCGAGAAGAAGAGATTGCTATGGTCTGAGATGCCATGGGTGGAGAGCATGGAGGTCGATTCCATCCAGTAGTGGTGGCCGGTCCATCAGGCATGGGAGCCGTTCGCCAGAACGGCTCCAGTGACTCCTCATCTAGTGACAATGCTTCGGGGTCTGAAGTTGAGGAGGCCGAGTAGAAGAGATTGCTACGGCCTGAGATGCCATGGGTGGAGAGCATGGAGGCCCTGGACGGAACCGTCCTCCATCTGTCTGGTTTGGCGCAAGCCATGACAGCCGCTCCGCCCATGGTTGAGGCCACACCGGTACCGGGCATCCGTCCAGGGCTGGTTGGTTTGCCACCAACCGCCACGGTGGTGGGTGTTGCTGGCCAGGCTGGATACACACCTGTCTTGCCTGGTCCAGCGGTCACTCATGGGTTGCCGTTGGCGCCCGTGTATGGCCACGGTTCCATAACCGCTACGGGTCCGCATGGTTTTCCGTGCGGGCCTACTCCATGGAATGGAGAACTCCATGGGGTAGTGGTGGAACCGTACGGTGGCGGTGTTTCTGGCTTACCATTGGTGGCTCCTAGCCGGGATGCCGTTGCTGGTAGAACTGTGGATACGTCAACGGGTGACGTATTCACTGGAGTGTCCTCTTCGGAGACAGACTGGTCCGTGGCTCTGGCTTGGCTAGCCAGGGTGGACCCATCTGTGGTTTCGGCCACGGCTGATGCGGATACACCCCGTCCGTCGGTTGCATCGATTAGGACAGGGGTCTTGCCTGCAGCTCGGATCCAGCCCATCAGACGGGATCCAAGGTTTAAGGAGTTACTGGATGCTATTTATAGCAAGCAACTCCAGACCAAGGGCCGGCTCCCTGCGGCCTCCAGGGAGGTGCGGGTGAGATGTCGTATTCCCCGTGCGGAATACGACAAGTATGGTGTGGTTCCAGTGGTCACTGAAGATGACCGCTGGGCACTTGGAGTCTAGAGTGCAGTGCTGGAGCGGGTGGCCCGCACCGGCGCTTGTGGACAAGTCCCAAGTACACCATGAGGAAGTCCTGGCCCTATGCGATGAGGGGGTGAGAGCAGCTATGAGTGCTGTGAATCACTCTTATCACCTTCTTCAGTTGCTCCTGATCGCCCGAGCGGTGGGAAGCGCATGGGGAAGGGTAAGGGTAAATCCTCAAAGGGCGGAAGGATGGGGCCAGATCGTACCTGAGGGTGCAGTAGCTCCCTTCATTTCCGCCTGGACCGTGACTGTGCGACAGGAACAGTGGTGCCAGTTAGACCAGTCAAGCCAAGACCAAAATGGTTCTCTCTCTCATCAAGAGAGGGGGAGCGGATCGCGAGCCAGACACCCGCATTAGGTGTCAATGCGTCTATAGTGGGTGGAAGGCTCATGCGTTTCGTCGAGGCTTGACGAGGTGTGACGTCAGACAGTCTGGTCCTGGGATAGATATCCCAGGGGTACATGCCGGAGTGGTGGGATTTTCCACCACAAAATCTGTCTTTGGCACCCGTCTGGACACCCGTCCAAGGGAACCAGACAAGTTAGAAGCCATTCAAAATGAAGCGTTAGGTTTGCTTCTGAAGGGAGCAATAAAACCAGCAAACCAGAACACTCCAGGCTTCTATTCAAACATGTTCCTTGTCCCCATGAGCACAGGGGTGGGGGTGGAGACCCATACTCAATCTCAGGCCATTGAATTGGTTTATCCATACGCCTCGGTTTCAGATGGAAACACTGAGGTCAGAAATGGCAGGATTGAGGAAAGGAATGTGGTGTGTGTCAATCGATCTAAATGATGCATATTTCCACATTCCAATGAACAGGTGCAATGCACAAGGGCACACGATGTCAGAGGAAAAGCCCCTTCGACCGCCCTTTACAATGGTGTTCCGTTAGAGGACATCATGGCCGTTGCACAATGGCACTGTCCTCATTTACAGTTTACTATATGAGGGATGTGTCAGACTTCGCCAATCCACTCGCCTTAGCTGTTTTGAAACAATAGTTTTAAATGGCCACACTGATCTGCTCCCTTTTTTGTACTTGAAAAAGCAAAATTTAAGGAACAGACATGGTCCGGCGGGTAGATTACAATCAAATTGTGTCACGGATGGTCGAACAAGTCCTTGGTTGAAGGCCCCACGTCTGAAATCCAATAATCATAAGGTAATTCAAGTTTGAGAGTTTTTTGTATTATGTTTATATATCATGATAATTCATTTTATATATTCATGCTCATTCCGAGGCTAATATGTGCAAAGAGCAGTTAACCCTCTTAGCATATTCGTGGTTCAGGTGAGATGCATGTTCGTGAGTTCTCTCCCTTTTTCTTGGGAAAAAAAAGGGTGGGGGTGGGGGCGGTGATGCGAATGTGATTCGGGCCCTAAACTTGATGGTCCTTTTAGGTCTCCGTATGTCAAGTTTAAGTCTAAGATCTTTCTCCAGGGGCAAAAGAAGCAATTGATGGCTTGCCCCTTCCCACCAGGTTACTGTTTAAATCTGGTGTTATCAGAAGTAATAGAATGGTGAGTATTGATTGAAGGAGAATGAAGGAAATTTCAATTTCCCTTTCTCCGAGATCTAACAATACTCACCATTCTATTACAGACCCTGCCTCCCAGCCCCACGGAGGCAAGCCATAGGTATTCTCTTGTTTTGTAGCTATGCAAACAATATGAGCCTCACTGGCAGACGGGTACCCGTTTGTTGGGAACCGGGTATCCGGTTCCAGGAGCCGGTAAAGCTTACTAAGTCTAGATTCTTAGAGCCAACTATCAGGTTAGCGTGTTATCAGAAGTAATAGAATGGTGAGTATTGTTAGATCTCGGAGAAAGGGAAATCAAAATTTCCTTCATTCCTCCATGATTCGCCACCACGAAGTGGAACGTCGTTTTCTTTAGTGTCATGCTTTTTAGGTAGGTATATGTGGGTGAACTCTGTTTTGGATTCATTCATAAAGAGATTCTCAATTTTGAGTTTGCTTGCAGTCTCAAACTGTACAGACTTCACTGACTTGACTCTTACTCTCAGCTTGGTGTCTGCAAGCAGAGGTTTTACTACTCATAGCTCATCTTCATTGCAACTGGCCTGGCATAGTACATCTAGGATCTTTGAGCATTTAATTGTGTCGAAAGCTCGTGACATGTCAATGCCCATTTTGTGGAAATCCCAGTGTTTGGAGATGACTACGGACTAGAGGTGGGAGGTATTATTGATACGTAACTATATCGCAATACAATGTCATTAACAATGCGTATCGCGATACATTCCTCCCAAACCGATACATATCGTCTAGAGCAGATGTAAAGTGACACCACTTGTTCGAGTAATTCTGAGTAACAATTTGGTCGATGGTTGTGAAAATTGTTCTCTGTTCAGAAAGCTTAGATCAAATAGTTAGCATTAAAATTAAAATGAAACAAATATATATTGGTCCTTAACCATTGAATTTGTTTTAAAAATTTTAATTTTTTCATTAAATTTTTTCCATTTTCACACCAGGGAGACTATTTTTGAAAATTTACCACTGGAATGATTGGCTCAGTTATCGAGCCAGTCATTCCAGTGGTAAATTAAAAAAAATAGTGTCTTGGTCTGCAAATGGACATTTCGCAAGACCACTACAGAAGCTATTATTGGCTGATATGCGTGTTAAAGGCAGGCCTGGGGTTAGTTACATTTAAATGTAACTAGCTACAGTTACATTGGACTATGTCAGTTACAGTTAAAGTTACATTGGTTGAGCAATGTAAATATTTCAGTTACTTTGCATAATGTAACTAAAGTTACATTTCAGTTACATCTGTTACTTTTACTGATAATTACTATGAAGGATTACCAATTTGAGATATATAATAGAAACAAAATACCACTATAACCACTGATATACAGGACTGAATTTATTTCAGATATAAAATATAAAACCTGCTGAAAATTGTTCAATGAATTTGACTGAATTTTATTGCTGCCATGTGCAATAAAAAATTTCATTCCAAAATAATAAGTTGCTTTCAGTGTAAAAATGTGCATACATATTTCTTCCTCTAACCCTTTCAACCATTCAGGTCAGATAACAAACATTAATTTTATTGTAAAAAATATTTGGTTGAATGTTTTGAAACTAATTTGACTGAAATGATTGCTGTCATAGGTATCAACATTTTTCAGTGATATTAGGTTCAAAATATTTCCTTAGAGCATGGCATCTCTACACTCAACAGTAAGATAATCCAGCATTTACCATGGGCCAATATAACAGCTTCCAGTGAAATTAGCTTCAAAATCTCCATCAGCTTTATTGTGTGCGTAATTTAAAGTAGCAATTTAAATATTTCTGCTGAGTACTTTAGACAGATTTTACTTTCTAAAGATGTTGCTTCATATGGCAGAAACAGCTTTTTTCAGGTCAAATTAGATTCAAAATATTCAACTGTGAACAGCTTTCCAGTACACGAGTTTCATTCCACAGCCTTGATAAATTTGTCCGCTATACCAAAATGGTTGATGGCTTGACTTTTATCAATGGCATTGATCTTATGTGAATTGACCCTAGCTTGAGTATAATTGCAGTGCAATGATGTCCTAAGCTGGCCTAATCAATAAAGTAGAAAGAAAAGAACAGGACATGCTGTTAACACATACTGTGGCAGACTTGAACTTTCTTTACAATTCAACATTTGCTGTTTTTAATCCTTTTAACCCTTTAACACTAAAGCTGGACAAACAACTTTTGCAGTGGTGTTGAGAAATGTCCATTTCCAGATAAATATACATGTAGGATTAGTTTTGAAAATTTACCACTGGAATGACTGGCTCAATAACCAAGCCAGTCATTCCAGTGGTAAATTTTCTAAAATAATCTCATGGTCTACAAATAGATATTTACTATGAGAAAACTAAAATTTTCTTTAGCAAATTTGAGCCTTAAAAGGTAAATGAATTCTCTAATGATTTAGTAAACAACCTGTTTCTATGGTAGCTTAATGTAAAAGCTGTATAAGAATTTGATTAAAGTTATCACTGCCTGATGTAGCAATATGATTCAGTCAGATTATCATTGATAACAAGCATATTTTGAGAATAATAGCATGTTGTAAATATCACATGCAAATATAGAATAACCCTTTACGTGTCAAGATTTGTCAAGAAAATCAAACCTTTGGCCTGGCAAATCTATTTTGCAGGCTACAGGATTAATATTTGAAAATTTACCACTGGAATGACTGGCCTAATACTCAAGCCAATTATTCCAATGGTAAATTAATATCACTGATACCTGGAAGTAAAGTTGCTGCCCATGGCATCAACATCTTCCAGTTAAATTAGCTTCAATATATTCATCAACTTACCTGAATGATTACATTGAAATTGTGATATTAGAGAGGCATATGTATAAGAGTAGCTATGCTGCAAATTGAGAAAATTGTAATAAATTTATTAGAAAACTTTGAATTCTAACTGAATTGTAACTGAAAAGTAACTGAAATTTCAGTTACTTTTGCAATGTAACTGGTTACATTTCAGTTACTGTAACTGAAAAAATTCTTCAGTTACAAGTTACTTCAGTTACATGAAAAATGTAACTAAGTTACAGTCAGTTACAGTTACAAGTTACAGTTACCCCAGCCCTGGTTAAATGGTTACGTCATCTTCTGCATAGGAGTGAAGCACATGTTGTGGACAGCAATTAGTGCATTCATTTTTTTTATCTTTCCATCATCAGACCTTGATATAAAGAACACAAATGCACTGATTGCTATCCATTGCATTTGCTTTGCTTTTCTGACTAGAAATTAATTATAAATGATGGACAGAACCTTTCCTTCAAAGTGAACAATATATGATATGTATTGTGATACAATCTTCCTGTATTGTGATATATCGCGATACAATAATATTCACGATACCCACCCCTACTACCGACACAAACATGCGTTGAGACCATACAATGTCTGCGCAGCTGCATCCGCGTTTTGATGGCACTTTTACATGATCCGGTGAAGTCATCTATCTTATCTCGGATGCGGCATAGAGTAACATTGGATAGGATTTTCCATATATGCTGTTGAGGAGAACAATTGGCCACAGGTTGGCTGGGTGGCCTTTTGGGCTTGGGTAGTGCGATATGGGTGCCTTAGCCTACAGCGTCGATGGGAAGGTGGGGCATAAAAGCTGAATTGATTAGGTGCGTGATCGGTTTTGAGATAATGTCACTTGCATGTTTGAATAGTTCATTGCTCATGCCATCAGGTCCAGATGCACGACCATTTATCAGGGCTTTAAGTGTTTTCTCAACTCCTGCTGTCTTAACTTCTGCAAAGTCATGAAAGTATAATCAGAGACCACATAATAAACTGGAGTGATCAGTTGATGACACGTCATCGCAAATCCCCACGTTCACCAAGTTGAACATTTGACAACCCCCCCCCCCCCACACACACACACACACCCCAGCCCTGAGGACGGAGCCAAATGTAAATGTCCTTTTGCACTCCACAATCATATGGGTAATTCACATACCAAATTTTATTTGAATTTCATTCAATAGTGTCAGAGGAGTTGCATTACAATCAATTTCATGACTTCATGACCCCTGGGGGGTGGGGCCAAATGTAAATGTGCTCATCCACTCCACATTGATATGGGTAACTCACATACAGTACCAAATTTGGTTGAATTCCGCCCAATGGTTTCGGAGGAGATGCGTTACATTGACCCCTCTTCCGCCCCCAGACAAATCAAAATGGCCTCTAACACTCCGCATCATGCGTTACAACTGATTTGACCGTTTGTCCCCCCCCCCCCCCCCTGGGAGCGGAGCCAAATCTAAATATCATCTTGCAAAGCGGAATCAGATGGGTAACCCACATACCAAATTTGATTTAATTCCACCCAATGGTTTGGGAGGAGATAGCGTGATGGACAGACGGATGGAGGTGATTGCAATATTCCCGACGTTTTTTTAAAACGTGGGGATAATTACCTATTAGAAAACAAAGCCTTTAGTCAAAAACAGTTTGTTTTTTTCAGCGGAAGATCAACACCATTACAGCTCCTGCATGTCCTGGATAAATGGACAACGGCAATCGCTGAGGGACATACTGTTGATGCAATTTACTTAGACTTTAAGAAAGCCTTTGATACCATCCTACATAGGAGGCTCATGGACAAAATACCTGCATATTGAGTAGGCGATCCAATTCACGGCTGGATCAAATCATTTTTCACCGATCGAAAACAGCAAGGCCCATCGGTGGTGACGTTTGATGGATGTGACAAGTGTGATTGTCCAAGGCAGTGTCATAAGCCCTCTGCTTTTTGTCATCAGCATGCCGTGTAATGTAGGATATATACCTGTTCGCAGATGACACAAAGATTTTTAGAGCAATTATTAAAGAGGAGGACTATGCACTTTTACAAGCGGACTTAGATGCGCTGTCTGAATGGTCATCCACTAGGCTTCTGCGCTTTCACCCAGATAAATGTGTCAACATGAGCTTTGGGTGGATGAAAGCAAAGGGACACAGTTATCACATTATTGCTGATGCAAAGACACATGCCATAATAAGATCAGAACAAGAAAAGGATATAGGTGTTACTGTCTGCCCTGTAGGTGGGGCTTAGAATACACCTTCCGTATCCTCTGCGTGTCGTAAGAGGCGACTAAAGGAGGTAAGGGTGAGGTAACCCTGACAGAAACCTCGAGTGCTGAAGACGGAGGTTCCAGGCCGCACGGCGCACTCTAATAAACCATGGATCCACGCACTTAACGCTTATGATCATGTCGATAGTCACTTACAGGACTGGTGGTATGATCAGCGAACGAAAAGAAGAAGAAGGTGTTACTGTAGATAAAGTCCTAAATTTTGAAAAGCACATTATTAATTAATGAAAAGCTCAACAAAGCAACCAGTATGTTTGCAATTATCAGACGTGTCTATGTTACCTCAATGAGAAGACGTTTATACTACTGTATAAGGCAGCATCAGAGTGGAGCCCATACAAAAAGACTCCGGTAACACGAATATAAAATGTCCAGAGAAGAGCTACAAAGCAGATACCAGGCTTAAGGGAATTAAGTTATGAAGAAAGACTTAGGAGACTTAAGCTTTCAACACTGGCTTTTAGAAGAGTTCATGGGACATGATTGAAGTTTATAAGATGCTGCGTGGCATCTATGACATAGAAACAGGAGGTATTTTCATGCTAAAAAATGATGTTGTGCAACAAGATGAGCATCATAGGAAAATATTCCTACCAAGGGTAAAATTAGAATGGAGGAGAAATTGCTTTGCGGTTCGTGCTGTAAAAGTCTGGAACAAGCTGCCAGAACATGTTGTAGAAGCCCCATCGGTCAACACATTCAAAGCTCGCCTCGACTGGTATTGGAAAGACCAACCACTGATATATGATTACACAGCATCATTGGAATCCAGAAACAACAGAGCACAGAATCAGTGTTTCTCATGGCATCTAAATTTTGGAGGTCTCGGGGGACTCCACACCCAGAAATCTAGGGGTCCCAACCTGAAATATGGGTGTCCCAAATTGAAATTTTGAATTCTCATGCAGTTTTTCTCATCCATGCTAAAATTAGAGAGTATCATGGGTGCACAGCTCTGAATTATGGGGTCCAATCGTAGCTTTTGTGGATTTCTTTGTGCAAAAACCTATAAATCTAATTAATATTTAACAATTATGCAAGATTTTTAGGGGTCCCATGGGACCCACTGCCACAACTTTTGGGGGTCTCCAGTTAGATTTTGGGGGTCTCCAGTTAGATTTTGGGGGTCTATACCCTCAAATGAGAAACCCTGATGATAATGACGATCTAACCATAGAGGCTTAGGCCTCCGGTCAGAAGGAACCTAAGTTAAGTTAAAATGAATTCCAGTCAATTCGGCCCAACTACCAAGGGGTCACAATCATGAAAGTCAAGCCATCCTAAAAAGTCAACTCACCCCAATAGCAATTTTCAAACAGGCGATTCAGCTTAGATATTTTTATGACCATGACTCAATAGTCAAGTCGTCAAAGAGCAAATATCTAAAATAACTGCAAGATTAATCATGTAATATGATGATTCAAGAATTAAAATTATTTATTTCGTGCTCAATATATAAACACATACAGTGATATTGATAGGTATCACTATGCGCCCTGAGTTTTTTACTCGTATAAAATGAAAAGGACCGATAGCACTCACCCTAGCTGGGTCCTAAGGACCCAGCAAAAAATTAGTAATCAATAATTGAAAATCTGTATTTGTATGTCTAAGTTGAATTAACTTTATATTTTTAATTCGTAAAAACAATGTATTCTGACATACATCATTGTACAATCATGTGACAATCCCAGAAAATTATGTACGCAGTCGATCTCTGACAGATTTATTTGTAACCAGGACATGATCGAAATTTGCAGACTAGAACATCTCACAGAATTCTTGGAAATCGTAAGATTTCGCATTTATTGTTGTGTTATGTAGTACGCCGGGAATCAAATTTTTACTTTCTATTTCTCTGTCACTAAATAACAAAAAGTTTGAATACTCTGTACCATTTTAAAGCCTGGAACAATGGTGGAGATTAACCATTCTACAATACTCTCAAACCTGCAGACAAATCAACATAAACTCTCAGTTTTAGCTCCAGGTTAAAACACGAGTACGGATTGCAATTTGACGCAGGAAGCGGAAATTTACAGTGAAATTTTCATTTCCTTGTAAGGCCACAATCCCTAAATTTGTATTAATCAGACAAGTTAGCATTGGCGAATCAACTCTGTGGCGGTAATTTAACATTTCAAATGTGCTCAAAATTGAAATAAATTCATGTGTACTGTTGACTGTTGTCATCTGCTATCGATGTATATACCACCAAGAAATTTAAGCATATTGTGGAACGGCAGCCAGAGTAACCCATTACATTTCTCAGGGACCCATTCACCTACTTACTTCTGAGTCCCTGGGACTCATTCATTACAAACCTATCAAAATCACTGCACGTACATAATAATTGGGCAGTCCATCAAATTTTATTTTGCCAAAGTTTTATTTACATACTGTTACTGATTGGAAATTACAAAACCGTTGTGCCGCTTATGTTGGAATTCCAATCCAAAGAGTCATATTCGATCCAGCGTTCAGGCATGTGATCAAGGTGAAAAACCCTGTGCCATTACGTACGTCTTTCAGATGACACATCCTTCGGAGGGGACATAAAGCCTTTGGTCCCATTTCGTGTGCCATTGGGGACGTAAAAGAATTCACTCTGAGTGTCAGGCCTTGTATCGGGAGCTGAGTTGTGAATACGCACCGATAGTGTAAATAGATGTCAGAGGTCAGTCCTGCTATAGCTGACTCTTACAATAGTAGAAGTACAGGTGGCGATACCATAGCTGAAGTGTTACAGTAGTTTGGTATTAGAAGTACAGGTGGTATGGCATACCAAGATTGGACATCACTGAGGGCAAAGCTGGCAGCATGCCGAAAACGTTCCAACATTGGAGGGTCACTTGAAGGTCTGATCCGAGAAATGGTAAATACAATACAATATATTGTACAGTCAAAATTCCTAAAATAGTTTAACTGCTCGGACACGGTCTTATGCGATATAACTAGCACATGATACATGTTGTATATGTATGACTATATTGTAAGATGACTTTATTCAGACTGAACTATAACGGGGCCAGCAACATGCTAATTATAGATGGTACTATAATAAATCAAGGGGATGGAGGTTACAAAGTACTCTAAGGCCATAATCAGACCGTGAACAGTTTTTTAGCATGAAAACCAGCCAGAACCACCATCACTGTCTTGCCTAGGAAAGCTAAGGCACAGGTCAAAGTTTGATCTTCTACCATGCTTAGAAGCTATGTGTGGCGAGGTCTCTAGTGAAGACCAAACACACAAGACAGTCTGAATACTTGATGGTGCTGTTATAATCAACATGTTGAAGCCATCAACAGTGCATAGATTTGATGAATATGCTGAAACCATTTTCATCCCATACATCATCATGTTTCAAGTTGAAAATGTTCAAAGATTGGATGTGGTTTGGGATCAAACTAGAAAATAGTCTAAAGGAACAAAGGCGGGAATCTTGTGGCACAGCGTCGAGAAGACATGTCTCGGGAAAGGCAACAATCCCTCAAAACTGACCAGCATTCTTGAGAAATGATGAAAATTAGAAAGAAGCTCTTCTACTTCCTGTCACAAAAGCTTTCTGCAATAGATGTACATGTAGATGAAAGAAGAATGGTTTACTACATATCTTGATGATGTGCTCACGGCACATCAGTGTGATAATGAGCAAACTGCATCCATGGACCCCTGTAACCAAGAGGAGGCGAACACTAGAGTGATACTCCATGCTTCCCATGCCGCTAGAAGTGGCCATATGAAACTGCTTCTTAAAACTGTTGACACTGATGTTTTGGTCCTCGCAGTACTCAAGACTTGCAGGTTTCTGAGATCTGGGTGGCATTTGGAGTAGGCAAACATTATCGATGTATCCCGGGACATGTAATTTCATCAAGCCTCGGGCACGAAAAAGCAGCATCGTTGCTTTTTTCATGCATTCACAGAGTGTCACCCACATCGCCATTTGCCGGGCGAGGGAACGGAACAGCCTGGGATGTATGGACTGTATTGCCAGAGGTTGTGCAAAGCTTCTTATCTCGATCCAGAGGCCCAGCAGAGATTGGTGATGAAATTGTACATTGTTTTGAATGCTACGTTATTTTACTCTATTCAAAGACATTGCTTCAGGGACTCGGGCACTGGAGAACATTCCACCAACACTAGTAGCATTGACACAGCACAAAACGAGTGACATTTCAAGCTGCGTATGGGGGCCAGGCATTAACTGCAAAAGCACAGCTTCCTTCTGCTTCATTATGTGTGTGGGAACAAAGTAGCCATGGATGGTCTCCTGAAGGCAGTAAGGCATGTCATGAGCTAATCCACTGTCATTGTAAAGTAACACGCCACGGTCAGTGTAAATGTTACAAGGCAAATCTGACGTGCACAGATTTATGTGCATGTCATGGTAATTGTTGGAGACAGGATCCTAACATTTAAGTGTTTTATGTCGGATGAAAGGAAACGCCTCTAGTGGCATGTTGAATATAAATATAGGTGTAAAATAATTTTTATGGGCTAGAAAAACATACCTGCCAAAATCAAGAGTGATCTTAATTAAAATCTGAATCAAATATGGCTCAAAATATCTCATTTGGAAAAATGAAAATTGTTGCCTATAGGTGGCACTACTGGTCCTGTTGAAATGTCAACAGAATTAATTGTAAAAGGTGTATTAAACAATGTCTGTATCAATTTTGGATTTTATATCACGCTGAGTCAAAATAAACACATGCACATCAAAATATTTCATTAAAATTAGCATGAATTGTTACTCACAGGAGGCGCTGCACTTTAGGGGAAAATCTGGGCCCAATTTTGTGCTCTCCCCCTCCCCCCCCCCTCGCCGGGATCATAAAACATATATTAACCTATGTCTGAATCAAATTGGGTGCTTTTATCACAATTTGAACGATTTTTTGCTTAACCTCTGCGCTAACCTGCATAAGTTTGAAATAAATAGCCAATATCAATTATTCACTATGGAAATTTAGTTTTTTGGGTGGGGTGTGTGTTGTGGAGGGATTATATTATCACTTCAGTCCATCTATACACCTAAGCAACCATCTAGCACACTACCCACTTTTTATACATTTTTAGCTCACCTGGCAAGAATGGTTCAAGTGAGCTTATGCCATGGCGACTGTCTGGTGTCCGGCTGTCAACTTTTTCTTTAAACAACTCAAGAACCACTGGGTCGATTTCATTTATATGTGGCAGGAAGCATGCTTAGGGCATAGAGATCCAAATGTATTCAAACGGAGCCGATCGGCCAACGTGACCGACATCCATCTTGGATTTTGGCAAGTTTTTATACCCGCCAAATATTTTGTTATGTAATGGCGCCACCCGGGCGAACGGTCGTGCGGGCGGTAGAGTGGTTTCTGGATGATAACTCTGTTACCGTTTGTCGGATCACATGGAAACTTCATAGGGTGGTTGGACTAGGTCTTGGGAAGAAACCTATTGAAATCGACGATGAACCGAAATCCAAGATGGCCACCAGTGGCTTGAAAAGTGGTTTCCGGATGATAACTCTGTTACTGTTGATTGGATCACTTTGAAACTTCATGCAGTGGTTGGACTAGGCCTGGGGAAGAAACCTATCGAATTTGATGATGATCCGAAATCCAAGTTGGCCGCCAGCCACCGGTGGCCATCTTGAAAATTGGTTTCCGGATGATAACTCTGTTACCTTTATCGGATCATTTTAAAACTTCATGGAGTGGTTGGGCTAGGTATGAGGAAGAAACATATTGAAATCGAGAATAATCTGAAATCCTAGATGGCCTATAACCAGCCAAGGGTGGCCATCTTGAAAATTGGTTTCCTGACAATAACTCCATTACTGTTTATCGGATTCCTTTGAAACTTCATATGGTGATTGGAATACATCTGGAGAAGAAACCTATCAAAATCAAATATGATCCTAAGTCCAAGATGGCTACCAGCCACTGGTGGGCATCTTGAAAATTGCTTTCCAAACGATAACTCTTTCCATTTAGCGGATCGCCTTGAAACATCATAGGATGACTTGACTAGGTTTCAGGAAGAAATATCGAAATTGTAGCTATCCGAAATCCAATTACGTCCGCCGGCCACTGGCGGCCATCTTTAAAATTGATTTCCAGACGATAACTCCATGACTGTTTAGCGGATCTCTTTGAAACTTCGTAGGATGACTGGTCTACATCTGAGGCAGAAATCACTATTTTCTGAAGAATGTAGCTCTCATTCATTGGTTTGTCATCATGGTGGGGCACTTTGCGCCATTTGCGGAGCACTTGTTAATCTCTTATATTTACTTCCTTTGTGAAATCCTGTTTGACCCTTTCAACGGGAAGTTTTTCATAAACTATTTTGAAATTAATTTGCCTGAAATCTGTTGCTGCCTGATGTTGCTGCCTAAGCAAGCTTGAAAATAAGTGCCTGACACCTGACATTGTCAGGCACAAAACAAGCACATGTCAGACATGGACACTCCAGTACCTGACAGATTTATAGTCACAGTTAGTTCCAATGTGCGAGCAAACAACTGACATACAAAGCGACATAACATTCAGAAAGCAAATGTGTTGTGTAATCACTATGAGCTTGGGTTACCTATTTTCAGTTTCTAGTAAAGCACATTTCTAAGTGGAAAAGCAGAGGCAGGCAGTAAATTCTGAATGTCTGGTACAAGGTAGTTGGTGCATGACAAAGTGCCAGGCACCATTGAAATAGGTGTTTTCAGGGGTGTGCCAAAGACAGCGATATCGTCCATTCAAATTGATTTCAAAATATTTAGTGGCTTTCCTGTATGGTTACATTCAAATTGAGATTTAAGGGCAGTTTCATCAGTGAAAGGGTTAAATAAACTATGATTAAATATACTCTTGTAGAACTTTAAAATTTGCTTACATTGAACATGATTTGACTGAAAGTAATTTATCGATGACAAACAGCAGAGTTATCAAAATTGCGTATTTTCTGCAGTATGGGAGTGAATGGGGAAAGATATTACTTCATTGGCATGTTTCATCATTTTTAGAGGAATTGGATTCTAACTTGGTGGCTGGGTACCTATAAGCATAAGCTACCAGCCACACAAGAACTAGGTCAGTCTAGCCTAGTTCATTGATAATATAGGTCAAATATAAATTTTCCCATTGGAACTAATAGTAAAATATTTGGGTTGTAGATTCAAGAGCTTTTCGTATATGGTAACCAAACTTGGTGTATTGATGCATTTGTAGGCTTGTTAGCTCACCTGGCTAGATTGGCCAAGTGAGTGTTTGCCATAGTGACTGTCCATCTATCGTCTGTCCATCAACTTTTTCTTAACCGATATCTTTTCAAGAACCACTGGGCCATTTTCAATTATATTTTTCAGGAAGTTTCCGTAGGACATGGAGATCCAAGTTTATTCAAAAGAGTTGATTAAGCGATTTGGCTGGCAGCCATCTTGCATTTTGCGCTAGTCTTAGAAACGCCTTTTAAACCTCCGAAAGCGCTTGACATATTGATGACAAACCCGAGAAATGTCATCTAGGGCACTAGATGAAACAAGTTTATTTAAGATAACCTGACTAGTTGTTTTATTTTACAGCCATCTTGGATGACCTAGTTTTCACAAAAACAATCTCTCCTAAACCGCCAAAGGGTTTTGGCTGCAATATGGTAAATATGATTAGGGACTGAAAGTCATTCAATGGATTCAACAGGGATAGAAATGTCCATTAGCCCTGTTGCCCAAGGCAACCTGAATTGCAAAAGGGCAACTAAGCTTTTGGCTATTAGTGGTACACAGGGAAAACAGGATAAATACTCAGATTAATACTAATTATAGTTGTGTTTTTTATACCTACTGATTAATTCTTTTCGTTTTAAGTCATTTAATTATCAGAACGAGTAACCTGAGTATGCTTAATGTCATTTCTGAGTAATTGTGGCCATTCTTCAGAATTTACTTGACAAAACAAGTGATTCTAATTTTCTTTGTCATTTAGTTTAACATATAAGGGCAACCTTAATCTGCAATGGGCTACCTGAAAATGCATGAAATGGCATCATAGGTTCCCCTGCGAGCAACTAGATCCTTTCATTTATTTCTAACCCTGATTCAAGATTGTTCAAGGAAAATCAGTATGTTAAAAATATGTCGGTCAATAACCAATCAGAATTTAGCATCTTGGATGTCATATTGGAATTTTTTTATTTTGTAGTACTTAAAGTTAAATTTGTTTTATGTCGGTTTATGGGTATAGCGATGTCAAGTTCTGCACTTTTCCTTTTGCCAATAGATGGGTCTGTGGTCATCTTGGATTAGTTTTTTCGCCAAATCTATAGAAAAAGAATGGGAAAATTCAAATATCTGCAAGAACCAGTGGTCCGATTTCAATGATATTTGGCATGAAGCTGCCTTAGGGCATAGATATACGAGTTTGTTCAGAACAAGCAGATTGAACTATTTGGCCAGTGGCCATCTTTGATTTTGAGATATTTCTAGAAACACATTTAAAAATCTTCGAAACCGCTAGACACTTTGATGTGAACCGTGAGAAACTTCATCTATGGCAATAGCTGAACTAAGTTTGTTCAAGAGAACCTGATTACTCGATTTGCTATGTGATATTTTTAGTAAAACATTTAAAGTGTGCCTGACATGACTGGTATAACTTTGCATAAATAGATCACACATGTATGACATGTGTTAATATTTCATACAATACACACTAATTTGCTTAAAGCGTTCTCTGTTAATAACAAAAAACAACGTTTGTTCAATATCTGACAGCCTGCCACCAACGCGCTGATCAATTCCCAACTCAAAGTGTATCACGTGTATTGGACGTTATCACGCAAATTTCTTTGCTCAGACGGTTCTTATAAGATGACATTTATCTCCCTTTCACCATAATTTCAATGAAAACTAGACAGATTTTCGTGATTTTTCAACACCTTTGATAACCAACTTAGAGGAAGTTAGTCTGTTTAATAAAAAATAAACATGTACGAGCGTATTCAGTAGAAAAAACGTTACTAAAACTAATTGCAAATATCACGGGTACTGAAGGTAATTTCGGCGACACCACTTTCTATATATGCATCATTTACTATTGATTCCTCTGCAGGGCTATGCTAGCAGTAACTAGAGTAATGTAGATACAGTTGGCTTATCGATTGCCGGAATTGAAAAGGTTGAATTCAGAATTTTGCACGTTTTCAAATTTGAATTTCTTGCTTATTTCTTACTGTATGCTCACACTATTTATATGTGGGAGATGGATTTTGATTGTATTTCAATTATGTTTTAATAAATGGCTATTAAAATTGTGTTTGCGTACGGACTTTAAAGATCTCTGAAACTACTTGTTAGGAGTATAGGTCAAAAGTTAAAATTATCAGAGCCAATAACAAGAGGCCTAATGGCCTGTCACTCGCCTGGAACATTAGAATTTGAAATGCTTCGTATGCGGGGTGTCATTGCTTTGTAAGGCATCAATATGTTTCAGACAAATCTGTTTTAAGATATTCAACATCTTTAGAAAATGCTTGCCTTTAAATTGATATTCTAGGATTTTGCCTGTGAAAATTCTGAATAGAAGTTCTGAGGCCCGCTACCAGAAGATACTGAAAATGCATGAAATGGCATCATACATTACCCTGTGGGCAACTGCATCTTTTCATTTATTTCTAACCCTGAATATGTTTTAAAACAATGGAATTTCTCAATTGTGAATTGAGTACGAACCCAAAACAGCCCCCAAGATTTGGAAAAACCCACGATAATGTCGATAAAAAGCTTTCAAGAAAAATAGATTGTCAGGACGTGTCATATTGGCTGATATATTATGGATCTGTGCTATCATATTACTTAACCCGTTAATCCTGAAGAAAATTACAATTTTTTCCTAGAAAATGTCCATTTGCAGAGCAAGATCTTTAAGATTGTTTTAGAAAATTTATCACTGGAGTGACTGGCTCGATTATCGAGCCAGTCATTCCAGTCGTAAAATTTCAAAAATAATCTCTTGATCGGAAATGGCCGTTTCTCTAGCCCACTGAAGAAGACACTTTTGGCTGGATTGAGTGTTATAGGGTTAAGCGTTGACTGACACAGTCGCTCAGGCATGACTGGTTATACAAGGACAGATTATTTTATACTTCCTCCTTCTGGAACAGTCTCTGATCAATGTAGGTTTCGGGTAACCATTAACCCTTTAATGGTCAAATTTGGTCAAGAAATTTTGAACATATGCCTGTGGAATGTCCACTTACAGGCCAAGGGAATAAAAATTTAAAAAATTTATCACTGCTATGACTGGCTCGGTTATCGAGCCAGTCATTCCAGTGGTAAATTAAAAAAAAGAAGTTTTCTCTTGGCCAGTAAATGGACATTCCACAAGACCATAACAGAGGCCGGTTTTGGCCGGCTTGACCATTAAAGATTTAAAATCATTGTCGTATAAATTACTAGAGATATGCAGGAAACTTGTTGAATATTTTGTAACCAACTTGACTGAAATCTGTTGCTGGCTTGCTGCTAGTCAAATTAGTTTCAAAATATTCAACAGAATATTTCTTACTTTAGAAAGAATTTAAAATTTCTAGTCTGAGGCAGGGGTTAGAGAGTTAAATAAGAAACACATAGGATTGTGGGGGTGGGGTGGGGTGGGTGGGCGGTATCATCAAACCGTGGTAATAAACGAAAACTGGTAACTTACCAGTAGATTATTACAAATGCTGACAGTTTACCATTAGTATTTAACTTAACGTACTACAAACCTTTGATTCTTATATTTCAGTTTCTATAATCAATTTCGTAAACAGATTAAAGTTCATTTCAAAAAATTATGTACAACGTATTGTATCTAGCATAATTTTCAAGAAATGTCAATGTGGAAGTCGATCACCAAACCGTGTTAAGGAATACACTGCGGGGTGTTTAAATTGAAAAAACGATCAATAAAGTCAGCCGAGCATCACATAATGTTTTAAACTGCGTAGTACGTCTTACAATTATGTGCTAACCCTTTCACTGATGAATTTCCCATATCTCATTTACAAGGCAACAGGAAAACTGGACTATTTTGAAATTAATTTAACTGGAAGCCATTGCTTCCTTAGGCAGCAATGGCTTCCAGTAAAATTAATTTCAAAATATTCAAAAGAATAAGTTTTGTATCGTAAAGAATTTACTTTTTCACGGATTTGTTGGTGAGAGGGTTAACTTGCAATGGTTATGCCAAGATAATATACACCTGTGCAAAAGTTAAGCACCACCCTATTTTTACGCACATGCGAGGGTATATTCATGTGCTATGAAGAAAGCAATAGCATAAACATTTATGTACCCATCCATCTTAGTGCAAGAGGTAATAATGCAACTAGAGGAATGCTGATTATGATGGTGGGGAAACACTGTATGTTTTTGTTTGAACTTGAAAACGAGGCCTGAATATGGTTACGTTGACACAACTGACAACTATTGCCCTACAGTTGACACACGTTGCTAGATTGTCATTAATGGTGTCTGAAAACGAAGTTTAACATCTGTGCACGAGTTTGAGACTGTCATTATTAATACCGGGTATATCCACCTTGTGCCTGGATGACGGCCTGGACACGACGTCTCATGCTGGTCACCAACCGACTGATACGCCATTGTGGTATTCGTTGCCATTCAAGATGGAGTGCGTCTGTTAATTCCTGTAGGTTCTGCACAGGAGGATCCCTCCTTCTCACCATGTTTCCCAGAATGTCCCAGATATGCTCAATAGGGTTCATGTCAGGGCTCCTTGCTGGCCATGGTAGGGTTTCGATGGCATTCTGGCGGAGGTATTCATGCACAGCTCTAGCACGATGTGGTCGGGCGTTGTCATCCATGAATATAAGGTGGGTTCCAGGTGCATGATTTACAAAATGAGGGACCACAACTCTATCCAGTATGGAATTTTTAAATCTTTGTCCATTTAGTGTTCCAGGTACAGTCAACAGATCCAGCTTACAATCAAATGAGATGCACCCCCATATCATAACGGAACCTCCACCAAATGGAACTTCTTCCATGATGTTACGTTGGTCGTACGCCGTGCGTCTGGACCTCCATACACGAGTTCGACCATCTGTGGCATGAAGCAGGAACCGACTTTCATCGGACCAGTGTACCCGTCTCCAGGATCTCATGTTCCAGTGTCTTCTTTCGTTGCACCACCTCAGACGCTCCTCTTTGTGGTGTGCAGTGAGGAGAGGACGTCTGACAGGTCTCCTAGCTTTCATGCCAGCAGCATACAGTCTCCTTTTGACGGTAGACATTGACACTCTATTGCGCGTTTCCCATTGCTGGCTGAGCACTCTGCTGTTGGTGAATGGAGATCTCCTAACAAGGCGTACTAGGGCTCGATCATCACGGGCAGTAGTCTTCTTCGGTCTTCCAGATCTAGGCCTGTCCTTCACCTCGTTAGTTTGCCCATGTTTTGCAATCAAACGACTGATTACAGTATGGTTAATGTTCAGCTGTCTGCCAATCTCTCTGCATGACATACCAGTGGTATGCATGCCTATGATTTGCCATTTCACACGATCACTTAACCTTCGTCTTGCCATAGCGGTTCACAATCAAGAGCTAATTCTCTCTGTACAAATAAACCACGGTCATGAACACAAAATTCCTAATCTTGTCGCCTAAATCTGTATGTAATGTTCTACACCTCAAACTGGACTTTTACATAACTGAACACGTGTGCTGTTTCCCGCCACGCACGGACATCAAGCGGCGTGAAGTCATGCATGCATGTGCATTTCGTACTTGGAATTATGTCAGCTAACGCGGGGACAAAAAGTATGGCAGCCTAGTTGTACCATCATGTATCTACGTTCTATTGTTTTTGCTGGTGCTTAACTTTTGCACAGGTGTATATATAATTGCATCATCTGATATAATTCTAATGCTGAGTAATAATCAGCTGATGTTTATTAACTTGAATATTTGATTGAACATTTAAATGCAAAGACGTCTTTTACAGTGGCCTTGAGCATTGAGAAATGTTCATTTGCAGACCAACTTACCAAGTGAAGACTATTTTTGACAATCTACCCACTGGAATGACTGGCCCGAAACGGCGATAACCGAGGAAGTACTTTCAGTGACCAGTAAATTAAAAAAAAAATCTTGGTCAGAAAATTTCTTCTTTGAGAAAATTTAAATTTTCGTGAACAGATTTGAGGGTTAAATGATTAGCCCGAATGCACTAAGCTGAATCAAAATGTTTTTGCAACCACAAGATAACAATTCAATGGTATCAGTTTTAACTGTATGACTGCTGCAAACCACTTGCTAATAATTTCAATGGGCAATAACTCTGACCTGCTGACTACTCTGATAGCAATTTGACTGAAAGTTGTTGGTCGCTAAGCCACCAACAACTTTCAGTCAAATTGCCTTTGAAATATTCAGCATATCCAGTGTTAAAGCCCATGGAAAATGTAGTAGTCTGCAAAAATTCAGCAGGCAGACAGTTTAACATATTATAAACTGCTGCATTATAGAATATGGGTCAGAAATAATGTAATACATTTTCAAAAGAATAACTTCCTGTTGAATATTTCGAACTAAGGCAGCAATGGCTTCCAATCTAATTATGTTCAAAATACTCACCAGAATATTTCGTACGTCGCATTCAACATTGTACTAACTAAGATGTTTCTGTTTTTGTTTTGGAAGTGTGTTAACTTATTTATGAGTTGTACTGTATGTGCTGCATTCATATTGGCTGTAGTGTATTGCATCATATCTATGTATAATCTATGATACACAGGTAATGCACAAGTAAGTCCACAGTTTTGCTGAGTCAGTGCCTATTTACAAGTAGAGAAGGATATTTTTTTGGATAGATTTAGCTACTACTGGCTCGGTTATTGATCCAATCATTCCTGTGGTAGATTTATAAAAATTGTCTCACTTTTCAAGAGTCAAGACTTGTGTTCAACAATTTTCAGGTGCATGCGCATGTTTTTGCCAATTTCATATAGAAGTAGAACTTTATAAACAGATGCTGTAGATGTACTAATTAACAATTCTTCATTGAATGATTATAAAATCCAGATCAGGTCAAATTATATTTTTCGCATTAAGTGGGCAGTTAAATATATATTGCATTATTTTTAGGTACATGTAAGCCCGCCATTGTGTCTTCTGCAAAAATCCTAGTGCACAGGAAATGTTTTGGTCAATGTAGCAAAATATGTGAAAAACTGCAATAAAGCAGTTTTGACTTTTTTATCAAAGAATCCATGTATGTAAGGTACTTGTACATAATGAATTATTCATACGCTGAACCTGAGCCACATCAGACAACTTTTTAGATATAGCGCTCAGCAGATGAGTCATCCGCCATGAGTCATCCGCTATGAGTCATCCACTATGAGTCATCTGCTATGAGTCATCTGCTATGAGTCATCCGCTATGAGTCATCTGCTGTGTCTAAAATGTTATTCGATTTGACTCCAATTCTAACTCAATAAAGAAACTTGCCATGCATGAAGATTTCCTGACTGGCCATGATCCGGATAAAATAACCCAGATCCGGTTTGGATAACGTTTTGTATCTAGTAAATAAGTAAACTACTGCTCTGATTTGTCTCAAATTTTACCACAAGACATGGTGTACACTAGGCTACTTGTCATATTGTAAAGAATTTTCGGAATCTTTCAGATTTTATGGATTTTCTTATAACATGCCTAAAGTTGTGGAATCCTAGTCACTAGGATGCCACAACTTTAGGCATGCTGTAAAAAAGTCCAGAAAATCTTAAAGATTCCGAAAATTCTTTACATTATGACAAGAACTAGAAGGCGAAGGTTTGCGATCTCCGATTGCTCATGCTTTCTTCTTATTCTACTGTCATTCATATGCTAATTAAACTGTTTCAGGATGATCAGTGATCTCTGGCTACTTTGCTATCTTGTGAGATTCTAACAGTCTGTGGCAGCTGATTATATTGTGTGCCTTAGAGGAACCATGGATCGAGATCGCATAAAACGAGGGAAATTACCTCCATGGCATGTGGCGAACTATCGACCGCAGCCATTTGCCACTCTTGATAGTAAGTTTAGTGTATTATTATCTTAGAGTTATCCAATTTAATTGTCTATATAGGGTTTGTATGCCAATCTGAAAGTCAGAGGAAGCAGGGACAATTCGGCTATATCTTGATTCTGCCCCCCTCCCATAGGTTTACTCCAGCTTTCGGTTTACTACAAAATCTGATTAAAACACTATAAATAAAATTATCTATAATGTTTTCAATATTTGGAACATTTTAATAAGTATGGCTATACTACTATGATGCTTTTTTCACCATATGAAGAAAGCGGTAAAACTAAATAACACAAATAAATTTGAGTTGCGATTTTTCATGCGTGGTTAAAAATAAGGATATAGCCAAAAATTCACCGTTTAACTTTCAATTCAAGAAAATATTAATTTTTGTCTCACCTGTGATGCAGAAAGTGAGACATAGGTATCACCGTTTCCGACGGACGGCGTCAACATTAAGGTTCTGCATCTAGCAAAACTTCTCAGCTTATATTTCAGGATTGGTTAAGCATATTGAAACTAAACTTGGATACCTGGATACCTATAATCTTAGGAAGCAGCATGATGATGTTGGGCTCACACGGTCAAAGGTCAAGGTCACTGTGACCTTGATACAGAACTGCTTTTTCAACATTAAGTTTTTGCGTTTTGCAAAACCTTTCAGCTTATATTTCAGGATTGGTTAAGCCTATTGCAACTAAACTTGGCTACATGGTTACCTATGATGTTAGGAAACAGCATGATGATGTTGGAGTCACAATGTCAAAGGTCAAGGTCACTGACCTTGATACAGAACTCTGTTATTTCAACATTAAGCTTTTGCGTTTAGCAAAACTTCTCAGCTTATATTTCATGATTGCATAAGCCTATTGCAACTAAACTTGGATACCTGGTTACCTATAATGTTAGGAAGCAGCACAATAATGCTGGGGTAACAAGGTCAAAGGTCAAGTTCACTGTGACCTTGATACAGAACTCTGCTTTTTCAACATTAAGTTTTTACGTTTAGCAAAACTTCTCAGCTTATATTTCAGGATTGGTTAATCCTATTGGAACTAAACTTGAATACATGGTTACCTATAATGTTAGGAATCAGCATCATAACACAGAGGTCACAAAGTCAAAGGTCAATGCCACTGTGACAAACAGGAGAGAGACATTTGATTTTGCGGAATTCTTGTTTTAATAGAAATTTGCATTTATATTATATATTTTAAAAATTTGCCACTGGAATGACTGGCTCATTTATCAAATTCTTTTGTCACCAAAGGCATAATATGATGTGTAGAAGCATCTGAGAGCTTGCGCAAAGTAAGGATCAAGCAATAAAAATAGATCTGTACATGGCTGTAAATGTGGGTGACAGTGTTTACATGTTGTCTTTGGAATGACTGTCTTACTGTGTCTAGTTGAGGAGCCATTCAAGTCGCCAACACCCTACCTGAGTCGGCATAAAGTTTTAGTTTAACAAGCTTCAAAATGTGCCAGTTTTCGCGGTACATGTACTTATAGCATGAAACTGAATGACCTTAACAACCAAACGTCCCCCCCCCCCCAGACACACACACACACACCACACACCACACCACCACCAACAACCACCACCCTACGAACATATATGTACGGGAAACAAGACTTCAAACTGAGGATTCAGGAACACTACAGGGATGTCCAGATAGAGTCACCCATAGCTTAGCACTACTTTCCCAGCACCTATGTAGAGGAAGCAAAAGGACTCGATCGTCACTAAGGATCGAACATGTTTCTTATTGCTCTAACAGGTTCTGTGAGGGGACCCAGGTGCAAACAGACTCCAATCAGGGTAGAAAATAGAAGCATACAATATATATACATCTTTACACCATGGCCTATCTAGGCAACAGCCATATGGATAAAGAGCCATTAGCTAATAGACTCCCCCTTCCCCTCTGTCCCACCTCCGACATTATAAACTCTATGTCATTGTAAGCTAAGATGTTTTTGTAATTTTTTAGGGACAGATGAGAGTTCGTCATCTGTAAGTTTGACCAATGACGAGTCTATGTCTGTCACACAAACATATGATTGGCCGATGCATCCGTCCGCATCCAACGCACACAGTCATCTGCTGGCTGTATCGGTTCTTGAGCAGCTCTGCATGGTGTACCATACTAATCCTCAGACAGCGAGGGCAGTGTTTGAAGGTAGGCTTTGTGATGTATAGGTTCGGGCAATAGAGGGAGCTATTTCTAGCTATGCGCCGCCCCATTTGTACGCATATTTGAATTAATTTTAACACTGAACTCAGAATTCCCAAAATCCAAAATTTACGGTAACATTGCGAGTGAGCTGTTGAATATTTTGAAACTAATTTAGCTGGAAGCTGTTGATGCCTATGTCAAATTAGTTTCAAAATATTTAACATAATTTTTTATTACGTTGAAAATTCACACACAATTCATAAACTAGTAATAGACTATTGCCACTTTCATGATGGACCTACGTTATTTTGATCATGGAAGCAGCTACTCAGATATTTGAGTGACAGCTTGGATCCTTGCATTCATCTCAAATGTCATATTTTACTGAATAAACTCTGACAGACATTCAAGGTATTCACTTTCAAACAGTTCCTATACTTATTTTGTGGTAATTTGTGTTTTAACCGTTTGACGGCCAAGTGGATCAAAAATGGCAACTAGAATTGCCTTGAGAAATATCCATTTGCGGGACAAGAGAAAACAATGTTTTTAGAAAATGTACCACTGGAATGTCTGGATCACCGATAAATTTTCAAAAACTGTCTTGTCTTTGCCTGCAAATGGCGATTCTGGAATGTGTATTAACCCTTCTTGTGTCAACTTAACCATTTAATGGTCAAGTTGGTAAAAATGACCTCTGCAGGGATCTTGAGAAATGTCCATTTGCAGGGTAAGAGATGATTTTTGAAAATTTACCACTGGAATGACTGACTCGGTAACTGAGCCAGTCATTCCAGTGGTAAATTTTCAAAAATACACTTCATGGTCTGCAATTGGACACTGACTAAGCAGAAATCTGAAGTTTCTTGACCATTACACTTTTGATGAATGCCCATTTAATGAATACATGTAATAGAAATGTATTTTTTTTGTAAATTTTCTTTATAAATGGCTGCAAAAATTGAAATTTCCTTGTAAAGTATTGGCAATTAAGTGGTTAATTGAAATAAATAGTATTTTGAGTGCTTTAATGCGCTGTTGACACAAGAGGGGTTAAACGCAGATGGAAATAAGAAATTTGTTCTACATGCAGTGCGTCTAATCTTTGGATTTTAGCTGCACACCAAAGAATTTACATGCACCTAATTTGACATTAGAGAATGTCAGCCAGAAATGCACACAAATTTACTTTCACCAGCCATTTCTTACCTGCATTGTGCGTGTAACAAGGCCTGGTATCACCATTGAAAAGCGTTGAAATCTACAGATGTGATGCAGCATTCTAAGTAATATTCTGGTGAATATTTTGAAAGTAATATGACTGAAAGCTGTTGTTGCCACTAGGTGTTGGATTACATTCAAAATATTAAACAGCGTACCTGTATTGTTGTATGTATTGAAATGCAGCATACATATATGAACACGTTAAGTTTTATTTGTTAAGCTCCGCCCACAATTTGTCCGTGTTGGGATCAATGAACCTTTCCATCTTTAGCTATGCCTCGCTCATCTCTGGCTAATCTCCACACACACCTTGCTCATGTTGGGATCAATCAATCAAAGCTATTGAATATTTTGGAACTAATTTGACTGGGCGCTGTTGCTACCTATGGCAGCAACAGCATCCAGTCAAATTAGTTTCAAACTATTCAACAGGGCATTTATTAAATAGTGGAGACATACAATTCGTACAACGTGTTAGGCTATTAAGAGATAAAGACGGGCCATATAGAATCATTTATGACGTAATGATTATAACGCCATCCTACAAGCAAATTAGCTGATTATGACATCAGATTGATAGATGGATACTCTTGAAAGGTGAATTGAATACTGAACTCAGTGAAGCTCAATTATTTGCCTGATCTGACTGAAGCTGTATTTGTTTACAGTGCTGTGTGTCAAGCTGAAGAATCTGGGACTTATCTCGTGTAGCGCTTCTCTGGATGAGATGAGTAGCATTAGAAGTCAACATAGACTCCTCATTGATAAACTCATTCAAGCAGTGACCATCAATCTAGATGTAAGAATCATGGAGTGCTTAATAATTCAGTCCTCAAACAGCTTCTGCAGTGGTCTCAGTTAATGTCCTTTTACAGACCAAAAGAAGAGATATGTTTTGAAATTTCACTGAGCCAGTCATTCCTGTGGTACATTTTCAAAAATAGTCTGTAGGTCTGCAAATGGAGATTTTTCTATGAGCAAATCAAAATTTTCATGAACAAATTTGGTGGTTAACCCTTATCACCCTGATGTCAATATTCTATCTTTTACTGTGTCAAAAGCAAAGAAACTGGTGTACATTTTCAACAATTTTGGTGGACGTGTTGAAAAATGAACACCACTTCATCTTTTAATTTAATTTGAAATCTAAAAATTTTAACATCAGTGTGGTAAGTGTTAATCATAATAATAACTAAACATTTGTGAATGATTTCATTTTCACACGTTTGTGCCCTCAGATTCACATAAAATTTGCTGTGAGGGACTTGGAATGTGGGCGGCTCTTTCTGGTGAAGCCACTATGCTATGCACAACCTTACAGTGAGATGCATCTGTTGGTTAAATCAGATACTCATAATTTTAAAAAAATCCAAAAAATCTGATTTAAATCAAATAAATCTGATTTAATTTGAATAAATCCGATTTTTATTTAAAAAAAAAAAAGGCCAACCCATTGAGGGTTTTCTCCCCCCCCCCCCCCCCCCCCCCCGTTTCACTTGAAGTTCATTGTAACTCATAGGTCGTGTTTGTGGTTTCTTATTGCTGTTTTTTATATTTCAGCCTACTACAGAAGTACAGTTTATACCCAGCAGCAATGCCATCAGTATGGCCGCAACACTTAACACACCCCTGTACGTATATTTCAATCAACATTGCTTCTTGGTACCATCCACAAATAGATATCAGGATTTTTAGCTGTGAGGTTATGCTGTAGCGACCGTCAGTCTGTCTACCCATCAACTTCTTCTTTAAATGACTTCTCAAGAAGCACTGGGCCGATTCCAATTATATTTGGGTGGAAGCATCCTGGAGGCATAGATGATGGGTCAATTTTACAGGTGGCCATCTTGGATTTTGGCTGATTTTTAGAAACCTCTTTAAATATCACTGAGACCACTTGGGAGATTGATTCGAAACTCCTGAAACTTCATCTAGGGCAAGAGCCGAACCAAGTTTGTTCTTGAAACCATTCAGGAAAACTGTTGAATAGTTTGAAATTAATTTAACTGAAAGCTCTTGCCTTAGGCAGTGACGGCTTCCAGTCAAACTAATTTCAAAATTTTCAACAGAATAAGTTTTATATCATAAAGAATATACTTTTTCAGGGAGTTTTCTGTTAAAGGGTTAAAATTTTCTGTTTTCTGTGATTGTGTACATGTACGTAACCGTGTTGTACTACTACTACTACTACTACTACTACTACTACTACTACTACTACTACTACTACTACTGCTACTACTACTACTACTACTACTACTACTACTACTACTACTCCCACCACTACTACTACTACTACTACTACTACTACTACTACTACTACTACTACTACTACTACTACTACTGCTACTACTACTACTACAGAATTGCCAGGTTCGAACCCCAATCGGGTCGAAAAAATGGAAAAAGGTAAAATTACATTCCAGATGATGAAAGAGCTAGATCAAAGATGTGCCAGTGCGTCGTCAAAGACGGGGTTCATAGAACTAATATTTGACAATAATAAAAACTACGTACTTGCGAGTGCCTAGTGAGCTAGCAGGAGGGATCACAGAAATGTAAAAGTAAGACTATCTGTAATGTACACCATCAAAATTTCACTCAATTCATGTGGTTGTGAGATGGGTGGTTGAAAGCTAGTCCGGTGAAAGAGGAATTTTGTCCTCTGGATACTGTTCTGCTGGTAGAGCCTTCGCCTCCCAAACGCTAGGTGAAAGGTGCCATGGAATTGCCAGGTTCGAACCCCACTCGGGTCCAAAAAATCAAAAAAGGTAAAATTACATTTAAGATGATGAAAGAGCTAGATCCTAGTGCCAGTGAGTCGTCAAAGACAGGGTTCATAGACCTAATGCTTGACAATAATAACTAGATTGATCGGTCGATGACGCGTCATCGCAAATCCCCACGCTCACCACTTTGAGCTTTTAACACACCCCACAACCCACCCCTGGGGCCGGATCCAAATGTAAATGTCATTTTGCACTCCACGATCATATGGGTAACTCACATACCAAATTTGGTTGAATTCCGTCCAACAGTGTCAGAGGAGTTGCAGTACAATCAATTTCATGACCTTTTGACCACCTCCCCAACCTCTGGGGGCGGGGCCAAATGTAAATGTGCTCATCCACTCCACATTGATATGGGTAACTCACATACCAAATTTGGTTGAATTCGGTCCAATGGTTTCGGAGGAGATGCGTTACAATCAATTTCTGCAGGTTAAAATTTGACCGTTTGACCCCCTCTCCTGCCCCCTGTGAGCGGAGCCAAATCTAAATGGCCTCTTGCACTCCACAATCATAGGAGTAACTCAAATATCAAATTTGGTTGATTTCTGTCAAACGATTTCAGAGGAGTTGCATTACAATCAAGTTCATGACCTTTTGTCCCCATCTGGGGCCAAATGTAAATGTGCTCATTTACTCCACATTGATATGGGTAACTGAAATAGTAAATTTGATTGAATTCCGTCCAACACTGTCAGGAGTGGCGTTACAATCAATTTCTTTACCCTTTGACCCCACCCCTCACCCATCCCTGGGGGTGGGGCCAAATGTAAATGTGCTCATGTACTCCACATTTAATATGGGTAATCCATAGACCAAATTTGTTTGAATTCTGTCCAACGGTTACAATCAATTTCGCATGTTAAAATTTAACCTTTTAACCCCTCCCCCACCTCCTAGGGGCAGAGCCAAATCTGAATGGCCTCTTGCAATCTAACTATCGTCTTGCAAAGCGGAATCATATGGGTAACCCACATACCAAATTTTATTTAATTCCACCCAATGGTTTGGGAGGAGATAGCGTGACGGACGGACAGACGGACAGAGGCAATTACAATATCCCAACGTTTTTTTAAAACGGGATAAAAACTACTACTACTACTACTACTACTACTACTACTACTACTACTACTACTACTACTACTACTACTACTACTTCTACTGCTACTGGCGCTGCCACTACCACTGCCACACCATCACCAGGGTTACATAGTTTAGCATCTACTACTAATACAAGTTTTATGCTATTTTTAGCATGGAAAGCAATATTTGTTATTAATCGTATGTGTCTCTTGGCAGTGGTATGAATCGTTCTATGTTGTTCCGATTGGAAGACATACTGCAAGCAGAGACGTCACGTTATCAACAAGAGTTTCGTGAACATGGAAAGATTGGATCGGGTGGATTTGGCTCAGTGTTTAAGGTTTGTCTATAGATTCTATGCACCTGATTCTTTCTCATTCCTCTCTAGAAAGCTATTTCTTATGGAGACAGAATTGTATTTATTAGATCACGTGGCCAAGTGAGCTTATGCCATGGCGGCCGTCGGTTGTCTGTCAGTCCGGCAACCGGCCATCAGCCTTTTCTTTAAATGACTTATTCTCAAGAACTACTGGGCGGATTTTAATTATATTTGGCAGGAAGCAGCCTTAGTTGATGGAGATCCAAGTTTGTTCAAACAAAGCCGATTGGCCAATTTGGCCAGCGGCCATCTTGGATTTTGACCGATTTTTAGAAACATCTCCGAAACCGCATGGGGAATTGATTCAAAACTCATGAAACATCATCTAGGCCAAGAGCTGAACCAAGTTTGTTCAAGGGAACTTAATTGGCCAAACGGTTCAAGAAAAGTTGATACGTCAAACAACATGGCAGCCGTGGACCAGTCAAAATGTACCACGTTTGGCGGTCATTTTAGATTTTTTTATCTGATGGATTTTGAAGCCAAAATTTTGTTTTATCGTCGGATAAACAGTTTGACCGCCATCTTGGGTCATTTTCCTGCCAAGAACTTCCATACTAAAGCAATGGGAAATTTAAATGTTTTCTTCCCGATAACTACTGGGCCAATTTTGAGTATATTTGGCAGGAACCATCCTTAGGGCATAGCGATCCAAGTGTGTGTTCAAACGAAACTGATCAGCCAATTTAGCCGGTGGCCATCTTGGATTTTGGCTGATTTTTTGAAACTTATTAAAATTTCCGAAACCGTTTGAGCGAGGAATTCAAAACTCATAAAATATGATCTAGCGCAAGAGCAAACCAAGTATGCTCTTGGGAACTTGATTGGCCAAATCGTTCGATGGTCATCTTGGAAACCTAGTTTTGTGAAAACCTCTCCAGAACCGCTGAATGGATTGGGCCCAAATTGGGAGATATCATTAGGGCCTAAGGACTATTACAGTTTATTCAAGGGAAGTTGATACATAAAAAACCCATGGTCATTGAGGACCAATCAAAATGTAGCGCGCTTGGCGGGCCATATTGAATTATTTTATTTGATGGATTTTAAAGCTGAAATTGGTTTTATGTAGCCTTTTGGGTATTCTGATTTCAGATTTGCCATTTTCGAAACTGTTGGATAAACAGTTTGGTGGCCATTTTGGATCTTTTTCCGACCAAAAACTCAGTAAAAGCATTGGGAAATTTAAAATGTCTTCTAGAGAACCACTGATTTGAAGTATATTTGGCAGGATGCATCCTTATGGCATATGGATCCGAATTGTTCAAAGTAAGCCAATCAGCGATTTTGGCCGGAGATCATCTTGGCCAATTTTTAGAATCATCTAAAAATGTTCTACAAAACCACTGGGGGGGATGAAATATCATCTCGGGCAAGAGCTGAACCAAGTTTGTTCAAGTAAACCCAATTGGTCAAATGGTTTGGTGTCCATCTTGGATGACCTAGTTTTTGCGAAAACAACTCCAGAACCGCTGAACGGATGGGGCTGAAATTGCGAAATATGATTAGGGACTAAGAGCCATTAGAATTTGATCAAGGGAAGTTGATATGTATAGAAACATGGCCGCTGTCTTCCTGTTACAATTCTGGTCAACTCCTTAGGGGCGGTCTACTTATAGCTGATGGCCTTTCTAGTTGAAATGCCTATATTTCAGGTGAGCGATACAAGCCCCAAGGGACTTCATATAATTATATAGTGTGTATGTTTTGTGTAGACACATGAGCATGTGTGCGTGCATGTCTATCCCCAAAGATGTTCTACCGGAGACATTTCACCAAGCTTGCATGGGAAAATGCCCTTGATGACCTTGAGTAACTTTATTGATTTTGGTGTCAAAAAGTCAGTGACATGGTGACCCAAGTAAGGAAATTGTGTTGCGTTTCTGGATAGTAATTCAAATTCTACTTCCATAGAGGATCCATAGAAGAATTTTGATTTTGAAGTCAAAGGGCATAGGTTATTGAGTCACAATTAAGGAAATGGGTTACATAGATCTCAGTAATTTCTGATTATTCTTCTGTCTGTTTTAGTAAATATTGTAGGGTTTAGGCTTTTGTAATAATAATAATAATAATAATAATAATAATAATAGTAATGTATGCTGTCTTAGCACTATTTAAAATTAATTTTGTTAAAATGGTTAAATTTGATCAAGAAAATGTAAATCTTCTCAGGGTAAATATCCAACTGCAGACCAAGAGCCACACTGGCCTTGCAGACCAACAGAAGACATGTTTTTGAAAATTTACTACTAGAATGACTGGCTCGATAACCGAGCCAGTCACTCCAGTGATAAATTTTCAAAAATGATATATTGTTCTGCAAATGGACATTTTCTATGGGAGAATTGAAATTTTCTTCAACAACTTTGAATGTTACCCCTTCAACACTCATATCAGTGAAAAATGGCTTCCGCGGTGGTCTTGAGAAATGTACATTTGCAGACCAAGAGAAGACTATTTTTGACAATTTACCACTGGAATGACTGGCTCGATAAGCGATCCAGTCATTTCAGTGGTAAATTTTCAAAAATAGTCTTCTTGGTCCGCAAATGGACATTTTCCATGAGAAAATTAAAATTTTCTTGAACAATTTCGAGGGTTAAAGGGTTAAGCGGTTAAAGAACCACTGTAAATAGCGTGATAGAGTCTCTCAAGTGGTCTCATCAATCATACAAAATGCTTTTTTTGTCCACCACAAGATGGAACCAGCATTTGGTGATCCTGGAGGCTGATTGGTTCTCAAACAGTTGTACCAAAAAATAGCTACATGTCTCCTCAATTAATCTCAAACTACTACACATATACAGTATTAACCCTATCACCGGTGAATTCCCCGTATCTCATTTTCAACGTTACCGTACAAGAGAACTGTTGAATATTTTGAAATTAATTTAACTAGAAGCCGTTGCTGCCGTAGGCAGCATCGGCGTCCAGTCAAATTAATTTCAAAATATTCCACAGAATAACTTTTAGATCGTAAAGAATATACTTTTTCAGGGATTTGTTGGTGAAAGGGTTAAATTTTTGTTTTGTAACAGGTCAAAAACAAGCTGGATAAATCTTATTATGCTGTAAAGAAAATCCGCTTCAGACAGCCACATCCAGATGTCTGGCTTAAGGTACACATGTATATATTTATTGTATAGGTTTTAACTCGTATGGAATGATAGAATGGAGGGATCTGACCTGTCACTCAAGTATCTGAGGACATAATCAAATAGACTTGTTCGCTGACTATTAAAAATACCTGGGTAGCTATGTCACGAAAATGGAACAGTCTATCACTAACAGGACTAAGCTGGCCCAATTGTATATCTATAATGAATTTAGAATTTAGTAACTATTCTGTTCAATATTTTGACAGTAATTTGAACTGGGTGCTGTTGCCGCATCCACCAACAATCGAAATTTAGTTTTTATCAGTTAATGGATAGATTTTGACAGCAAAAATGTCAAAATATATGTTGTGAAGCTTGCAGAACATGATTCTTTCCCCGTCGTATCTGATTTGTCAATCAGGTGGTTTGCTATCATGGATTGTTAGCTACGGGTAGCAGCTCAATATAGTATCATGTCTCTTAGTCACTCAGTTAGTCAGTCATAAAAGCTGATTTGTCAATAACTCTGGTTCTACTGGAGACATCATGATAAGATGTGGGTGGAAGGTCCCGAAGAAGTGTGATCAATTTGTTGTCGAAAGTTCGAAAGTCAAGGCCATAGAGACCAGATTAATTAAAATATAATTTTTATACTCCACCTAAAAATTTAGCTGGGTATTATGTAATGGCGCTGTCCATCCGGGCAGGCAGTCGGACGTGCAGGTGGCAGAGTGGTTTCCAGATGATAACTCCATTACCGTTTGTCGGATCGCATTGAAACTTCATAGAGTGGTTGGACTATGTCTTGGGAAGAAACCTATGGGAATCGACGATGATCCAAAATCCAAGATGGCCGCCAGCCACTGAGGGCCATCTTGAAAATTGGTTTCCGGATGATAACTCCTTTACCGTTTATATCGGATAGCTTTGAAACTTAATTGGGTGGTTCCACTATGTCTGGGGAAGAAACTTATCGAAACTGACGATGATCCGAAATCCAAGATGGCTGCCAGCCACCGGTCGTTGAGCACTTCGGTGAAAGCTAGACTATGAAATGTAAACTTACTTACCTCAGTGTGACCTACTGCTGGATGTGATAGGCAGGTGTTCACATGGATAGCAGCTCAATAAACCATGATGTCCCTTAATTAGATCATCAGTCAGTCACAACTTCGTATTCCAGGCTGTCGTTTCAAGAGTTTTTAGTACACACTAATCAAACTTGGTGTAGGCGTACATTGTAGGCTTAATGTATGTAGCATAATAAAAGTATCTCAGTGTGACCTACATTTCATCTTTCACCCGCAGCTACCGAGGGTCTATCGATCTTGTTTGTCTGCAAATGTGTATTAGCTGTGTCAGTTATCACTTTAAATAATATTAGTTTCCTGTTCACTTTCATATTGCTTATACAGAAGCTGCGTGAAGTGAAAGCGTTAGCTCACCTGCAACATGTAAACATCGTTCGCTATCACACTGCCTGGCTGGAGTTTGATCAGATATACACTAGTCGTAAGTACAGGCAGCCAGCTAACGAGGCAATTGCATTTCTGCCTGCCTGCCTGCCTGCGTCTGTCTTGTTGTTTTGCCAATAACCACTACTCATCTTTTATCATAGCATTGCTTACTGTGTGGTACATTTCCTCTTTAATGGTTAAGCCGACCACTGGCCTTTGTAGTGGTCTTGATGAATGCCCATTAACGGGCCAAGAGAAAACTATTTTTGAAAATTTGTGATTAATCGAGCCAGTCATTGCAGTGGTAACTTTTCAAAAATAGTCATTGGCCTGCAAATGGATATTCAGAATGGAATAATTTAGATTTTCTTGACCCATTAAAGGTTAACCTTTTCACTGAGAAATCCTTGAAAAAGTATATTCTCTACGATATTATACTTATTCTCTTGAATATTTTGAAACTAAGGCAGCAGATGGCTTCCAGTCAAATTAATTAAAAAATATTCAACAGTTTTCATGTGTAGTAGTGTTGAAAATAAGATGTGTGGAATTTATCTGTGAAAGCATTAATCATAATGTTATTTTTATTATCAGGTGAAAGACATGCCTCAAAGGAAACTCTGGTTAACAAAGACAAGTCCAGGTTTGTTAACAAAGTTTTAGTTCTGTAGCAGATTTATTTTTTATATAGACCTACATATATACATACCTGCACACACATATGTACACATGCATAGAGACATAGTTGCATTTTGCAGATGATCTTAATGGGATGCTAATCTCATCTTAAATGTTGTATTGCACCGATAGATTAGGGTTTAAATAGATTCCATGTCATTCATATCCGGTCACATTCCCGTTTCTGTATCACAATTATCGGCTTTGTAATATCGCGTAAATGTTGAAAAGTGATCGCCACCATTTTGTCTCCTCAAGCGATAGTGTGTGATGTCATGTAAGTGCTAAATCATTACATTCTTCATTACATAATACTCATCCCGTTGAATATTTTGAAATTAATTTGACTGGAAGTGGTTGCTGCTTATGGCAGCAACAACTTCCAGTCAAATTAGTTTCAAAATATTCAACAGCTTACACGTATGAGTGCTTTTATACCACATTGCCAAACTATGGCTGGCACCTATATGACTGAGTGTATATACCGTGGCAGACACGATAGTTTTTCTCTGGTTGATTGAAAAGTAAATCATGACAGCCATCATAGGCTGTAGAAATGTATCAATATTTAGATACTAAAGCCTGAATATCTTTCGCCATCGGCACGATAAAAAGCTAACATATCAGGGATGGATTATAGGTGGCAAATTCCATCACATGAATGGTTAGTATAAAAATAAGTCGAGAATTCCTTTAAGTAATTTGCAGGCGTAGAAATAAGAAATTTATTCTACATGCACTCTGGGCATCTAACAGTGGAACTTTAGCCACACAGTAGAAAATGGGCATGCACAGCATAAATTGATATGATAGCACTCAGCCAGGAAGGTCCATAGTAGAAATAAGAAAATTATTATTGTATGTGCACATTTTGCATCTAACTAGTGTTGGGAATTGGTTCTATTTTTGTGATCGAGGATTGGTTTTATATACTAAACAATGACCAATTAATGATTGATCATAACGGGTTCTCATCTTTTACCCATTTTGAATGCAGTAATTATAGCATGTTCAAGGATAACTACCCCTTTCAAACAAAGCCGCAGGTATGACAGATTCTTAATAATTTAAGAAATAATTTGTTGAATATTTTGAAACTAATTTGACTGGAAGCTGTTGCTGCCGTAGGCAGCAACATCTTCCAGTCAAATAAGTTTCAAAATATTCAACATGTTATTGGTATGGTTGCTTTGAAATTAACATACTATTTCAGTGCTTTTTGGATCAAAGCATATCAGCCCAAAACATTACATGCGCCCTGTGCACCCAGGATTACAAATCCACTCACTCCTAAGAATAACAGGTGGTAACTGCTTTGACAATGAATGATGCTAGCTTTAATGGTTTTTTTAACCCTTTAATGGTCATGCCAGCCAAAACTGGCCTCTGCAGTGGTCTTGAAAAATATCCATTTACAGGCCAAGAGAAGACTTTTTAACTGAGCCAGTGGGTAAATTTTCAAAAATAGTCCTCTAAGCCTGCAAATGGACATTCAATAAGCAGGTGTTATGATTTTCTTGACCATTGACCATTAAAGGGTTAAATAAAAGGGAAATAACTCATCTCATCTGAATTCTGGGGGGGGGGGGTGGTTGGGCCGGGGGTGGGGGGGGAGGTGTTGGTGGTATCCCTTGTGATGCACTGGATCACTAAGACTCTAGTTCTAGTCTCACTTTATCTCTTTCAATAAAGATATTAATTTAGTGTTCTTTCCAGCTTCTTCATTGTCCACTGAGCTCCGATGTCACTGAAATAAACCAAGGCCTGTGCATCTATCTATTCATCCAGATTCCTTTCTGGAGCATACATGTAACCTTAGAATACCTGCTTTAATTCACGTTAGATTTGATGCATCAATGGTCTGTGACCTAGCTTGGGATTGCATTGTATCGAAAGCCATCAATATTTGGCAGACTTATCGCCCCTGAAACACTGGCTTCTTTACAACATTTAAACTTTCAACTGGCTAGACTCTGAAAATGTGTCTTCGCTTGACCCTGTGCCGTTAATGATCAAATTAGTCAAGAAAATAAAAACAGTTGCCATGAGAAAACTTTTTATGAAAGCTTACCACTAGAATGACTGACTCGGTTATTGAGCCAGCGCTTCCAGTTGGAGATTGGCAAAAATAGACTTCTCTTGACAAGCAAACGAACATTTGAGGGCTTACACCGTGATAGCGAGTCTGTTTCTAAAAATACTATAGCTTGCTTGTAGTTATATTAACAATAATGTGTAAAAAGTTGTCTATATTTTATTGTCATTAATTGAAAAATATGAGTTAATACCCTTTCTTGGCAGTTATCTCCATTTAAAATTAAAATGGGGATAACTGCCAACAAAAAGGGTATTAACTCATGTTTCACCATCTTAATGTTAAAGGAACGTTTCATAATTATGATTTTGTTTCATTTAATCAGCATAATATGATTTTTATCATGTAAATTGTTATTGTTTTAATTATTTAACCCCTCTTGTGTCAAGTTAACCCTTTACTGATCAAGCCATCCAAAAACACCATCTACGAAGGTCTTGAGGAATGATGAGTATTTGCAGGCTGAAAGAAGACTAGTTTTAAGAATTTACCACTGGAATAACTGACTCGATAAACAAGATAGTCGTTTCAGGTACATGTAAATTGTCAGAAATAGTCTAAGAAAGCTTCTTTTGCAAAGAGTTTGCTTCTGGCCTGCAAATGGATATTCACTGAGCAAAAAATTCAATTTTCTTGAAAGGCCTTTACCATTAAATGGTTGATTGATGGGAGTATCATTTGGAGCGCTTTGAGGCGAGGTTGACACATGAGGAGTTAAATAGATTCTGTCTATTTCAGTGATTTTGATGCAAGTGATGAAGAAGAGGATGATGATGAGGAGGACAACAGTATTGTATTTGAAATGTCGAAGTCAGAAAATAAAAACACAGTGTTTATTAATGTTGATAATACAAATGCCTCCCATCCGCCAAATGAAGATTGCCATGTTATTTGTATGCATAATGAAACTGACAGTACTGTGTTTAATGTTACTGATGCGTCAACTGATCATATACATGTAAGTGATGGATTAACATCTGTTAGAATATTACCAGATGCTACGATAAGCACTGCGAATACTCCAAACCATGTGAACAGTGACGCTCTCAATAGCTACTGTAATAATGCAGAGGCAGTTCTTAGCAGCACAAACTGCGACAAATGTTTGGAGAGTGAAAGTATAGACGCGTTAATTATAAATAATAATTCTTTTAGCCTGAATAATAGTAATTTTAATCAAGAGTGCGTGGTGCATGTAGAGACTGATGTTCTTTCTGAACACGATTTAACCAGTAAAAGCTATAAGATGCAACAAACTTCACTGGATGCATATTCTTCTAGAATAACAGAATATAACCATACATGTAGCAGTGTTGTTGTTTCTAACATTGAACAGGCTCAAATTCTAGTCAATAAAAGTAGTCTGCTTAATGAACGAGTCTCAGATCTCAGTTTAAATTCTCATAGTGAAAGATTCTCAGAGTTCAATTTAAATTCACATAGTTTGTCTCGTGGAAATTTTGGTGATATGGCCAGTTCAGTATTACAATGTCCAGTAAATTCTAAAACGTCGAGAAATAACCATATTGTAAGAGTTCCGTTGCGTAAAGAGACACAGTCATCAAATAGATTTTCCGATAATTTTGGAAAGTTTGAGATGATAAGAGATCTTGAGGATAGTATTGCCATTAACAATGATAGCAATGAATTTTATAGTGACAGTATTATCTTCAAGTCCACAGCCAGTGATTCTTGTTCTGGAAGGTTTGACAGTTTAAAACTTGGTCATGATGGTTTCGCCGTCAATCATATGTGTGTTAGCTCCAGAAAACATCGGTCAAATCCAGAGGATGGAAAACCATCAAACAGACATTTAGTTTGTTACCGGAAATCAAAAAGTTATGAAGAAAAAGCAGAACAGGAGATAGATTTTGTTTGGCCGGCAGTTCCAGTGAAATGTTCATCATTGATACCTGCAGCTACGATTTGGCCAGCAAAGGTATGAATAAAACAATTTCTTACCTTGTATGGGGACAACATGTTAACTATCAAATTTGTTTAAAAAGATTTAAATTTTCTCATAAAATGTCGATTTCCAGATCAAGGTAAGACTATTTTTGAAAATTTATCACTTGAATGACTTGCTCGGATATCGAGCCAGTCATTCCAATGGTAAATTTAAAAAAATTTCATTTACATTTTTCAAGACAAGTGCGGAAGCCCTTTTTTGGCCAACCTGAGTGTTAAAGTGTTAAGATAGGTGGTCTCAACCACCTTTGGTAATCTCATAACCACCTGTTGTCGTTTCACAACCACCTGTCATGATCTCACAACCACCTGTCATGATCTCACAACCACCTGTTGTCATCTCACAACTACCTGTCATGGTCTCACAACCATCTGTCGTTGTGTCACAACCACCTGTCATGATCTCACAATCACCTGTTATTGTCTTACAACCACATGTCATGGTCTCACAACCACCTGTCATGATCTCACAACCACCTGTCATGATCTCACAACCACCTGTCATGATTTCACAACCACCTGTCATGGTCTAATATCCACCTGTCATGATCTTGCAATCACCTGTCATGATCTCACAACCATCTGTCATGGTCTCACAACCACCTGTCATGGTCTCACAACCACCTGTTATCGTGTCACAACTACCTGTCATGATCTTGCAACCACCTGTCATGATCTTGCAACCACCTGTCATGGTCTCGCAACCACCTGTCATGGTCTCACAACCACCTATCATGATCTCGCAACCACCTGTCATGATATGATCTCGCAACCTTTTTGGCCGACCTGAGTGTTAGAGTGTTAAGACAGATGGTCTCATAATCACCTTTGGTAATCTCATAACCACCTGTTGTCGTCTCACAACCACCTGTCATGATCTCACAACCATCTGTCATGATCTCACAACCATCTGTTGTCATCGTGTCACAACCACCTGTCATGATCTCACAACCATCTGTCATCGTGTCACAACCACCTGTCATGATCTCGCAATCACCTGTCATGATCTCACAACCACCTGTCATGGTCTCACAACCACCTGTCATGGTCTCACAACCACCTGTCATCATGTCACAACCACCTGTCATGTTACAACCACCTGTCATGATCTCGCAACCACCTGTCATGATCTCACAATCACCTGTCATGATCTCACAACCACCTGTCATGATCTCACAACCATCTGTCATCGTGTCACAACCACCTGTCATAATCTCACAACCACCTGTCATTGTCTCACAACCACCTGTCATGATCTCACAACCATCTTTTGTCGTGTCAACCACCTGTCATGATCTCACAACCACCTGTCATGATCTCACAACCACCTGTCATCATTTCACAACCACCTGTCATCATTTCACAACCACCTGTCATGATCTCGCAACCACGGGTCATGGTCTCACAACCACCTGTCATGATCTCCCAACCACCTATTGTTGTGTCACAACCACCTGTCATGGTCTCACAACCACCTGTCATGATCTCACAACCACCTGTCATGATCTCACAACCACCTGTCATGATCTCCCAATCACCTGTCATGATCTCGCAACCACCTGTCATGATCTCGCAACCACCTGGCATGGTCTCGCAACCACCTGTCATGGTCTTGCAACCACCTGTCATGGTCTCACAACCACCTGTCATGATCTCACATTCTACTTCGAATAATACTTACCAGATGTACTATTATGATAATGTCTATTATCTAGTCTAGCTAAAAATAAACAATTAAAACTCAGCACTCTCCTGGTCCTGCCCATACTGTGTCCGGGAATTACCATAGCCGCAGGTACCGAGTCAATTCCCAATCACAGTCAGATTCGTCTATTTTGCGACTTTGTCAAGTCACGTTTTTCTAGAGCTCTTAATTTTCAATTTTACTGCGTATCTAGAGTTGTTTGGAGTGCGTCATCTGTGACATCATGGAGGACAAAGGGAAATCATCACAGGGGCAGGTTGTATCAATCTAGAATTTATACATTCGTGCCATAATGACTGTTTGAAATTTCCTTAAATTGGCACATTATTCTAAAATGGTAGCCATTGTTGGAGTCGCCCGGTACCCGTTAGCTTATTAGTGTTAATCCGGGTACTCGGTTCTTTCTCTCTGCGACTCGGTTCTTTCTATGATGGATGCGCGCTTAGCCAAGATGGCGGCGCCCATGATGTTTATTCCGCTTGTCTTCGCGTGTCTATGCACTCTATTTATGCCGATTTTTAGCCCTCGCTTCATTGTCGAGGGTGTTTGTAGTGATCGGCAGTTATTTCCTGGTCGTTTTAACGTTAGTTAACGTCTAGGTTGTGTTTTTAAAAAATTTCACTCAAAAAAGTTTCAAATATTTCCTGCCTGAGGCTTGATTATCATTAATTGAGAGAAAGTTAATGTTTTCCTAGTAATTCAATTTTAGTATCAGGTCTATTGTGCGTATTGCTCGTCATCTGTCATGTGCAGCGTTTTAATTCTTCTTTGTGTTCGCAGAAAGCCAAGAACCAGGACACTCTATGTCAGAAGTGCAACAGGTTCATGAAGCGCAAATACTCTGGTCATCACTGTGTAGCTTGCGCGAAATGTAAAGTGGGAAGCCCATGTGATGTGTGCGCCAAGTGGTCGTCGGAGATGGTGGCAGAATTTGATCGCGAGGGACAAGGCGGCCAAGCTGGATCAGGCGTCGTTGAGAGGACTGGAAGGTTGTCTGAATACACGTATGGATTCAGCACTGGGCGTATGGGCGGCCCAGTTCAAGGCAATGTTCGACTCATTGCAGTCCACGGTCCCGTCGATGCAGGCTGGTGCAGGGCAACCTTTAGATGGTCCGGCTAGTTCTGCGGAGGGACACGCACCTGCCCCTTCCCTGGCCTTGGCTCAAGAGCCGACGGTGGAGGAGGAAGATCTTCTCATGGAAGATTCCGGCATGCCGGATATTTCGATGACTGCAATGCCCAGGGGTCTCCCTCGGGATTTGTACGGGTTTGCCAGGCGGATGGAGATGTCGATGTTCCGTCGGGCATTTTCCATCCGGGGTTTGTGCCGGGGTTTGTCGATGGAGCCGTGTTTTGTGGTTCCTACCGGCATCCCGGCGGTGTTAGGCGCGGCTCCTATTGGGTTGCCATCGCCTGCCGTGGGCAAAGGGGTCGTGGTCCCGCCTCCCGTGTTGGAGCCGATGGACTGCGGGGAATCCGTGTCTGGCGATTCGCTGGACACCGGTGCGCTGGTGGTCGGGTTATGGATGCGCCCTATGTTAGTAGAGGTGCGTCCCATAGCTCACAGCATGGATCGTCGGTGGCCTTCTCATCCAAGGGAGAGAGGGAAGATGAGAACGGTAGTTCTTTAATGGACGAATCTGTTTTCTGCACCGAAGCTGAATGGGTGCAGGTCCTTGGCTGGATGTCTGACCGTCTCGGGTTGGCATCTGAGCTTGGATCTCAGCGCGATCCGGCGATGGAACAGATGTCCGAGCGAGCGGCTAGCGCTCTGTCAAGTGGCTCTTCTGCCATGCCGACACTCCCGTTGGACACGCAGACTTCCGACATGCTGGAAGTTGCAGCATTCCGTCTGGTTCAGCCGGAGTATGCACTGCCCAAAGCCCCCAAGTGGGCGAGGAGTAGGGTCCGTTTTCCAGAGCAGGCCTACCATCAGTATGCCCGGGTTCCACGGCTTTCCGTCGGGGAGCGAGAGGCGCTGAACAGGCAGGTTGGCTGGGAAGTCTAAGGGGCGTTCTCGTCCTTTGGTTTCCCAGACCAATAAAGATCCGTTTAATGAGCTTACGCTCATTGAAGGTGCGGCGAAGGCAGCCATGGCTGCGCTCTCGCATGGATGTACCCTCCTGCAGGGAATGCTGTCCTGCGCGGAGGAGGGTGGGCAGGTGCCAGAGGCTGTTCCCGGAGTTATTCTGGACACCATGCGCCTGTCTCAAGATTGCCTGGCCAGGGTGATCACCAGGACATTGGCAGAGCGACGGAGAATGGTTCTCGATTGCGTAGAACCAGGACCAGAGATGACGGCTGCGTTGTCGTCTGCGCCTTTCATCGGTCAAGGCTTGTTCGGCGGCTCGACACGACAAGCTCTCTCCAACGTCGCGTCAATGGTTGCAGAGCAGGAGGTAGTCGGCAAGTCGTGGAAGGGAGTCGAGAATCTTCACCCAAGCGATTTAGCGTCTTCACGTGCAATCTTGACCGCCAGCTGTGTGCAGATTCCTTCCGTCGGAGGCAGACTTCAACTGTTCTTAAGCCAATGGGAACAGGTCGTGCGAGATTGTTTAGTCTGTCAATGGATAAGAAACGGCTACGAACCGGACTGGCTCATCCATCAGTCGTTAGTTCCGTTAACATCGACTCCAATATGGATTCCTGTTCCAGGGGAATCCGATCGTCTAGATGCCATTTGCTCAGAAATAGAATCACTTCATCAGAAGAATGCGATTCATCTAGTCCGCAATCAGTCATCTCTAGGCTTCTATTCGATGATGTTCCTCGTTCCGAAACGTACCGGAGGTTGGAGACCAATTCTCAACCACAAACCGTTGAACAAATTTATTCTTTCTCCCAAATTTCAGATGGAGACTGTGGCAGCGGTAATGACAGGGCTGAGAAAAGGCATGTGGGCAGTGTCAATAGATCTGAAGGATGCTTATTTTCATATTCCAATGTCAATTCCTTTTCAGAAATACCTTCGCTTTGCTTTCCATGACAATGTTTGGGAATTCAATGCGCTTCCGTTCGGCCTGACCACAGCACCGAAGGTCTTCACCAAAATGGTTCTCGCCATGACTTCTTTCGTTCGCAGGAGAAACATAGCTGTTCATACTTACATAGACGACTGGCTGCTCAAGGCGGGGAACCCAGTCACTCTGCGCAACAATCTGCAGGTAGTCCTAGCCTTATTAAAGGATCTAGGATGGATTGTGAATCTAGAGAAATCAGAATTGACTCCATCCCAGGAGTTTGTTTATCTGGGAATCTTTTTCAATCTCAGGGATGGCATAGCTTTTCCAGCGGAGAGCAGAGTCAAGAGCCTGATTGCAGTTTTGGAGTCGGTTTCTCTAGGAGCCTATCTGACGGCGCGCCAATTTCTCAGAATACTAGGTTTACTAGTATCTCTGGAGAAGGTGGTTCCATATGCGGCACTCAGGCTCAGGCCAATTCAGATGTATCTAATGTCGTTCTGGTCTCAGAACGGATCCGTTATCTCTGAGGATACCAGTGAAAGAACCATTGATATTCCACCTTCAGTGTTGGAAATCGGAACAGAATCTCCTGCGAGGTGTTCCTCTACAACCTCCTCAACCTCAGATGTCCATATTCACAGATGCATCGACGACGGGTTGGGGAGCAGTATTGGACGATCAGTCAGTGTCAGGGGAATGGGATCGGACCAATGCGCAGAAACATATCAATGTTCTCGAACTATTAGCGGTGGTATTGGCACTTCGAACGTTCGAGAGTCTAATTCAAGACAAGATTGTCCTAATAAGGACAGACAACTCAACAGTGGTCCCCCTTATTTGAACCGCCAAGGCGGGACGAGATCACCAGAGTTGTGTATGATGATTTGGAACCTTCTGCTGTGGTGCCAAGAGAAGAATGTTATTCTTCGGGCAGCACACATTCCAGGAAGAGTGAGCATCCTAGCGGATGCTCTCAGTCGAAGGACGGTTTGTCGTCCGACGGAATGGCAGCTCAACCAGTCGGTAGCGGAGGTTCTATTCAAACATTGGGGTAAGCCAAATGTCGACCTGTTTGTGATGAAACAAAACGCAAAGATGGTCACTTACGTGTCAACGATCCCGGACCCGCTAGCTCTAGCGGTAGACGCACTGGCGATAAGTTGGAAGGGAATGTACGCATATGCATATCCTCCAACAATTCTCATCCCAAAAGTTCTGGCAAAGATAAGAGAGGGAATGTGCCAAGTGCTACTGATCGCCCCTTATTGGCCAGGCCGATCATGGTTTACGGATCTGCTGGACCTTCTGGTCTGCAATCCAATCCCTCTTCCAGACAGAAGAGATCTAATCTCTCAGAACAAGGGTCTGTACTTTCACGACAGACCAGAAACGTTCAAATTGACTGCATGGATGTTATCAAGCAGCGTGCAATTGAGGGTGGCTTTTCTGAGCAAGCAGCGAAGTTTGTTGCTTCAGCCAGAAGAGGTTCAACTACAAAAACATATAATTATAGAATCAACAAATTTGCAGTGTGGTGTAAGGGAAGAGATATCAATCCCTTTTCTGCATCTGTTCAACACGTAGCAGATTTTATCTGTCATTTATACGAAGTTGACAAACTTGTACCTTCAACCCTAGCAGCATATAAGTGCATTAGCTTCAGTCATTCCCAGTCTGGCCATTGAAGGAGTGGAGAATGACACCTTGAATGAAGTTATTAAAGGAATGAGCAATCTGCGACCTAGATAGCCAATTCCTATCCCAGCATGGAATCTATCTCTTGTTCTACAGGTTTTAGGGTATACTCCCTTTGAACCAATTAGATCTATAGACATTAAACTGTTAACTATTAAATCAGTTTTCTTGGTTGCAGCAGCGTCGGCGAGAAGGAGAAGCGAAATACATGCGCTTTCTGCCGAACAAGACCGTTTTGTCGTCACGGGTGAAGGTTTAAGACTACTTCCACGTCTTTGTTTCCTGGCAAAGAATCAGTCACTTAAATATCCAGGACAGCCGATCAATTTGCCACGTTTAACTAGACATGACCCAAACTCTTCTGCTTGGTGTCCTGTCAGATGTCTGAAAATGTATAAGAAACGTACTAATGAGTGGAGAGATGACCCGAAATCTCTGTGGTTATGTCTCAAAGCTCCTCATTTACCCGGCGCGAAAGATACTATTTCTCGTTGGATAGTTGACGCTATTCAGATGTCGCACAAAATCGCTACAGGAAAGCAGATTGATCGTGCAAGTGCCCCTCAGGTCCGAGCACTAGCAGCATCATCGGCCCTTTATAAGGGTGTCTCATTAGAGGATGTGATGTCTGTAGTACAATGGCATGCCAAGTCATCATTCACTGATTTCTACCTTCGCGACATCTCCAGCGCACTTAATCCGGTAGCCGTCGCCAATTTATCGAATCTAAACTAAGCCACATCCGGCCACTACTTCGCACACATCACAAAGTCTTCCACTTACACTGAACAATGGCTATGCACATGACCTGAGTATGACCATGGATTGGGCCGAGCTCCTGTGATGAACAAGAAAAGATCAAGCACTCAAAATGGTGAGTGTTTTCATTAATTAAGTGACTATAAATATATTTACTTACAGTCGAAATACCAGACTGCTTAGGTAAATAGTCTGGTACAAGAGTATACTTATCCTCTCAAACAGACATTAGACTCATTCCAATTTGACAATCTAATCGATATACTGATATTTTTTCAAAATTAGGAGTTGTAGTAGCTTCTTTGCACTCTACTGGACTGCCCTAGCTGAGACTTGGGGCTGACACAGGTCTGGTAGGTGTTGCATCCCCAGTGACAGCCCTCTGAATTTTGTGCGGACAAAAGAGGGGGGAGCGCGGTCTAGACCATGGAAGTTTTGCACTCTATGAGTCAGATGGCAGAACCCAAGCGTATGCCAGGGTTCTAGTCTCTTCACAACCTTCTCTGTTGGATGGTAGATGAGTGCTGGTTTCGAGCCTCACCTCCTCCCACCGGTATTTCCTGGCTGTCGAAATCCGGAGTTTATCATAATAGTACATCTGGTAAGTATTATTCGAAGTAGAATAAAAAAAGCATCCGCTTTTGTTTCTACGAGAATTCTTAACACTTACCAGATGTACTATGGCCCTGCCTCAGCCGCCCCGCTGAGGTGAGGCTGAGCTGCTTTCGCTGTTTGTCAAGGCAAATATAAGACGAATCTGACTGTGATTGGGAATTGACTCGGTACCTGCGGCTATGGTAATTCTCGGACACAGTATGGGCAGGACCAGGAGAGTGCGGAGTTTTAATTGTTTATTTTGAGCTAGACTAGATAATAGACATTATCATAATAGTACATCTGGTAAGTATTAAGAATTCTCGTTGAAACAAAAGCGGATGCTTTTTTGAATCACCTGTCATGATCTCGCAACCACCTGTCATGATCTCGCAACCACCTGTCGTCGGTCACAACCACCTGTCATGATTGCACAACCACCTGTCATGATCTCACAACCACTTGTCATGATCTCACAACCACCTGTCGTCGTATCACAACCACCTGTTATGATCTCGCAACCACCTGTCATGATCTCACAACCACCTGTCATGATCTCACAACCACCTGTCGTCGTATCACAACCACCTGTTATGATCTCGCAACCACCTGTCATGATCTCGCAACCACCTGTCATGGTCTCCCAACCACCTGTCATGGTCTCACAACCACCTGTCATGGTCTCACAACCACCTGTCATGATCTCACAACCACCTGTCATGGTCTCACAATCACCTGTCATGATCTCACAATCACCTGTCATGATCTCGCAACCACTTGTCATGGTCTCACAACCACCTGTGATGGTCTCACAACCACCTGTCATGGTCTCACAACCACCTGTCATGATCTCACAACCACCTGTCATGGTCTCACAATCATCTGTCATGATCTTGCAACCACCTGTCATGGTCTCACAACCACCTGTCATGGTCTCACAACCACCTGTCATGGTCTCACAACCACCTGTCATGGTCTCTCAACCACCTGTCTAAGGGCCCACAATCTGTTGGCACCAAAAGACTACCTAGATCATGTCAACAAACTTATAGTATACTGAGTACAGTTCAGAAATAAGATAACAAGTTTCCAAAACAAAATACAATATATTGTTGAATATTTTGCTTCAGGCAGCAATGTCTTCCAATCCAATTATGTTCAAAATATTCAGCATAATATTTTTATCTCGCCTGTTTGTTTATGCCATCACCACAGCGTTGTAGTTGGCGGCGTCTGCGACGTACACGTTGGTGGCAATTTTGATTAACTTTTCTATTTAGCTTCACTACAGCTAAACTATCAGGCTTATGGAAACCAGACTTCAGTTATAGCTTTATTACTGCATTCATATCAATACTAGAATGCATTTATCCCATTCCTACATACAATATATATTTTCAGCTCTTGAAGGCAGGGTGCGTACTGGTCATGGAAATCCTGGAAAGTCATGGAATGTGAAAATTTAAATTCAAAATTTACATTTGAATTTCATGCCTGGAAAGTCATGGAAAATCAACATTTTTTATTATAAGTCATGGAAAATTCATTAAAAATGGTAATCATGAAAATACAAGAAACCTGTTAGGATTAATTTCCACCGCCACCTCTATACAATGAAAATTATGGCAATGGATAATCAAAACAAGGCTTTCTCTTGATTGTTGCAAAACGCAATATTCAGACATTTTGCAGAATAACTTGGATCGTAATTTATGTAACTATGTCATAAACCCCCTAGTAATTCTTGGGGGTCATGGAATTTGTTAATTTTGGTCCAGAAACGTTATAGAATTTTAAATGCAGAAGGTGTGCGAACCCTGCGAAGGTACATTATTATTTCTGGTTAAGTTTAGGGTTTACTTTAGCTTTTCTGTTTAGCTCGGCTACAGCTAAGCTTTCAGGTTTATAATGTAAACATTTCATCTGTTGCTTTATTATTGCATTTCTATCAATAGTACAATGCATGTATACCATTCCTACCTATATTTTTGGTTCAGGGACTGTGTTATTTCTGGTTAAGTTTTGTGTTTGGCTTGACTTGGTCCAGACAGGTAATACAGCTCCGCTACAGCTATACTATCAGTCTTATGGTAACCAGCTTTCATCTACGTAAGCTTTATCACTGCATTTCTATCAATAGTACATTTCATTTATCCCATTCCTCCCGATATTTTCAGCTCAGGGACTGCTTTTTTAAGTTACGTTTTGTGTTAGTTTGACTTAGTCCATGCTTACGGTATATTTTTAAATTTTACATTTCACGAATTTCTGGACTGGGCTTGTGCACGGCATGGGTTTTACACTTTAGTTAGTTTTCCGTCAACAACATTCATATGTACAACGATATAAAACCATGAAAACTGGTGAGCTGCGTGGTTACACTGCAATCACATTATTGGTTTACTAACAAACATGTTTCTGTTCTTGTTTTGAAAACATGTTACCGGTAGCTTATTTATGAGCTGTGCTGTATGTACATTGGCTAACCTGTCTTTAGTGACAAGATTTCTGTGTGATCAATAAGGTCGCCTTTGCAGTGGTCATGGAATGTGCTCATTTATAGGCAAAGAGAAAACTATTGTTGAAACTGAACTTTCACATTAGGATTTTGATTTTTAGGGCAAATCGTGACGATTTAGTCATTTAATGTTCAAATTTGGTCAAGAAAATCAAAATATTTGTTTACTGAATGACCATTTGCAGGTCAAGAGAAGACTATTTTTGGAAATTTACCACTGGAATGACTGGCTCGGTTATCGAGTCAGTCATTCCAGCGGTAAATTTCTGAAAATAATATTCTCTTGGCCTGCAAATGGACATTTTTCAAGACCACTACAGAGGTCGGTTTTGGCCGGCTTGACCATGAAAGGGTTAAAGAATTACAGCTGTGATGTTATTTCTGTGTTTTATTTGAGTAGTTTGGCGTGATGCTCTACATTCAGATGGAACTGTGTAATCTGACATTAAAAGAATGGATAATAAATCGCAATACATCAGGTAAGCTTGAGAACTTCCATACACAGATTATCACAGGTAGCTGACAGGTAATTTCTGGAGAATTTGACATTTGACCTGTAAACACAGATGGTGTTCAACATCCTGTTCATTGTCTAGCTGGCAAACGCTCATGCCAAACAAGATTTGTCATCTAACTGTGAGCTCTATAGGTTATTGGTTCGATTGGCATCTATCGAGTTCCTAATTCCGGGTCCCAATTATGCCATATCTGGGCTGGTTTATATTTCATTCTAAATATTATTGGTAACTTCCCCAGTTTTTACACTGGTACCTATTTATACTTCTGGGTGGAGAGAGGCAATGGGGAGTGAAGGAGATTGCCTTTGTTTCCAGTCCACTGATTGCTCATTTTCCACCCGATCACCTGACAGTCGATCAGGCTAACACCATGTAGCCAATCGTCTCCCCCGCTGCAAACTATGTATTGACATGATTGAGCGAGTGATTTTATGGTGGTTGAGAAGTCACATGTTTCTCTGGCTTTGTTTGTCATCCTAACAGAATTGATTAACCCTTTCACTGATAAATTCCTTGTATCTCAATCTCAGGGCAAACAAGCAGGAAATCTGTATAGTCTTCTGGAAATTGATAGTCAGGGAGTTTGGGGATCGATCGATCCCAATTCCCAACACGAAGTGTGGATGGAGCTTAGCTAGAGATTAGTGCAACATAGCAAAAACTGGAAATGTCCATGTGCCTCATAAATTTTGGACATGTATACTCTTAAAGCAGTGGACCTTTCCGGTTTTACCTATGCCCCGCCCATCTCTAGCTAAGCTCCTCCCACACCTCACTCATGTTGGAACCGATCGATCTCTGAACACCCTGACTATCAATTTCCAAAAAACTACACAGGTAAGCTGTTGAATATTTTGAAACTAATTTGACTGCGTGCTATTGCTGCCTAAGGCAGCAACAGCGCCCAGTCAAATTAGTTTCAAAATATTCAGCAGTATGTTTATAAAATAGCAAAGAATTACAAAGACATACAATTCATACAATGCTCCGCCCAGGATCATCCATCATCCGTTTCGGTCCATGGTGACACGTATCATCCGCTTCGGCCCATGATGCTCACTGAACTCCAGATAAGCAGTGTATTTGGGTAAATATATATTTAAAAAACACAATTTAAATCACACCTCCAGCGTATTAAAAATGCAATCCAATTACCAAATACGCAAAATATTGAATAAGTCAAGCGTATACATGATTCCTATCAATGCTCAAATGGGTATCCGTTATGTTGATCGGATCAAACCTGCAGTATTCGGTTACCATTGCTCAAGGATAATATTATGTAGTAATTTCGAAATTCTTGAGTCCAAAATTACAGATCCGAGTAGCAGACGACTATGTCGAGTACTCGCTCTAAATATTGAATCTACTCGCATTTTCCTGACATCACATGATTTGTAGATTTTCATGACAAATTTTTGTTATATTTTATGAAGAATTTTGGTGCAAAAACAATGATTATTACAGCATATGCAATATTTATACAGTGCCTCTTAATAATTTCACTCCCGCGATGATGGACATGGTATACATTAAACATAGTTGTAAGATGGAAATAATTTGAACCGGGGGAAATGTGTCCTATTTTTGTGTTATTAAAGATCGTCAATGCGCCCCGCAATGAGCGTACGCTACTTCGAGGTGAGCTGCCAATCATTATAGTTATTATAAAGAATCTCAACTTATAACGAGAATATGCTTTCACATTTGAAAACAACAAATTCACAGAGAATGACAAATCCATAGATGTATAAAACTTAGATAGCATACAACAGGGCCACTATGGTCATGACAGTATAACTATCGTCATTGCATATTTAAAATAAATATCTAACAGAAGGTTGTTGCAGGGCAGCAACAACCTTAAGTTAAATAACTTCCAAAATATTTAACAGCGATCCTTTTACTGGAGTTATTTCTCACCAAAATCTGATACATTGTAGCTGCTTGCCTAAATATAGCTCTCCTATTTCCTGGAAATTGCTGCTGCTGACTTCCTCATTACTGGGAAATCCCCTAGCACATGTCGTCCACAAAGTGAAACTGAACTGAAACCGTGAAACTGCCTCATTACTGGAAAAAAACCTACCATGTCGTTTGCACGCTATTCAATACACAGTCAAACCTGGCTGTGTATAGTAGACACTTGTTTTGGGGGCCATTAAGTGGTTCTTTGATACAGGTGTAATTCTTTTTAAAGCATATTCTGTTGACTATTTTGAAAATATATTACTGGAAGCTGTTGCTGCCTTATGGCTTCCAGTCATAATGAGCTTGTCAAAAAACATCGTGAATAAATTGTAGGGTTACAGGGTGGTGGGTGGGTGGGTTGGGCTGGGTTGTTCAACTAAGTAAGACACAACAATGTAAGATATTCATTTGTTTGTTTTGCATTGGGTGCATGGCTTTTTTTTGGTGGGTTGGTGTGGTTAGGGGATCATACCGCCCGATATACATTTGACCCATAAGATTCAGAGAATGATCCCTATCTTTCATTAGTGATGGGCCATTGGCCCCACTAAATGAATTTCTTGGCAGAACACTGCTTTAGCAACTGCCTCTGACCTACAATTTTCGACTGGAATATAGCCATCAAACCATAAAAGTCAGGGGAAATGGAAGTGAGAAAATTAGTTTGTCAATTGTCATTAATGTCATGCAGTGGCACTCTGCTAGGAACATCTTTTAATACAGTAAAGAAAACAAAACAAGGATTGCCAGTTGTTACAGACCGGCACAGTTTCCTGATTTCTAATTCAATTCATCAGTCAACTTAAGAAATGTGGATTCCATGTATACATCATAGTGATCATAGTTCCTGTAAAATTGATTTGAATCACTTGACCCACTCTACCTTTATATCAGAGCAGGCTTGGGTACAAGTGCAGGGTATGGCATTTAAATGCAAATGCAAATGTTTGTAAATGATTCAAATGCAAGTGCAAATGCAAATGTAAATGCATTTGAATATTTGTGCACACGTCTGGTACTGAAATTCTGAGTATGCATCTGCCATCTATGTATCTGCTGGTAGTTTTTGTAAAACTCTTTGCAGACCAGAAGACTATTTTTGAAATTTTGCCACTGGAATGAGTGTCTCGCTTATTGAATCAGTCATTCCAGTGTAAAATTGTCAAAAATCGTCTTCTCTTTATCTGCACATGGAACTTTACTATGAAAAAATAAAACTTATTTGACCATTAACATTTAAACCCTCGAATTTGTTAAAAAAAAAAATTCAATTTTCTCAAAGAAAATGTCTTTGCAGACCAAGAAAAGACTTTGAAAATTTACCACTGGAATGACTGGCTCGGTTATCGAGCCAGTCATTCCAGTGGTAAATTTTCAAAAATGTTCTTCACTTGGTCTGCAAATGGACATATCTCAAGACCACTGCAGAAGATGTTTTTGGCTGATATGAGGGTTAAAGGGTTAAGGGGTAACCATTAATGCATTGAACTTTCAGATTCCTAAATATTATGTTGACATTTGAAGGGTAACCCATGTCAACAGAATTATCAGCATCTATTATTTATTGACTATGTCTATTTGTATTCCAAGAAGATAATCTTTGAAATTTTACCACTGGAATGACACTCTATTACCAAGCCAGTCATCTCAGTCATAAATTTTCATAAATTGTATACTCTTATAATGCAAATGGACATTCAAAAAGCCAATCTTGACAACTAATGGATTAAGAGATTTCTGAATGAATGGTGTTAACAACACCTACCCTATTCAGAGATTGGGAAACCAGAGATATATTACTAAGCTCACACTAATTACTTTGAAAGGATCTTGACAATGACTATAGAGAGTACTGGTTGAGTAGATTGTACTGTAGTCAAAAGTGCTCGAGTGACCACCTGTGTTTTGGGGCTAAAAAATTGCGGTTCTTTAACACACATGATCGTATTAATATTATTAATCTTCCTGAAAATCAACGTATTGACTAAAGCAGTAACAACGTTTAGTCCAATTGTTTCATTAACCTTTTGGTGCCCAAACTGGCCAAAACCAGCCTTTGTCTTGGTCTTTACAAATGCCCATTTGCAGGCCAAGAGAAGACGATCATTGAGCCAATTATTTCAGTGGTCTTGTATATATGTGTTAAAGGGTCAACACATTGGATTCCTTACTTTTTATATGGTGATCATATTTATTATGCACTCAAGATACGGTGCTGTAATTTATCTCAGAAACAAATTAACTAAAATTTATTGGCTTGCTAAGATCTCAACTGACTTAAGTCAAAGTAATTAAAAAATATACATGATTTTGCATATTTAGCTATATTGATGGCTGAGAGCTACATGCTAAGAAATTAATAGTGAAATGGGTTAAAAATTACAGAGAATTACATTTCTAATTTCCAGCAACAGAATCTTTATGATTTCACAAATAATTTGGTAGAATATTTTGAAATTAATTTGACTGGGTGCTGTGGCTGTTATTTATAACAGCAGCTATTTCCAATCAATTTTGAAAGAAATACAAAATGAGAAAAGTAGTGCTTTTGAAAAAAATCAAATGCATTTGAAAACTCAAATGGAAATGCAACCCTTTTCATACAAATGCAAATGCAAATACATGAGATTCAAATGCAAATGCAAATGCGTCAGAAATTTCATAATTACATTTAAATGCAAATGCAAGTGAAAATGCATTCAAATGCAAGTGCAAATGCATTTGCACTTGTACCCAAGCCTGCTCATTAGCTCCTTAGCCGATTTCAACCAAACTTGGCTAAAAGGACCTTATGGAAATAGGCTCCAGAACTTCCAGTCATGATTTTTTTGGGTCAAAATCTTAGATTTTATGAAAAATGTACCAGAAATTGTCAAATTGCTTCTTCTCCTTACCATTCCAACCAATTTTAACCAAATTTGGCTGAAAGGATCCTATTGCCATAGGCTCTAGAAATTCCATTCAGAATTTTAATTGATGAATTTTTTGGTTGAAAATCTTAGATTTTATGAAAAATTTACCAGAAATAGTCAAATTGCTACGCCTCCTTAGCTGCTTGACATATTTCAAGCAAATTTCACTAGATGCTTTGTTGGTAGGCTCTAGAAATTCTATTCAGAATTTTGATTGATCAAGTTTTTTGGTGAAAATATTAGATTTTATGGAAAATTTACCAGAAATTCTCAATATGTTGCTTCTTAGTCGCTCGACATATTTCAACCAAATTTGGCAAGAATGACCCTATCATGGTCGACTCTAGAACGTCTATTCAGAATTTTAATTGGTCATTTTTTGGGTGGCCATCTTGGATTTTCCGGAATGATCCATCATATCTATTTAATTGCAAATGGTTCAAATGCTAATGGCCCTGGTGAGCGCCACAGGCCCTTGGGCCTCTTGTTAAATAGAAAATCGCAATTATTATTTTAATTGTGAATTTATATGATTAAAAATTAAATAATCGAATAATCATGAATAATTTTTACTGTATTGTAATACCGGTATCTCAAAACCTACATTTTAATAACCGTTGATGCGATCCCTCGCAAAATTTCACATTTTGCCCATTTGCATGCAAAGAGAAGACTATTTGTGGAAAATGTATCACTGGAATGGCTGGCTTGAGCATCGAGCCAGGCATTCCAATGATACATTTTCAAATATAGTCTTAACATGGCCTGGTAGTGGACATTTCTAAACATCATTGAAGCTTTCGTCATCGATTTGCATTTGTTGTTGTCTGTGTAATTTGAACCCAGGATGATCGATTAAGCGAGTAATCGCGATTATTATAAATAATCGACCGTGATCATTCGAAGCAATAATCACACACGCCTAGTCTGACTCATAATTCTAATACTCAGAAGTACAAGACTGTATGGTCAACTTAGCTCTGTCTCTTCAAATTATGAGTCAGATGAGTTTAGCTGAATTCACCTTTCCAGTGCACCCACCCATCATATGACATCATAATGAACTGCGTGGTGTGTACAATGACATCATAATGAATGATGTCATGAATGACGTCGATAAGTACGTCACGAACGCATATTTGATGATGGTCTATGGGCCGTTGTACAAATTGTTTGCTTTTACTATTTAATAAATATTCTGTTGAATATTTTGAAACTAATTTGACTGGGCGCTGTTGCTGCCTATGGCAGCAACAGCACCCAGTCCAATTAGTTACAAAATATTCAACAGCTTCCCTGTATAGTTTTCAGGAAATTGATAGCTAGGGCATTCGGGGATCGATCAATCCAAACACGGTGGGTGTGTGGGTGGAGCTTAGCTAGTGATGGGCGTAGCATAGCTAAAAATGGAAAGACCCATTGCCCATTAAGTCCAAAGAAGTGTAATATAGTGTGTATAAGTTTGTAATACATAGATAAAATAATATACAACTTCTCTTATGTTGTTTGTTGATATAAATATATAATCTTGTTTATTGACCTATTAATTGTTAGAGTCGAGTCATGTTGATGGTGCATGCAACATGGTTATTTTGAAGCAGATTCTGTCTGGAGTGGCTTTCATTCATTCAAAAGGAATCGTACATCGTGATTTAAAGGTAAAGTAACGTAATCTTGCAGACATAGTTACAGTACCTTTAGTGAGATTGTCATCAAATTGTCAAAACCAAATTTGACACTGGTTCAAGGGTATAAGGCATCGCTGACAGTGGCCCTGTTCTCGCTACGTTTAGGGTTATGATGGTCATATATATATATACTGTTCTGCAGATATATGCACAGTAGTTTTACAACATCCTGCATTTGTAAACAGGCCTTCTTTCGCAATGGACCTTTCAACTTTATCCATCCATCATATGATGTCATAATCAACTATGTGACGTGTAGAATGACGTAGATAAGTACATCACGAAGGCATATTTGAGGACGGACTATGTGTTGTTGTACAAATTATATATCTTTACTATTTAATAAATATTCTGTTGACTAATTTGAATCTAATTTGACTAGGCAAATTAGTTACAAAATATTCAACAGCTTGCCTGTATACTTTTCAGAAAATTGATAGTTAGGTGATTCAGGGATTGATCAATCCCAACATTGCGAAGTATGGGTGGAGCTTAGCTATAGGTTGGCGGGGCATAGCTAAAACTGGAAAGGCCCACTGGTTTTTATCCGCAGCCAGAGTCCTTAGCCCCTGCTCGTTCTTCCTGGTTCTCTGTGTACCCAGTCCTACTGCTTTCAGATCAGTACAGGGCACAGTTAACAGGGTTGTGCAGTGGCATCTGCTGCAGGCTTTGTAGGTGTTGGATCCGAGCATAGCAAATGAGTGAATCCAGTTTACCGATCAATCATATGATGTCATACTCAACTACATCACATGTAGGCTGAGGTCATATTCAATTACGTCATGAATGACTCGATTTAGTCCGTCATAAACACTTTACGAACTGTATGTCTTTTTCACTTCAAGAGTATACTTACCTCCCTAATACTTTTTGATATTGCTAAATATCGGCTTTCACTCAATAAAACACTCAGATTAAAACAGTTTGGTGCCCCTACTGGGCAGGGAGTCAGAGTGTAGTCCGGCGGATGCCAGCCCCACCACCGTGCATGCGCAGACTAGCACTTCCTCTTTGCTAATTTATTGGCAGAGAGTAAACATGTTTTTGTGCTTTACACTTTTCACTTGTTTTCAAAGTCATTTAAGCTGTTATATTAGAAGTTAATCACCTGTTTATCATGTCTGAGAGAGTGGCTTCGTCGGAGGATGGCTCAGGACCCATCCATCAGGTGACTTCTGTTATATTTTAGCGAGTTTTTCCCGGTGTAATGTGTTTCCGGGACTCGCGTTTACCGTGATAAGTGCCTGTTTTAGTTGTTTTATTTCAACATGGTGATGTATAATACTAATCTCTCTTTGTGTTTATGTCCACAGGTATCTGTCAGGATATGTAATGGACATCACAGCATCAGAGGGTTTGTTTCTCTCCACCAAGGTTCCATTTCCTACTAATACTGTTAGGTTATCTAACCAAAAATTCTATGTCCAGTGAGTCGGAGGCCTAGTATAAAGGTCTTCTCACTTTGCCCTCTTGATCCAATTCCTTCCCCTGAGGTGGAGAGAGTTAAGAGGCGTAGTCTTGGTGGAGTGCTCCAGTTCATCACGTTGGATGGTTTGTCTATACAAGGTGTCAGGTATCTAATTAATGATATGAGGTGATGTTAATTATTTAGGAAAATTAACTGTAATTGCCATTGTTATCATTGTGTATCTGATGGTTGTGTAGTCTGAATATCTGTAGATGTTCTGGTTATGAATACAATTCGTCCTTACACCTGGATGTTTGTTTCGGATCGATTTAATTTCTGTCGGGATTAATGACGTCATAATCAGCCTTGCTCTTTATTAACATTTAAAGTTTGTCCAACGCTGGTTTCAGATGATTAGTGATCTTTATGATCAATTTTCGCTCTCTTTTATTTTGGTTTTGAGTTTCTAACCTTAACAAAATTTCTCATTGTCCTCCTCCTTTGTCCTGTTTCAGAGACCTGGTTGCTCGTCCTGTGGACGGTTTCTTAAGGAAAAATTCATCCCTCATCTATGTTTTCATTGTAGCCCCTGTGGGCCATTGCTCAATTGTGAGGTATGTAGGCATTGGGGGGGGGGGGGGCGAGCTAATGACCGAGTTTTTATGCTTGCAGGCAAAGGACAAGGTGGTGGAGGAGGAGAGGAAGCAGAAAAGAGAGGGTGTAAGTAAGAAGGGTAAGAGGAAGGCCTTGTCCGCGGTGGACATGGAGGCCTTCCGTAGTGAGATGTTGGGAGAGATGAAGAGGACAATAAAGGATTTGGTTCCAGAGTTGCTTCGTGGCATGCTTCCTGGACCAAATCCTTTGTTGTCCTCATCATCTGCTTCGGAGCAGGTAATCCCCACCTCTGAATCACCATTCCGTAGGCCGTTACCAGTTTTCAAGGATTCAGAGGTGGCCCCCATTAGAGGGGGCATTCCACGACCCTGGCAGCAGGCTTGCCGCGCCGAGGGGTCGTGGACGTCCGTCGCTGGAACCCGCTGGCTGCTTATCAGTCCAGGGGTATCCGCATGCCGCGGGTGCCAGTACCTCATATGGCACCTTTCCTGGCCAGTCTGGGTTAGCTCTCTTTGCTGGCCCGGAGTCTAATCTGTCTGGCCAGGATGAAGAGGATTACCTGTTAGGGTTGCCGTCTGAGGATGTGACCATGGATTATGACGTCTGTGCACCCCTCGCGGGGAATACAGGCGACATATTCCATGGCTCTACTCGCGCAGGAGTAGAGTTCACGGCTCAGAAGGTGGCCCTGGGCGGTGCTGATGGCCAGCTATACCGCATACCTCGGCTGGCCGAGAGTATTGCTGGTGCTAGTCGGGGCCGTGGTGGGGCGGTATCTGCCCCACGCTCTACCACGGCACCTGCTTCTGGACAAGCCAGTCAGATTACCATGCCTGCTCTTTCGGGCCTGCATGTTTTCTCTGGCTTGCCAGGAGTGTCAGCTTATCCGCCATCAAGCTCTGCTGCATGTGCTCAGGAGGAGGACGAAGGCCTCCGTCTTGTAGAGCACTCGCAGTTAGCCACGGAGGAGGATTGGTCTGACGCTTGTCAATGGCTGATAAGTGTTAGGCCAGACCTGCCCGTGGAGCAGTCGGCTAGCCAGCGTGACCACAGGCCGTGGTTAGCTGGTAAGGCCACTGCTAGCCCTATGCAATCTCTGCCGTTAGCAGAGCATATCGTGGATATGTTCGTGGCGGCGGAGACGTTCATTAAGGCGAATGGGCGTCTCGCGAAGGTCCCTCGCGAGGTAGCAAGGCGCTGCGGCATTGTGCCTGTGGAGTACCACAGGTACGGTGTGGTGCACAAGCCTAGCGTGGATGACCGCGCGGCTTTGGGCGAGGATGCGCGGCCAGGCTCCCGTTCTGACACGGGGGCTTTGTGCTCGAACGCGTTGCGTTCGGCAGATGCCGCGTTGCGTGATGCGGAGGAGAGTGGGAGAGCTTCTATTGCGGCTCTGTCCCACGTCTCCCAGCTGTCACAGGGGGTAGTAACAGCATCTGCATCGCGCCAACCGAGCCCGGTCACAGTCCAGAGAGCCATCCAGGATGGTATCAACCTGGCTCTGGACTGCATGACTCGGGCGGTGGCCAGGAGTGTCCGGGCGAGGCGCACGTTTGCCTTGGACAACCTGTGCCCGTCCCAGGACCTGTACAATAGGCTACTGCGTACGCCTATGACAGGTCCTGGTCTCTTTGGAGGTGAGGGATGTAGGCACCTTCAGGAGACGGTTACTCTGGTCAATAACCAGAGGGCGCTGCGTGAGCAGTTTGAAGTGCTCCATAGGGAGCGCGTTCGCGCAGCATCCCCTGCGTATCGTCCCCTGCAGGCTCGAGGTGGAGGTGGCCAGGTCAGAGGCCAGCCACCATCGCAGCGTCGGCCTCGGCCATGTGCGATTCGGCCAGCAGTGAGGGGGGCACAGGCTCCTCAGGCACAGTCAGCCAGGCAGCCACCCGCGCACCGAGGTGCGCGCAGTGCTGGGCGTGGCGCGCGAGGATCTGGTCGTGGTAATCGTGCCTGATGGGCCGGTTACCGCAGTGAGAACCACTCCGGTGTTTCTGGCGAAGGAGACAGTGCCACTCTTGCACTCCTTATGTCCACCTCTCTCCCTAGGTGGACCGGTGGGAGGCTGGTTGGCCGACCACATGCAAGAGTGGGAGCGGTTGACTCAGGACCGTTTAGTCTTGCGATGGCTTTCAGTTGGGTATCATCCCGATTGGATGACAGGCCCGCCATCGAGGCTGTCTCAGGTGCCAATCTGGACTCCAAATCCGAGAGATCCAGAGCAAAGGTTGTGTATCGAGGAGGAGATAAGCTCCCTCATACAAAAAGGAGCAATTCAGCCGGCACAAAAGTGTCCGGGCTTCTATTCAACCGTGTTCTTAGTAACAAAAAACACCGGAGGGTGGAGACCTATTCTCAACCTCAAGCCGTTGAACAAGTTCATAGAGACGCCCAGTTTCAAGATGGAGACTGTGCGCTCGGTGTTGGCGGGGTTGGAGAAGGGAATGTGGACAGCTTCAATAGATTTGAAGGATGCTTATTTCCACATCCCCATAGCGAGGAGTTTCCATCGCTTCCTGAGATTTGCATTCCAGGGCAGACAGTGGGAATTCAGGTTGTTACCCTTCGGAATTTCCATGGCTCCTCGGGTTTTCACCCATGTGGTTCTTGCGATCACCGCATACCTCCGCAGGAGAAGCATAGCAGTCCACACGTACATAGACGACTGGCTGTTAAAAGCACACACCCAGGAAAGTTTATCGGCCAATCTGGAGATTCTTTTGAAGACTCTCACAAACTTGGGCTGGATAATCAATTTCCAAAAACCAGAGCTGACTCCATCCCAGAAGTTTGTTTACCTGGGCATGTTCTTCGATCTAGAGACAGGATATGTTTATCCTACTCAGGAGAGGGTTCAGATACTCATCTCAGTAATACAATCAGTGTGCGACAGTCGTCATGTCCTGGCACGGGTTTACTTGAGGATGCTGGGGTTGATGGTTTCTTTGGAACCAGTCATTCCTCAGGCCGCCCTACGCAGGCGGCCGATCCAGTTATTTCTCAGGACACGATGGACCCAGAGTACAGGTTCGCTGGACTCGAACGTGTCAGTGTTGGCGCCTCTAATTCACCACCTGCAATGGTGGTTGAAGACAGAGAATCTCTTGGTGGGGGTTATGCTAACCCCTCCCCACCCTCAGGTGACTATGTATACAGATGCCTTGGTGGAGGGGTGGGGAGCTTGCCTGGAAGAATCCACGATATCAGGGCTTTGGAATCTGGAACAGTCAAAGGAACATATCAATCTACTGGAGTTAAGAGCAGTAGTCCTGGGCCTGGAACATTTCTTACAGAAAGTTCAGGGCAAGATTGCTCTTATTCGTTCAGACAACTCAACAGTTGTGACTTATATAAACCGCCAGGGCGGAACGAAGTCGCCCAGTCTCTGTATGATGACATGGAGACTGCTTTGTTGGTGCCTGGATCACAAGATTACCTTGGAAGCAGTTCATATTCCGGGAAGGTTAAATCTGCTAGCAGACTCATTGAGCCGAAGGATGAGTGTTTTACCGACGGAATGGCAACTGAATCAATGTGTGGCGGATCGTCAGTTCGACCATTGGGGGAAACCCAACATCTATTTGTTCGCAACGAAGAAGAATGCGAAGATGACGACGTATGTCTCTCCGATTCCAGATCCAAGCGCTTTCGCAACAGATGCGTTAGCTATCAGCTGGGTGGGAATGTATGCATATGCATTCCCTCCAGCAATCCTGATTCCAAAAATTCTTCAGAAAATCAGACAGGAGGAGTGCCAAGTGCTTCTGATCGCCCCAGATTGGCCAAGCCGATCATGGTATACGGATCTGCTGGACCTTCTGGTCTGCAATCCGGTTCCTCTGCCTCTGATGGACGACATTATCTTCCAGGGCAAGGCCCTTCACAACAATCCATCAATGTTCCGATTGACTGCGTGGATGTTGTCAAGGAATCTAGAATTAAGGAGGACTTTTCTGAGCAAGCAGCCATGTTTATGGCCAAAGCCAGGAGGGGGTCAACCTCCAGAGCATATAATTATAAAATCAACAGATTTGCAGAGTGGTGCTCAAAAAGATGTATTGATCCAATGGATTCATCTATTCAGGTAGTAGCTGATTTCCTCGTCACCTGTATGATGCCTATAGCCTCAAGCCTAACTCTATTGCTGGTTATAAATCAGCTTTAATGACTGTTATCCCTTGCTTGGCTAATAGGGGGAGTGATGAAGTAAGTACATTAAATGTATTAATTAAAGGCATGGGCAATCTAAGACCAAGGAATCCCCCAGTGATTCCATCTTGGAGTTTATCTCTGGTGCTTCAGGTGCTAGGAGATAAGCCTTTTGAACCACTTTTCTATGAAACTGTTAACTCTTAAAACTGTATTTTTAATTGCTGCAGCCTCGGCTAGGCGTAGGAGTGAAATTCATGCCTTATCAGCCGAGGAAGACCGTTTTGTGGTTACAGGGGAAGGCCTTAAGCTGCTACCTAGGATTAATTTCTTGGCTAAGAATCAGTCTTTGAAATATCCAGGTCAACCTATTTTTTTGCCTGCTTTAACTAGATATGATCCTAATTCTAAAGCATGGTGTCCTGTCCGGGCGCTGCTCCTGTACAAACAATGTACATCGGAGTGGCGGACCGACCAGTCAGCATTATGGTTGTCATATATTGAACCCCATTGCAGGGTGTCTAAGGACACTATTTCCAGGTTGATTGTAGAATGTGTTCAGTTTTGTCATAAATCAGCCACCGGGAAGCAGGTTGACATGGCCAAGGCTCACAGTGTCCGCGGCGTAGTGACATTCACTGCCCTATTTAATGGGGTCCCTGTGGATGACATTATGTCGGTTGCTCAGTGGCACTGTGAGTCAAGTTTTACAGACCATTATCTCCGTGACACCTCTAATCCTCTCGCCTTGTCGATTTTGAAAAAATAACTAGGTGTTCATTTTTCGATGAGGTTTCCTCATTGCTTATATATTTCACAATTAATTAATGGAAACAACCACTTTTTGGGACTGCATCACTCTTCACCACTGGGAAGATGATGTCAGCAGCCAAGTTCAACAAGGTCAGTCTTGTTCATGTGTTGTCCATTGTTGATTGTATTGTCACGTTACCCGTTGTTATTAAAATGGTGATGGTTTATGTGGTTCATTATTGAGAGTATACGAAAATGGAGCGTTTTCGTCTCTGTCCTATAGTACATGGCACTTGTACGTAGAGAGCGTATGGGACATTGAGGTCATTCGAGTCTTCCTCCCAGGAAGGGGGGTGGGGGGGGGAGCACATATGACATTCGGTCATCTCTCATACATCGGTTTGTGTTATCCGATGGTTTGTCAAATCCTGACTGTGTTTCTTACAGTTTCAGAAGTTTAAGTGCTTTAAACGCGGAAAAGCGTATAGGGAAGAGCTGGTCTTTTGACCTCGCCTCCCTCCCGCCAAATTCCCTGTCGAATTCTGGCAATATCAAAAAGTATTAGGGAGGTAAGTATACTCTTTAAGTGAAATAAACAAAATCAAGGATTTCTTTTTTCACGAGAAAGTTGATACCTACCTCCCTAGCTACGGACCCGGCCTCTCCACCCCACAGGGGCTCGGTCTTCAGGCTCTTAATAGTTGCATGTGTGTCAGCCAATAAATTAGTCAGAGGAAGTGCTAGTCTGCGCATGCGCGGTGGTGGGGCTGGCATCTGCCGGACTACACTCTGACTCCCTGCCCAGTAGGGGCATCTAACTGTTTTAATCTGAGTGTTTTATGGAGTGAAAGCCGATATTTAGTAATATCAAAAAGTATTAGGGAGGTAAGTATCAACTCTCTCGTGAAAAAAGAAATCCTTGATTTCGTTTATATTATTTAATAAACATGTTGAATATTTTGAAACTGGCAGCAACAGCACCCAGTCAAATTAGTTTCAAAATATTCAACAGCTTACGTGTATAGTTTTCTGGAATTTGAGATGCAGAGAGTGCAGGGATCGATTGATCCTAACGTCGGCAGAGCGTGTGTGGAGCTTAGCTAGAGTTGGTGGAGCATAGCTAAAACTGGATTCCTCCTATGGCATTCTGTGTAGGTGTCTCTAGTGACATTCACAGGACATGGCCTAACATAGACCATCTTTGCTGGGCCACTCACTGACTATTGCACATGCTGTATAACCTGCCATTGGTAATGGACGTTTCGATTTTCAGCTATGCCCCACCCACACCTCGCTCGTGTTGGGATTGATCGATCTCTTAACTTCCTGACTACATGTATCAATTTCCTGAAAGCTGTGCAAGTAAGCTGTTGAATATTTTGAAACTAATTTAACTGAGTGCTGTTGCTGCCTATGTGTATTAAATAGTAGAGACATACAATTCTTACAACGTGTCAGACTTTTAAGCGTTAAAGACGGTCCGTATAGAATCATTTATGACGTAATGATTATGACGTCATCCTATTCGCCTCTTAGCTGATTATGACGTGATATGACGTCATTACTCTAGGAAGGTACATCATGCTGTCCTGTCAGCAGTGTTGCTTGATGGTACGGAGGTGTTTGCGGTTGTAGCCGTCATTATGCTGTCCTGTCAGCAGAGTTGCTTGATGGTACGGAGGTGTTTGCGGTTGTAGCCGTCATTATGCTGTCCTGTCAGCAGTGTTGCTTGATGGTACGGAGGTGTTTGTGGTTGTAGCCATCATTATGCTGTCCTGTCAGCAGTGTTGCTTGATGGTACGGAGGTGTTTGTGGTTGTAGCCATCATTATGCTGTCCTGTCAGCAGTGTTGCTTGATGGTACGGAGGTGTTTGCGGTTGTAGCCGTCATTATGCTGTCCTGTCAGCAGTGTTGCTTGATGGTACGGAGGTGTTTGCGGTTGTAGCCGTCATTATGCTGTCCTGTCAGCAGTGTTGCTTGATGGTACAGAGGTGTTTGCGGTTGTAGCCGTCATTATGCTGTCCTGTCAGCAGTGTTGCTTGATGGTATGGAGGTGTATGGTTGTAGCCGTCATTATGCTGTCCTGTCAGCAGTGTTGCTTGATGGTACGGAGGTGTTTGCGGTTGTAGCCGTCATTATGCTGTCCTGTCAGCAGTGTTGCTTGATGGTACGGAGGTGTTTGCGGTTGTAGCCGTCATTATGCTGTCCTGTCAGCAGTGTTGCTTGATGGTACGGAGGTGTTTGCGGTTGTAGCCGTCATTATGCTGTCCTGTCAGCAGTGTTGCTTGATGGTACGGAGGTGTTTGCGGTTGTAGCCGTCATTATGCTGTCCTGTCAGCAGTGTTGCTTGATGGTACGGAGGTGTTTGCGGTTGTAGCCGTCATTATGCTGTCCTGTCAGCAGTGTTGCTTGATGGTACGGAGGTGTTTGCGGTTGTAGCCGTCATTATGCTGTCCTGTCAGCAGTGTTGCTTGATGGTACGGAGGTGTTTGCGGTTGTAGCCGTCATTATGCTGTCCTGTCAGCAGTGTTGCTTGATGGTACGGAGGTGTTTGCGGTTGTAGCCGTCATTATGCTGTCCTGTCAGCAGTGTTGCTTGATGGTACGGAGGTGTTTGCGGTTGTAGCCGTCATTATGCTGTCCTGTCAGCAGTGTTGCTTGATGGTATGGAGGTGTTTGCGGTTGTAGCCATCATTATGCTGTCCTGTCAGCAGTGTTGCTTGATGGTACGGAGGTGTTTGCGGTTGTAGCCGTCATTATGCTGTCCTGTCAGCAGTGTTGCTTGATGGTATGGAGGTGTTTGCGGTTGTAGCCGTCATTATGCTGTCCTGTCAGCAGTGTTGCTTGATGGTATGGAGGTGTTTGCGGTTGTAGCCGTCATTATGCTGTCCTGTCAGCAGTGTTGCTTGATGGTATGGAGGTGTTTGCGGTTGTAGCCGTCATTATGCTGTCCTGTCAGCAGTGTTGCTTGATGGTATGGAGGTGTTTGCGGTTGTAGCCGTCATTATGCTGTCCTGTCAGCAGTGTTGCTTGATGGTATGGAGGTGTTTGCGGTTGTAGCCGTCATTATGCTGTCCTGTCAGCAGTGTTGCTTGATGGTACGGAGGTGTTTGCGGTTGTAGCCGTCATTATGCTGTCCTGTCAGCAGTGTTGCTTGATGGTATGGAGGTGTTTGCGGTTGTAGCCGTCATTATGCTGTCCTGTCAGCAGTGTTGCTTGATGGTACGGAGGTGTTTGCGGTTGTAGCTGTCATTATGCTGTCATGTCAGCAGTGTTGCTTGATGGTATGGAGGTGTTTGCGGTTGTAGCTTATCTAGGACAGCCTTTAACCCTTTAGCCCTTGGATTTGTTCAAGAAAATTTCCTCCTAGAAAATGTCCATTTGCAGACCAACCGAAGACTATTTAAAAAAATTTACGACTAGAATGACTTGCTCGGTTATCGAGCCAGTCATTCCAATGGAAAATTAAAAAAAATAGTCTCATAGGCAGCAATGACTTCCAGTCAAATTAATTTCAAAATATTCAACGTAATACGCCATGCATCGCAAAGAATTTACTTTTTCAGGGATTTGTCATTGAATGGGTTAAAGGATTAACATTTAACACTTTACCCCTTAAAAGTCCAATGTCTTAATTTCAAGACAATTATACAGCATATACAGGAAAGCTGTTGAACATTTTGAAACTAATTTGACTGGAACCCGTTGCCGCCATGGGCAATAGCAGCTTCAAGTTAAATTAGTTTCAAAATATTAACATAATATTCCATGAAGAGTTCGCCGTGTCGGGTTTGTAAAGGTTAGTTGCTTACATGCAACTGATGCAAGTGTGATGCTTAGTGCTTGTCGTGGTGTCCTTCCAAGGTGTGAGGGAGAATGTTGACGCCTGGAAGAATCGGACGTGTATCGATGCAGATGTATTGTGGGTAGCTAGTATGATAACTGACATCTGAGATTTAATCAGTGCAGTACCTACATAGAGAATCTGGAACGAGGTCACTTTTCATATCACTGTTCTAGACCGAGTTGAAAATTATCAATTTGCACGAGCTTTAGCGAGTGCAAAATTGATAAATTTCAACGAGGTTCATAATAGTGATATGAAAAGTGACTGAGTTTGAGATTTTATTTGTCATATAAACTGTAATTTTGAAATATTTGCCAATAGTTGCTGATGTGACTTTTATCTGATTGCTCATTGTTGATTTTTGTGAAAGCGATACCGCCGCTGTGACGCACCACTACTTGATAACAGATACTGAATGCGCAGCAAAATATAGTGACAAACACAAAATCTGGCGATGTCAGCCGTAAACTACACTTTTCTTCTAAGACTATCGCAGAGCCACGGCCATCAATTGTTACTTCGCTGCCGACTGAGAAACTGTCAAACGATGACATTTTGCGATGACGTTTCATGAGTGACAAATCATAGTAAACAAATCGTAGTAAAACAGTACCGCGTAGTAATCCCTACGCGTCATGCTCACATCAATCGATGTTTTAATTGTTGATTTAAATGGGTTGCGCACCCAACAGCCAATGAAAATACTCCGTTGAATATGGCACGTGTGCTGATATCGAAAAATATGGAATGGGCGGGAAGGCTTGTTTATATGATAAATGTATATTATTGACCAGTCTTTGTTTTAATCCAGCCAAGCAATATCTTCCTTCAACACACTGACAAAGATAAGTTACTCGTGAAGATTGGAGACTTTGGTTTGGTGCATGAGGACTCTACTAGCGGCTGGTACGACACAGTCCTTTCACCTCCTGCAAATGCCACAAGTGAGTTTAGTTAATCGTTTTTACGAGCCCAGCCAGCCAGCCAGAAAACAATATTTCAGAAACATTTACGATTTAAAGATGTATATACATCTATCATATTTCAGCCTAGGCCCAAAGTTGTGCAATCTTAGTATATAGTCACATATTAATCTGATCTTGTTCCCGGATGTTTTATCCAGATCACAGCCATCAGGAAATTTTCTGCATGACAAGTTCCTTCCTCATGTTGAAATTTGAGCCAAATCGGATCAATAGTATTTGATATGCAACTCTGGACACACAGACAGACAAACAGACAGGCAGGCAGGCAGGCAGGCAGGCACGCATGCACGCACGCACACAGACACACAATTGCAATGCCTCTTCCCCTTATTGGGCGAGGATAAAAATTTAGATTTTTGTTGAGCTCTAAGTGAATATCGCTTGACATATCAAGTTTAATTGTGTTCGGCATGCACCAAGAATTGAAAAAATGTTAAAGCTTTTCAGAAATGTCCCAATGTAATAACTTCCAGTCAAAGTAATTTCAAATTATTCATCAGTTTGATGCCGGCCATCCTTCACATTATTACAGGTGTGTGTATTAGAGCTGGATGGTATTGACATTTACATGACGGTATCGGTACCATGAAAAAATACCACGGTACAACGGTATACTGTCATCGGAGATTGAGGCATGCCACGAAATTAGAACAATTTTTTTCATTTCCATCTCCAATCAACGGTAAATGTAGGTAAAATAAATAAATCGGCTTTCTGATTAAGAGAAGAAAAACATGGCTATTGCGACTGTTTAGTTTCACGACTTTATTAGGTCACTATTTTTATTGACATAATAACGTTCGCGGGAGTATCGGTCAAAGTGTGTGGTCGACTCGCTAACTATAACCCGCTCTTTGAGACATTGGAGCGCGCTATTTTCAATCTGGATTGTTCTTGCTATTATTGCGACCAGCAAATGGTAAATTTTATTTTGGCAGTCGAGCGCGTTGATAAACCAGAGTCCAGACAAAATCTGCGAGTATTTAAATGAGGCCAGTGTTGTACTCTTTTATTTCTGTTGGAGTCGTATATTCGGTTACTCACGAAAACAGGCCTATACACATGCATATAACACGACATTGAATATAGCCGATTCCAAAGCTTCTGATAATTACCGAGTACCCAATGTGCAGACTCGTTACTTACCATGCTTCACATGAACAATGAGTGTAAAAGGCTATTTCTGCGAACTTCCGACGTGTAGCAAGTTGAAAAATGAATTACAAAAACTAAAACACTATAATTTTTACCAGTAGGTGTCATTACTTAAACTGGATTTAATCCTTAAAGAAATTTCTTAAAACAAGCCAGAAAAAGAAAAAATAACGACTTCAAAGCTGCTCGTTGTTAATAAATTAGCACGTGATCAAAATGGCCCGAACAAATACTACGTTTTAGTAAATTTTCATTGATAAATTCAGCATAGTAATGTATTTTCCCACGGTCTAGTTCATGAACAACCAATCAGATACGTCTTTGCGACGTTGCTGTTGTGTTTGAATAGCACACGGTTTGTATGTTATTTTGTTATTCTAGCGTGTTTGTTCGGTGACAAAATGCTTGGAGTAATAAATTACAAATAATAGAAACAGGAATAGGGAATATATTATAGTGTAATTACTACCGGTGGACGGCCAGAGAATGAGTTTAGATGTTTTAAATAAAGCAATTTTACCGTGAGACTTTCAAGACCTACGTTTGACATACAATTCTGCCTGCCATTATTTTGTAATTGACGTCTTGATGTTTGTTTTTACAACGACCCTTTCACCTCGACACGGCTAATAGTTAGGGATGCCTGTATTTTTGTCACTATTAACACCTATTTACCCTGGTCAAGTCAGATTTTATGGATCTATTTCTCAAATATTGCTCAAACATTATGGATGGTATTCACAGTATTTGGAAATATCAACGGTCACGGTATCGGTTCACGGTATACCGCGGTCCTCGCGGTACTACCGTCAGACCGCCCAGCTCTAGTGAGTATGTGTCCTGACCAACACCACCACACCTACCCAGCCTTCCAATATTAGGAACTACGATATATTGATCTATAGATATATCACAATGCTTGTACCTACAGTACAGATCAGAAATAACATGTTTCCAAAATAAAATAAAACAGACAATCCAGTTATGTTCAAAATTTTCAACAGAACATTTCTTACATCATTTTCAAAATTGTACTAACATGTTTTTGTTTTGGAAACATTTCTACTTCTTTATAATTCAGTCTGCTAATCTTTTTTGTCAGTAAGTTATACATTGACAGTCACAGCCATAGTGTATTACATCCAACATAGTAATATTGTGTAACTCAACCAATTACATCTCTTAACACCTTGTCGTTTGAAATGTCTGTGTCTCAATTTCAAGGCTAGCTATGCAAGAAGGCTGTTGAATAGTTTGAAACTAATTTGGAAACTGTTGCTGCTTGTCGTGAATATAACATATTTTCTGTTCTATTTGATTGGGGTCAATACGGTCTATGCTTACTTGTCCGTTTTCATTGTTACGACGAATTTGATTGGGGTCGATATGTATCTTAGTCGATTTTCCCATTAGGCATAATCTGGCAACACGACTGTTGTCGGTTTGCTACGCTACCATTTTATCCCGTGCGGATCGTATCAATTCAAGATATAGTTATCATCAATTCATAGAAAATCAACATGAGAGGTCTAAAGGACAAATCGTTCCAACAATGCTATTGTTATATTTAACTGTCACCTCGATATTATTTGTGTATCACCATTATTTGAACTGTTATCACCAGTATTCGTATCATCCAGAATACATAAATCTTACACCATGCTATGCGCAAACGAGTATATCCTTCCATCCTTTCATCCTATCTGACCTTCAAACACAACGAGAACATTCCCAAACTGCTATAGGCCGCATAATATTTCCTACAAAATAAAGAAGTGACCATTTCTGCTCTGTGATGGTCAGTGATTTAATCCTTTCCTGGTGAAGCCGGACAAAACAGGCCTCTATAGTTGTCTTGAGGAATGTCCATTTGCAGACCATCAGAAGACTATTTTTTAAAATTTACCACTGGAATGACTGACTCTGTAACCAAGCCAGCCATTCCAGTGCTAAATTGTCAAAACTCGTCTTCTCTTTTTCTGCAAATGGACATTCAATAAGGAAATATTTGGGTCTTCTTGACCAAATTTGGCCATTAACCCTTTACTGGTCAAGCCTGCCAAAACTGGTCTCTGTATTGGTCTTACGGAATGTCTGTATGCAGGCCAAGAAAGGACTTTTTTTGAAAATTTACCACTGGAATGGATGGCTCGGTAACCGAGCCAGTCATTCCAGTGCTAAATTTTCAAAATCGTCATCTCTTCTGTAAACATTCAATAAGAAAATATTTTAATTTTCTTGACCAAATTTGGTCATTAAAGGGTTAAAGACGCAGAATGAAATGCGAGAATACACTGCTACAGTTGTACGATGTAATAATACCTTACTGGAAGAGTAGATATTTAATACATTCAGGTTATATGTGGGAACATACGCTTGGTGTCGGGACCACAAGCTATGCTGCTCCGGAACAAATAGATCTATCCATCTGTGATATAAAGGTACGTGTCTATTACTGGTCTGAAATCTTAGTCACATGCCCTGAAGATGCCAGTAAAAAGGCAAGGCAATTATTCCTTAATGGCGTTCATAATTTTATGCCCATTACATCGTAATCATTCATATCAGCTAAAAACCGTTTCTGCGGTGGTCTTGAGAAATGTTCATTGGCAGACCAAGAGAAGACTATTTTTGAAAATGTACAACTGGAATGACTGGCTCGATAACCGAGCCAGTCATTCCAGTTGTAAATTTACAAAAATGGTCTTCTCTTGGTCTGCAAATGGACATTTTCTTCGAGAGGTTTTTTTTGGTTTATGGCAACATCTTAGGGTGTACAGGTAGATCATGGCTCAAGATGAAGAGCATGAAGGTAACATTGGACTTTCTCAGGCAATCAGGATAAAAAATCACCTTATTAGCTCACCTGGCCAGAATGGCCAAGTGAGCTTATGCCATGGCGACTGTCCGGCATCTGTCCAGCGTCCGTCCGTCCGTCTGTCCGTCCGTCCATCAACTTTTTCCTTTAAACGACTTCTCAAGAACCACTGGGCCGATTTCAATTATATTTGGCAGGAAGTATCCTTAGGGCATAGGGATCCAAGTTTGTTCAAACAAAGCCGATTTGGCCGGTGGCCATCTTGGATTTTGGCCGATTTTAGGAAATGGCTTTAAAAATCTTCTCCGAAACGCTTGGTGGATTGATTCAAAAACTCACGAAATATCATATAGGGCAAGAGCTGAACCAAGTTTGTTCGAAGGAACTTGATTGGCCAAATGGTTCGGCGGCCATATTGGATGACTTAGTTTTCGTAAAAACAACTTATTCTGCAGACCCGCTGAACGGATCGGGCTGAAATTTTGGGGATATGATTATGGACTAAAGGCCATTAAAGTTTGTTCATGGGAAGTTGATAGGTAAAAAACATGGCCGCAGTGGACCAATCAAATTTTAGCGTGTTTGGCTGCCATATTCAATTTTTACTTACTTGTCAGTCAGCTATCGTATAGCGATAACCCTATCCGTCTTCTGTATGTCCGTCCATCCATCTGTTTGTCCGTCACCAACAATGATGGCTCATTTTGTTATTTCTTGACGGATTGACACTAAACTTCGTCACAATGTTAATGACGGCATCTAATATCTGTGTTGTGAAAATGAAACTGATAGGATGTCAAATGCCAGAGTTATCACTCCCTAAATATTTGCAGTCTCACTTTCATAGGGCAAATGGTTTGTTCCCACTGTCTTATCACCATGTCAGATTTTATTGCCAAACTAGATATTAAATTTCAATTAACAGATTAACCTTTCCAATACTGCAGAAATATTTAAGATATGTATTATGTGCTCTTAAAAATATTTGAAATGTATTTGATTGAAATTTGTTGCTGCCTTTGGCAGCAATGAAAGTTGTTGCTGCCTAAAGCAGCAATGACTTTCAGTCAAATTATTTTCTAAATCAACTCCAGCTCACCCTACCCCTGCTGCTAACTTGGTGATTCAGCCAGATGTGCATGTGTTAAATGGATTGTGTGGTGGTGGGGAATAACCTGCTATAAAGACCACCTACCCGCCTTTAGAGACCATTTTCTTCAAAACCTCTAGTAAGCGTCTGACTGAGTTTTTGCAGACGACATATTCCAAAGGTTATATCTCTGAACGTGATAAATATTTTGAAAACAATTGGACTGAAAGTTGTTGGTGGCTAAGCCACCAACAACTTTCAGTCCAATTGTTTTCAAAATATTCAACAAGTCAAGAGCTTTTGAAAATTGAAATTATTGGCTGCACTGGCTTGCAGCGGTGAGACGTTAAGAAACCAGCTGTTGGTAGCACTGATATCATCTATTTTCACTTAAACATTGTTCAAAATCACTAATGCAAAAAAAACCAGTCCAGAGATTGTTGTAAATATCTCGAAAACTAAATCATTTGACTGAAAGTCATTGGAAGTGACACCGATAGATGTAAAACTTAAGTAAGATTAGTTTGATATGCCAATGTTCCAGGTGAGCGATACAGGCCCATTGGGCCTCTTGTTTTCCTTATCCAGTAACATTACAGTCAGAGGTTGTTCAGTGTTGCTTCTACAGAAGGTTAATTCTGTACATGAATATTGAATCTTGTTCTAAGCAGTGTGCTACTTGTGTATGATATGCACCAATGCAGCAGAGGAGGGCACATAAAGCAGCTGTTGCCTTAATTATCCAGCAAAATTGAGGAGCATTAACCCTTTAACACTCATATCAGCCAAAAGCGGCTTCTGCAGCGGTCTTGAGAAATGCCCATTTGCAGACTAAGAGAAGACTATTTTTGAAAATTTACCACTAGAATGACTGGCTCGATAACTGAGCCAGTCATTCAAGTGGTAAATTTAAAAAAATAGTCTTCTGTTGGTCTGCACATGGACATTTTCTATTAGAAAATTGAAATTTTCTTTGAAAAAATTGAATGTTTCGAGGGTTAAGGTAACAGGCATGGGTACCTAAGGCGAATACGTTAGTTATCTTGGTTTATTTCCAGGCCTGCAGTCAGCCTATCATCATTTTGAGTTACAATTCTAACAGACTGATGGAATAGTTGGTGTTACGATATACAACCTATGTGTTTATGTTCAAAATTATATGTGTTGGAAAATGAATGAAATAAAAAATTATAAATGAAATGAAGCAGTTTACTTTTCAGCAAAATTAGCATTACAGATAATAAAATAATCTCTATATAAGTCAGATAGTTTTCATTCTCTTGGTGTTATTTAAAATCAGTTTATTTAACTGTTGAATGATTGATTTAATTCAAATGTGTTTTAGTGCGACATGTACAGCATAGGGATAATGTCATTCGAGTTATTCTCTGCCTGGCAAACAGAAATGGAGAGACATAAAGAATTTGAAAATCTCCGTAGCAAGCAATTGTTACCAGCCGAGTTCAAGAGCGCATGGCCGGATATAGTAAGCTTTTATCAGCCTAACTGTTACCACTCCGGGGCCGTATTCACCAATGGTAATTAACCATTATCACTCTGATGTCAATATTCTATCTTTTACAGTGTCAATAGGAAAGAAACTAGTGTTTATTTTTCAACAATTTTGGTGGAAGATGTTGCTGTCTATGACAGCACCATCTTCCAGCAAATTTGTTGAAAAGTAAACACCAGTTCATCGTTTTCTTTAGTTTGAAAATTAATAATTTTGACAGAGTGGTAATGGTTAAGTACGAAAAAATGTGCAAACCTGGTATTAGTAAAAAACCTGCCAAAGTCTGTATTCACCTACATTAGATGAATATTTAGCAGCCTCTTCGTGAGTACAACGTAGTCAGATCTTCTAAATAAGTACAAGCAGTTAGGCGGGTGTGCGTAACTTAGTAACTTAGGATCGCTTCGTGAATATGGCCCCTGATTTCAAATATATGCTATCTTTTACTGTGTCAATAGCAAAGAAACTGGCACACATTTCTCAACAATTTTGGTGGATGATGTTGCTGTCAAGATAGCAACACATCTTCCACCAAATTTGTTGAAAAATGAACACAGTTCTAATTTAATTAGAAAAGATTTTAACATCAGAGTGGTAAGGATTAATTATTCTAATAATAGTAATAATGCATTCAGAACAGGTGACTAATTTTACACACTGTCCAGTCCAGTATGGATCCGTACATCAGTGTATTGTCACACCCTTCCCTGTGTTAAAATTTGAGGGTCGGTACAGTACTTTCTAAGATATCCACAAATTCAGAATTTGATCCGATCTGAATCTGGGTTTATGGGCAAAGTCTGGAAATCCTCTTGCACGGCAAGTTCCTTTGAGCCAAATCGAATCGGTAGTTCGTTAGATACAGCCCGGAATAAGCTTTTGTTACTAGCTGACTGTGACTGGCTGTGACTGGCTGGGGCTGGCTGGTTTATTGAGCTGCTACTCACAGCTAAAATAAATTTGTATCCCTGCCCGCCGTGTGCTAACAGCTTCCATCCATATTTTGGTTTTCATTCTATACCCTCAAGTTGGAGTATGTTAATGAAACTGCATAGCTCGATTAACCTTGGAAGAAGCCTATAAGGTTACCATTGCTCAAAAGTTGAATTTGTATTTTCACATAATTGATCGTTGTTCTACCAAATTGAAAGATAATAACTCAGACCAGGCATTAGTGTGTAGTGAGTGGGTGGTGTTATCCAGTGATTGTATTATTTAGTTAATTTTGAAATTTATGCCATATATAGTACCAACGATTGACAAAATACTTTACAATTTATAATCGATGTTTCTCAATTTAGAATTTTGGATAAAAGACTGATTAAGCTTATAATCTACTTTTAACCCGTGGACCCTCAGAGGATAGAAATCACAAATTCTTTGTGATGTTAGGTTCCAGTCAAATTAGTTTCAAAATATTCAACAGTTTTCCTGTATAGTTGTCTTGAAATTGAGACACTGGAATTTCACGTGTTAAATGGTTACCCCTTTAACACTTAAGCCTACCAATAAATGTCTTCTACAGTTGTCTTCAGAAATGTCCATTGGCAGGCCAAGAGAAAGCTATTTTTGAAAATATACCAGTGCAATGACTCGCTCGATAAACGAGAAGTTTTCAAAAATAATCTTTTTGTCTGCAAATGGACATTTTCTGTGAGAAAAGTGACATTTTCTTGAAGAAATTTGTGTGTTAGAAAGTGAATACTGTTCACGTTGTGCTTCTGTTATAAATGTTCTTATTAATCCAGGCAGCCACAGTGTTGCGTTTGATGTCACCATCGGGGATCAACCGACCCTCCGCTGTGGATCTGCTCAAAAGCAGCCTGTTCTGTTCTAAGGATCAGGTATATATAGCTTTTATGGTATTATTACAGGGATCCGCTTCTAGTTATGCTCCATCCATTTCTAGCGATACTCCACCCATTTCTAGCTATGCTCCACCTATTTCTAGCTGTGCTCCACCCATTTCTAGCTATGCTCCACCCATTTCTAGCTGTGCTCCACCCATTTCTAGCTATGCTCCACCCATTTCTAGCTGTGCTCCACCCATTTCTAGCTGTGCTCCATCCATTTCTAGCTATGCTCCACCAATTTCTAGCTGTGCTCCACCCATTTCTAGCTATGCTCCACCCATTTCTAGCTGTGCTCCATCCATTTCTAGCTATGCTCCACCAATTTCTAGCTGTGCTCCACCCATTTCTAGCTATGCTCCACCCATTTCTAGCTGTGCTCCATCCATTTCTAGCTATGCTCCACCAATTTCTAGCTGTGCTCCACCCATTTCTAGCTATGCTCCACCCATTTCTAGGTAAACTTATTCTATTGAATGTTTAGAAAATAATTTGTCTGGAATCCGTGGCTGCCTTGGGCAGCAACGGCTTCCAGTCAAATTAATGTCAAAATGTATAATCGTTTTCCTCTATGGTTGCTTTGGAAATGAGAAACGGCGAAGGTGTTAAACCTTTGAACTCTAAATTTGCAGTATCTCAACTTCAAGGTAGTTATACAGGTAGGATACTGAATATTTTGAAACAAAGTTGACTGGTACTAGGGAGCATTGGCAGCACAAATTAGTTTCAAATATATTAACAGAATGTTTACTGTGTTGTAAATTCAGGATAGACAAACAATTTACACAGTCAAATGATTTACACAGTCAAATAATTTACACAGACAAATAATTTACACAGTCAAATAATTTACACAGACAAATAATCTACACAGTCAAATAATTTACACAGACAAATAATTTACACAGACAAATAATTTACACAGACAAATAATCTACACAGTCAAATAATTTACACAGACAAATAACTTACACAGACAAATAATCTACACAGTCAAATAATTTACACAGTCAAATAATTTACACAGACAAATAATTTACACAGACAAATAATCTACACAGTCAAATAATTTACACAGTCAAATAATTTACAGTCAAATAATTTACACAGACAAATAATCTACACAGTCAAATAATTTACACAGTCAAATAATTTACACAGACAAATAATTTACACAGACAAATAATCTACACAGTCAAATAATTTACACAGTCAAATAATTTACACAGACAAATAATTTACAACAACAAATAATTTACACAGTCAAATAATTTACACAGCCAAATAATTTACACAGATAAATAAACAAATAATTTACACAGACAAATAATTTACACAGACTGATAATTTACACAGACAAATAATTTACACAGACAAATAATTTACACAGACAGATAATTTACATAGACAAATAAACAAATAATTTACACGGACAAATAATTTACACAGACAAATAGTTTACACAGACAAATAATTTACACAGACATAATTTACATAGACAAATAAACAAATAATTTACACGGACAAATAATTTACACAGACAAATAGTTTACACAGACAAATAAGTTACACAGACAAATAATTTACACAGACAAATAGTTTACACAGACAAATAATTTACACAGACTGATAATTTACAAGCAAATAATTTACACAGACAAATAATTTGTGAAAATTTACGACTTGAATGACTGGCTCGATAACCAAGCCAGTCATTCCAGTGATAAATTAAAAAGAATTGTATTCTCTTGGCCTGTAAATGGACATTCAACAGGCATATTTTCAAAATATAGAAAATGACATCAGCTACTCGAATCAGATCCTAATTTATCCATCATGTCTATTTAAAGGCAAATGGTTCAAATGTGAATGGTCCAGGTGAGTGTCATAGACCCTTGGGCCTCGTGTTTTCAAAATATTCAATGAACCATTTCTTACATTGTGTTAAATTATTGTACTAACTAATGTGTTTCTGTTTTTGTTTTGGAAACATTAACTTATGAGGCGTACTCTATATCTGTTTTTTTTAACAGAGAATAGCTGAGCTTGAAGACCAGCTGAGTGTGAGTAACAAAGCGGTTAATGATTTGAAGGCAAAGAACCAATCTCTACACATTGCTCTTAGAAGAAAAGATGTTATGATTCGACGACTACAGAGACAACTTGACTTAAGATTTTAAATAATGGTAGAAAAATTAAGAATAAAAATAATACAACAATCAAAGATCGTATCAAGAAATACATGAAATCCTAGTTTATGGGAATAACCATTTTTGTGTTAACCCTTTAACTATTGAAATCCAGTGCCTCAATGCACAAGGCATGCTGATGAACGTTTTGAAAATAATTTGACTGGAAGCGATTGCTTTAGGTAACAATGGCTTTCCTTCAAGTTATCTTCACACTATTCATCACAATAGATTATTTATTACATATCGTACTTAACCCTATTCTAATGTAAAAATTTTAAATTTTCAAATTAAATTGAACGATGAACTGGTGTTCATTTTTAGCTCACCTGGCCTGAAAGGCCAAGTGAGATTATACCGTGTTGACCGTCTGTCATCCGTCCGTCATCTGTCCGTCAACTTTTCCTTTAAACGACTTCTCAAGAACCACTGGGCCGATTTCAATTATATTTGGCAGGAAGCATCCTTAGGGCATCGGGATCCAAGTTTGTTCAAATGAACCAGATCGTCCAATTGGGCCAGAGGCCATCTTGGATTTTGGCCGATTTTTAGAAACGTCAAAATCTTCTCCGAAACCGCTTGGGGGATTGATGCAAACCTCATGAAATATGATCTATGGCAAGAGGTGAACCAAGTTTGTTCAAGGAACTTGATTGGTCAAATGGTTCGGTGGCCATCTTGGTTGACCTAGTTATAGCGAAAATTACTTCTCCAGAATCGCTGAAGGGATCGGGCTGAAATTTGGCAGATATGATTATGGCCTAAGGTTTGTTCAAGAGAAGTTGATCCGTAAAAAAACATGGCCACCGTGGGCCAATCAAAATATAGCATGTTTGGCGGCTATATTGAATTTTTTTATTTGATGTATTTTGAGGCCCAAATTGGTTTTTGTATGTGTTTTGGGGTATTCTGAGCTCAGATTTGAAATTTTCGAAACTGTCGGATAAATTGTTTGGCGGCCATCTTGGATCTTTTTCTAGCCAAAAAGCTCCCATACTAAAGCAATGGGAAATTTAAAATGTTTTCTTCTGAAGAACTGCCTGGCCGATTTCAATTATATTTGGCAGGAAGCATCCTTAGGGTGTAGAGATTCAAGTTTGTTCAAATGAACCTGATCGGCCAAATTGGCAGGCGGCCATCTTGGAGTTAGGCCGATTTTAGGAAACGTCTTTAAAAATCTCCGAAACCGCTTAGGGGATTGATGCAAATCTCATGAAATATGATTTAGGGCAAGAGCTGAATCAAGTTTGTTCAAGGGATCTTGATTGGTCGAATGGTTTCGTGGCCATCTTGGTTGGCCTAGTTGTAGTGAAAACGACTTCTCCAGAACCGCTGAAGGGATCGGGGCTGAAATTTGGCAGATATGATTAGGGACTAAGGGACATTGAAGTTTGTTCAAGGGAAGTTGATCCGTAAAAAACCCTGGACACCATGGGCCAATCAAAATATAGCATGTTTGATGTCCATAATTGATTTTTTTTTTACTTGATGGATTTTGAGGCTGAAATTGGTTTTATATGTGTTTTTGGGTATTCTGATATCAAATTTGCAATTTTTGAAATTGTCGGATAAATGGTTTGGTTGCCATCTTGTTGATAAAGAGCATTCTAGTTGAAATGCCTATGGTCCAGGTGAGCGATACAGGCCCCTTGGGCCTCTTGTTCTACAAATTTGGTGGAAGATGGTGCTGTCGTAGACAGCAACATCATCTACCAAATTTGTTGAAAAATGCACACCAGTTTCTCTTCTGTTGACACATCAGTGTGGTTAGGGTTAAAAATAATTATTGTCGCCCCTATCTCGTGGGTACATGACACGCCCGTGAAAGAAATTAGGTTAACCCTTTCACCCATGAATTCCCAATATCTCATTTTCAAGGCCCTTGAAATTGAGATATAGGTACAGGAAAACTTTTAAATATTTTGAAATTAATTTGACTGGAAGCTGTTGATGCCTTAGGCAGCAACGGATTCCAATCAAATTAATTTCAAAATATGAAACAGATTAAGCATTATATCATAAAGAATCTACTTTGTCAGGAATTTGTCAGTGAAATGGTTAAATTATATATTACCGCATTGAACCTTTCCAGTTTATCCATCCATCATATGATGTCATAATCAACTACATGACCTGGAGAGTGATGTCATAATCAATGATGTGATGAATGATGTAAATAAGTAGGTCACAAACACGTAATTGAAAACAAACTAAGCATTGTTGTGCTAATTAAATGTTTACTATTTAATAAACATGTTGTTGAATATTTTGAAACTAATTTGACTGGGCACTGTTGCTGCCCTAGACAGCAACAGCACCCAGTCAAATAAGTTTCAAAATATTTAACATCTTACTTAATATATAGTTTTCAGAAAATTCAGTGTCAGGTAGTTCAGGGATTGATCTATCCCAACACGGCCGAAGTGTGGGTGGAGCTTATCTAGAGGTGGGTGGGGCATAGCTAAAACTGAAAAGGTCCATTGCCAATCCGTTGGCTATTTTTTGGATTCAGATTCGATTAATATTAGAAATGTGATTTCATATGATATAAACCGATGGTGTATCACTGGGTGTTATTGATTGATGTATTAACTGTTAATCTTTTACACACAGATTTTGTATTTAAGAAAATATCTTAATATAGAAATATGATTGTTTTATTTATACAAGAATCATGTATATATGAATTGGTAAAATTATTGATCAGTTTCATTATTAGCTCACCTGGCCCGAAGTGCCAAGTGAGTTTATGCCATGGCCATCATATGTCGTCTGTCCGTCGTCCATCAACTTTTGCTTTAAAACACTACTCCTCATTAACCAGTTGGTCGATTTCAACCAAATTTGGCTTGAATGACTCTATGGTGTAGGCTCCAGAAGGTTCAATCGGAATTGTGTTTCATCAGCTTTTTTGGGTCAAAATTTTAGATTTTATGAAAAATGTACCGGAAATTGTCAATTTGCATCTTCTCCTTACCATTCTGAGCTATTTGAACAAAATTTGGCTGAAATGACCCGATTGTGGTAGGCTCCAGAACATCCATTCGGAATTATGATTCCTCAATTTTTTGGGTCAAACTTAGATTTTTTTTTAAATTTACCGGAAATGTTCAAAATGCTTCTCCTTACCATTTTGACCGATTTCAACCAAATTTGGCTGAGAGGATACTAGTGCCATTGATTCAAGAACTGACATTTGGAATTTTGATTGGTAAATACCTTTGGTGAAAATCTGAGATTTTATTAAAAATTTACCGGAAGTTGCTATGATTCTATTGCTATATTGCTTCTCCTTAACATTTTGACCGATTTCAACCATATTAGGCTAAACCTCCATTCAGAATTTTTATTCCTCAATTTTTTTTGGTGAAAATCTCGGATCTTATTACAAATTTACCGGAAATTGTCAAATTGCTTCTCCTTACCATTTTAATCGATTTCAACAAAATTTCACGGAATGGATCCTGTGGTGATGGGCTCTAGAAAGTCCTTTCAGAATTTTAATTCGTTAATTTTTGGGGTGAAATCTTAGATTTTCTGGAAAATGTGCCGAAAATTGTAAAATTGCTACTCCTTAGATACTTGACATATTTCACCCAAATTGGACTGTATGGATTCTATAGTGGTAGGCACTAGTAAATTTATTTAGAATTTTGATTGAACAATTTTTTGAGTGAAAATCTTAGATTTTATGAAAAATCTACCGGAAATAGTCAAAATGCTACTCCTTAGCTGCTTGACATATTTCAACTAAATTTGGCTAATGTGACCCTATCATGGTAGACTCTAGAATTTCTATTCAGAATTTTGATTGGTCAATTCTTTGGGTGGCCATCTTGGATTTTCCGAAAATTATCGATCATATCTATTTATATGCAAATTGTTCAAATGCTAATGGTCCAGGTGAGCGTCTCGGGGCCTTGGGCCTCTTGTTTATTTATCTGTCTGCCTGCTGAATTTCTGCAGACTACAATACCCATGAGGTATAACTCTGGATATTCTGACTATTTTGAAAATAATTTCACTGAAAGTAGTTGGTGGCTAAGCCACCAAAAACTTTCAGTCAAATTATTTTCAAAATATTCAGGAGGTCCAGAGTTAGTACCCATTGAAATTATTGTTTCGTGGCTCACAGCAGTTGGTCAGACGGTTAAGATCATAGCAGTCAAATTTACTCCATACACTACAGCTGCGAAATAAGTTAAAATGTTTCCAAAATAAGTTAACATTTTAAGAAATGTATTGTTGAATACTTTGAACATAGTTGGATTGGAGGACATTGGCACCTAAACATTGCTGCATTAGGACAAACACGCCTAATAATATTATGGTTGAAAGATCAATGTGACCCAATTAGGAAAATTGAGTTGCATTTCCGGATAACTTAAGTTCTATCGAAGGAATCTTGAACGGGTTGGGGTGTGGTTTGGCGGTGAGGAGGGGGTTTGGGAGGTAGTTGGGGGGGGGGGATGTGGGTGTGTGTGTGTGTGTGTGTGTGGGGCATAGATTTCAGGAATCGCTAATCACAATTCTATAATAATGAACAAAAGATTTATAGACTTCTATCTTGGAATTTGGACTAATGAAATTTTTGCATACTCTATGTCCATTTGCTGACTAAGAGAAGACTATTTTTGATGGAACCTGTAATTCCAGTGGTAAATTTTAAAAATCAGTGTTATGTTGGCGTGCAACTGGACACTACTCAAGATAACGGCGGTGTGTTTTTGTCTGCCTTGACCACTAAAGGGTTAAAAAGCCTTGTTATTATTTATATTCTTGTAATGCCGTATGTTAAAATTGTGTGTGTCTGTGTGCGTATATGTGATCGCCATGGTTATGTATCATATGAGATTAAAAACTGATGATTTCTTAACCCTTTAACACTCAAATTTGTTGAAGGAAATTTTAATTTTCTCGAAGAAAATGTCCATTTGCAGACCAAGTGAAGACTATCTTTGAAAATCTACAACTGGAATGAGTGGCTCGTTACCGAGCCGGTCGTTCCAGTGGTATATTTTCAAAAATAATCTTCTCTTAGTCTACAAATGAACATCTCACCAGACCACTGCAGAAGCCGTTTTTGGTTGATATGAGGGTTAGAGGGGTAATATTAATAACACTTTCAAAGCTAAATGCTTAGTGTCTCCATTCTAAACCCAAAATACAGGTATGCTTGTGTATAAATAATTTACTTGGGTCTCTAATTCTGAGATTTCGTAATGAATTTGTTCTATATGCTTGAAAAGTATACTAAATATGTGCAGTGTTTCATTATTATCTCACCTGGCCTGAAAGGCCAAATGAGGTTATGCCATGGCGACCGTCTGTGATCTATCCGTCAACTTTTTATTTTAACAACTTGTCAAGACCCACAGGGCTGATCCCAATTATATTTGGCGTGAAGCATCCTTAGGGCATAGAGATCCAAGTTTGTTCACACAAAGCCATTCACCCAATTTGGTTGGTGGCCATCTTGGATTTTCTAAAAAACTTTGGAAAATCACCTAAAAGACTAATTGATATGTCAATTTTTCGGGCGCGCATCTTGGATTTTCCCGAAAATGGTGGGGAACCGTTTAAAATGCTACTCCTCATTAACTGCTTGGACAATTTCAACCAGACTTGGCTGGAAGACTACTAGTGTGGTAGGTTTCAGAACATGTGTACAGAAATTGAATTGGTCAATTTTTCCTGCGGCTATCTTGGATTTTCCAAATATTTCTGTAAATGAGTTAAAAGCCTACACTTCATTAAGCACTTGTCCGATTTCAAGCAAACTTGGATAGAAGGACCCTAGAGTGGTATGCTTCAGATCTCGTCTAAGAATTCTGATTTGTCACTTTTTCGGCGGCCATCATGATTTAAAAAAAAAAAAGGCCGAAAAATTGTTTATAATGCTACTCCTCATTAACTGCTGGGGTGATTTCATCCAGACTTGTCTGGAAGGCCCCTAGAGTGGTATGCTTCAGAATTTTGATTGTTCAATTTTTTTTTAATGGTCATCTTAGATTTTCCAAACCTTTTGGGAAATCGGTTAAAAGGTTACTCCTCATTAGCCACACGGTCAATTTCAACCAAAGTCATCTGGAAGGACATTACGCAGGTAGGCTTCAGAACTTGTCTACAGAATTTAAATGTTTCCGATGGTCATCTTGGATTTTCCAGAAATCCTTTAAAAAGCTATTCCTTAATTAATGGCCCGATTTCAACAAAACTTGGAATGACCTTAGCGCTGTAGTTTTCAACAAATCACAAATGATAATCTTGATTGATAAATTATTTTGATGGCCATCTTAGATTTTCCAAATAATTATCTAGAAATCCTTTAAAACCTATCTCTTAAACCACTTGGTAGATTTTAACCAAATTTGACTGGAAGGATCCTATGCTATAGTGGTAGCCTCTAGAGCTTCTATTCAGAGTTTTAATACATTTTTTTGGATTTACTGAAAATATTTCCGTGAACCATTTAAACTGTTGCTCCTTAATCAATAGTCTGATGTCAATGAAACGTGAGTGGAATGATCGTGGTCGGCTCCAACATATTAAATGGAAATATTTATTGATTAATTTGTCTAGTGGGCATTTTGAATTTTGCGAAAATTATCCATTACATCTGTTTAAATGCAAATGGTTCAATTGCTAATGTTCCACGTGAGCGTCACAGGCTCTTACGCCTCTTGTTTATTATATATATATATATATATATATATATATATATATATATATATATATATATATATATATATATATATACGCCTGTGCAAAAGTTAAGCACCACCCTATTTTTACGCACATGCGAGGGTATATTCATGTGCTATGAAGAAAGCAATAGCATAAACATTTATGTACCCATCCATCTTAGTGCAAGAGGTAATAATGCAACTAGAGGAATGCTGATTATGATGGTGGGGAAACACTGTATGTTTTTGTTTGAACTTGAAAACGAGACCTGAATATGGTTACGTTGACACAACTGACAACTATTGCCCTACAGTTGACACACGTGGCTAGATTGTCATTAATGGTGTCTGAAAACGAAGTTTAACATCTGTGCACGAGTTTGAGACTGTCATTATTAATACTGGGTATATCCACCTTGTGCCTGGATGACGGCCTGGACACGACGTCTCATGCTGGTCACCAACCGACTGATACGCCATTGTGGTATTCGTTGCCATTTAAGATGGAGTGCATCTGTTAATTCCTGTAGGTTCTGCACAGGAGGATCCCTCCTTCTCACCATGTTTCCCAGAATGTCCCAGATATGCTCAATAGGGTTCATGTCAGGGCTCCTTGCTGGCCATGGTAGGGTTTCGATGGCATTCTGGCGGAGGTATTCATGCACAGCTCTAGCACGATGTGGTCGGGCGTTGTCATCCATGAATATAGGGTGGGTTCCAGGTGCATGATTTACAAAATGAGGGACCACAACTCTATCCAGTATGGAATCTTGATATCTTTGTCCATTTAGTGTTCCAGGTACAGTCAACTGATCCAGCTTACAATCAAATGAGATGCACCCCCATATCATAATGGAAGCTCCACCAAATGGAACTTCTTCCATGATGTTACGTTGGTCGTACGCCGTGCGTCTGGACCTCCATACACGAGTTCGACCATCTGTGGCATGAAGCAGGAACCGACTTTCATCGGACCAGTGTACCCGTCTCCAGGATCTCATGTTCCAGTGTCTTCTTTTGTTGCACCACCTCAGACGCTCCTCTTTGTGGTGTGCAGTGAGGAGAGGACGTCTGACAGGTCTCCTAGCTTTCATGCCAGCAGCATACAGTCTCCTTTTGACGGTAGACATTGACACTCTATTGCGCGTTTCCCATTGCTGGCTGAGCACTCTGCTGTTGGTGAATGGAGATCTCCTAACAAGGCGTTCTAGGGCTCGATCATCACGGGCAGTAGTCTTCTTCGGTCTTCCAGATCTAGGCCTGTCCTTCACCTCGTTAGTTTGCCCATGTTTTGCAATCAAACAACTGATTACAGTATGGTTAATGTTCAGCTGTCTGCCAATCTCTCTGCATGACATACCAGTGGTATGCATGCCTATGATTTGCCATTTCACCCGATCACTTAACCTTCGTCTTGCCATAGCGGTTCACAATCAAGAGCTAATTCTCTCTGTACAAATAAACCACGGTCATGAACACAAAATTCCTAATCTTGTCGCCTAAATCTGTATGTAATGTTCTACACCTCAAACTGGACTTTTACATAACTGAACACGTGTGCTGTTTCCCGCCACGCACGGACATCAAGCGGCGTGAAGTCATGCATGCATGTGCATTTCGTACTTGGAATTATGTCAGCTAACGCGGGGACAAAAAGTATGGCAGCCTAGTTGTACCATCATGTTTCTACGTTCTATTGTTTTGGCTGGTGCTTAACTTTTGCACAGGTGTATATATATATTTTTAAGCTTTTATTCATATTATTTGGATTGAAAAGATCTGAGCTGTCACTCAAGTATCTGACATCATTATCAAATACATCACCCGTTAGCTGATGTGATAATCAAAGCTCTGTCACAAATGTGGCAATGGTCCATCACGAAAGTTTTTGAATTGTATGTTGTTGATGAATTTACGATTTAATAAACATTTGGTTGAATATTTTAAAACTTTTTTGACTGGGAGATGTTGCTGCCGATGGCAGCAACAGCCCACGGTCGAATTAGTTCCAAAATATTCAACAGTTTACCTGTATAGCTACCTTGTAATTGAGATTTGAGATTCTATGAATTCAAGTTTGAATGTTTTAAATCGGTTAATGCACACGTACCGAGTGGGCGGAGCTTAGATAGAAATGGATGTGGTATAGCTAGAAATGGATCCCCGTATTGTTTGACACATATGAGTGGAAAGTGCCTCTTTAATTAAATTTATTTAATGGTCAAGCTGACCAAAATGGCTTCTCCACTGGACTTGAGAAGTGTCCATTTGTAGGACAAGAAGACTATTTTTGAAAATTATCTTTCAATATAGCTTGCTCTCTGAATGTCCATTCACTAAGGAAACACTTTTTGATTTCCTTGACCCATCTTGACCATTAATGGGGTTCCCACAACCAGGAAATTCCTTGAAAGTCCTTGAATTTAGCCAGAATTTAATATTTCCATGAATCACCCTTGAATTTGTCATTGTCTAACTTTCCTGGCTATGACAGACCAAGAGAAGATATATCAATTTATATAATACATATGTTAATCACAGGATTTGTACTTGAGTTTACTGTAGTGTAATCTCCTGTTTCTAAAATATTGTAGTTAAAATGTGATTGTAAAGAAATATGTGGGAGGAACAGACAGCTAGAAGGGGATATAAACGTGGCCGTATATTAAAAAGTCCTTGACAATTCTTTTTGTTGACCGTAAAAATCTTTGAAAAGACCTTGAATTAAATTTTCAAAAACCTGTGGGAATCCTGATTAAGCATTTATGAGCAATATTGGTAGAGAAAATCAATATCTTAGCTTAGTAAATGTTTATTTACAGGCTGAGAGAAGACTATTTTTGAAGAATTACCACTAGAATGACTGACTCAATAATCAAGTCAGTTATTCGAGTGATAAACCTTAAAAAATAGCCTCTTGGTCTGCGAATGGACAGTTCTCGAGAGCACTGCAAGGAAGGCTTTGGCCAGCTTGGACCAGGAAAGAATTAACAGAATAGACAAATCAACATAATAGTATTTATAATGAAGACGTGCTTTAGCTACAACCCAGACACACACACACACACACACACACACACACACACACACACACACACACACACACACACACACACACACACACAAACACACACACACACACACACACACACACACACACGCGCGCATGCACACGCACGCACACACACACACACACACGCTCAGCATGCATGCATACACCCCATTGAATTTTTTGTGGAATTGGTTGTCTTTCAGAAAATCTTAATTGTGCCAATGATCATTTACGTCCAAATGAGATGCAAAGTTTAATTTATTTTTTTTACCCTAACTTATTCAAATAAATACCTGTCTATGCATAGTTTCTGTTTGTTTTCTGTTAAAATCTCACAGTATCATCAGGGATGGGGTCAATCCCATTTTATCAATTCCAATTCAACCTCAATTCATTTTATCAATTCCAATTCCGTTTCCACATCAATTCATTTTATCAATTCCAATTCCACCCAGACAAGTTCAATTCCAATTCCAATTCCAGTTTTATCAATTCCATGTCCAGTTCCAATTCCATACCAATATTTACTTGAGATCAACATTGTTATATTTTAACCCTTTAATTCCCAAGATTGGCCAAGAAAAACTAGATTTATCATTAGCAAATTTCAATTTTCAGGATAAGAGCAGACTATTTAAAAAAATTTAACAATGCAATGACTGGTTCAGTTATGGAATCAGACATGCCACTGGTAAATTTTCAAAAATAGTCTCTTAGCATACATATATATGATCGTTCCTCAAGACCAGTGCAGAAGGTATCTTTGGCTGGCTTCTCCGTTAAAATGTAAAACAATTAGAAGAAAAATTGTTGTTGCCGGTAGGTAGTTATCTTTCAGTCAAATTATTGTCCAAAAAGTCAACATTCAGCAGATCTTATTTTTAATTCATATGACTTAATTATAGCTTAATGCCAAGTATTTTTTCTGATGAATATGACTAAAGGTTAATGCCATGTCTAATTATTATAGATACATGTAAACCTTGCTATATAAATGTTGCATTAAAAAGCATTAGAATACAATGTATATAGCACAGTACTGAGTGAGAGTACTGAGCACATGTATGTAGAGTTTGAATAACACCTCTAGTCCAGGTGTCTGTGTTTTAAAAGCTAACACATTTCACAAGAGGGGGTTTGTTCAATGATTCCTTTTTTATGTAAGAGGGTGTAATTACAGGGCAATTATCTTGTAATGTACTGCTTTCTTCACCCATTTCATTCCATGTAGATGATAGTTATTACTTTACTGAACACTAATGCTAACATCTTGATGAATAATTCTAACACAATTTGGTTATCTTGGTTCTAGCTCATATATTTGAAATCATTAATGACATGATTTCGTAGAGATGAAACCCTGTTTCCAGGGAATGCAAAATGAAATAAGTTCAAGATCAGTGGCTTTGTTTGAATAAAGGAGGTACAAAGCTGACATAGGATAAAAAGGTTAATTGGTCAGTGGTCACTGGTCATGGAGAATTGAGTAAATTCAATCATAACATTTATCAGATCTTTATTTTGTCAATTCAGTGAGAGATTATTTTTGGAAATTTACCACTGGAATTACTGGCGCAGTTATCCAGCTAGCCATTCCAGTGGTAAATTTTCAAGAACAGTTCCATTGGCCTGCCAATGAACATTTCTCAAACTCATTGCAGAAGGTGTTTTGGCTGGCTTAGGTGTTAAAGGGTTAAGGGCTAACTTGCTCATCACTGAATTATCAGTATCTCAAATTTTAAGTCTTCAAACCAAACATATAACTAAGTTGTTAAAATTAATTTTAATAGAAACTGTTGCAGCCATAGGAAACAAAAGCATTCAGTCAAATAAATTGTAAAATATTCAATAAAGCATCTAATAACAGCTGGCATAATAAATATCATCAACCTGCATATAAAATGAAATCTGGTAAATGGTATCATATAGATCATTTAGGATGAAATGCATTAAGGGCATATAAAGATCAGTGTATAATTTACAGATATTACGTGTACATTTTATAGCCATCAAGGTTCAGTAAATGTATGACAAATATGACTGGAACTGATTGGAATTGAATTGGAATTTATCAATTCCGGTCAATTCAAATTATCAATTCCAAATCCAATTCCGGTGTCTTAAAATTTATCAATTCCAATTCAAGAGTCCTCAGATTTATCAATTCCAGTTCTGGAATTAAATTGGAATTAACTGATCAATTCCAATTCCAATCAGAATTGACCCCAATCCTGAGTATCATTCACATTAGTGAACATCACCAGTTACCTGACACACCACATTACTCATTGTCCCTCTACCGACCTACACATCATCTACTGAACCTCACATCATATCCCTCTCCTGAGACTCACTATCACCTGCTTCTATTGACCTTCACACAATCAGCCTCTACTACATCTCATATCATTACCTTCTACAGAAACCTCACACAACCTACCTTTATAGAGAATTCCAGTTAATCCATCAATCATATGATATCATAATCAACTACGTGATGTGTAGGATGACGTCATAATCAATTACGTCATGAATGAGGTAGCTAAGTTTGTCACGAATGCTTAATTGATGATGAACTAAGTGTTGTATGAATTGTATGTCTATACTTTGTAATAAACATGTTGAATATTTTGAAACTAATTTGACTGGGTGCTGTTGCTGCTGCCATAGGCAGAGGGTGCTGTTGCGGCCACCATTCAACAGATAACCTGTATAGTTTTCTGGAAATTGATTAAGGGAGTTCAGGGATCGATCGATCCCAACACAGGCGAAGTGTGGGTGGAGCTTAGCTAAAGAGGGGTGGGGCATAGCTAAGGCTGGATTTCCTCAATTGCATGTCACACCATCTGCCTCTGAAAGACCCCAGCTTTTACACTGTTACCAATGTTATTCCTGAGTTGGAAGAGGTTGTGCAATGAATAGTACAGGACTTTCCCTTATAAGCTTCCTCTGAGCATAAATCCACTGAATAAGATGATGCAATGGACCTTTCCATTTTCAGCTATGCCCCGCCCATCTCTAGCTAAGCTCCACCCACACCTCACTCGTGTTCGGATCGATCGATCTCTGAACTCCCTGACTATCTATTTCAAGAAAGCTATACAGCTAAGCTGTTAAATATTTTGAAACTAATTTGACTGGGCGATGTTGAGGAAGGAAGGATGGATGGATGATGCGTAGTGTGTGTTGTGATGTATGAGTGCGTGCGTGGATGGATGAATGGATGGTGGGAGGGAGGAAAGGAGTTATGGAGGGAGGGCGTTAAGGAGCGAGGGAGGGAGGGATGAATCGATGGATGGGTGGATGGATGAAGGGAGAAATGGAGGGAGGGGTGGGGAGGTAGTGAGAGAGGGAGTTTGGCTAATGCCTATGGCATATAACAGCGTCCAGTCAAATTAGTTTCAAAATATTCAATAGAATATGTATTAAATGGTAACGACATAGTGTCGGAGTATTAAGCGTTAAAGATGGGCTGTATCGAATCATTCATGATGTCATGATTATGACGTCATCACACACGTCACTTAGTCGATTATGATGTCATATGTCAAATTAGTTTCAAAATATTCAACAGCATGTTTCTTAAATAGCAAAGAATTACAAAGACACAAATCATACAACATGTCGGAGTATTTGAGATTTGGTGACGGTCTATATGGAACCCTTTGTGACGTAATGATTATGACGTCATCATACATGCGCTGAGCTGATTATGACGTCATACGAGGTCTGATGATGGATGGATACTCTGGAAAGGTGAATTTCAGAGATCCAACCAGATATAGTGATTCATTTTGCTACGTTTAAAATTTTCGCCAATATATCATTCGAGATGGGTTCAGGTCAGTCTGTCCATCCATCTCCAATCTTGGTTAAGTTTTTAGTTTAGCTCAACATATCGTCGGATATCTTGGCATGACTTCACCATATTGGGACTAAACTTGGACACAGGTTCTTTATATCACAAGGATTGAGCACAATGATATCAAGGTCATGAGGTCAAAGTTCAAGGCCACTGGGACCTTGATATATAATTTTTTTTACTGTTAAGTTTTAGGTTTAGCTCAACATATCGTCTTATATCACGGCATGGCTTCACCATATTGGGACTAAACAATTGCAGCCATGATAGGACACAAGATTACTCACCAAAGGAGATAACTATGATCATTTTTGAGAAACCAGAAATGTAGATGCAATGCAAACATTGTGTCATACCCGCTTATTACGAGGAAGCATGTGTCCAAGTTTGGGTGCAATATGATTCACCCAACCTCAGATACGAACCTATTAAGTTGAGCTAAGCGCATTGTGGAGAAAATCCCTAAGTTTTGTCATACACTGACCTTGACCCTTTGATGTGATGATGATTGTGTCATGCCATCTCATTATAAGGAAGCCTTTGTCCCAAATTTAGGCCCTGCATACTTAGCAGTATCATGTTTGGTTAAGTTGAGCTAAAAGCAAAATGTTAATGTTAAAAAAATCTAAGTTTTAGCAAGGACACACTGACCGTGATCTTTAACCATTTGGCGTCAAGGTGCCATGTGTCATGCCCTGTCATAATCAAGAAGTCTGTCCAAATTTGGTTCCAGTATTTACCAAACATGAGATATAAACTGAAGATATAATTTGAGCTAGACCCAAATTGGACACCATCGCCAGATGACGCGGAGGATATTACAATAGCTTGTTTTAGTTCGTAAAGTCGAGCTAAAAATGTGGTATGCGCATACCGTTATCGTCGCACATGCTGTCGGTAATCCAGGACTGAATAATTATTAACACTGATCCATAACAAACCTGAATATACTCTTTGTTGCAAGGAATATTCTGTGGAATTTCTTTAACTAAACAGCAACAGCTTTCTGTCAAATTAGTTTCAACATATTCACCAGTTTTCCTGTATATGGCAGTTATCTTGAAATTGAGACCCTGGTATTTGAAGGGTTAATGGGTTAGTACTACACTTACGTTTAACAGTCTGACTGCTGTAGGCCACCAGCAATGGATTATAATGCTGGACCTGCTGAATATTTTGAAAACAATTTGACTGAAAGGTGGCTTAGCCACCAACGCCTTTCAGTCAAATTGTTTTCAAAATATTTAGAATATTCAGTTAAACCCCCGTGAAAAATGTTGTCTACAGAAAATCAGCAGTCAGTTAATATGCACTCTCCTGCTATTGTATGATCTTTTCATTAATACTTAACAGACACATGTACACACAAGCCATCAGAAACAAGAGGCCCAAGAGCCTGTGACGCTCACCTGGATATTACACACCATTTGCATTGGATGGTTCCACCCTAGTTCCATTGTAATTGGGTAATTGATTAAGGAGTCACGTTTTAAATGGTTCTGGAAAATTTTCAGTAAATCCAAGATGGCCACCAAAATAATTGAACAATCAAAATTTGAAATAGAAGTTATAGAGCGTACCGACTGTAGGATCCTTCCAGCCAAATTTGGTTAAAATCCACAAAGCGGTTAAACAGATGCGTTTTGACACTTTCCGGTACATTTTCATAAAAGATTTTCACCCAAGAAATTGACCACTCAAAATTCTGAATAGAAGTTCTGGAGCCTACCACTATATGTTCAGTCTAGCCAAATTTGGTTGAAATCCACCATTCAGTTTAGAAGATGAATTTTAAATGATTTCTGGCCGCACATGTTCAATCTTACTGTCATAGGATCGTCCCACTCAAGTTTCACTGAAATCGGGTTCAAGGCGTATCATTTTAAAGGGTTCCAGAAAATTAAAAAAAAAATCAAAGATGGCCGCTGAAAAGACTGACCAATCAAAATTGTGATTAAAAGGTCTATAACCTACCACTATAGGATCCTTCCAGACAAATTTGGTTAAAATATGTCATGCGGTTTAGGAGGAGAGACATTTTAAAGCAAAAGTTGATGGACAGGTGGATGACAGACAGATGAGGGATGGTCGCCATGGCATATGCTCACTTGACCATTCTGGCCAGGTGAGCTAATAATGGACATTTCCAAGTTTATCCATCTATCATATGACATCATAATCGACTAAGTGATGTGTGTGATGACGTCATAATCATGACATCATGAATGATTCGATACAGCCCGTCTTTAACGCTTAATACTCCGACACTGTCGTTACCATTTAATACATATTCTATTGAATATTTTGAAACTAATTTGACTGGACGCTGTTATATGCCATAGGCATTAGCCAAACTCCCTCTCACTACCTCCCCACCCCTCCCTCCATCCATCGAGTCATCCCTCCCTCCATAACTCCTTTCCTCCCTCCCACCATCCATCCACGCATGCATGCATCACAACACACACTACGCATCATCCATCCATCCTTCCTCAACATCGCCCAGTCAAATTAGTTTCAAAATATTTAACAGCTTAGTTGTATAGTTTTCTGAAAATTGAAAGTCAGGTAGTTCAGAGATCAATCAATCCGAACATGGACGAGGTGTGGGTGGAGCTTAGATAGAGATGGGTGGGGCATAGTTAAATCTGGAAAGGTCCATTAACAGAGACAATGTGAATTTAAACAAACTTTATTCTTGGTTTCTGTAAACATTTAAATTCGTATTTTTCATAATTTTGTTTTAATTTCTCAATGCCTACCATCAGTAAAATCTGGAATTAAAAAACAGATATTGTCATTATTGATTGCATTTAAAAACCGTGCACGCCTATAATGAGGAATTACCTCCATTGGAAATCATAATTATTCAACTGTCAGATTATTCTTTGGCTTTCCTGCTAAATCACAGTGCTATGGATTATTATTATTAATTAACCGTTTCAACGACAAATCTCTGAAAAAGTAAATTCGTTACGATGCATAGCATATTATACTGAATATTTTAAAATTAATATGACGAAGCCGTTGCTGCCTAAGGAAGTAACGGCTTCCAGTCATATTAATTTCAAAATATTCACCAGCTTTCCTATTTCTTTGCCCTGAGGTTGAGATATGGGAAATTTATCGATGAAAGGGTTAACATATTTTTGAGGTTAGTAATAATATTAATTAGTAAAAGATGATTATGATGAAGATGAGATGAAGATGATATAAGTTTATACAAAGATGATGCATGGGAATAATAATAATAATACTAATAATGAATAAATAAATGATTATATACACTCCTCGTTGCATTGAATGTTGTACATTTAAATAAATAGTCAAATATCCTTAGGGCTAAAGAATAAGTCAATTTAATTCAACATTTCACTGAAAAATCCGACATTCTTTCCAATGCATATCATATTCTGTTGGTTATTTTCAAGTTAATATAACTGGAATCCATTGCTGGCTAAGGCAACATCAGCTTCCAGTCATATTGATGTCAAAATATTCAACAGCTTTCCTGCCGTATTGTCTTGAAATTGAGATATTGAGAATTGACTGATGAAAGAGGTAAGACCGATGAAAGGTGGTTAAATCAACTTACTATTAAATAAGCCTCGTAAATTGGATTCACGCTGCCAATAGACATGTTTGTGAACACATTCAACCATGAAATTATGCTACCTCCATTATTCCAATACACTGTTGGATATTTTGAAACAAATGCAGAGGTTGCTGTTGCTACCAAAGATAGCTGTAACAGCTTCCAGTTAAATTTGTTTCAAAATATTTAAAAATTTTCATGTTAAAGAAATTGTTCTATGGTTTGTTGTGTTGAATGGTTTAGACTATTATTATTATTATTATTATTCTTATTATTATTATAATAACAAGGTGCATGAGGCCTGTATCGCTCACCTGGAACATAGGCATTTCAACTAGAAAAGGCAAACACCTATAAGTAGATTTGACCAGAATTGTAACAAGGCATGCTTTTTATGTATCAACTTCCCTTGAACAAATTTTGGGATCCGTTCAGCGGTTCTGGAGAAGTTGTCTTCGTGAAAATTATATCATCCAAGACGGCTGCCAAAGTATTTGGCCAATCAAGTTCCTTAGATGAACGTAGTTCAGCTGTTGCCCTAGACGATGTTTCATTAGTTGTGAATCAATGCCCTAAGCGGTTTCGCATAAGATTTTAAAACGTTTGTAAAAATCGGCCAAAATCCAAGATGGCCGCTGTAAAGGGTGTTTTTGACCAAATTTGGTTAAAAATGGTTCTTAAGACATTTTTTGCTTCCTATTTTTTGAGAAGTCATTTCAAGAAAAGGTTGACCGACGGACGACAGATGATCACCACGGCAAAATCTCACTTGGCCATTCTGGTCAGGTGACCTAACAACTAATAAATCAGAATATTAGATTTCCGATATCATGTATTCACTCAACCTAAATGTGATATTTAAAAAAAATGCTATTTACAGTTATTTTTCAAAATAACTAACATGTCATCAACCCATTGAACCCAAAACCCCGACATTAAAAACTCAATTACAATTTCATAAATATTTTATTGAATATTTTGAAACTAATTTGACTGAGAGCTGTTGCTGCCACAGGCAGCAACAGCTCTCAGTCAAATTAGTTTCAAAATATTCAACAGCTAACCTGTTTCGCTACATTGAAAATGAGATTCAGGGAATTCAGGCTTAATAGGGTTAACAATATATAGATCTATGAACTATTACTACCTAGTAGTAACTATTATTTACAAGTGTACATAATGTTAAAATGAGTCAAATCTGCATTGGTAATAGGGTATTTAAGAAATGCTTTAAATATTTGAATAAACTATTTTAAAATTCATAAACACTACATATTTCTTAACCCTTTCATGGACAAATCCCTAAAAAAAGTATATTTTGAATATTTTGAAATTAGTTTGACTGGAAGCCGTTGCTGTCAAAGGCAGCAACAGCTTCCAGTCAAATTACTTTCAAAATATTCAACAGTTTTCCTGTATGGTAGCATTGAAAATGAGATATGGGAAATTCATCAGTGAAACGGTTAACTGTCAAGCCACCAGACAATAATTTCAATGGGAAATAACTCTTGACCTGCTGAATATTTTGAAAACAATTTAACTGAAAGTCGTTAGTGGCTTAGGCCCCAACAAATTTCAGTCAAATTGTTTTCAAAATATTTGTCATGTCCAGTGTTAAACCCCATGGAAAATGTAGCCTGCGGAAAGTCAGCAAGCAGACAACCAATGAACATTAACAATACAATTTATTCAACAGTACATATAATGTTTAAAGATGAACTGCCACGATAAATTATAGAATACTAACCAATTAAAATAATGCACACTAAATGTCTATATTAGGCAGTTGATGGTTCGGATTCTTGGTAGTGATATTTTGTGCAATATGTTCAGTGAGTTTTTTGTCATGATGTACAAATAAATCTGTTTTTAAGGCTGTTATTCTGACAGAGCCGCTTGGGTGATGATTATACAGTTTCACATTTCTTTATTTAGCTTGTGGATCTTGGCATGGGAGTTAGCGTGCAAACAATACACTCTAAACTGAAATGGTTTATGTCAAAATGATCCATAGCATAGACTTATAATAGCCATAGACCGAGTATCTGCATACCTTCACTATGCGACAAGTTGTCCCGAATGCCGGTGATATGAGTTCAATAAAACTCAAGTGAGCGCGTCCAGGTATCACTGCCTGCCTGACACACATGATCAGCGGCGTATATAGCCTCTAAGCTGGACTGAATTCTGTTTTGGTAACTGGAAGAGAAATTGAATAGGTGCTGGTTGTGCAAATTTATATATTTTTATAAGGACTAGAATTCTATATTAATCTGACACCTTATTCGACTACGTAATAGAATTAGTGACAAAATCATAGTATTGGGAGACTATTATAAAATAGTGAACTCTGAGATTCTGCCAGTGAGAGGGTTATAAGCGGTCTATAGCTATAATAAGTCTATGAACTTAGTGTGTTTTCTCTTCCTTCTAATAGAGGGAGCACACCTATGTAATTTAACAGAAGATATTTTCATTCTGATTTTCTGGGATATTGAAATGCCCGGCGAATGACGAGGTTAGATTTTTCTTTTTCATTGCGTTATAATCACACCACCTCGCTTGTTAACTAATGTCACAATCAAATGGCATAGGTCTGACATGAATAGAGAAAAAGCTCTGACATTAATAGTCTGAATTGTGTGTTATTGGCGAATTTACAATTTAACAAACATTCAGTTGAATATTTTGAAACTAATTTGACTGGGAGCTCACAATCAAATTAGTTACAAAATATTCAACGGCGTACGTTGAAATTATGATTCAGAGAATTCCTGGTTTAAGGTGATAAAGATGATGTGCGCATACAAAGCTTAGTTATAAATGGTGTGAGTTAATATGGCAGATGTATGGCCATTTCTCATATGTACTACTCTTATTTCTGGCAAAAAACTTCATTTTAGTCTTTAAAATATGCTTAAAATATGAATAGGTAAATTATGAAAATGAAACTTTACACTAGAAGTCATTCAGATCCAAGTAACTATGGTTAAAATTATATACATACAGATAGGATAAATGTTGCTATTGCACATAAACATCTGACAATGAATTAAATACAGAAACATGAGCCATTAGTGGTAAAGAAACTATAATTCCTTTGCTTTAGTGAATGTCTATTTGTTTGCTAAAAGATGAACTTTGGCAATTTACCACTAGACTGAATGGAGGATTTCGCAGTCAATCATATGATGTCATAATCGACTACGTTACATGTAGGATGATATCATAGTCAATTACGTCATGAATGACATAGCTAAGTTCATCACAAATGTTTAATTGATGACGGAATAAACATTGTTGTATGAATTGTAATTCTTTACTATTTAATAAACATAATGTTGAATATTTTGTAACTAATTTGACTGGGCTCTGTTGCTGCCTTAGTTTCAAAATATTCAACAGCTTCTGTATTCTGAACAATATGCTGTACAATTTCTGGAAATTGATAGTCAGGGAGTTCAGGGATCGATTGATCCCAACACGGTGAAGTGTAGGTGGAGCTTAGCTAAAGATGGGCGGGGCATAGCAAAAACTGGATTCCTCCATTGCTCAGTTAATACAGCCAGCCATTCCAGTGGTAAATTGCCAGATGTAATCTCTTCGCCTGCAAATGGACATATCTCAATACCACAGTATTAGCCACTGTGGGCCTAAAAATCTACAACTACAATTTTGTTGGCAGTGAAAGTTTGCTAGGATAGAGATCAAACATTGGTAAACATGGGTACAGAATGAAGGAATTCAGTTTTAGCTATGCCCCACCCATCTCTATCTAGCTCCACCCACGCTTTGCCCAATCAACAACCCAGGCGAATTAGTTTCAAAATATTCAACATAAAGTTTATTAAATAGTAAAGACACAATTCATACTTGATGGATTATTCAGCGTTAAAGATGTACTAAATCACTTCATTCATAATACAGTTGATTATGACGTCAGCCTACATGTAACGTTGTTGATTATGACATCATATGATTGATCGATAAACTGGATTCATCCATTTAAGATTGTGGCTGGAGAAGAGATTAACGTCTTAACCATTTAACCCACAGAGGCCAAAAATGACAAATTCTATGGGCAGCAACAGATTCCAGTCAAATTAGTTTCAAAATATTCAACAGCATTCCTGTAGTGTCATCTTGAAATTGAGACACTGGTGTTTCAATGGTTCTAAGGTTAAAGACTTTTTGAGCAAATAATTCTTGTAATATTCAATTTCTCAGCTGTTCTGTAAATGACTTAACCCTTTAATGGTCAAATTCGGTCCAAAAAATAAAAAATATTTTCTTATTGACTATTCATTTACAGGCCAAGAGAATAGAATTTAAAAAAATTTATCACTGGAATGACTGGCTCGGTTATCGAGCCAGTCATTCCAGTGATAAATTTTCAAAAATTCTATTCTCTTGGCCTATAAATGGACATTTCACAGGACCATAGCAGAGGCAGGTTTTGGTCAGCTTGACCATTAAAGGGTTAATACTCTTAGTCACCCAAAGATTAATCCTTATTTGCTACTATGCAAGTTTAACCCTTTAACACTTAAACTTATTCCAAAAAATGTACATTTTTTCATTCCAAATGTCCATTTGCAGACCAAGAGAAGACTAGTTTTGAAAATTTACCACTGGAATGACTGGCTCGATAACCGAGCCAGTCATTTCAGTGATAAATGTTTCAAAAATAGTCTTCAGTTGGTCAACCTACCTGGCTTTACATGTGCGTGGTGCAACATTTCTCAAGGTCACTGCAGAAGCCATTTTTGGTTGATATGAGCTTTAAAGGGTTAACAGGAGATGATTAATCGCTAGTTACGCATAACAATGCTTAGTTTAACATATAACTGCTAAACTAAACAACTTCTCACGATAGACATCGCACACTCTCGGCAACATTATATTTTAAACAAAATACTTTTGTAGTAAACTTTATAATTCCTAAAAATAAAATGATTAAAATTGTATACTTTTGGCTTTTAATTGTGTGCCTAGATGCAATGAAATGAAGAAATATTAACATATAATGATTTCGTTCCGTATTCAAATAAATATAATTATTTTTTGGTTGTGAATTTGAATTCGGGACTCATGCCTCAATTTCACAACTTAGAAAAAGAAATATTACTAAATCTGGAATGAAATTATCATGTTAAGATTTATTTCGTCTCATTACATCTATGCACACAATTTAAACCTCTAAGGGCTTAGTTTTAATAATTACATTTTCAAGTATTCTGTGAATATGTATGTACCTTTAACAAAGCTTTGTAACTGCATCATACGATACAATAACAGTTATAAAATATTGATGTTAACAATCGATCAACAAGATAGACTAACGAGTTATATTTAACTAATCAATTTCTTTTAAGTTTAAAAAGTAGAAAATATTTATAATAATTAAAATAGTGTGTTATTTATACACACTTCCTAGATTAGATCCAAAAATATATCCTCTTAACCCTTTAACACTTATATCAGCCAAAAACGGATTCTGCAGTCATCTTGAGAAATGTCCATTTGCAGACCAAGAGAAGACTATTTTTGAAAGTTTACCACTGGAATAACTGGCTCGATAAACGAGCCAGATATTCGAGTGGTAAATTTTCAAAAATAGTCTTCTCTTGGTCTGCAAATGGACATTTCGCAACATCACTGCAGAAGCCGTTTTTGGTTGATATGATAAAATAGTCTTCTCTTGGTCTGCAAATGGACATTTTCTATAAGAAAAGTTAAATTTTTTTGCAGAAATTTGAGTGTTAAAGGGTTAATATTGAATTGTCAGGAAGTCAATTACACAATTCCCTCATGTACGATACCTTGTGGTATTTTTAAAACAGTGTTGCTGTAAGCTGTTGGTGTCTTAGAGAGCAACAGCTTACATTACAGCTCATCAATACATGAACCTGTTTCCAAAACAAAAACATGCTAATTACGATGTAAGAAATGTTTTGCCCTAAACAAGCGATGTCTTCCAATCCAATTATCTTGAACATATCCAACAGCACATTTTAACTCTTTATTGTACAGCAAGACTGTTTTCAAAATGAACACCAGCCATCATACTAAATGGTATAAAACCACACTGTAGCACTTCAATGTCAATATAACTAAGAGCACGTTCTGTTTTGTCTACAATATTATTCTATTTCTTAACATACATAATTATTTTAAAATTTATTATTTACTTTCCTCAGTTATATTAACCTTTTAACTCTCGAATTTGTTTTAAAATTTTTTACCTTTTTCATATAAAATGTTCATTTGCAGATCAAGAGGAGACTATTTTTGAAAATTTATGACTGGAATGACTGGCTCGGTTATCAAGCCAGTCATTCCAGTGGTACATTTTCAAAAATAGTCTTCTCTTGGTCTGCAAATGGACATTTCTCAAGAGCACTGCAGAAGGCATTTTTGGCTGATATGAGTGCTAACGGGTTAAATAAGAAACAGGCCACTAACATAAGTGGATATTTCTTTAAAAAAAGAAACTATTCTCCGTAAGATTATTTAATTTCCTAAAATACATAATTATATAATTGTGTATATGCACATACCATTAAAATAATTTTTTTTAATGATTCAAATAAGATAAAAATATCTACTATTTCAAAATTAAACCCAAAAACAGGTTATTAAAATAAGTACACACATTTTAATTTAAAACGGTGCTAAAACCTGGACACTTGTCGGCAAAACAAGTAGTCATTATCCCTTTACCTGTTGTATGTGTATCTTAAAGTTGTTTTCATTGCGATAATGTTGCCAATATTGAAACCTGAGACAGCAACACTGATTTCAATATTGCAGTTAGACCTTTTTTAAATACTATGTAAGATCTACTACTGTTCTGGAGGCAATAGGCTAAGTGTGAAATATGTAGATAACACATGTTAGTAAAGATCACATGTTCACACGCATGCACATGCTCACACAAAGAGATGGTGTAAAGATCTAGGCCAAGCGACTAATACATATATATATATATATATATATATATATATCCTCGTAATTATCCTGCGTCAATATTCACAGACGTTCTTGTAAGATCTTCTGTTACACGTGAGAATATGCTGAATGAGTGTAATAATAGCCAGACAATGCCGAATGTGTTCCTGTCAAATACAGCGATGTGAATAGGTATAAAGGACGGGTTTGTGTAGCCATTCCCCGCTATCTGGCCTCGGGCGTGGAATCTGGAAATAAAGCACATGTGGTTTGAATTAGAGATGGTGATATTATATAATTATTAACCGCTTAACCACAGTATTAACACCGTAACTCTTGAATTTGTCCCAAAAATTTTAATTTTCTCATAGGAAATGTTCATTTCCAAAGCAAGAGAAGACTATTTTTGAAAATTTACCAGTGGAATGACTGGCTCGGTTATCGAGCCAGTCATTCCAGTCTTAACTTTTCAAAAATAGTCTTCTCTTGGTCTGCAATTGGACATTTCTCAAGACCACCGCAGAAGCAGTTTTTGGCTGATATGAGTGTCAAAGGGTTAATATTAGACCAACTATACACAAGAAAGCTGTTCAATCTTTTAAAACTAATGGCAGCAACAGATTCCAGTCAACTTAGTTTCAAAATTTCAAAAAGAATCTGTATATCAAAAGGAATTTGTCGTTTCTGGTCTGTAAGTCAATGCTTAATCTTAATATTTTTAAAATTATATTTTGCCATCTTTGCAGATTTATAAATAAGCCTCATACTTCTTCTTAAGAATGAAATTCCACCGCTTCTAACCGTTTCAAGTTTATTCTGAGAATTTCCTAATGATCACGTTATACATTGCATTCATATTTTCTCTCATCTACAGTGAAATGTGCTGAGTGGCATTCCCTCGGGAATAATTTTTCCAAACATCTGAAAAGGTCACCCTTCAAGAAAATTTATATTCCTGTTTAGTGAAGGTCCATTTGGAGGTGAAGATAAGATATTTTTCTAAATTAACTGTGGGAATGACTGGATGGCTTATCGAGCAAGCTATTCAAGTGGTAAAATTAAAAAATCTGCACACTAAGAGAAGACTATTTTTGAAAATTTACCACTGGAATGAAAAACAAATTCAAGCCTTAAAAGGTTTAATTGTTCAGACATCATAAGGCCTGGTGAATACCGGGAGCTTATTCCATACTCAAATCTGCCTACAAACACTATACACAGCTAAGATCTGTACACATATCTGTGCATGACCTACCTGGCTTTACATGTGCGTGGTGCAACGTTACCCCGCTCCATGCAGTCAAATGGTACAACAAATGGCTGCTCCGGCAGACGGTTTAACTCAATATCTGGATGAACATCTGGTATATCAATCTCAGCAAGTACTCCCACCGACTCCTGTTGATCGGCTGTCAGTATCATTGGCCGCGACAGATCCACGTACATGCTGACTTTTCCTGCTGGAACGTTGGGGTCACCCTGTAGATGATAAAGTACACGAACATAATCAGACATTTTAAATTAACACAGAAATGAAACAACCTGATATTTTAACCGTCTAAAGGGCAAGTCAGCCAAAAATAACATCTGCACTGGTCTCGAGAACTGTCCGTCTGCAGGCTAAGAATACTATTTTTTAACCGAGCCAGTCAATCCAGTGATACATTTAAAAAATATTGTTCACTTGACCTACAAATGGATATTGCTTGAACAAATTCTTTTTTAGAAAACATACCAGGGTTAGTAAATTTTATCTATTTTCTAAGAGATAACTCTTGATGATTATTGACTATAGACTGTTTAGCTTTGCCCACCCAATCTCTAGCTAAGCTCTGCCCATGCTTTGCCAGTGTTGGGATCAATCGATCGATCCCTGCACACTCTGAATCTCAATTTCCAGAAAACTATACAGGTAAGCTGTTGAATATTTTGAAACTAATTTGACTGGGTGCACCCAGTCAACTTAGTTTCAAAATATTAAACAGAATGTTTATTAAATAGTAAAGCCATACAATTTGCACAACTTGACTGACTATTAAGGCTTTATGACAGACTAAATCACATCATTCATGATGTAATCAATTATGACATCAACCTACATGTGACGTAGTTGATTATAACGTCATATGACTGACTGAGAAAGTGGATTTCTCCTTTGTTTACAGGACAGAGAGAGAGAGAGAGAGAGAGAGAGAGAGAAAGAGAGAGAGAGATGGCCGGATCCCGAGTCATCACTACAGCTCAGCTGATTGACAAGTCAGCTGAGCTCAAATTCAGTGACACTAATGACGCTATATATATATATATATATATACTAACTATAACTTTCACTCCGGTTAGCTGCTGCTTTGCTTCACTGTATCTCAACATGATCGCCTCGACTCCGTGACTGCCAAAATTACCCTTGTATAGGCCAGGAGATAGCAAACATGGCGGGTCTGTACCGAGGGCTGATGGGATTTGAAGTTGTCGTATGGAGAAACATTCACTGTGAAAATAAAAGTTTCAGCGTCATGTTGTGAAGAAAGTAATAGTAAATTTCAAACTCTACAGTACAGTTCAGAGTTAACTTAACATACGAATGGGTCTGAAACGTGTGCATGATGCATTGAAAGCCCGTTTCCAACGCATCGGTTTTAAAAACACAATGCATTCACAACGCATCTAGTTAATTTTTAAAATAATAAATATATGCGCTGAGAACGAGCATTAAATGCATAAATAAGCAAGTTTGAACTTGTTTGATGTCCCCCCCACCCCCCAAATAGTGCCAAACGCGTTGTTAAAAGCAAAACGGGACAGATGCCACATTTTAAATGCGTTTAAAAGATTCATATGTGCATTGCGTAATACTCGGCGTACATACCAACTCCACGGCTCCAACTACCCAGGATCCAATCAAACTTAGCGGTACATTACATTTCCTAGAAGGGGCAAAGGTAAATATGAGAGTTTTCCTAAAAAAGACAGCGGGACATAATATTAAAAAACGAAACACAAAATCATGATTCCCGGTTGAGAATTAATGTAACGATGCGCTCCTCAACATTTTGCGCCCCTGAACGTTTTGCATCTAGTGCAAGAATCATAAGCATCGGTTCATTTCGCATTTAACTTTTATAAACATCCAGTGCAGCAAAACATGCAGACTGGCGAGATTTGACATAGGTTAATCATAGTGAAAATTGTCCGTAAGCAACTTCATTATCACTTCTACGCATCACCTGTGTTCGCGATGAACAGACAGCGAATAAACGCAAAATTATAGATTAAAGATGTCAAAATAAAGCTTATGTGTACCAATGCTCGACTAACGCAGACGCTCTTTTATTAAAACATGCAGATGGTGTGGTTTTTATTGATAATGACGCACAAATTAGCAGATTCGTGTCCGCTACTGCAATATCCCCATCGGTGCTCTACACGAAAAAAGACTAGTTCAGGGCTAGTTATGAAATACTATGCGCCACTAAAGCTGTAACATGTACCGATATCTCATTGGCTTTTCGCGGAAATAAAACGCCCGTAGTGATTTAATGATTTTCTTTTTGTGACATTCGGTAGCTTTCGGATTCACTATATTGCAATGTAATGTAGCCGAGTATAACACATTGTTGTTGCCTCACTCGGGAACCAGGCCGAGGAAATGAGCAATCGCCGACCCCCCTCTATGTAGCAATAACATAGCTAGATGATAAAGTGCTTAATAAACCCGTGAAAGTTAACATTATAAATAGTCAGGGAGCTAATTTCACTATATTTCATGAACCAGACATTGTTTGTTTTATTAATTTAAAAGTCAAAGTGGGTGTTAAGATATTGCTTTATTGCTTTTAAAAGCGACACCGCGAATACGTGTACATTTTGCCTTCCGCCATTGTTGATCGGGAGTCGCTCAGAGACTGGTTAAAATAAATCACGTCATCAATTCGTTATAATTGACAATGAGACACGTGATCAACATTTTACTACGATAGTAATTTTCATTCATTCATAATGACGTCAGATGTCCAGCAAGCCAATCAAATTACGGCTACACTTTTCCGAGAATCTACGACTGCGCATAATTATCGATTTGCGAGACAGTCTCGCGAGGCATTTCTCGTTAGTGGTGAATTTAGGCAGTGAATAAGTAACTGGGTTCATTTTTCTCTGTAAGAATGGAATGTTTACGTTACCAGGCAGCTGTATCGGAACTGATAATGCGACATACTGCCAATTATTCAACATTGAATGAGGCCTCCCCCTAAAATCATGACAGGAATTTCGCGAAAATTTACGGTACCCTGGCAAAATATAATTGTATAATGTGTGTATCCCCGAGTAATCGGTTGCCCTTCTTGGTCGACTCGCATAATGTCTTTATACCAGCGCGGCGTAATTATGAATGCGTTTCATGTTATCAGATTTCAAACGACTTGTCTAGCCAATATCATAAATGCGTTGTGTAATAAGTTCTGACGCGTTGTCAAACTGTTTCCAACCCATTTGTTTTACTTTCACACCGCATTGTTTTACCGCTCACAACGGGAAAGTGATGCATCCATTATTTTTAAATAGACCCGCTATATACGCATCATGCACGCGTTGCAGACACATTTTATGTTAAGTTAACTCTGAGCTGTACTGTACCTAATATTAAAATTTTTTTTTAATAATATGACAAAGACTGTCAACCGTACATGCAGACATCACAAACTTTTTAGAATGTAAGAAATATTCAATTGAATATTCTTAAAGTAATGTAATTAGAAACCTGCTATCTAAGTTTTTGCATTAAAAAAACAATTTTCACACAAAATATTGGACCTATAAAGGTGATTTCTTCAAAAGGCATATCTTCATATCATAACGGAGGCATACAGCAAAGTTTCATTAAAATATCCGAAGTGGTTCTGCATATGCTGATTACGAGGAAATTGACAAAAATCATGAGTTTTTGTACATTTATAAAAAGCCCATTTTCACCCAAATTATTGAACCTATAAAGGTGAATCCTTCAAAAGGCACATCTTGCTATCATAAAGAGCCACTTGTCAACTTTCAATAAATTATTTTAAAGGTCTTGTGAGGACTTGCGGTCGATAACGAGTTTCAATTAATTTTATGGTTTACTACACTATTTAAACACAATAGCGTCATTTTGAAGTGAGAAAAATATGTTAGGCAGCCCAAATAATGCCTCAATCTGAATCACATCACCACTCGCTGTGACATCACACCGGGAATGGCGCTGTGAGCTGGGTCAATATTTCTCTGTCTGTAGTACAAAGGTAACATATTTTAAAACGTGCGTTTAACAGGATACACTACACCTACCATAACATAAATTATGTCAGGCTGAAGCTAATTTGTCTTCAAGAAATAAAAAATCATGATTTAAAAAAAAAAATTCAATGGTTTCATGGATAGCTATATTCGCATAATAATAGGCCTATAACTACGGTAAACCATGGGCAATGCACAAAATCGGCAATATTTCCATGCATGTGACAAATACTCTGTAGTCTAGTAGGCCTAATTGCGGATTCATTACCATTTTTGAAAGGACTGGGTGTACTATGTAATATCTGGGATGGATGGATGTGTGTGATGATCGAGGTGGGTGGGAGAGGTTGACGATGGCTATAATTGTACTTTTATTCATATATAAATGTATAAGCTACAGAGTGCAGTTACAACTTTTTCTGAAGATTACGAATGTACATTAAGTGTGTCAGTGTGTCCTATGTGAAATTTCCCGTGATTACTGATTAGAATGTAATTGTTTACCTAGAAGCTTTTGGCTGTTTGTATAATAATAATGTAGTCTGTAGAGGCATGTATGGGTCAACACGTACGTTGGTGTGTGTGTGTGGTGGTGGTGGAGGGGGGGGGGGATCATGCCTGTGACAACCATATGAACTATATCGTTTTCAAACCAACTTCTTCCATGTATGGAAGTAGCATACACTCATATTTCAATGTTATGAAAAAGCAAAACTGTAGCGGATAGGTAGGCGAACTGACAGATGTTCAGAGGTCGCTAGCGTATCATTTTTACTTACAGTGAAGCTCATAAATAAGTTTAAATGCCTCCAAAGCAAAAACACAAATATGTTAGTTAGAACCATATGAACACGATACAAGAAACGTTGTTGAATATTTTGGACACAATTTGGGTTGAAATCCAACCCAATTATGTTCAAAATATTCAACAGTTATTTAAGTTGTACTATAAGCGTGCGGATGGCAGTGAAAGCCTCGCTACGCGCCTCGCCCACTGTCTAAATTGTAAACAAACCGTGTACTGTCAATAATATGTCAATTAAGACTATACGCAAATAGATTAGTTTAGATTAGATTTATATTTACCCAACATTTTAGTTAATTTTAAACACATAACTGGAGTAACTGCTATATTGCAATCATAAATTTATTCGTAAGCCTACACAATGGTAAATAGCGATCGTACGTGCACTGAGCGGTGTAGGCCTACTTAACTATCATTTAAAAAGTTGTGTACATGCATGCCTATCATCTATGCAAAATCTCTGCAGTCAATCCACAAAGATAAGATAAATATATATATATATATATATATATATATATATGCATTTGTAGAATTGTATTCCAAGAAGTGTGTGGGTGGGTCTGATTAAATATAGCCTAATTCACGTACACGAAACCCGATGTTACTGTCACCTCTAACAAGCCTATACGTTAGAATTGTGATGTCAGGTACCGTGACCATGAGGTCTGTCCTTTAAGTTTAATCAACAAAATTATCATCAACTTCGATATTATTGAACCTTTGTGCATCTCGAACAATGTAGTGTCCCTGTGTGAACAATGAATTGCCAAAGAATAGGTGCATAGGTGCCTAATACGCGCAGCAGTAGAGAGCCTAGCTATGCTCCCGAGATAATAATATAGACTAATAGGAATTGGTGTCATCCCGGTGTGACGTCACAACTCTAGCGCGATAGCTAAAAACGTTTGGTTGTCAAGGTGGTTGCTATATGCTTATCTCAGCTTTGGCTGGGCCGATTACACAATTTTTAAAGTATTTTATTCTTCTAGTAAAGGAGAATCTGTATTATGATTGTCAAGTTAATCAGAGCGATCGGGTATCTAGTCCTCACAACATCTTTAAGCAATTCTGTATGATATGGTGTTTACGAGGCAATTGACAAAAATCATGAGTTTTTGCATTAAAAATCCCATTTTCATCCAAAATACAGTGAATTCTTCAAAAGGCACATCTGCTTGTCATAACTGAGGCACACACCAAGTTTCAATAAAATATCTTACGCAGTTCTGTATGATATTCTGTTTATGAGATATTGTGGATGGACAGAGACAGGCGGACAGATGTGGTGATTATGATAGGGCTTCCACACCTTCCTGTCTTTGGCTCTAATTATATCATGGCTGCTTTCATAGAATTGTGAAATACATAAACATTTACCTAGACGTTTTAAAAATAAATACCTTTCCTTGATGATATGAATGAAATCTGAAAATATGTATTAGCTAACTAAATGTAGCACCATATGAGCTGAGTATTCCTTTAACTCATTAAATCGTCAAATTTGGTCTAGAAAATAAACACTAACGCTGAAGCGTGCAATGTCTTGCCTGTAAAGCCATGGATAGTGTGGATTGCCAAAACAAACTATGCGCGGTTCATAATACATAAATTTAGTGAGGCACCAATAAACAACTGTAAGCGATCAAACATGGACATTTTTTGCTAACTTCGGACAGCCTGATACTGAGAATCTCCCAAAATGAAATTATTAATGTGGATAGTACTTAACACTGCTGTAAAATCATATCAATAACTAGAAATCAAGTGAAAGTATGTTAAAGTAAAAAAAAATCACATGTATCACTGGTGCCCAAAGAGAAAGTTCAAAGAAAATCACACGTATTGCTGGTGCCCAAAGAGACATGTGGCCAAAGTATTTGACTATGAAGGTGAATCCTTCAAAAGGCACATCTGTGTATCTTAAGCGAGTCATATACCAAGTTTCAACAAAGTATCTTAAGCAGTTCTGTATGATATAAGCAGTTTACGAGAAAATTGACAAAAAGTTTTTACATTAAAAAGCCCATTTTCAACCAAAATATTGGACCAATAATGGCGAATCCTTCAAAAGGCACATCTGCATATCTAAACTGAGGCATATACCAAGTATCATTAAAATATCTTAAGCGGTTCTGTATGATATGCTGTTTACGAGATATTGTGGACGGATGGACAGACAGAGACAGATGGATGGATGGATGGACGGACGGACGGACGGACGGACAGACAGAGACACGGTGATTACTAAAGGGCAAGTCCATTTTCACATAAAGAAGCCACCTGCAAAGTTTTATTAAATTATTTTAAGTAATTCTGTATGATATGGTGTTTAGGAGAAAATAGACAAAAATCCTGAGTTTTTGCATTAAAAAGTCCATTTTCACCCGAAATCTTGGACCGATAAATGTGAATCCTTCAAAAGGCACATCTGCCTATCATAGCTGAGAGATATATCAAGTTTCATTAAATTATTTTAAGTGATTCTGAATGATATAGAGTTTACCAAAAAATTGACAAAAATCGTGAGTTTTTGCATTAAAAAGCCCATTTTCACACAAAATCTTGGACCGATAAAGGTGAATCCTTCAAAAGGCACATCTGTGTATCATAACTGACACATATATCAAGTTTCAACAAATTGTTTTAAGCGATTCTGAATGATATGGTGTTTACGAGAAAATTGACAAAAATCGTGAGTTTTTGCATTAAAAAAACCCATTTTCACGCAAAATATTGGACCAATAATGGTGAATCCTTCAAAAGGCACATCTGCGTATCTAAACTGAGGCATATACCAAGTATCATTAAAATATCTTAAGCGGTTCTGTATGATATGCTGTTTACAAGATTTTGTGGACAGACAGACGGACGGACGGACACAGTGATTACTATAGGGCTTCCGCACCTTCTGGTGCGGGGGCCTAATAATGCACAAACATACACCCACTTACTCAAAGACAGAGACACTAAGGTATTTCATCAATAGAAGTTCCTGTGGGATTCTGATTGTTCCTGCATCGCCAGTCTCCTGTGACATCCATTCCTCAAATTCCTGCAAAATATTAATTATCTGACTACTGAATTTTTGCAGACTACATATCCCAGTGGTTAGCTCTGGCCGTGCTAAATATTTTGAAAACCAATTTGACTGAAAGTTGTTGGTGGCTAAGCCACCAACAACTTTCAGTCAAATTGTTTTTAAAATATTCAGCAAATTAAGAGTTTTTGCTCATTGAAATTATTGTTTGATGACTTGCAGCAGCGACAGTTAAATATATGCCAATCAGTCGAGGACGAGTAAATCAGGAGCCAAACTTCATCTATCATCCTGTTATTGACAGGCGGATTTTGTTGGACCATCATAGAAAATATTTACACATCGTATGTGTACCGGTTTGTTTCATTAAATATACTAATTTTTAATTATTTTAAAAATATTCAACAGCTTTCTTGTATAGTTGACTTAAGATTGAGGCATTGGGATTTCACAGCCGAAGCCTTTAGTGGTCAAGCTGGACAAAAAAGCCCAGTCTCTGCAGTGTTCTTTGAGACCATACATGTAATTTATAAGCCAGGAAGATATATATATTTGAAAATTTACACCTGGAATGACTTGCATGATAACAGGGTCATTCCAGTGATAAATCTTCAAAGATAATCTTCTCTTGGCCTGCAAATGGACATTGACCATCTCTTAACCTGCAAATGGACACTGACCATCTCTTAACCTGCAAATGGACACTGACCATCTCTTGGCCTACAAATGGACATTGACTATTAAAATTCTAGATTTTTTTTAGCAAACATTACCATTAACCCGTTGATATTCGGCCAGCCCAAAACAGTTTCTGCAGTGCTTTTGATAAACCAAGGGATTATTTTTGCAAATTTATCACTAAAATGACTGGCTCGATGACCGAGCCAGTTATTCTAGTGATAAATTTTCAAAGATAATCTCTTGCTCTGCAAATGGACATATTCTATGAGAAAACTAAAATCTTCTTGAGCAAAATTGAGGTTAGCAGGCTAAAAATGTATCAAACAGACAATGTGTTTCTATAGGCTTGATATACAATACCTGCAAGATATATTGAATACATACCCTATGCTTTCCACCAGGGTGTCTATGAGCATCAGGATTACAGCAATGGTATTCAAGGTGTCGCGATTCATAGCCAAAATTCCTCTTCTGCAAAATAACACAGCTTATCCCTTTAGTGACTAAATTTTGTCAAATTTTTTTCATATTTGCTTATCGAATGTGTACTTGCAGGCCAAGTGAAGACTATTTTTGAAAATTGACCACTGGAATGACTGGCTCGGTTACCGAGCCAGTCATTCCTGTGGTCAATTTTCAAAAATTGTCTTCACTTGGCCTGCCAATGGACATTTCTCAAGACTACTGCAGAGGCCGGTTTGGGCCAGTTTCAACATAAAAGTGTTAAAAAATGTCTATTGCACAAAGATGCAAGTGAATGACAATAATAATTCTAAAACTGAAGGACGTAGCAAAAGTATACTAAAATAGCGATATATATATCTGGGTGGATTAAAAATCTGGATTTCCCGATAAATCATGGAAAAATTACCGACTTAGAGAGTCAAAGTACTTTCGAGATGTGTTGTTATGGTAGCAACAGCCTTTAGCAACATTATTTTCAAAATTACAGGCAACTTCCTACCATCTGTACCAGTTTATAACTTCTTTGTTTAACACCTTATTGGTGGTGAGGTGTCAAGAAAATGCTAATTTTTACTCTTGGTGACTATCTATTACAGGCCAAGAAGTGACTAAACTGGAATAATTGGCTCAGTTATCGAGTCAGGCGTTCCAATGCTAAATTTTCACAAGTAGTTCCTTCTTGGCTTGCAAATGGTCATTCCTCAAGACCTCTGTAGAAGTTGTATTTGGCTGGCTTGGTCATAAAATAGAGTTAATCACTGCAATGCATACAGTACTCCTCATAAATAAGTTCCAAAACCAACACAGCAACATGTTAGTTTGTAAAATTTTGAAGACAATGTAGGAAATGTTCTGTTGAATATTTTGAACATAATTGGATTGGAAGACATTGTTGCTGCCTTAAGCAGCAATGTTTTCCAACCCAATTATGTTCAAAATATTCAACGGTATGTTTTATTTGCTTATGAAAACATGCTAAGTTATTTGTTAGCTGAAGTATAATGGCTATTTAATCATCTTCATATAAGATGTAATAGTTTTTTACTACATGTATTTCACCGGGATGGTCATGCATGAAATAGCCATAAACCCTAACAATCTGTGCTATCCTTGGCTTAATTTAGCGGGCTAGACAAAATGAATGAATCCCATCTGTTGTTCAAGTATATGGCATCATAATCAATTACATCACATGCAGGGTGATGTCACAATTATAATTGACAGAAATACTCCCGCTATGATGCTGGAATACTCCGTCAAGTATATGACTAGTATCTTTGATGCATTTACTATTGAATAAACAGTGTGTTGAAAATTTTGAAACTACTTTGACTGGGCACTGTTGCTGCCTGTCAAATTAGTTTCAAAATATTCAACAGCTTACCTGTATAAGTTAACATGATATAGCGATCGTGAGAATTCACGGTTTGAACGATCCCAATACGGGAAACACGTGGCCAGAGCTTAGCTAGAAATGGGCGGGGCATAGTTAAAAATTGATTCATCGATTACAAGCCCATGCTATAACAAGACTCCTGATTATGCACAAAACAATAGCCAGAAGCGCATTTAAGACAAATTGTTTTCAATGTAGTTGGCAGGTTTTATATATACATGTGGTCTCGAAATTCAAGTGGATATGCAAATCAAAATAAAAGGAAATACACCAATAGACCTTTCCACTTTATCCATCCATCCTATGACATCATAATCACCTACATGAAGTGTAGAATGACATCATCATCAATGACGTCATGAATGACGTAGGCAAGTATGTTACGAACGCATATTTGAAGACGGACTATGCGTTGTTGTACGAATTGTATGGCTTTACTATTTAATAAATATTCTGTTGAAATTAAGTTGACTGGGTACTGTTGCTGCCATAGGCAGCAACAGCACCCAGTCAAATTAGTTATAAAACATTCAACAGCTTACCTGTTAGTTTTCAGGAAATTGATAGTTAAGGCATTCGGTGACTGATCAATCCCAACATGGCGAGCTGGGTGGAGCTTAGCTAGTGATGGGCGGGGCATAGATAAAACTGGAAATGTCCATTAAATGTAAAATCCATTGAATATTTGTCTCAATACTAGAAGCAATAAGATGACACCTCCATCTTAATGAACAATCAGAAGAGTATTCTGGGCAATGTCGTGTTGTTGCTATCGTGAGTGATTAAAATGCTGGAGTTCTGCAGAACAGTAGTGCACATACGCAACGCGAAACTCTTGAAACAAAGTACAGATATTTTGATCGTAAATTCACAATCTGATTTGCTAAAGTAATGGTGTCATTGTCTTTTTAACCCTGCAACTCAAATCAGCCAAAAACAGCCTCTGCACTGGTCTTGAGAAATGTACACTTGCAGACCAGGAGATGAGTATTTTTTTAAAACAAATTTTACAACTGGAATGACTTCTCTTGGCATGCTTGGTCTACAAGAGGACATCTCCTATGAGAACACTTATATTTTTAAAAACAAATTTGAGTTCATGAGTAAAGGGGTTAAGGAGAAATATTTCAATTATAATACATGTGCATGTAGCAGTTGTACAAAAAACAATTTGCTCGCACAAACAGGCATAGACCAGGGAGATTGCCATCATATACAGTTTGCTGGAATCAGCTCAACTACTCTAAGGATTATATTTCCATGTGTTATAGAGTTACGCCCTTAACACTCAGGCCGGCTAAAAGCGGTATTGAGAAATGTCCATTTTGCAGACCAAGAGAAGAGAACTGTAGAAAATTTACCACCAAAATGACTAGCTTGATAACTGAGCCAGTCAATCGAGTGGCTAATTTTCAAACATAATCTCTTGGTCTGAAAATGGACATTTTCTACGATAAATTGAGATTTTCTTGAATAAATTTGAGGGTTAAATATCTTCACTAGCATAAACATGTGACTCAGTCCTTACTCGTAATGTTATTTCACAGCCATGTGTTGGTTTGCTGTAACCACGGTTACACTGGACACTGACGTCATTGCTCTCCGGGTTTAATGAGATAGTGAAGAGTGGTTTCTCACGCATGTCTCCGTACACATCACCGATAGGAGACAGCAGCTGTACACCTCGAATGCCATCATGCTCATACTGAAAGACAAACATGACAAGCACATAGCAAGAGGAGTGACAGTTAATGATCAAGATTGGTTAAGTAAATCTTTACATAGAGAAAGTTCATTTGCTGTTCAAGAACCGATTATTATCCTCACATGTTTTGAAAAATGGAGGGGATATTGCAATCGCCCTTGTCCATCTCTGTCTGTGGTTTGGTGAAATTCAATCAATTTGTTATGTGAGCTATGAATATGATTTCAGACTGCAAGATGGTTTTCTTTAGGCTCCGCACCCAGGGTTGGAAGGCAGAACGGCAAAGTTGGCGGAATTCAACAAAATTTGCTATGTCAGTTACTCATATGATTGCGGATTGTGAGACGACGTACGCCGCTCAAGGCCGTACTTGCACACCTGTGATTTCTCGCTATGCGAAGTAACATTACGCTAGTGGGTTGGAGGTAGCCAATCAGATTTCTGTCTACTTCACACAATAGGCGTGTGTTCGTCTGGTGACCTAATTTACAATCACAAAACCAACGGCGATCGCGACGCTGTTGACCTGGAAAGAGACATTTGCAAAAGTTTGATATAGTTTTGCTCTAAACAAGTTATCTGAGGAACAGAAAATGTGTAGAGTGGTTTTCGGTAACAAAAACCGCTAGTTTGGTTTATGCACATGTGTAAATTTGTCTACTTCCTGATTTCTTATTGAGCAATCTCATTGGCGCAAGTTGACTGACCCCAGCTCCTTAATATGTATGAAGCTTCGTGAACTTAGCACAAACATCAAAGTTTACGGTACTCGATACGGGAACGTAGTGGGAGGGCGAGGATCATGCAACAGGACGATGGGGATGGGGTGGAGCGGTGATGGTGGTGCAGAATGTTCAAGTTGGTGAAAATGTGGGTACATTTGTGTATTTGCGCTACAGTTCCATGAACTGCACATTTTCCTTCAATCACTGAAAGTACTGACTCAGCCATCTAGTCAGGCATTTGAGTTTCAATGAAGTTTAACCCTGTCACGACGAAGCCGGCCAAAACTGGCCTCTGTAGTGGTCTTGGGGAATGTCCATTTGCAGGCCAAGAGAAGACAAATATTAGAAAATTTACCATTGGAATGACTGGCTCGATAACCGAGCCAGTCATTCCAGTGGTAAAATTAAAAAAAATAGTCTTCTCTAGGTCTGCAAATGGACATTCAAAAAGTAAATATTTTAATTTTTTGAACAAATTTAGTCATTAAAGGGTTAAAACGTTTTCTTCTCTTGGCCTAAACTATATGTCAAATCGTACTGAAGATGAAAGTAACGGTCAAACTGAAGATGAAAGTAACGGTCAAACTGAAGATGAAAGTAACGGTCAAACTGAAGATGAAAGTAACGGTCAAACTGAAGATGAAAGTAACGGTCAAACTGAAGATGAAAGTAACGGTCAAACTGAAGATGAAAGTAACGGTCAAACTGAAGATGAAAGTAACGGTCAAACTGAAGATGAAAGTAACGGTCAAACTGAAGATGAAAGTAACGGTCAAACTGAAGATGAAAGTAACGGTCAAACTGAAGATGAAAGTAACGGTCAAACTGAAGATGAAAGTAATGGTTAAACTGAAGATGAAAGTAATGGTCAAACTGAAGATGAAAGTAACGGTCAAACTGAAGATGAAAGTAACGGTCAAACTGAAGATGAAAGTAATGGTCAAACTGAAGATGAAAGTAACGGTCAAACTGAAGATGAAAGTAACGGTCAAACTGAAGATGAAAGTAACGGTCAAACTGAGGATGAAAGTAACGGTCAAACTGAAGATGAAAGTAACGGTCAAACTGAAGATGAAAGTAACGGTCAAACTGAAGATGAAAGTAACGGTCAAACTGAAGATGAAAGTAATGGTCAAACTGAAGATGAAAGTAACGGTCAAAATGAAGATGAAAGTAATGGTCAAACTGAAGATGAAAGTAACGGTCAAACTGAAGATGAAAGTAACGGTCAAACTGAAGATGAAAGTAACGGTCAAACTGAAGATGAAAGTAATGGTCAAACTGAAGATGAAAGTAACGGTCAAACTGAAGATGAAAGTAACGGTCAAACTGAAGGTGAAAGTAATGGTCAAACTGAAGATGAAAGTAACGGTCAAACTGAAGATGAAAGTAATGGTCAAACTGAAGATGAAAGTAACGGTCAAACTGAAGATGAAAGTAATGGTCAAACTGAAGATGAAAGTAACGGTCAAACTGAAGATGAAAGTAACGGTCAAACTGAAGATGAAAGTAACGGTCAAACTGAAGATGAAAGTAACGGTCAAACTGAAGATGAAAGTAATGGTCAAACTGAAGATGAAAGTAACGGTCAAACTGAAGATGAAAGTAAAGGTCAAAAGGCTATCATATTAAACACTATTCCTATTCTATGGCGTATTACAGATTTGTAATCATTGTGCGATTTCCTATGAAATGACATTAAATTTATATAAATCAATCTACTACATGTAGTTCATTTTGAATTTGGGGATTTTTGGATTTTTTCGTGATTTTGTCCAACATTAAGAGGCCATAACTTTTGAAATGTGAAATTATTTAAAACTAATTTAACTGGAAGACATTGCTGTCTAAGAAATCAACGGCTGACAGTTAACTTTATCGTTTAAAAATATGCAACACCTTAAATAAAGTTGAATACTATGTTTACATACTCTAATATGAAGCAGGCCTCCATATGATTCTATATTCAGCTGCCACAGTCCGATACAATCGCCATAATGGTACAGTACTGTAAAACAAAATAGAGAGTAACGATATACACTATACTTGTAATGCAATAGACAAACTCATCATACATTTCACTTCAAATACCATTAACACTCACATTCAGACCAAGAGAAGACTATTTTTGAAAATTTACCACTGGAATGACTGGCTCGGTTATCGAGCCAGTCATTCCAATGCTAAATTTTCATTCCAATGCTAAATTTTCTACCAGAAATGTGATTGCAATGCAACTATGAAGCTTGCCTTCAAACATAAAATAAATATTGAAGGCTTATCGATGACAACGACCTTTGACTGTTAGAAAGATGGCTGAGCATGCAACTGGAAGCGGACAATAAACCTATACCTATATTGACCGCAACGGAATTGTCTCGTCCACTCTCATTAGCAAGTGTCCAAGTTTGGGTGAAGTATGATTAAGACAACATGAGATATTAACTGCTAAGTTGAGGTAAAAGCAAAATGTTATTGTTGAGAAAAACCCTTGTTGAGTTATGTGACAGCACTTAGTATTGATCAATTCTGTCATGTGACCTAAGAAACTAACCAGAAGCCAGCAACTGTAAGTTAGTGCTCGAGAACTCACCGAGAGGCTCATGAAAGCTACACTCAATCAAAATCCACATCCCGTTGAGGAAACTAATTTTCCTTATTATGAATTATCCAGGGATCAGGAAAACATTTTCGGAAATATTTTTGAAGATAGCTGTCTTGTGACCATCTTGGATTTTATGAAAGGTACACTAAGCTCACAACACAATGGATTTCCAAACTTTTGAATTATTTTGATTAATGCTAGAGGCCTTAAATGTCAATCAGCTTTCAAGATGGCTGCCTGTGGGATTCATACAACTTGGATGAATTATCTCCCTTGGCTCTTGTGACAATTAAAGGGTTATCAGAACTACATCCGTACACTGTACACAATAATTACCTTTGGAATATATATCCCTGTAAGTGAAACTTGTCCAGCCACCAAACCTCTTAAAGCTGTAATCTGAAATTAAAATGAGTTATTATTATTATTATTATTATTATTATTAATGCCAGTCTCTTTAAGTGGTGTCAAAACAGGTATCGCATTCATATAAACACCATAACCAATTTAAACTTACAGGCCAGACACAACAAATTCACTTTTCCAGAGTGTCCATCCATCATCTGATGTTATATGACGTCATAATCAGCTAATCATTACGTCATAAATGATTCTATTTGGCCCGTCTTTAACTCTTAACTGCTTCCTAACATTATAGGTGACCATGTATTCAAGTTTAGTTCCAATAGGATTAATCAATGCTAAAATATAAATGATTTACTGAATGGAAAACCTTACGGTTGAAAAAGCAGAGATCAAATAGCAATATTAGAATGGCCTTGACCTTTGACCTAATGAGCTCACTATCATCATGATGTCTCGGTATGGTATGTGAAGCCATATGCCCTAGTTTGGTTCCAGTAGGATTAAGCAATCCCAAAATATAGGCAAACGAAAAAACCTTAATATCGGAAATACAAAGGTGAAATATCAAGGCTATGCTGACCGTGGCCTTGGATCTAGTGATGTCACTATCAGCATGCAGCTTCCTTAGTTTACAGGGGATCATGTGTCCAAGATAAGTTCTGGCAATATTAAGTAATTCTCAAATATAAATATATATGATTTGCTAAATGGAATAACTTAAATTTGAAAAAGCAGAGGTAAATTAGCGAGGTCAGAATGACCGTGACCTTTAACCTGGTGACCTCTATGTCACCATCCTGTATCCAATCGGTGTAAGCAACCATATACACATGCTGTATTCAATTATATATCCTGAACTATAACATGATAAGATTTGCTAAGCCTAAAAACATAACATTGAAAAATAACAAAGTTTGTAGAGGTCAGAATGACTGTGACCGTCGACGTTGTGACTTCAGTGTCAGCATGCTGCTTCCTAATATCATAGGTAACAGCGTATGCAAGTTTACTTCCAAAAGGATTAACCAATCCTGAAAGATAAGCTGAGAAGCTTTGTTAAGCGTAAAAACTTAACATTAAAAAAACCCACATTTGTATGAAGGTCACAATGACACCACTGACCCTGTGACCGTTGCATCATTATGCTGCTTCCTAACCGTATAGGTGAACATATAGCCAAGTTTAGTTGCAATAGGATTAACTGATTAAAATATAACCTAAAGAATTTTTTTTGCTGCCGTTGGCGTCGGAAAACTGACACATGTCTCACTTTCTGCTTTTCAGGCAAAATTGCAAAACCATGTTTGCCTATTGCTGGTGCACAACCAAAGCATTGAGTGGATGGCACAGTACAGCTCATAAATACACTAACATGTTTCCAAAACTTGTTAGTTAGTACAATTTTAAACACGATGTAAGAAATGTTCTGTTGGATATTTTGGACTTAATCTGATCGGAAGCCAGCAATCGCTTCCAACCAAATTAAGTTCAAAATATTCAACAGTACCTGTATATTGTTTTGTAAAAAAGATTATTCCTAGTCAAATTAATGTCAAAATACTGAACAGCTGTCCTGCATGGTAGCCTTGAAAATGAGATATTTGGAATTCATTGTCTTTTCAAACACAGACACCAGATTTTTTATATGATGTTAGAAATATTTTATAGAATATTTTGAAAAAATTTATCTGAAAGTTCTTGCTTCCTATTAACCGCTTAAGCCTTAAATCTGTTATAAAAAATTGTCATTTTGCAGACCAAGAGAAGACTATTTTTGAAAATTTAACATTGGAATGACTGGCTCGGTTTTCGAGCCAGTCATTCCAGTGGTAAATTTTCTAAAATAGTCTTCTCTAGGTCTGATATGAGTGTTAAAGGATTAAATTAGATTAAACATATTTAATAGCTTTCAGGTATGGTTTGTCCTGAACTGTTCATACTAAGATGCCCTTGATAAAGGCGATCTGAGTACCAATTCACCTTGCCAACATCGTGTCTGCCACACTAAATCTATCTTTGACGCTTCGGCGAACTGACGACACACCAGACTCGCTTTTGGAAGCTCTCTTCTTGGCAAAAATGACAGAATATACGCGAGAATCTCGGGCGGGAAGTCAAGAATTGTCATGTTCATACTCTCACCTGAAAAACAAGAAAAATTAGAGTAATAACCCATTAATATTCAGATCTGGTAAAAAAATTCTAATTTTCCCATACCAAATATTCATTTGCATGCCAAGAGAAGGCTATTTTTGAAAATTCACCACTGGAATGGCTAGCTCTGTTATCGCGCCAGCCATTCCAGTGGTACATATTTAAAAGTATTCTTTTTTGGCCTGCAAATAGAGATTTCTCCGGATCACTGCAGAATCCCTCTTTAGTTAAACTCATCCGGAACCTTACATGTACCTCTCTTACCCCTTTAATGGTCATACCGGCTAAAACCGCCCTCTACTATGATCTCGTGAAATGCCCATTTACAAGCCATGAGAATACAAATTTTGAAAATTTACCACTGGAATGACTGGCTCGATAACCGAGCCAGTCATTCCAGTGATACATCTTCAAAAATTGTATTCTCTTAGCCTGTAAATGGACATTCAATTAGCAAATATTTAAATTTTCTTGTGAAAATTTGACCATTAAAGGGCTAACGGATGTCTCAGCACAGATATATGACTGAAGTTGACCTAGCGGTACAATAGTAAATTTTGTTACACTCATTATTGTTCAAGCTGACCAAAACTGGCTTCTGCACTGGTCTTAATGAATGTCGATTTGCAGGCGAAGAGAAAGATGTTTGAAAATTTACCACTGAAATAACTGGCTTGATAACCGAGCCATCCAGGAAATCGTGACAAATCTGTAAAAATACCCTTTTCTTGGTCTGCAAATGGACATTCAATAAACCAATAACCTGATTTTCTTGACAAAATTTGGCCATAAACGGGTTATTAACCATTTAATCCTCGAATTTGTTCACAGAAATTTCAATTTTCTCATAGAAATTGTCCATTTCCAGACCAAGAGAAGACTATCTTTGAAAATTTACAACTGGAATCTAGTGGAATGACTGGCTCGGTTATCGAGTCATTCCGGTGGTAAATTTTCAAAAATAGTCTTCTCTTGGGCTATACATGGACCTTTCTCAAGACCACTGCAGAAGCAATTTTAGGTCGATTTGAGGGTTAAAGGGCTAAAGTACATGTCATTTGTTCCTGTAAAATACATTTCACAAGATAGCTGTGAAAAACTAGAAATCATATCTCTTTATAGATTGGAATCGAAGTTGACCAGCCTAGTTTTATCAAACCAAGTTTTATTCAAATTGGCCCAAAAGTTAATGTGAATTGAGGAGTTACCGAAACAAAGTCGCCAGATGGCCAGTCATAATGGCATAGGCTAATATGGCCATATGAGCTAGGCGAACTATTAACAAAATTACTGATCAGAGATAACATTGTTGATGCTACTGTACCATATTTTTCATGTTGACAATTATTTTATAACAAGAGGCCGAAGGGGCCTGTATCACTCACCTAGAATTATTGGCCACTGGCACAATCAAATATAACTTGATACCCTAATCATACCAGCAAAATTTCATCCCGATGCGTTCAGCGGTTCTGGAGGTCATTTTGCCGAAAACTAGGTCAACCAAGATGGCCGCTGAAGCATTTGGCCAATCAAGTTCCCTAGAACAAACTGTTGCTCCAGATGATGTTTCACAAGTTTTGAATCGATCACCAATGCGGTTTGAGATTTTTAGACGTTTAAAAGAAAATCAGCCAAAATCCAAGATGGCTGCGACCAAATTGGCTGATTGGCTTCCTTTGAACAAACTTGAATCATTATACCCTAAGGATGCTTCCTGCCAAATATACTTGAAATCGACCCTGTGGTTCTCGAGAAGACATTTAAAATTTCCCATTGCTTTAGTATGGGATATTTTGGAAGGAAAGATCCGAGATGGCTGCCAAAACTCTTTATCCGACTGTTTCAAAAATGGCAAATTTGAAATCAGAATAGCCAAAAACCTGCCAAACACACTACATTTTGATTGGTCCACAGTGGTCATGTTTTTCTTACGCATCAACTTCCCTTGGACACACTTTAATTGAACTTAGCCCCTAATCATATCTCCTAAATTTTGGCCTGATCCGTTCAGCGGTTCTGGGGAAGTGGTTTTTGCGAAAACTAGGTCATCTAAGATGGCTGCCAAATTATTTGGCCAATCAAATTCCCTTGAACAAACTTAGTTTTTACTCGATTCCCCAAGCAGTTTCGGAGATTTTAAATGACATTTCTAAAAATTTGCCAAAATCCAAGATGGACGCTGGCCAAAATTGGCCGATCGGCTTTGTTAGAACAAACTTGAATCTCTATGTCCTACTGGGATGCTTCCTGCCAAATATAACTGAAATTGGTCAGTAGTTCTCGAGAAAAAGTTTATGGCCGGCCGGACGATCACCACGGCATGAGCTCACTTGGCCTTTCAGGCCAGGTGAGCGAACAATGGACTTTCACAAGCAACTTACGCCTGTCAGTCATCAAATTATTAATCCATCCAGAGGGTAGCATTCCTTACGACATAGTCAAGTGACAATTTTCACCTGGAAATTGCCAAAAATAACACAAGAAACAGTAAATAAAATATACAGTACAGTTCAGAAATAAGATGTTTCCAAAACAAAATTAAACGTACTTTTGAATATTTTGACCACAATTGGATTGGAAGACATTGCTGCCTAAGGGCAGAAATGTCATCCAATCCAATTATGCGAAAAATATTCAAGAGAACATTTGTTCAAAATTGTACTAACTAACATTTGTCCATTTTTGTTGTTGAAAAACAAAACTTATTTATGAGCTGCATTGTAAATTAGGATTCAGTGTTAGAGAAAGCTGTATAAATTCAGGCAAGATTCAAGATTCAAAATTATTTCATTTAAGGGCTAGGTCTAACCATTTTCAAGAATTTTTTTAACCTTTTACTGGCCGATTCTGTCAAGAAAATCAAAATACTTGCTTCTTGAATGTTCATTTGCAGGCCAAGAAAACACCATTTAAAAAAAAAATTCACTACTGTATTGACTGACTCGGTTATTGAGCCAGACATTCCAGGAGCAAATTTTCAAAGTCCTTTCTTGGCCTGCAATTAAACAACCCTAAAGACTATTCCAGAGGCTTATTTTGGCCAACTTGACCATTAATGGGTTAATATTCACCAAAATGATCCGAGTTCTGCAATAATCTTGAAGAATATATATTTGGAAAGCAATCTGAGAAGACTATATTTGAAAATTTACCACTAGATTCAATGGCTCGATGATCGAGCCACGCACAGGCAATTCAGTGATAAATCTTCAAAAGCCGTCTTTTCTTGCACTGCAAACAAACGTTTCACTAAACAATCTTGACCACCACTTAAAGTGGTTAAACCAAGAATGGACCATTCCAGTTTTAGCTACGCCCCGCCCATCTCTATCTAAGCTCCACTCACACCTCATCCGTGGTGGGATCAATCGATCTCTGAACTACCTGCCTATCAATTTCCAGAAAACTACAGGTAAGCTGTTAAACATTTTGAAAGTCCAGTCAAATTAGTTTCAAAATATTCAACAGCATGTTTATTAAATACATGTAGCGGAGCCATACAATTCGTACGTGTCGAACTATTTAAGCGTTAAAGACGGGCCTAATAGAATCATTTATGACGTAATGATTATGACGTCATCCTACACACCACTCAGCTTATTATGATGTCATATGACCTCAGATGATAGATCGATACTATGGAACATGAGTTGGTTAAGAAATTACACACATACCTACTAGTGAGGTCCACTGCCTTATGGGCCAAGCTTTCTTAAAGAACCATGACTTGGTGGCACGAAAATACATTTCTTACAGCAACTAACTTGCTCACATTAAGAAACCACGTGTCTATTAAACAACCAAGAGTATAGTGTCTCCTAATACAGTTGTTTAAGTAAGTGTCTCCTAATACAGTTGTTTAAGTATAGTGTCTCCTAATACAGTTGTTTAAGTAGTGTCTCCTAATACAGTTGTTTAAGCATAGTGTCTCCTAATACAGTTGTTTAATATTCTTTTTCTGTGTTAACTTAAAAACTGTAAAAATATCCAAAGGAGAACAACAGTAGCATTGTCACCCAAGTTCACAAAACTGTCAACTTTATAGCATTTATAAATGAGCCATGATGTCAGGCCAAAATGCTTAGTAAAAATAGCCATCTGATTTTTATGTAACCTAAATTCTGATTGGCTCTTGTCACCAAAATCTTGATGAAGTGCCAAATGATTGGTTACTAGATTTTGTCATTTCAATGCATAATTGTTCAGGAATTTCCTGTGAATCAGCTGTTTTATTTTACAGAACAATAGAACCTAGACTAGATAGGTTATCTAGGTGCCATAAATACACTGCATTTTTAACTGACTGCCTACTGAATTTCTGCAGACTACGCCTTCCATGGTGTTTAGTCAAATTGTTTTCAAAATATTCAGCATCTCCACAGTTATTACCTAGTGAAATTATTGTAGGGTGACAATGCAGCAAGCAGAGTTAAAAATACCCTTGTGAAAATGCAAGCGCTGTAATTAAGCTTATATACATGTGAAACAAATAATGTAAACATGTCAATACAAACACCATAATACCTAGTTTAACCCATTAAGCCTTATATTTGTTCACAAAAATTTTAATTTTCTCATAGAAAATGGCCATTTGCAGACCAAAATAAGAAAACTTTTTTAAAATTTACCACTGGAATGACTGGCTCGGTTACCGAGCCAGTCATTCCAGTTGTAAATTTTCAAAATTAGTCTTCTTTTGGTCTGCAAATGGACATTTCACACGCCTACTACAGAAGCCACTTTTGTCTGGTATGAGTGTTAAAGGGTTAACCCCGTAACCATGTAATGGTCAACATTTGTCAATAAAATTCAAAATATAATTTGTCTTTAGAGAATGTCCACTTGCATGCCAAGAGAACACTATTTTTTAACTTTTACCATTGGAATGACTGGCTCAGTTATAATTTTAAGACAAATACTGTACACAACAGTCGTTTAACCCTTTAATGGTCAAATTTGGTCAAGAAAATTTAAATATCTGCCTATTGAATCTCCATTTACAGGTGAAGAGAATACAATTTTTGAAAATTTATCACTGGAATGACTGGCTCGGTTATCGAGCCAGTCATTCGACTCATTCCAGTGGTTAATTAAAAAAAATTGTATTCTCTTGACCTGTAAGTTGACATTCCACTAGACCACAACAGAGCCCGGTTTTGGCAGGTATGACCATTAAAGGGTTAATATTTTTAAAATAGTTTGATCAGAAGCCGAACATCTCGCAGTAAAATTAATTTCAAAATATTCAACAGACTCATTATTTCATACATGTAATAAATCATTTCTCTGGCTTTTGAGGGTTAAAAGATTAAGCAGACAATAATAAATAATCCTGTTACGATTTAACACTTTAATCCTCAAATTTGTTCGAGAAAATTTCAGAATTTTCACATGGTCATTTTGCAAGACCATTGTTGAGGCCAATTTTTCACCGCTTTGGGTGTTGAAGGGTTAACCCTGTTTTTTAAAACAAATTTGACTGGTAAAGGGTTAAAACAAGGTCTTGATTAGCTCAAAAAGCTATTGTTGAGGTGTGGCAGACATTTCACAGCTTTGATTGAGCTATGAAATCCTGGCCTGTCACTGACAGAATAAATTTCCTTGTTTAGTCAGTTTATCCAATATCACTTGGGCTATTAAAATTTTAACTAAAAGAAAATGGCCTTTGTGTTGGTAACTGAGCCACTCATTTGACTCATTTCAGGTGCTGTGGACATGTTAATTCACTCATGGCTATGCCCTGCATTCGGTTATGTGTCTAAATTTGTCTATTAATAGGTTACTGTAAGTTGTGATTATAATTATGTCATTTAAGAGTATGCCTAGTTTTGATTTAAATGCCTCAAGGGTGATTGGCTTCAACCATTATTAAATTGGTATGGAGAAAAAGTGCTTACAAATTTCTTTCCAGCTGATATTTCTTAATACATTAGTTTCAAACAACACCTACATGTTCATTGACCTTTTAACCCTCGAATTTGTTCAAGAAAATTTAAATTTTCTCATAGAAAATGTCTATTTGCAGACCACGAGAAGACTTTTTTAGAAAATTTACCACTGGAATGACTGGCTCGTGGTAAATTTTCAAAAATAGTCTTCTCTTAGTCTGCAAATGTACACTTCCCAAGACAACTGCAGAAGCCATTTTTGGGTCATATGAGTATTAAAGGGTTAATTTGAAACTAATTTGACTCAAAGCTGTTTCTGCCAAAATATACAGCAGGTGTTGGTGGCATAGTTATCTGGCGTGAAGCAGTTTTGCACTATTGGAGGTGGTGGATGGGGGGGGGGGGTAGCCCGAGTAGAGTTGACTCAGTTGTCAGGGCTGTGGCACATCTGTGGCTAAAACCACAGCATGCCAGATAAATATTATCCATGATTAACAAAATATGATTTTATTAAACCCCTCTTGTGTCAACTTAACCCTTTAATGGTCAAACTGACCAAAAACAACTTTGCAGTGGTCTTCAGACATGGTTATTTGAAAGGTCTGGAGAAGAATATTTTTGAATATTTACCACTAGAATGACTGGCTTGGCCAGTAATTCTAGTGGCAAATTTTCAAAAACACTTCTCTCGGCCTGCAGATAGACACCGGCTAAGTAAAAACTTAAATTTTGTTTACAATTCCCCCTTTAATGATCAAGCAGGCGGAAAAAAATTCAGCGGTAAATTAAAAAAAATAGTCTTCTAAAATTAAAATATTGACCATCAAAATGTTTAATTGATAGATCAAGTAGTATTTTGATCGCTTTGAGGCGCTGGTGAACACAAGATGGGTTAAATGTGAGGCTTACAAACCAGAAACAGCAATTTATTTAGAATGTATAGTAAGGAATATTCTGATGTTGAATAATTTGAAACCTATCCACGCGATTTACTTTGCTCGGTGTAACCCGCGATTTACTTTGCTCGGTGTAACCCACCATCTATCAATCATCATGATCATCAGAATTAAATACATGCACTTTACAACCTATCATTTTAACCCTCTATCCACCCTTGTGTCAACAGCGCATTAAACCGCTCAAAATACTATTTATTTCAATTAACCATTTAATTGCCAATACCTTTCAAGGAAATTTAGATTTTTGCAACCGATAAGAGTATTTTTGTACATTTATAACACAAAAATTTACAAAAAAATAGATTTCTGTTATCCTTCAAAAGTGTAATGGTCAAGAAAATTCACATTTCTGCTTAACCAGTGTCTAATTGCAGACCAAGAAGAGTATTTTTGAAAATTTACCACTGGAATAACTGGCTTGGTTACCAGAGGTAAATTTTCAGAAATATTCTTCTCTTAGCCTGCAAATGGACATTTCTCAAGATGACTGCAGGTGTTTTTTTACCAACTTGACCATAAAAGGGTTAAATTTACACAAGAGGTTTTAATGGCCAAATTTGGTCAAGAAAATTTAAATATTTTCTTATTGAATGTCAGTTTACAAGCCAAGAGAATACAATTTTTGAAAACTTATCACTGGAATCTTGGTCTGTAAATGGGCATTCTACAGGACCATAGCAATGGCGGGTATGACCATTAAAGGTTTAAGTATATTATTAAAAAACAATTACATAATGTTGTTATATAGCCTATGTATTTCCTTTATAAACTATAAGCAGTAGAACCTTACTGATCAATAAAAATCCATATTAACTCTTTAACCTCCTATTTTATTACATAAAATGCCCATTTACTGACAAGAAAAGATTATTTTTAAATATTTACTGCTGGAATGACTGGCTCAGTTATTGAGCCAGTCATTCCAGTGGTGAATTTTCAAAAATAGTCTTTTGATGCTCTTCTATTGGACATTTCTTAAGACCACTGTAGAAGACTTTTTTTCCCCCGACTTATGCATCAATGGCTTAACTTATTTACTTACGCATATGACACACCAGGCACTGGTTTACAAATGATAAAACCTGCGAGCATTAGACAGTCCTTTATATAAGAACATGACGAACGCCCAGGCATTACAGACTATTAATTCAACTAAACATATGGCTTACTAATAGCTTCAACTTATAATATTAAATACGTAGTAATTCTAAAAGTAACCATGCCCCTTAGTATTTATAAGATATCAGTGTAACTGCCCTGATCTAAAGTTACAAGCTCAGAAATAACATAATATGTTTCACAAACCAAATAAAATATACTGTTGTGAAGACATAATACTGCCTAATAGGCAACATATTCAACACTTGAATATGTTGGGTCACTTGCCTATTAAGCAGTATTATGTCTTCCAATCCAATTATGTTCAAAATATTCAATAGAACATTTCTTAGTTACATCATGTTCAAAATGTACTAACATGATGATGTTCCGATTTAAAAAAAATAATTGTGAGCTGTACTGTACCTGTACCCACAGCGGAAACAATAGTAACCAATACAGATCCTAAATCGAATGTATCATATCTTAGAGGAATAACATTGTACTAATAAATGACCCACTGTACTAGTTAGTATTTAGTTATGGCAAAAGCAAAACAAGAACGCTTGTACAGATTTGAACTCTTTAACACTCATATCAGCCAAAAATGGCTTCTGCAGTGGTCTTGAGAAATGTCCATTTGTAGACGAAGAGACTATATTTTTAAAGTTACCACTGGAATGACTGGCTCGAGGTAAATTAAAAAAAATAGTCTGTCTTGGTCTGCAAATAGACATTTTCTATCTGAAAATTTACGTTTTCTTGAACAAATTTGAGTGTTAAATGGTTAATGTCACTGTAAATGAAAATCTCTTATGTGTGTGTCAATCTCATTAATCCTGTTTATTGGACATTAATACTGTAATATTATCTTGAAATGTAATTCAGGTTCAATCTAACATTAAGATTGAAAAATATTTATTGTCTAACATTTGTCTAAATAATAGAATTAAACTAGATTGCTCTGTCGATGACGCAGCATCGCAAATCCACACACTCAACACTTTGATCTTTTGACACCCACCCTTGGGGTCGGAGCCAAATGTAAATGTTATCTTCCATGCCACAATCATATGGGTACATTAACTCACGTACAAAATTTGGTTGAATTCTCTCGAACAGTTTCGAATGAGTTGCGCTACAATCAATTTCTTGACCTTTTGACCCCACAAGTGGTGGAGCCAAATTTAAATGTCCTCTTGCACGTAGCAATTATATGGGTAATGCGCATACAAAATTTGGTTGAACTTCGTCTAATGGTTTAGCAGAAGTTGTGCTATGATAAATTTCTTGACCTTTTAACACCCACCTCGCGGGAATAAATGTAATGTCCTCTTGCACTCAGCAACCATATAGTAAGTCATCTCACATACCAAATTTGCTTAAAGGTCAAGAAATTGAGTCAATGCAAACCCTCCGAAACCGCTGAATGAAAATTCAACGGTTTCAAAGGAGTTGCATTACAGTTAATTTCTTGACCTTTTGACCAACCACCCCCATTCCACCCGCTAGCGGCACATCCAAATGTAAATGTCCTCTTGCACTCCTCACTCATATGGATAACTCACATACCAAATTTGGTTGTATTCCATCCACTCCTTTCAGAGGATTAGTATTGTACATGTATGCGCTACAAATTTCTTGACCTTTTCACAAAGCCCCCCACCCCCACACACACAAACACACTGTTTTTGGGGGAATTCCATTACAATAAATTTAAAACGTTTTGAACCCTCCCGCCAGTCTTGCATTCCACACCCATAACCATAACTCACAAATTTACTTGAATTCCATCTAACAGTATTGAAGGACTCACCCGTGGAGAAGTTGTGTTACAATCAATGACAACACACTAAAATTTGACCTTTTGATCCATTCCCCACCCCTACACACAAATGTAAGTGTCCTCATGCACATATTCATAACTCATGCACATACTAAATTTGGTTGAACTTTTTCAGAGGAGTTGTGCCACAATTAATTTGATCATAGATGCATGAGTGCGTGCGTGCGCTCACACACACGCACGCACAGGTGGGATGGCATAATCCCCACTTCTTCGGAAAAAATGGGCATAAATATTGCATGACTTACTTGTATGATAATGAGCACGTTGTACAGGATCTCTGTATTGAAAATTTCAAGAATAGACGATCAGATACAGATACATGAAAAAGCTGTCAATGCGTCAAAATAATAACTGTACTATCTAGCTACCGCGTTATACAGTCTGATATATATATATATATATATAAATGTACGTAATAAAAATTGCACTCACAGAACATATGTCCAGGAATAACGACAACAAACTCTCCACAGATACATTAAATATCTGATGTAAAATATCAATCAATTTGTCACTATGAATTATTGCATTTGTGCATGTATGTTTTCTAATGTCTATTCAGACAGGCTAATCCTCTTCATGCCCCACTGAATATGAACAGAATAAATCATGGGCTTGGTTGGTCTCTCATATGCCACTGCCTTTCAGATGTAGATATTGTTCTGATACTGTTACAATTCATTGGTCAGTACCCTTTCATCAGAATAACAGGTGTTCATTTCAAAAGGAATTCCTAGGACTTCAATGTCATTGAGCACCTGTTAGCCTTATCACAAAGTTCAGATCAAAGGCAAAATTCATTTACTAGAATCTCTAAAAGAAGGTTTAACACCTTAACAAACGGAGACGATTGGCCATGGTGTTAGCATGATTGACAGATAATCAGCCTGGCGAGATTCAAATCACACTCGACTGTCAGGCGATCAGGTGGTGGACAAGCAATCGGTGCAAACATAGGCAATCTCCTTCTCTCCTCATCACCTCACTCCACCCAGGAGTATAAATGAGTACTGGTGTAAAACTGGGGAAGTTACGAATAATAGACTGAAATATAGGGCCTAGATATGGCGTGAATGTGACCTGGAATCAGGGACTTGATAGGTGCCCACCAAACCAAGAACTTCTTTAACACCATAACCATTAAATATGTTCAATCAAAGAAAATTTCCATTTGCAAACCAATAGAAGACTATTTTTGAAAATTTACCACTAGAATTCAGTGGTAAATTTTCTAAAACAGTCATCTCCTAGTCTGCAAATGGGCATTTTTGTCCGGCTTGAAATGGTTAATTTCGGTCGTAAATATGTTAAGTTAATGCGCTACAAAAAAGATAAGTAGTTGATTCTTGTACCAAGGTCAACATGACCTTGACCACAAAACATGCTTCCTTTCCCTCTGGCTAAGTTGAGTTGAAGTTTACAAAGCTAGCTCCATGATTGACTGGTCCAGAAAAAGGATATCCAATAGATACAGAACTATGTGCAAAATGGTAACATTGAAACACCCCCCCCCCCCCCCCCCCCTGACCAATCAATCAAGAAGCACTGATAACTGTGTGCTTCATCTTAGTACTTTTACATCCCTCATAATAATACACATGGTCAGTAGGGGCAGCGGTTTTCCGCAATAAGGGAAAATTAACAGAATGCATAGAAATAGAATTGGTATTTTGAAACAGAAAAGTGATGTTCAAATTTGTACATTTGTAAATTGAAGTGAAAACATTATATCCCAATGAAAATTAACGGATACCGGAATCTTCATCCAGAAATCAGACATTCTCACATAGAATTTCAAATTGTCACCAACCCTCATTTTCGCCACCCTAACATCCCGCTTTATGGTTAAATACTACTAGTCTAACATAATGCACACCACAAACTTACCACTTTTAGTGACGTAATTCAGTTTAGATACATGCATCTTAGATGATGCAACCGTATTAAAATGGAATAATCAAGTTTGTGAAAAAGAAAATGACAACTTTTGAAACAGAAAAAGGACAGGGACTCCATGCATTTACCCCCATTCACATATATTCGAATGAGATTCTTAACCCGCAGATAAGAAGTATTAGGGATACCAGTGGTTATCCAATAGCCACACTAACAACTATGCTGTGTTGCCCCTGTGTGACACAACTGGTTCCAGTATTTACCTCAAAACAATCAATCGATGTCGCGATATGTCACGATTATCACAAATGTATGCTCTTATAGATCTAAACGCTGCAATGTAATGAGGGCAAATATTTCAACCCATTCAATTATAAAGTTCTAGAAATTACAATTTTACTGGTATCTCAATTTCAAATCAATCATACTGGTAAACTATCAAATATTTTGAAATTAATTTTTCTAGATGTTGTTTGTCAGTGCCGTATGTACACCTTTGAATCACATTATTTTCAAATCATTCAACAAATCCCAGGCAAATTATTTTGAAATCATTTAACAAATCTTACATACATTGCAATGAATTACTTACACCTAGCAACACAGTGCAGAAAGGGTTAACCTTTTAACGGTCAAGACAGCCAATACCAGCCTCTGCTGGGGTCTTCGGCAACGTCCATTTGCAGGCCAAGAATTTTGAAAATTTAATACAGAAATGACATCAGAAATAGTCTTCTTTAGCCTGCAAATGGATCTTGACTACGCAAAATGTTAAGACTCCTTTTGAAAATTTAGCACTGGAAGTGTTAAATTTTCAAAAATATTCTTCACTTGGGCTGCAAATGGACATTGACTAAGCAATTGAACTACTGCTTTTCTTGACCACTCTTGACCATTCAAGCCTATAAATGGCTAAAGAGATCGCATTACTCCTGTCCACTTACTGTGTATTTAATTCAAATTCAGTGTATCATTATCATAGTCGTATTATAAACGTCCCAAAATACAACCCCTCTTTTGAGATAAGATAAACATCTTGATAACCTGGATTATATTAATGTAAATAATAAAGAATATGACAGTAGAATCAGAGTTGCCCATATGCGTACTTTTGCGCGTATATACGCATAAAAATGGCAGCCCACAACCTGCATTATCACGATTGTTATTAAACTCTGCTAAAACGGTCAAACAAATTTATCCCTACACTAGTGTTGACAAGACTAGCCCAATCACAATAGCCCTAATGTTCTGGACGCGAAGTGCCAATCACATGAGTAAGTAACCCAGAGTTGCCCTTATGCGTCCTTTTGCGCGTATATACGCATAAAAATGGCAGAGGGCCGCAAAAAAATTAACCCTATGCGTCCCCGAGGACGCTCGAGGGACGCAGTGAAAAAGTGTAACAGAAACTGGTAACTTTGCGTGTACTTAATTATCGACTACATTATCGTGTGTGTATATTTATTTGTGCATGTTTTTACTTTAAGAAATATACCTAATGCATTGTGTGTTCGATAAAAACGAACTTACTGTGTTGTTTAAGACTATGATTTGTTGTATGTTTTCTTGCACAACTCAAAGTTGTTAATGCCCATAAATCAGATTCAACCACCACATTTAATTGTAAACACAATCCCCAAATCATCCTTAGTATTCTATTTGATCTAATTTTGATAAATAATGAGTTTACAAGCCTGATGTTAGTCGCCTTGTTTGGCCTACAAATTGCAAAAAATACCCGCCATGTTTCTGTCTGTTAGTGTTCTGTCTGTCAGTGTGACGCGTCAGTATTTGATTGGATAACAGCGGAATCTCCCTCTAGAGGAACTCATGCTTGAGAAATCCAATACAACTGATCAAGCGTATACAAATGTGTCTGGGCATCTTAATCATTTCACATCTCAGAACATTGGACAGATCACAAAGTTGTTATAACTAATATGCTAAATATTTTGAAATTAATTTGCACATGCCTACTTGCCCAAAGCAGCAACGACTACAGCCAAAATTGAAGGAAATGTCAATTTCCCTTTCTCCGATATCTAACAATACTCACCATTCTGTTACTTCTGATATACAGCTGGCCTTGACAGCGGCTCTAGGATTATAGACTTAGAAAGCTTTACTGACTCCTGGGAACCGGGTACTCGGCTCCCAACTGCCGAGTACCCGTTTACCATAGAGCTCATATTGTTTGCATAGCCACCAAACAAGAGAAAACTATGGCTTGCCTCCGTGGGGCTGGGAGGCTGGGTCCGTAACAGAATGGTGAGTATTGTTAGATCTCGGAGAAAGGGAAATTGACATTTCCTTCATTCTCCTTCGATCATTACTCTCCATTCTGTTACTTCTGATATACACCAGATTTGATCAGTAACCTGGTGGGAAGGGGCAAGCCATAAATGCTAATTTTGCCCCTTGGAGAAAGATTTTAGACTTCAAACTTGACTAACGGAGACCTAAAAGGACCGTCAAATTCACGGAACCGAATCACATTCGCGTCACAGCCCCCCCCCTTTTTCCTCCTAAGAAAAGGGAGAGAACTCACGAACATGTATCTCGCCTAAAACACAAATATGCCAAGAGGGTTAACGGCTCCCTGCATATTCCATGTATTAGCCTGGGAATGAGCATGAATATATAAGATGAATGAACATGATACACATCCATAATACAAAAAACTCTCACTATTGAATTATCTTATGATAATTGGACTCCAAACGTACCGCCTCCAACCATTCACTGGTTCGGCCATCAGTGACACAATCTGGTTGTCATCCTCTCGCTTGACCATGCCTGCTTTAGGTTCTTTTCTTACCGAAGTGAAAAAAGGGGAAAAGCAGTGTGGTCACTAACTATCGTTTCAAAACAGCTAAAGCGAGTGGATTGGCTGAGTCTGACACATCCCTCATATAGTAATCCGTAAATGAGGACTCACAGTGCCATTGTGCAACGGCCATGATGTCCTTTAACGGAACACCATTGTAAAGGGCGGTCGAGGCGGCTATTCCTCTGACATCGTGTGCCCTTACGCCCTGCACCTGGTGCCCAGTCGCCATCTCGTGAGTAGTCTGAATGCATTCGACCACCCAATGAGAGATAGTATCCATGGATGCGGCGCCATAAGGCTTTTTATGGCAGATCCACAGATGTCTATCGTTCGACCGTAACGAGTCAGTCCGTTTCTTGTACTTAGTCAAAGCACGGACCGGGCACCAGACACTGGCATCACGATCAAACCTAGTTAACTTCGGTATAATGATCGGTTTGCCGGGATATCTCAAAGATTGGTTCTTTGACATAAACTCTGCTCTTGGCAGAAGACGCAGACCTTCTCCAGAAACAATAAATCGGTCCCTCTCTGCCGAAAGCGCATGGATCACACTGCGCCTTCTGGCTGAGGAAGCTGCCAATAGAAAGACCGCCTTTAGAGTCAAATGCTTTAGACTAGCCAAACGCAACGGTTCGAAAGGGTGCTTGGCCAGTACATTAAGCACTAAAGATAGACTCCAGGCTGGAATGACTACCGGTTGTCTCGGGCGGAGATTGCTCATTCCCTTCAACATCACATTTAACTGGGCCACCTCTGGACTATCCCTGTTGGCTAGACAAGGGATAACTGATGCCAAAGCTGACTTGTATCCAGCAACTGTGACGGGAGCTAGTCCTGAAAAGAACAGCTCACAGAGAAAGTCTGCTATTTGCTGAATAGTGGATTGAAAGGTATCAATACCCTTTTCTTCACACCAGTCTGCAAATCTGTTAACCTTGTTGTTATATGACTTGAAGGTTGACCTCCTTCTCGCAGCCGCGATGAAATCAGCAGCCTGTCGAGAAAAGCCTTCCGACGTGGAACGTTGTTTGACAACATCCACGCAGTCAATTTGAACATTTCGGGACGCTCGTGTAGGAAGCGTCCCTTGGCCTGGGAGATTATGTTCGGAATCTCGGGCAACTGCACAGGATTTTCCACCAGCAGATCTAGAAGATCCGTGAACCACGCCCTGCTCGGCCAATACGGCGCTATTAGCAGGACGAGACACGGTTCCTCCCTGACCTTCACCAATACCTTCGGTAGAAGAATGGTGGGTGGGTACGCGTAAGCGTGCATCCCTCTCCAGCTTATCGCCAGAGCGTCTGTATCGACGGCATTTGGATCTGGAATCGGCGAGACATATGTCATGATTTGAGCATTTTCCTTTGTGGCGAACAAGTCCACGTTGGGTTTGCCCCAATGCTCGAAGATCCGTCGCAGAACCGGAGGGTTGAGGGACCATTCTGTTGGCAAGATTCTCTGTCTGCGAGACAAAGCATCCGCCAGAATGTTCAATCGGCCAGGAATATGAGCTGCTTTCAAAACAACCGAGTAATTCCTGCACCCTTGAATCAAGTGCCACACCCTGATGCACAGGGTGGGTGACCTGGTCCCGCCTTGGCGATTTATATATGATACTACTGTCGAATTGTCCGACCGTATCAATATCACCTTGCCCCTGATCATCGGAAGGAACTCTTCCAACGCCAGTTCCACTGCCATCATTTCCAACAGATTGATATGCAGCTGACTCTCCGGGAGAGTCCATGTGCCCGAGACCTGGTGTTCTCCCAGGCAGGCACCCCACCCTTCCAGCGATGCATCCGTGTAGACGGACAGCTGGGGGTAGGGTAGGTGCAGCGAAACCCCTAATAGGAGATTCTGACGCTGTTTCCACCAGAGAAGATGCGATATTATCGGCTCCAAAACTGGCACCAGTTTTGACAGGGGTTCTGTTCTCTGTTTCCACAGAGACATCAGATACAATTGGATAGGCCTTCGCATTAGAGCAGCGTACGGGATAACCTGCTCCATGGAGACCATCATGCCCAGCATCTGAAGGAACCGCCTCGCCTGAATGTGGTTTCCCACTCGAAAACTCCTGAGGATGGCTAACAGAGACACCACTCTGGGCTCTGACGGGTAAACCCTGCCCTCCTCGAGGTCGAATCGCATCCCCAAATAAACGAAATGTTGAGTGGGCGTCAACTCGGATTTCTCCTCGTTGACTATCCAGCCTGGATCTGAAAGTAACTTCAGAGTCAGAGCAGTATCCACGTTCAACCTGGCTGCCGAGTCTGCCTTGAGCAGCCAGTCGTCTATGTAGGTGTGTAGCGCCACGTTCTCTTTTCTGAGAAACGCTGTCACCGCAAGGACCACTCTTGTGAAAACCCTCGGAGCTGTCGACAGGCCGAACGGGAGAACTGTAAACTCCCATACTTGATTCTGAAACGCAAATCTCAGAAACCTGTGCCAACTCCGATTCATAGGAATGTGGAAATATGCATCTTTCAGATCGATCGATACACACCACATTCCTTTCCTCAATCCCGCCATTACCGACCTCGGCGTTTCCATCTGGAACCGAGGCGTATGGATAAACCAATTTAATGGCCTGAGATTGAGTATGGGTCTCCATCCCCCTGTGCTCTTGGGGACAAGGAACATGTTTGAATAGAAGCCTGGAGTGTTTCGGTTTGCTGGTTTTATTGCTCCCTTCAGAAGCAAACCCGACACTTCCTTTTGAACGGCTTCTAACTTGTCTGGCTCCCTTGGTACGGGTGTCCAGACAGGTGCCAAAGACAGATTTTGTGGTGGAAAGTCCCACCACTCCGGCATGTAACCCTGGGATAACCATCCCAGGACCAGACTGTCTGACGTCACACCTCGGCAGGCCTCGACGAAACGCATGAGCCTTCCACCCACCATAGACGCCTCGACGTCTAACGGGGTTGTCCGGCTCGCAGTCCGCACCCCCCCCCCCTTTCTTAACGAGAGAGAGAGTGAGAACCATTTCGTTCTAGGCACGACGGGTATAACTGGCACCGCTGTTCCTGTCGCACAGGCGCGGTCCAGGCGGATATGAAGGGAGCTTTCGTACCCTCAGGTACGCTTCGGCCCCTTCTGTCCGCCCTTTGAGGCCTTACCCTTACCCTTCCCGCCCCTAGGGCGGTCAGGAGCAACATTGGGGAGGGTAGGCGCCTCTACAACCTTCCTGGGCTTCTTCGCCGGCGGCGGCTCTGAAAACCCAGCTGAAGCAGAAGTCGCAACAGGCCTGGCTTTCGCCTTGCCCTTATGCTTCTTCTGCTTCTTTGAAGGCTGTCCCGTTAGCGGTTTCCCCACAGCCCCTAGTGCGTGCGCTTGCCGCACTAGCTCTAGCTGTAGGTTTACCGCTAACCGATTCTGCGCGATACTGGCGGTGTCCTCTAAGATGGCCCGCGCTTGGCCACCGAAGATGCTAGGCCCTGTCAGGGGCGTCCCAAGAAGACGCTCCCTGACTGCCGTAGCCGGACGCATATGGTCAATGACCATTTGCCTCCTGGACTTCGTCACTCGCGCTTGCACCCTTGCCAATGCGTCCATTGACAGCACCAAGCCGTCATTAACACATGAAAGCGCCACAGGTGGCACAGGGTGGCCTGCCCCCGCTTCAGCCCACACCGACTGAAGGAGATGATAAGAGTGGTTGACAGCACTCATAGCTGCCCTCACACCCTCATCACATAGGGACAGGACTTCTTCCTGGTGTACTTGGGATTTATCCACTAGTGCCGGACCGGGGCCACCCGACCCGGCACTCTGGACTCCCAATACCCATCGGTCATCCTCCGTGACCGACGGGACTACACCATACCTGTCGTATTCCCCCCGCGGAATACGACATCTTGCCCGCACCTCCCTGGAGGCCGCAGGGAGCTGACCCTTGGTCATTAGTTGTTTGCTATAAATAGCATCCAACAAATCTATGAACCGTGGATCCAGTCCCACTGACTGGATCCGGGCCGCGGGCAAAATCCCCGTCCTAATCGACGCAACCGACGGACGGGGCGCATCTTCATCGGCCGTGGCCGAAACCACAGACGGGTCAACCCTGGCTAGCCATGCCAGAGCATCCGACCAATCTACCTCCGACGAAGACACCCCCGCAAACACGTCACCCGTTGACGTGCTCACGGGTCTGCCAGCCACGGCCTCCCGGCAAGGAGCCACGGCTGACACGCCAGGCACTCCGCTACCACACGGTTCCGCCGCCACCCCATGGAACACTCCGGTCCATGGGGTAGGTCCGCACGGAAAACCGTACGGACCCGTAACAGTCGCGGAACCGTAGCCGGACACGGGCGCCAACGGCACCCCACATCCGGCTGCCGGACCAGGCGAGATAGGTGAGTACCACGCCTGGCCCGGCACACCCGTTCCCGTGACGGCTGGTGACAAACCAAGCCGCCCGGAACCGGTGCACGGTAATGGATTGGCCTCAGCCGCAGGCGGAGCCACTGACCTGGCTTGCGCCAAACCAGACAAATGGAGGCCGGTTCCGTCCAGGACGGAATCAACCTCCATATTCTCCACCTGCGGCTTCACGGGCCGCAGCAACCTCTCCTCCTCGGCCTCCTCGTCTTCAGACTCCGAAGAGCCATCACTAGACGAGTCAACCGTGGAGCCATCCTGGCGGACGGCTCCCACACCTGACGGACCGGCCACCGCTACTGGACCACCCGGAGGTGGCCGCAGAGAGACAGAACGAGACGGCCCCCTCGGTAACCAGTCCAGAATCCTGTCCGAGGACAGGATCCGTACCAGGCATGGGGAGAAACTGCCCCCAACCTTTGGTAGCAGGGACGACACCAGCGTGGGCAGAACGCTATGCAAAAAACCCTGCATAGCCGGACCAAACCACGCCGGCGGTGCCATCTCCGCCACCTCCAGCTGGGGACGTGGAGCACCCCCACCGGCCGAACCGGGCGCTCCACGATTTCGTCTCGGACCGCCTGACCCCGCGTCAGACCCAGCCAAGTCCTTCTGGGCAAGGAACTTAACCATCATTTCGACGGACCACACTGCACAAACATTACACCTATGATCTATATTACACAGGGAACACCTAAAACAAGCATGGTCCTTGAACATTACACGGACAAACTTATGACCTTCGTCACATGATGGCGGGGCTGGCTTGGCCTATAAAATAAGCACAAACCTACAATAAACAAGCGGAACGAGACCCGGATGGAAGGCAGACAATTAATTTTCAAATAATTTTGACTCATAAATTAACCGTAACCTCCCCGCACCCCACCCCGCCACGTTACAACAACGATCGCATTGATTATGACGACAAGAACGCGGCGGGCATCAAACACACCCATATTAGATCCTCCAGGATGTGTAACGGCTCCAGGAATCATATCGCATAGCATTCGGGGTATATTTACTAATCAATATAAATTATACTCCTAACGAAAGCAGCACGATATGTGAAGAAAACAACAAAATGTATAACAAACTGCTGTATCACACGGTAAAACCGCAGACCACGCATCTACTCAAGAATTTTGAAACCACCGATCATTGCAAACCGATCGTGATCGCACGTAAACTTGATCATTCTAAAGTTTCCGGTACCATTTTTAGTACGCAGCACCCAGAACAAGATGCGCGAATTAATGAAAAATTTTTCTTCACATAAACATCCGAGCGACCGGGTGTGACGTCACCCGCTCGGATTCTACGGAGAACGACGTCAGCCGATATTCGTGTTAGAAATACCGTAGCAAACACCTATTTTCATATCTGCCGATCGCCTGTTGGGGTTTAAAGAAGGCGATCGTCTGGCATATATCGTTGTTAGCACACGTCCCAGATTCTATGGGGTCAGAAATTGGAACATGCGACACAACGAAATTTAGAGACCTAAGTCTTTTAACTATGGATAATAAAGAACGATACAACCTGGTTATCTTCAGTGGTATGCTCCATAGTCCTTAGTTAATCCTTTTACGAACACACAAACTATCACAAATTAAAGACTTAGATCTTTTGTTTCACAAAAAACCCACTAAAATCCTTAATGCGAAAAGCATGTATTGCTCTTGTTGCTATGCAAACAAGAATGAGCTCTATGGTAAACGGGTACTCGGCAGTTGGGAGCCGAGTACCCGGTTCCCAGGAGTCGGTAAAGCTTTCTAAGTCTATAATCCTAGAGCCGCTGTCAGGGCCAGCTGTATATCAGAAGTAACAGAATGGTGAGTATTGATCGAAGGAGAATGCTCATTCCCTTCAACATCACATTTAACTGGGCCACCTCTGGACTATCCCTGTTGGCTAGACAAGGGATAACTGATGCCAAAGCTGACTTGTATCCAGCAACTGTGACGGGAGCTAGTCCTGAAAAGAACAGCTCACAGAGAAAGTCTGCTATTTGCTGAATAGTGGATTGAAAGGTATCAATACCCTTTTCTTCACACCAGTCTGCAAATCTGTTAACCTTGTTGTTATATGACTTGAAGGTTGACCTCCTTCTCGCAGCCGCGATGAAATCAGCAGCCTGTCGAGAAAAGCCTTCCGACGTGGAACGTTGTTTGACAACATCCACGCAGTCAATTTGAACATTTCGGGACGCTCGTGTAGGAAGCGTCCCTTGGCCTGGGAGATTATGTTCGGAATCTCGGGCAACTGCACAGGATTTTCCACCAGCAGATCTAGAAGATCCGTGAACCACGCCCTGCTCGGCCAATACGGCGCTATTAGCAGGACGAGACACGGTTCCTCCCTGACCTTCACCAATACCTTCGGTAGAAGAATGGTGGGTGGGTACGCGTAAGCGTGCATCCCTCTCCAGCTTATCGCCAGAGCGTCTGTATCGACGGCATTTGGATCTGGAATCGGCGAGACATATGTCATGATTTGAGCATTTTCCTTTGTGGCGAACAAGTCCACGTTGGGTTTGCCCCAATGCTCGAAGATCCGTCGCAGAACCGGAGGGTTGAGGGACCATTCTGTTGGCAGAATTCTCTGTCTGCGAGACAAAGCATCCGCCAGAATGTTCAATCGGCCAGGAATATGAGCTGCTTTCAAAACAACCGAGTAATTCCTGCACCATTGAATCAAGTGCCACACTCTGATACACAGAGTGGGCGACCTGGTCCCGCCATGGCGATTTATATATGATACTACTGTCGAATTGTCCGACCGTATCAATATCACCTTGCCCCTGATCATCGGAAGGAACTCTTCCAACGCCAGTTCCACTGCCATCATTTCCAACAGATTGATATGCAGCTGACTCTCCGGGAGAGTCCATGTGCCCGAGACCTGGTGTTCTCCCAGGCAGGCACCCCACCCCTCCAGCGATGCATCCGTGTACACGGACAGCTGGGGGTGGGGTAGGTGCAGCGAAACCCCTACTAGGAGATTCTGACGCTCCTTCCACCATACAAGATGCGACATTATCGGCTCCAAAACTGGTACCAGTTTTGACAGGGGTTCTGTTCTCTGTTTCCACAGAGACATCAGATACAACTGGATAGGCCTTCGCATTAGAGCAGCGTACGGGATAACCTGCTCCATGGAGACCATCATGCCCAGCATCTGAAGGAACCGCCTCGCCTGAATGTGGTTTCCCACTCGAAAACTCTTGAGGATGGCTAACAGAGACACCACTCTGGGCTCTGACGGGTACACCCTGCCCTCCTCGAGATCGAATCGCATCCCCAAATAAACGAAATGTTGAGTGGGCGTCAACTCGGATTTCTCCTCGTTGACTATCCAGCCTAGATCTGAAAGTAACCTCAGAGTCAGAGCAGTATCCACGTTCAACCTGGCTGCCAAGTCTGCCTTGATCAGCCAGTCGTCTATGTAGGTGTGTAGCGCCACGTTCTCTTTTCTGAGAAACGCTGTCACCGCAAGGACCACTCTTGTGAAAACCCTCGGAGCTGTCGACAGGCCAAATGGGAGAACAATAAACTCCCATACTTGATTCTGAAATGCAAATCTCAGAAACCTGTGACAACTCCTGTTCATCGGAATGTGGAAATATGCATCTTTCAGATCGATCGATACACACCACCTTCCTTTCCTCAATCCCGCCATTACCGACCTCGGCGTTTCCATCTGGAACCGAGGCGTATGGATAAACCAATTTAATGGCCTGAGATTGAGTATGGGTCTCCATCCCCCTGTGCTCTTGGGGACAAGGAACATGTTTGAATAGAAGCCTGGAGTGTTTTGGTTTGCTGGTTTTATTGCTCCCTTCAGAAGCAAACCCGACACTTCCTTTTGAACGGCTTCTAACTTGTCTGGCTCCCTTGGTACGGGTGTCCAGACAGGTGCCAAAGACAGATTTTGTGGTGGAAAGTCCCACCACTCCGGCATGTAACCCTGGGATAACCATCCCAGGACCAGACTGTCTGACGTCACACCTCACCAGGCCTCGACGAAACGCATGAGCCTTCCACCCACCATAGACGCCTCGACGTCTAACGGGGTTGTCCGGCTCGTAGCCCTCTCCACCCTCTTTCTTAACGAGAGAGAGAGAACCATTTCGTTCTAGGCATGACGGGTATAACTGGCACCGCTGTTCCTGTCGCACAGGCGCGGTCCAGACGGATATGAAGGGAGCTCTCGTAACCTCAGGTACGATCCGGCCCCTTCTGTCCGCCCTTTGAGGACTTACCCGTACCCTTCCCCTTGCCCTTCCCGCCTCTAGGGCGGTCAGGAGCAACCTTGGGGAGGGTAGGCGCCTCTACAACCTTCCTGGCTTTCTTCGCCAGCGGTGGCTGAGAAAAGCCAGCTGAAGCAGGTCGCAACAGGCTTAGCTTTCGCCTTGCCCGTATGCTTCTTCTGCTTCTTTGAAGGTTGTCCCGCTAGCGGTTTCCCTACAGCCCCTAGTGCGTGCGCTTGCCGCACTAGCTCTAGCTGCAGGTTGACCGCTAACCGATTCTGCGCGATACTGGCTGTATCCTCTAAGATGGCCTGCGCCTGGCCACCGAAGATGCTAGGCCCTGTCAGGGGCGTCCCAAGAAGACGCTCCCTGACTGCCGTAGCCGGACGCATATGGTCAATGACCATTTGCCTCCTGGATTTAGTCACTCGCGCTTGCACCCTTGCCAATGCGTCCATAGACAGCACCAGGCCGTCATTTATGCATGAAAGCGCCACAGGTGGCACAGGGTGGCCTGCCCCCGCTTCAGCCCACACCGACTGAAGGAGACGATACGAGTGGTTGACAGCGCTCATAGCTGCCCTCACACCCTCATCGCATAGGGACAGGACTTCCTCTTGGTGTACCTGAGCCTTGTCCACAAGTGCCGGACCGGGGCCACCCGCCCCGGCACTCTGAACTCCCAGTACCCATCGGTCATCCTCGATGACCGACGGGACTACACCATATCTGTCGTATTCCCCCCGCGGAATACGACATCTTGCCCGCACCACCCTGGAGGCCGCAGGGAGCTGACCCTTGGTCATAAGTTGTTTGCTATAAATAGCCTCCAACAATTCTATGAACCGTGGATCCAGTCCCACAGACTGGATCCGGGCTGCGGGCAAAATCCCCGTCCTAATCGACGCAAACGATGGACGGGGCGCATCTTCATCGGCCGTGGCCGAAACCACAGACGGGTCAACCCTGGCTAGTCACGCCAGAGCCTCTGACCAATCTATCTCCGATGAAGACCCGCAAACACGTCACCCGTTGACGTGTTCAAGGGCCTGCCAGCCACGGCCTCCCGGCAAGGAGACACGGCTGACACGCCAGGCACTCTGGTACCACACGGTTCCGCCGCCACCCCATGAAACACTCCGGTCCATGGGGTAGGTCCGCACGGAAAACCGTACGGACCCGTAGCAGTCGCGGAACTGTAGCCAGACACGGGCGCCAACGGCACCCCACGTCCGACTGCCGGACCAGGCGAGATAGGTGAGTACCACGCCCGGCCCGGCCGACCTGTTACCGTGTCGGCTGGTGCCAAACCAACCGTCACGGAACCGGTGCCCGGTACCAGATTAGCCTCAGCCACAGGCGGAGCCGCTGCCCTGGCTTGCGCCAAGCCAGACAAATGGAGGCCGGTTCCGTCCAGGACGGAATCGACCTCCATATTCTCCACCTGCGGCATCACAGGCCGCAGCAACCTCTCCTCCTCGGTCTCCTCGTCTTCAGACTGGCGGACGGCTCCCACACCTGACGGACCGGCCACCGCTACTGGACCACCCGGAGGTGGCCGCAGAGAAACAGAACCCGTCTGGCCGGAGCCAGACGGGACTGCCAGGGGTCCGTACAAGATGGCCCCCTCGGAAACCAGTCCAGAACCCTGTCCGAGGACAGGGTCCGTACCAGGCATGGGGAGAAACTGCCCCCCAACCTTTGGTAGCAGGGACGACACCAGCGTGGGCAGAACGCTATGCAGAAAACCCTGCATAGCCGGACCAAACCACGCCGGCGGTGCCATCTCCGCCACCTCCAGCTGGGGACGTGGAGCACCCCCACCGGCCGAACCGGGCGCTCCACGATTTACTCTCGGACTGCCTGACCCCGCGTCAGACCCAGCCAAGTCCTTCTGGGCAAGGAACGTAACCATCATATCCACGGACCACACTGCGCACACATTACACCTATGGTCTAGGTTACAGGGCGAACACCTAAAACAGACATGGTCCTTGAATACGACTCGTACAAATTTATGGCACTCGTCACATGATGGCGGGGTTGGCTTGGCCTATAAATAAGCACAAACCTACAATTACAAGCGGAACGAGACCCTGATGGAAGGCAGACAATTAATTTTCAAATAATTTGACTCATAAATTAACCGTATCCCTCCCGCACCTCACCCCGCCACGTTACAACAAAGATCGCATTGATTATGACGACAAGAACGAAGCGGCATAAAACACACCCATATTAGATCCTCCAGGATGTGTAACGGCTCCAGGAATCATATCGCATAGCATTCGGGGTATATTTACCAATCAATATAAATTATACTCCCTAACGAAAGCCAAACGATATGTGAAGAAAATAACAAAATGTATAACAAACTGCTGTATCACACGGTAAAACCGCAGACCACGCATCTACTCAAGAATTTTGAAACCACCGATCATTGCAAACCGATCGTGATCGCACGTAAACTTGAACATTCTAAAGTTTCCGGTACCATTTTTAGTACGCAGCACCCAGAACGAGATGCGCGAATTAATGAAAAATTTTCTTCACATAAACATCCGAGCGACCGGGTGTGACGTCACCTGCTCGGATCCTACGGAGAACGACGTCAGCCGATATTCGTGTTAGAAATACCGTAGCAAACACCTATTTTCATATCTGCCGATCGCCTGTTGGGGTTTAAAGAAGGTGATCGTCTGGCATATATCGTTGTTAGCACACGTCCCAGATTCTCTGGGGTCAGAAATCGGGACATGCGACACAGCGAAATTTAGAGACCTAAGTCTTTTAACTATGGATAATAAAGAATGATACAACCTGGTTTTCATCGGCGGTATTCTCCATAGTATCCAGTTAAATCCTTCAAGAACGCACAAACTATCACTTTACAGACAAAGACTTAGATTTCTTTAACAAAAGACACTAAAATCCTCTCCCTGCAGAAAGCATGTATTGCTCTTGTTGCTATGCAAACAAGAATGAGCTCTATGGTAAACGGGTACTCGGCAGTTGGGAGCCGAGTACCCGGTTCCCAGGAGTCGGTAAAGCTTTCTAAGTCTATAATCCTAGAGCCGCTGTCAAGGCCAGCTGTATATCAGAAGTAACAGAATGGTGAGTATTGATCGAAGGAGAAATGTTTTTCCATTTACTTATCAAAGTATCTAAATGGATGAAGGAATATATGGAAGATATTGTGATATCTTTTACATTTGAATGGTCATTTGACGGATTAGCGGCGGTGTCTGTGTATTGCTCTTTGAATAACCGTATCAATAAGCGTTATAAGCCGTCTTTTATTTAGCAATAGCGGCTGATTGATTGACTGATGGATTAGTGTTTATAATGTTTAACAATACTCGATCGTTAGGTGTTCCCAATTTCTCAACTCAAAAGCTCATCCCAGCAACGATGTTCAACGATATCGTAATTTTTCCAAACAGCGTATAGCTCAAAGCTCCCTGATACAAGCATCCTTATTGGATACACGCTAATGCGTTATCTATGCTTCAACCAATCAGCAATCGCATTACATAGTTACTCCCTATGAATTAGACATATCAGGTTGTTGGCTGATATATTTTCACTAATTACGCATTTTAATCTGATTTATACAGATTATCTTTGATAAATTATTATTTTGTCTGATCTTAGCCTATGTATTCCACTATATTTAGTCATTCCAGTTACATTATAAAAAAATATGCGCGCATTATACCGAAGTACGTTAAGTCATCCTTGAGCAAACTCGCCACAGGTACTCGTAATTTTTCAATTCGTCCAAAGTCAAGTTAGGGTTTTATAGAAAAACTAATGCAGTGGTCTTAGCTAATTACTAATATAGTGGTCTTTTGAAATGTTAATCATACAAGGTTGTCAATGTAGGTTGGTTTATCAGACAACAAACAAGTACACTGCTTTAAGTTATTGTTTATTGATATGCAGTTCAAATGTCATTAGTTAAAAATACAATGGCCATTTCAATATATCAATTTTAGCCACGATTGTAGATCACAGAATACATATTTTTGAAAATTTACCACTGGAATGACTGGCACTGTTTAGAGCCAATCATTCCAGTGTTAAACTTTCAAAAATAGGTATTTTGGTGATCTACAATAGTGGCCAAAAGTGTTACGTGCTAAAGGTTAATAAACTATGCATAGTTAATATTCTCTATATACACATTAACATTATTTACACAATGTCATACCTAGTGCTTTCAACGTGTTTAATAAAGTGCTTTATAATTAGATCAATATTTCAGATGAGGACCCCATGGGACCCCCAGATTTTACAGTGGGACCCCCAAATCTGATAGTGTGGGGTCCTTGGGACCCCCAAAAATCAGATGTTGTGGGCAACACTGAGTAGAATGCGCTCAGTTCTAATTTGCGACCTACAGATAAATATACAGCGTATTCATTGATAAACATGAGCTCATCTCCTATTATCGACTCCCTTACGAAATACCAGCTCCTTGCTTATTGAGGCATGTAATCTGTCCCTCAATTATCTGATGTCATATTGTTAGCTGATCATCGCAATCAAAATGACTCAGCTGAATTTACGTTATAAAAATTCTGTTGAATATTTTGAAACTAAATGACTGGGAGCTGTTACTGCCATAGGGGTCCTCTTTAAAAGAATTTGGTTGTCCTCTTCAGGTGGTTGGAGTATGCTAGGTAGATAGGGAAATTCTATTTTTTTATCTGCTGATTTATAATGTTAGAAAAATAAATTTAAAGGATTTTGCATTATTTTATTTTAGCTTGAAACAGAAACTATATGAACGGTAAACAGTTTCTTAAAGGTTAATTGAGTCCATTTCGACGAATGGAGTCAATTCTATTTTCAGACAGGCTTACGTGAGAAAATGAAAAAAATTCTGCACAGGGAACTCCGACAACTGAACAATTTAGTTTCAAAATATTCGAACAAATATTAATTAAATTAAATTAATCAGACATACGGCACAAATGATTGCCACCTGATTACCACCTGATTGCCACCTTCGTGACACACCTATGTTGATTGCGACGTCAGCTAACAAGTGACATATTTGATTGTGACATCAGCTAACAAGTGACATATTTGATTGTGACATCATATACTAGAGTGACAGGCTATACATGTACAATAAATATTAAATCATCTTAACACTAATTCTTGAATTCGTTCAAGAAGATTTCATTTTTTCATAGAAAATGTCCATTTGGAGACCAAGAGAAGACTATTTTTAAAAATTTACCACTGGAATGACTGGCTCGGCTATAGAGCCAGTCATTTCAGTGGTAAATTTTTAACAAGTCTTCTCTGGGACTCTTGGTCTTCAAATGGACATTTCTCAAGACTTCTGCAGAAGCAATTTTTCGGCTGATATGAGTGTTAAATGGTATTATTTTGATTTATAGGTGTTCATGGAACCGTATCATATTGAACGTATCTATTTCACTGCCTCAAACTATTGAATCGTGTCACTGTCAACATGTATACACTGTTACTGTTTTATCTCCTATAGTTTCCACTCTATCAACTGAAAACGTGACCAACTTGTAATACCCCTTATGACGTAGCTCGTTATTACTTTTTTTTTTGTGGTCGACCAAAGGGTTTTCGAGCTACCCACTTTTCCCTCGGCAAAAGAGCCCCAAAAGAAATGTATGGGGATTTTTAGTATTGATATGAAGAAAATTTTTTTTTCAAAATAGATGACAGGTGGCAGGCACATTTTGGTAAAAAATACCATTTTTTGTTTTTTTCAGAAATGAACTCAGGATAGCAAATGGGGACCAAAAAATAGTTTTGCTCCGATAGACTTGAAACTTGGTGCTCTTATGAGTCTTATAGCGACTTGACTTCATATCAATTTCAAGAGGCTCAATCCAATAGTTTTCAAGAAATCAGCATTTTAATGCCCTGTGTTCCTCATAGTAAACCTATGGGAATTTCAAGCGGGGATCTGTGAATTGAAACCACACATAAAGTTTTGACTGAATCAGCGCCAGACATGTCCACTCAATCATCCAATGGTTATATAAGACGAGACCATACAATAATCCTCAATGCCCAGCCATCGCACATTTACAGTTACTTCAGTAAATTATGTGTTCTAGCTATTAGACTAGTACATTTGAAATTAGTCATCAGCATAACTGTATGGTTTAATCATTTCATCACCGAGGTGGGGTATGGGTATACAAATATAGGAAATAAGACGGGGGAGGAGATTCTTTGTGCTAAAACGCCAGGTCTTCTGAGGGATTATATTCTGATCTACAAAGAAAACAGGTCAGAAAAAATAGGAACAGTTCATTCGAATGAAAAGATATTTAACTTGGCAAGTTGTGCGCCAGTGGAAAAAACTTGGCACGGTGCCATGTTTCTTAACCTGGCCATATAGTGATTGTGACTGTAAGTATAGTAGAGCTCAGAAATGCCGTAACATATTTTGAAAACAAAAACATGATAATTAGTACAGTTTTGAACACGGTCTAAGAAATGTTCTGTTGACTATTTTAAACATAAATGGCTTGGAAGACATTGCTGCTTATCTTCATAATATTTAACAGTACATTTTATTTTGTTTTGGACACATGTGAATCTATTTCTGTGCTGTAGTGTAGATGACAAAAGGACACAGCACCATCTACACGTAGGATAGATACAGATATTGGAGGTGGCTGAGCAGATCTAGATGATATAAATATAGAAATGACATTCTACTGGTATATAATATAAAACCCATTTATCCGCTCTTGTGTCAACTTAACCATTTAATCGTCAAGTTGGTCAAAAACTACCTCTGCAGTGATCTTGAGAAATGTTCATTTGCAGGATAAGAGATTTTTGAAAATTTACCACTGGAATGAATGGCTCGGTAAATTTGAATTTTCTTGACCATTACACTTTTGATGAATGCCCATTTGAAGGATAACAGATATCTATGTTTTGTAAATTTTCGTCATAAATGTACAAAAATATTCTTTTTGCCCGCAAAAATCAGAATTTCCTTGAAAACTATTGGCAATTAAATAGTTAATTGAAATAAATATTATTTTGAGTGTTTTAATGTGCTTTTGACACAAGAGGGGTTAAATAAGCCTAAAATATCCCAGATTTATTTATAAGGAATGCTACATGTACAGGAATCAATGCAAGAATCCAGTTTTAGCTATACCCCACCCATCTCTAGCTAAGCTCCACCTACACTTTGCCCATGTTGGGATCAATCAATCTCTGCACTCTTTGAATCTCAATTTGTAGAAACTATACAGTTACATGTAACCTGTTGAATATTTTGAAAATAATTTGACTGGGTGCTGGTGTTGCCTATGGTTTTAGTTTCAAAATACTCTTGAACCACGTTTATTAAATAGTAAAGACATACAATTCGTACAACAATATGCTTAGTCTGTCATCAATTAAGCGTTAGTGACGAACTTAGTTAATGCATTCATGACATACATGTAATTGATTATGACATCATCCCACATGTCACGTAGTTGATTATGACATCATGACTGACTGAGAAACTGGAATCCTCCACTGCTAATCAACCCTGTCAAGATGTTTCAACACACAATGTAGAACCTAAGATATCGTACAAAAGCCTATGAACCTACCTATGAAGTTCATCAACATACCCCCGGTACTGAAAAATGTGTCCAAGTAGACACTGAATTATCGTAGGAAAAACAAAAATCTGTACACACACACACGACACCATAAACAGAACCACTTTCATTTCAAGGGGTGGTGTTTGGGTGGGTGGGATAATAAATAACATATACCGAGAGAGTAATTCCTTGGCAGATATATAAATGGTGTTAAGTATTACAAGCCTTTTCAAAGAATTTACATATATACCGGAAATTTAGTTGAGGCAAAAGCTCTTAAATTGTATATGTTTACAGGCATGAGTTCACATGGACGATGGCCAAAATTTTTGTTTAAAACTATTGCTTATTGAGAGTGCAGTAAAATCTTTCTTTAAAGCATACATAGAAAAGTGTCAATAATGTAATGTAAATGTGCAATGTAAGAGATGAGTATTAGTTTAACCCTTTAATGGTCAAATTTGGTAAATTTTTTTTCAATATTTGCCTATTGAATGTCCATTTACAGGCCAAGAGAATACAATTTTTGAAAATTTACCACTGGAATGACTGGCTCGATAACCGAGCCAGTCATTCCAGTGGTAAATTTTCAAAAATTGTATTCTCTTGGCCTGTAAATGGACATTCCAGAAGACTATAACAGAGGCCAGTATTATAATTAAAGGTGCATATTCACACCAGAATTGATGAAAATTAAATATACTGAGTCAAAAGAAAAGAAACTGGTTTACATTTTTCAAAAATTTTGGTGGACGATGTTGCTGTCTGCGGCAGCTCCATCTTCCACCACATTTGTTGAAAAATGAATACCAGTTCATCTTTTAGTTTAATCTAAAAATTTAAAATTTTGACATCAGGGTGCTAAGAGTTAAAAGTCCCAAAAACAAGTGTCTGACATACACAGGTTTGACTGTGTATTGAATAGCATGCCGACTACATGGTAGTGGTTTTCCCCAGTCATGAGGCAGTCAGGCTTTCACAGTTTCAGTTGAGTTTGCAGACGACATGTGCTAGAGGATTTCCCAGTAATGAGGAAGTCAGAGGGAATTTCCAGGAAATATGAGAGCTACATGTATATTTAGACAAGAGGCTACAATGTATCACAGTTTGGTGCATATAACTCCACTAAATGTTACTGGTTTATTTAGGTAATTAATTTATATCATACATCAAAGATTCGCTGTTAAATATTTTGAAAACTATTTGACGCTAGGCTGCAACAACTATGTGCTATTTCATTTTTTTCACACAGTTTTGGGCACACAACCCATTATAACTGGTTTAAATTCAGGCTGAATTACGCCCTAAACACCAGTTTAGCGATGCGAGTCTAGCTAGACTCACGGCCGCCGGGTCCAATCTAAACTTACTGACTACAAACTCTCGTAGCAGTCGCGGCAGGACTTTGCGAGACTAGCGAGATTTTGTGTTTGTTGACATTTTATGAGGAAATGGTTGTCGGAAGAATTACAATCCTGACACTTCATCTTCTAATATGTGCATTGGAGAAAAAATTCCAAATGCAGATTAAGAAGTTTTTGAGATACAGCCCGGACACGAAATCTTTGACGCATTTGATGGCGAATAAGTCCCGCAAATATCGACGAAATGAAATCATGACACTTCGTCTCCCCCTAATATGTGCACTGTAGAAAAACATTTCAAACCTAGGATAAGAATTTTTTGGACAAATATTAGGCGTTTCAGGGGGAATAAGTCTGACAAATATCGACTGATCTCAACGACACATATTTGCTAACATATAATAGGACCTGCTTTTTCATAACAGGCGTATAAAAATTCTACCAAATTCATGGTGTTGCAAATGTATCAAGGACACCAAAAGCTTCATCCACTGATATACTAATAGTAAATCTAACAAGCATTCTGTAAGTATTGCAATACATGTCCCCTACCTGGTGATATAAATCTTTAGAGATTGAGTCAAAAATTTCATTAAAAATTGTCAAAAGCAGCTGAAACTCGGACTTGATCTGTAACTTCTCATAACATAGCAATAAACCAAGTCTCAGTTATATATGGTGAAGGAGAAGGAAAATGTCTTGAAAGCTGATATATGTTTGTATTTCATATCTCGAAAGGGGACATAACTCCATCAAAAAATGACGCAAATGCCTGAGACTCGAACTTGGTCTGTAATTTCTCATAATACAGTAATGTACCAATTCTCAGTTGAATATCTTGAAAGACTGCGAGAAAAAGGGTGGAAAACTAATATTTTTTGTATTTCATAGGTCGAAAGGGGGCATAATGCCATCAAAAATTTACGCATATGCCTGAAACTCGAACTTGGCTGTAACTTCTCATAACAAAGCAATGTAACAATTCTCAGTTCAATATCTTGAAAGACTGTGAAAAAAGTGCAGAAAACTAATATTTTTTGTATTGCATAAATCGAAACGGGGCATAACTCCATCAAAAATTTAACTCAATGAAAAATTGACGAAAATGGCTGAAACTTGAATGGGCTCTGTAACTCCTTATACTAAAGCGATGCACTGATTTTCGTTTAAATATCTTGAAGGAGTGCGAAAAAAGTGCGGAAAGCTGGTATTTTTCGCATTTCTTAAGTTGAAAGGGGGCATAACTCCATCAAAATTGTACACATACGTCTGAAACTCGAACTTGGTCTGTAACTTCTCATAACAAAGCAATGTAGCAATTCTCAGTATAATATCTTGAAAGACTGCAAAAAAAAAAGTGCAGAATTTCATGTTGAAAGGGCGGGGAATAACTCCATGAAAAATTGACGAAAATGTCTGAAACTCGAACTTGCTTTGTAACTCCTTATACTAAAGCGATGCACCAATTTTCGCTTAAATATCTTGAAGGAGTGCGAAAAAAAGTGCGGAAAGCTAATATTTTTTGTATTTCTTAAGTCGAAAGAGGGCATAACTCCATCAAAAATCGACGCATACGCCTGAAACTCGAACTTTCCCTGTAACTTCTCTTAACAAAGCAATGTAGCAATTCTCAGTATATCTTGAAAGACTGCGAAAAAAAGTGCGGAAAACCAACTGCGACGGTCAGACAGATGGAGTCCACCAGGTTTTACTGGTAGGGGACTAATAAAGCAATGATTTTAGTAATTGCATCAGTAAGAACTATAAGGATTTAAATAAAATTCATGAACAGTTCTTGCAAAATATTGACTAAAATGTCATCTAGTTTTCTAGAAAGTCAAGACTTAAAGGGTTAATATTGTACTTCGAGAATGTTAAACATATTTGTATTATACGCTACGTGCGTACAGAGGACACCAAAATCATGTTGCCAGTCAACAAGGACACCAAATTATGCTGATCAATCACTTGCTAAAGGTTTTTGTGGAAATAATTTGACTGGAACAAATATTGAACACTGGTCTCTTAATACAAGTGGTAAGTGTATGGTTAGTGTAGCATGGACCACACTGGCAAGTGGTATTAATTGCTATAGGTGGTCACTAAATACAATTGTCTCTTAATATAAGTAGTCAATGTAGGGTGGACCACATTAACAAGTGGTATTACAGTGGTCTCTTACAACAAGTGGTTAATTTCACACTCGCAAGTGGTATTAATTGGGGTAGGTGGTCAGTTACAGGCCACTAAATACAATCATCTCTTAACCATTTAACACTCATATTGGCCAAAAACGGCTCCTGTAGTGGTCTTGAGAAATGTCCATTTGCAGATCAAGAGAAGACTACTTTTTGAAAATTTACCACTGGAATGGCTGGCTCGACAACCGAGCCAGTCAATCCAGTGGTAAATTTTCAAAACTAGTCTTCTCTTGGACTGCAAATGGACATTTTCTAGGAGAAAATCGAAGTTTTCTTGAACAAATTCAAGTGCTAAAGGGTTAGTATAAGTGGTCAATGCACACATACACCAGTTCATACTAACCTGGCTCTCAATTTGCCTGACCTTCTCATGGTGAGACTGAGAGTTGTGAGCAATGAGCTATGAGTTTCAGATCTATGGTTACTTCAGTGTTGCCCACAACATCTGATTTTTGGGGGTCCCAAGGACCCCACACTATCAGATTTGGGGGTCCCACTGTAAAATCTGGGGGTCCCATGGGGTCCTCATCTGAAATATTGATCTAATTATAAAGCACTTTATTAAACACGTTGAAAGCACTAGGTATGACATTGTGTAAATAATGTTAATGTGTATATAGAGAATATTAACTATGCATAGTTTATTAACCTTTAGCACGTAACACTTTTGGCCACTATTGTAGATCACCAAAATACCTATTTTTGAAAGTTTAACACTGGAATGACTGGCTCTAAACAGTGCCAGTCATTCCAGTGGTAAATTTTCAAAAATATGTTTACTGTGATCTACAATTGTGGCTAAAATTGATATATTGAAATGGCCATTGTATATTTAACTAATGACATTTGAACTGCATATCAATAAACAATAACTTAAAGCACTGTACTTGTTTGTTGTCTGATAAACCAACCTACATTGACAACCTTGTATGATTAACATTTCCAAAGACCACTATATTAGTAATTAGCTAAGACCACTGCATTAGTTTTTCTATAAAACCCTAACTTGACTTTGGACGAATTGAAAAATTACGAGTACCTGTGGCGAGTTTGCTCAAGGACGACTTAACCTACTTCGATATAATGAGCGCGTATTTTTTTATAATGTAACTGGAATGACTAAATATAGTGGAATACATAGGCTAAGATCAGACAAAACAATAATTTATCAAAGATAATCTGTATAAATCAGATTAAAATGCGTAATTAGTGAAAATATATCAGCCAACAACCTGATATGTCTAATTCATAGGGAGTAACTATGTAACGCGATTGCTGATTGGTTGAAGCATAGATAACACATTAGCGTGTATCCAATAAGGACGCTTGTATCAGGGAGCTTTGAGCTATACGCTGTTTGGAAAAATTACGATATCGTTGAACATCGTTGCTGGGATGAGCTTTTGAGTTGAGAAATTGGGAACACCTAACGATCGAGTATTGTTAAACATTATAAACACTAATCCATCAGTCAATCAATCAGCCGCTATTGCTAAATAAAAGACGGCTTATAGCGCTTATTGATACGGCTATTCAAACAGCAATACACAGACACCGCCGCTAATCCGTCAAATGACCATTCAAATGTAAAAGATATCACAATATCTTCCATATATTCCTTCATCCATTTAGATACTTTGATAAGTAAATGGAAAAACATATTGAGGCTGTAGTCGTTGCTGCTTTGGGCAAGTAGGCATGCGCAAATTAATTTCAAAATATTTAGCATATTAGTTATAACAACTGTGTGATCTGTCCAATGTTCTGAGATGTGAAATGATTAAGATGCCCAGACACATTTGTATACGCTTGATCAGTTGTATTGGATTTCTCAAGCATGAGTTCCTCTAGAGGGAGATTCCGCTGTTATCCAATCAAATACTGACGCGTCACACTGACGTTTAGCACAACAGACAGAAACATGGCGGGTATTTTTTGCAATTTGTAGGCCAAACAAGGCAACTGATTTATGGGCATTAACAACTTTGAGTTGTGCAAGAAAACATACAACAAATCATAGTCTTAAACAACACAGTAAGTTCGTTTTTATCGAACACACAATGCATTAGGTATATTTCTTAAAGTAAAAACATGCACAAATAAATATACACACACGATAATATAATCGATAATTAAGCACACGCAAAGTTACCCGTTTTTCGCTGCGTCCCTCGAGCGTCCTCGGGGATGCATAGGGTTAATTTTTATCCGTCCCTCTGCCATTTTTATGCGTATATACGCGCAAAAGGACGCATAAGGGCAACTCTGGGTTACTTACTCATGTGATTGGCACTTCGCGTCCAGAACATTAGGGCTATTGTGATTGGGCTAGTCTTGTCAACACTAGTGTAGGGATAAATTTGTTTGACCGTTTTAGCAGAGTTTAATAACAATCGTGATAATGCAGGTTGTGGGCTGCCCATTATCAACACAGTAATGGCCCATAACCTGCGTTTTCTAGGTAGTGACATGACTATGCGGTTATAATTGAATCTATGTGACATTACAACACAGACCTTTGAATATTCGGCCATCCATCCCACTACCACATATCCCCCTACTATATATCTAATATATACAAGGTTACAGTATGAAAGCTTCATCTGTGAGCACCATTGTCAGAAAGCTGATTGGTTGGTTTGGTATCAGAACCATCAAGTCACTAGATTCAGACAACAAAACAACCAATCAGCTTTCTGACAATGGTGCCCACAGATGAAGCTTTTATACCGTCGTGTGTATATATATATGTAGTAGGGGGATATGTGGTAATGGGATGGATGGATGGATGGACGAAAATTTAAAGGCCTGTGATCACAAGTGTTGCAGAATTTGCGCAAACAAATTTTTGCAAATACATCATAATCATACCATGGCAACAACACAACACTAGTGTTGCAAACCGAGGCCAAGTTCAAGTTCAATATTATTTATTTCACGGTTTATGTACATTTAAACAGATACTACAGGCAGTCCATTCAAGGCAATGCCTATAAAATGATGGCCCCTTACAAATATATATCACACTACATTACAAACAAGAGACACACAGAGAGGACAACAATAAAAAGCATTCACATAACTTAGAATACATGAAAATACATATGAATTTGTACAAGTGTACTGTTTGTTGTAAAACATGTTTGGGGTGGGGGTGGGGCGGATGCGCTCGCCATGGTTGATTACAATACATATCATATTTATGTATCATCATTAATGCTTAGGCCCGACCAATTTTATCACAACAAATTGGTATGGCCTTAATGCTATAAGTAAAATTAGTATTATTGCGATCATCAACATAATCATTAACATAATTAATTAATTAATAACATTGTTGTTGTTGTCGTTATTATTATTGTTAACATCATTATCTTAATTATAGTCAACTGTTCCTAATTATCAACATAGACATAATTATGTATATCAGGAACATCATTAATTTAATTTGTGTTCTGACAGAATACATCTGCCCTGTAACAGACATGGTGATCTTTGCATCATAGCCCTTGAAACACTGTTGATTGGATATTAGGATTTTGTCACTAATTAATAGATGAGAATAGGTGTCCATTTTGGCTACAATGCTGGCCTCATGGCAGCTGTCTTCTCTGTCTATGTTTGGCTGCATTGTTACCAAAATGTACCCCTATTTTGGTGACCATTGGGTTGATGTTGGGGACTTGCAGTGTGCCAAGGGTTATTTCAGTAGTTTCCTATTAAAAGGTTCTTTAAAGTTTTCTTGTATGAGGTCTTAGTTAAAATTTGTGTGCAAACGTTTGCATCTGTATTATTTCATAATTTTATTGCCTGTGTGGAGGGTTTTTGCATGGATGTTCATGTATGTCAGTGGCTCACGTAAAGGTTCTGTTTTGTTCGGGTGTTATATGAATGTATTTTGGTGTCGAAAGAGCCCATAGAATGAGTTTCTTGGTAAGGAACGGTGGCTTTTCTGGACAATTTTCTTGAACAATTCTCAACAAGAGAATCGTGTATAGAATTAGCCATGAGATCCTTAGAGCTGGCCCATTGTGCGAATTTGCAAAATATCATAATCATTATGCAAATAGCAAAATCCTGAATCAAAAAAATCACGAAAACTAGTATCGGACAACTGCCATAATAAAACAATATGGCGTTAGAATTACAAACGTTATAATTAACATATAACGAATACATTATCACAGAAAATGCATGACGCCAACACAAAATACCTTCTCCGCATGACCCGCAGTGTAATAGTGAAACAAAGCCACCAGCTGACATTAATTTGACAGATTATTTCCTCTTTATCAAGTTCACATTGACAGATGGGCCCAAATATCAATATCACGCAGGGTAATCAAAGCGCGTTCTTTATGACCAGACGCACACTCAGTGATTTGAGCGAAGCAGCCACCAGCCTCCTTTTGTCCCGGATTAGGCCTATCACTGCTGAGCTACATCGCCGACAACCAACGTTTCTTGGTAGCATTAGGAGATGCCAAAAACACTTCCATATATATATATACTTATACTTATCATATAACACCCTTATATGATTTCGTGCTGTGTCAGTTAGCTATTGTTGTGTTACGTATGACGTAACTGCATGCGATTCATAACATGGAAGTGTGTATTTTGCTTATTACATCATAACTAGGCGTTTATGACAGTCGCACTGGCTGAATTCCTCAGTCAGGTCGGGGCGCTGGCTCAGTGCAGAAGACATTCCTATATCTTACTATGCAGAGCTTGCTATAGGCAATCTACACCAGCATAAGCCATATTAGCCGATGAGACCAGGCTGGAAAGACGCTGTGGACAAATGCCGCCAACACACCAGTTTTGGGACCCTTTTCAGGGGTTATATAACAACTAAAAGTCAGGTCACCCTCGCCAACTAAATCCAATTCTTTTGGTCTATGATATCAGAAACGTTATGTGAAATGATTGACATGTACTGATATATCTCCAAACCTGCCATACCACGCCAATAAGTGGTAGATATGAATCATGCACGTGTCCAGTGCCTCTACAATGTTTTGACCACTGTTCTAAATGTGAACGTTGCTTTGGGCACTGCTTCTGATCTAAGCAGCGCTGATCGTCTTGTGCTGTAACCACAATAAACTTAGCCTCCTCACCAATAGAGCCAACTTCTCTGCTGCACCAAGTCGTGTATGCATCAACCACTTCAGCAAATTTGACAGATAACCTTTGTGCTATTATTTTGTGCCAATGACTATGAAGTGCCAATTACATCGAATGCAGTATAGTTTCCTGAAGACCACTCCAACAGAGACCTGGGCCAACATGCACTGATTACTAACAGGCGTCAACAAACAGCTGTGCCATAAACGAACATTGCACTGATGACAAATAGGTACTTATTTTTATTGTAACATAGTTATTTGCTTTTCACTTGTGCTGATTATAAGTAAGCACAGTAGATCAGCCAGACCTAATTGTAGTGTATAAATTGTAGTACGACGAGCGCCGTTTGGACTTTGTTAAATACTTTTTCCTTTTGTTACATTAAATAGTTATATATCTTAAACCGTGCAATGCTTAACTTATACTATACAGCTTCATTAAATGCACCACTTACTTACTCTAATACAGCAACACATTTTTTCACTAGAGCCATCTCTCCTGCCTGCACCAATAGACTAGAGATACGGTGACTAAACCTAACTAGTATTAGCTCAGATATTTTATTAGGATAAAGTAGTTAGTTTTGACTGCTCGCACGAAGGAGTGCAGTTTATTGTAAAGCCTCTTTTGCGGCTGTGCTGCCATCAACATAGCAAGCCGGCTTCCATAATTGGCCACTAACTTTACAGACTTCTAAATTACTAGAGCAGCTGTCACTTTCTACTCCTATGTGGCCCTCTGGCCCTCTGGCCAACTAATTGTTTGGTAGTCCCCTCCGCCTGTTTGGTTAGAACTTACCCGAGAAATCACAGATGTTTCTCGATGGTTAGAATCAAAATGGCAATGTCTCACTCATTCCCCTGTACCCTCGCTGGTACCTCTAGGACTTCTATAAGCCAAAGTAGTATTCACTGCACAAACATTAATTATAGTAGGAATGACCTAGCAGTGAACCTCAGGGCAACTACAAAGCCCTAAAGCAGGTAAACATTAGCTTCGAGGGAACGAATCTCATATGGTTCGTTCTTGACACGATTGGCGCTGGCTGAAAACACGGTTCACAGACTAACTCTACGGTGAATTGGAGAAGCCAATCAGCTCTTCATGCCCTCCTGGAAGGTCACCATAGTCTGCCACTCACTTCTTCAACCCCACCGTAAATAGATACACTGCTTATTCAATGCTTTTGTGTGTTATCCTGTCCTTGTCTTGATATATGTGGATGTGCTGACACGTGGTTAGAAGTTGCCTATCAGCTTCGGACTCGTCAGCCAGGCAACATGTACACACCATCGGCCTGAGGGAGAGTCCAATGGGTACATGCCTAGATGGCTACCTGGGCTCCATGGCCATATTAACCTATGGGCAGAAGGAGCAAGTGCCCAGGGCCCCGAGTGTCAAGGGGGGGGGGGGCCTCTGACTGCCTGGCCTATCTGAAATCGAGTTATCAGATATCAAGCCATCAACAACATCAGATTTAAGTACACGTAAAACGTCATTGTGTCAGATTCACAATGTTTTATGTGTACTGCTTTAATCTGATGATTCGTAGCGGCCCTCCTGTTATTCTTAACAATCCCGGTGACAAATTGTTCAGGTGAAAAATCATTTTCTAAACTGGCTCAAATCAAGAACAAATTTCGGTCCGCAATGACACAACAGCGTACCGTGGCATTGGTCTTATTGAGAACAGAAAATGATCTTCTCCAGCAACATTTGATAACCTTATTGCAACCGTTGCAAGCAATAAATCCAGAAAGAAGATCTTTGCATAATGTGATGATCGGCTGTCTGGCTTATTTACATAGTGCTCATATGTATATCAACAACACATTGATGTGACAGGTGATGTGTTGCATAAAACCTATTGCCAAATAAATCCCAATAGATCAGCAAAAAAACGGCTTATGCAGTGGTCTTGAGAAATGTCCATTTACAGACCAAGAAAAGACTATTTAAGAAAAATCTTCACTGCCAGCCATTCAAGTGGTTAATTTTCGAAAACGGTTTTCTTGGCCTGCAAATGGAAATATTCCATGAAGGGTCCAATCAATTTCATGAATATCAGATGGCACTAACTTTAAATAACACTATAGGTTGAATAAATGAATGATGTATTTGTTTGTAAAAAAAAATTAACAGAGTTGTTACGAAATGGTCAAATTGTTTCCATGTCATTTGGAATTACGACACCACATATCCCTAGATCCTAAAATATCCTACGTATTTTGGGGAGAAAATAAGCCGAAGAAGAAAAAATTCCCGGTCTGGCAAAGGTCAATATTTACCCCAGATATGCAGCAGAAGTCATCTGAGAGCATCCATGTGGTGTATTTGAGGCTCCAATATATCACTCTACAATATTATATGCTAATGAGTTTTTACTGATAATAAATATGTCAAGTTCTTGTTAATTGGTCAAGTTTGTTTCCCATATAAAACACAACATTTTGGCGATGAAGATAGGACTAGAAAAGTTGATTATGTCTACTGAACAGTTTTAAATAAAATACAACCCTGACATTGCTATAGATACATATTTTCGTTTACGTATTTCCGTGATACAGGTTTTCGTTCATATAGTTTCGTAATGGCTGGGAACATTGGGAAGATTGAGCCATATGATGATAGTGTGGAAGAGTGGGTATCGTATATAGAGTGCCTGGAACAATATTTTTCCGGTAAATGATATCGGAGAAGAGAAGAGAGTTGCAGCATTGCTGAGTTTAATATGTGGTAAGATGTATACGTTGCTACATATCCTAACAGCACCAGCTACACCGGCAACAAAATCTTATGCAGAACGTGTCAAAATCCTAGAGGATCACTTAGCACCAAAACCGAGTGTTATTGCGGAGCGTTTTCAGTTCCACAAGCGTGAACAGAGAGAAGGGGAATCGGTGAGCACATACATTGCAGAGTTAAGGAAGCTCTCCCATCACTGTGAGTTCGGTGACACATTGAATGATGTTATTCGTGACCAACTAGTGTGTGGCTTATATGCAGAGGACATTTAAAAACGTTTGCTTTCAGAATCACAGCTACAGTTAGCCAAAGCTACTGAGATAGCTGTAGCCATGGAAACAGCAGCCAAAGATGCATCAGAGTTGAGGGACACCCGAGAAAAACATGAAATGTATAAACTATTGGCATCTAAGCACAATCATGGTAAGAGTTTTCCACAGAAGTACAGTGAATATTTCTGATGTGGTGGATTGCACTCATCCGCAGTATGTAGGTTCAAAGAAATGGTCTGTCGATTCTGCCAGAAAAGGGACATATTGAACGGAAATGCTATAGTAAAAATAAACAGTCGGGTCGAAAACAGGTAAATACACGCAGACCTCAGAAATTATACACGGTACAAAAAGACAATGATGAAAGTAGTGACAACAGTAGTGATGACTTTGCGATTACGAAAACTGGAGTAAAAAACATGTGAAAGTCCACATCTAATGTTATTTGGATCAACCCAAAGGTGGCTAATAAAATTTTGAACATGGAAATTGGGTTTCGGTTAACCCAGTTTTCATGGTGGATCAGTATCCTTTGCCCACAACAGAGAATATATTTGCAAACTTATGTGGTGGAAAGTGTTTCATAAAATTGGATTTGTGTCAGGCATATCTCCAGATGGAAATGGATGAAACGTCTAAACAATAAATGACAAAAAACACACATAAAGGGTTGTACCATTATAATCAGCTTGTCTTTGGGATAGCCTCAGCCCCAGCTATTTGGCAGCGCACCATGGCCCAGGTCTTAGCAGGAATTCTAAAGACACAGTGCGTTATTGATGACAGGATAATCACCGGTGATACAGTTGATGAACATTTGCAAAACCGTGAACTGGTGCTTAGGCGGCTAAAGGATCACAATCTTGGGGCTAGCTTGGAGAAGTGTCAGATTTTTAAGGAACATATAACATTTTGTGGACATAATATTAGTGCCAATGGTCTAACAGAAAAAACGCAAGCTATCGTGAATGCAACAATGCCACACAATTTTCAACAACTCAGATCATTTGCAGGCTTGACAAATTACTACCATAGGTTTCTTCCGGATCTGTCAGCTTTTATGTATCCACTGAATGAGTAGCTTAAGAAAGGTCAAACATGGAAATGGACAGCTGACTGTGAACAGGCTTTTATTCAAGCAAGGCAGCTTATCGCATCTGATATTGTGCTAACAGACTAAGATCCCCACAACAGTTTAAGGCTAGCTAGTGGTGCATCACCATATGGACTTGGTTGTGTTTTATCACATATAATGGATGATGGTACTGAGAGGCCTATTGCCTTTGCCTCTCTTCGCTTGCCTCATCAGAGCGCATTTATTCACAGCTTGATAAAGAGCCTTTAGCACTTATATGGGGAGTGAAGAAATTTCATTATTATGTACATGGCTGAAAATTCACGTCGGTTACTGACTTACCCTTGCTTTCGATTTTGCACCACACAATGGTATACCTGCTATGACAGCCACTAGACTCCAAAGATATGCACCTTTTCTATCAGGTCATGATTACAAAGTCGAATATAAAAACACTGGAAAACATGCTAATGCTGATGCCTTATCTAGGCTACCATTAGAGCATAGCCAATCTGACATTGAATTAGACACTGACATCGATGTTTGCCAAGTATCGCACATAGAACTGTTCCCGATGAACAGTGATGATGTTAGAATGGCGACACGCCGTGATCCAATTCTAACATGCGTTCGTGAGTGTGTTTTGAATGGTTGGTCTACTGATGAGAAGGAACTTACCCCGTATTACAGATGGCGGAATGAACTTTCTATAAGTGGTGGTTGCCTATTATGGGGCATGCATGTCGTCATACCAGAACAATTACATCAATGTGTATTAAACCAGCTCCATGAAGAACATATTGGCATTGTTAAGATGAAGGGGCTTGCCAGAAGTTACATATGGTGGCCATCAATGGATCATGAGATTATGCATGAGCTGTCAACAGCATCAAATATGCCTCAGCAGGCACCGTTACATCCATGGGAGTGGCCAAGTGCACCATGGAGAAGAATCCATGTCGATTTTGCAGGGCCATTCCTGGGTCATATGTTCTTAGTGGTAGTTGATGCACACTCTAAATGGCCAGACTGTCATTATGAAAACAACTACAGCGTGGAAGACTATAAAGGTCTTGCGAGAAATATTCTCCTGTAATGGACTGGTTGAACAATTGGTTTCGGACAATGGGCCACAATTCACTTCGGAGGAATTGTGTATATTCATGCAGCAAAATGGAATAAAGCATATTCGTTCGGATCCATTTCACTCAGCAACAAACGGACTAGTAGAACGATTTGTTCAAACACTGAAATGTGCTCTGCATTCCATGGGAAGGGAAAAAGTGGCAATAGAGAAAAGATTGGCAAGTTTCCTAATGACTTATCAGAATACACCGCATACAACAATGGGTGAAAGTCCGGCTGTATTATTCCATGGTCGTCCACTGTGATGTAGGATATACATTTTGAAGCCAGATGTCAGACAACGTGTTGACAACAAATCATTTGCAAATGCCATCCGCAAACCTAACATGAAAAAGCGCAGTTTTGACATTGGTGAATGTGTCCTTGTACGTGACTATCGAGGTAAGATCAAGTGGATCCACCGGAACAATCAAACATTGCTTAGGTTCATGTAACTATGAGGTTCGGGTTGGCCCAGATATGTTGTGGAAGCGTCATATCGATCAAATTCGTGCTTCAGTTAATGACACTTCGCCTGGTAGTAAAACTGAAATGAGCGTGACATATGAACCATTCGCAGCCCTTCCTATTCTGAGTGCAGTTCCGACGAAGCGACCTAGTAGTGGGAGCGATGATGTTCAGGACCTTGGTGCTGAACTTAGAGTTCCTCCGGACATCGTTGTACCCAGTAATGAGTCGAGCTGCGGTCAAACAGACACTAATTCTGTACAAAACCGCTATCCTGCAAGAATACGCAAGCCACCCATTTGACTGGATTTATGGACATTACCCTTGTGCATTCTCTCCCTATTCTATTCTTTCTCTCTCTATCTTACTCTTAGTCTAGTACTTTCTTGCATACTCATACTACAGTAATTCATTACAGTATATTTTTAGTTTTACACGTAAAACTCTGGTGTGGAGGAATGTGGTGTATTTGAGGCTCCGATATATCGCTCTACATTATGATCTGCTAATGAGTTTTTACCGATAATAAATATGTCAAGTTCTTGTTAATGGGTCAAGTCTGTTTCCCATATAAAGCACAACAATCCATATTTCAAAATTTTCAGGGGAGGGCCCCCAGACCCCCATCTATCCAGGCCCCCAGGATGCTTAATACGGCCCTGTGTGTGCTCATCCGCCAGGAAGGCAACACGTTGATAAAGCTAAGTAGGTCTAAGCCATTTGAGGCATAAACCATATGTGTTTGGACTCAATAACTAAAGGTTGGCCTAGCTCCTTAAGAAGGACTGCCAAAATAATGTTGCGCCGACTAAACTAGTGATTAGTATAAGAGACGATTGTGCCAGATTCTGATGAAGCCAGCTCACCACCTCCACGTAATACAATTTGCTTCCCTATATATAAATCATTGCACATATGTAATTTAACGCACTTTAACATTGTTCTAGATAGAAGTGCAGTCTTGGCCGTTTCTCCTCCTCCGTTGCAGCGTGGTAGGCATTTTCCTGTGATTGAGGCCTGTGCCTCCATATGTAACGAGAAAACTGAACTCCATGGGAGTGGAGGGAGGCCTATATATTAGCTAGCGCATGTTGTGCTTTATTTTTCAGACACATGAGCTGGTATTTGAAGTGCATCCTTTAATTTAAACAATATTTATACTTGGTTTCTGGGTCCTTCTAATTTATTATGAGTTTACTGAGGGAATTATTACCATAAGAAGTAATTTTTCCGCATTATCCCCCCCCCCCCCCCCCCCCACAGCGTTTTGGACTCAGGATCAGGTATTCCTGTTGTTGTTTATCAGACTTCACTCGTCCTCAGAAGTCATCTTATGAGGTTTATTTAAGTGAAAGAAAAATTTTCAGTCATTTTATTTCTAAAAATTTTAGAAATTTTTTGTCTGAGTGTTGAATTATTTATCTTTCTTGATGATTTGCATAGGTTCATTGTGTTTATAAAGTTCAATTACTAATGAATCTTTGTTTTGAGCTGTAAAGTTTTAAAATTCGCCTCAAGTATTCAAGTTCAAATTCTAATGTCTCCCTTGTCTTCTTAAAGAAGTATAAGAAGTTTTTAGGATTTGTTCACCTTTTGTCACGCCTATAGTTTTTTCTATGGGTCTGGCTTATCCTTTCATTTGATGGTCAAAGTTTTCCTTATGAAACTTATTAGCCTTCTGCAATGGTTTTTTGGTTCGTCATAAATAAAAACTAATTGTTTCTGTTTTGTGTCATTTCAGAGGGTAATTGAGAACAAATGCCCTTCCTGCTACCGCTTCGTGAAGGCCGCTTTTTCCCCCATGACTGCATTGGGTGCAGTACGTGCGGGCCCTTCTAAATTGCCATGTGTGCGAGTTGTGGCCGGTGGAGGTGATGACTGATTTTTTAAATCAACAGGTGAAAGGCCGGGTGGCAGACGAGAGGAGGCATCTGGAAAAAGAGTGTGTTAAGAAGAGGAAGACATCCATGCCAGACATGGAGGCCTTCCATCTTGAAATGATGTGAGAAATGAAGAAGACGATCATGGATCTTGTGCTGGAGTTGCTTCGCAGCATGCTTCCCGGGTCAGGTTCATCATTGTCTTCTTCATTTGCTCCAGGACAGAGTTCTCTTAGCAAACTAGTTTTTGTTATAGACCCAGAGACTGCTTCCATTGGTCCGGCGATGAGGCTTGCCTCGCCCGTGGACCTGGGAGTGAAAGCCATGGCCTCGGGCGCTCACTTATCAAGTGCTTTAGGCTAAGTGCCTTACGCGATACCCTCCTTCCCAGGCCGAGCTTGATCCCTTTTCAAGCTGGGCGTCTAAGCTTTCTGGGCAGGAAGAAGAGGACACTCTGTTATGGCCTACCGATGAGCCGATGGCCACGGAAATGGATATCCATGGGGGGCCCATGGGTAACCTTTTCCATGGAACTACTTCTTCGGGAGTAGGTTTCATGGCTTAATGGTTAGGCTGGCTAGGAGCCGATGTCCGTCAATACCGTACCCCTCAGCTTGCTGAGAGTTACCGTGAGGAAGGCCCAGACTATGACGTCATGTCTTTAGCCCCCCCCCCCTCCATGATGCCATAGACCCGGGTCCTGGAATAGCCACAGTGCAGGCCATGCCGGCCCATGTGGGTCTGTATGGCTTCCCTGGCTATCCAGGAGTATCTTCAGCTCCGGCCATTACCCCACCAGTGAATGTGGTTAAGGACGATGAAGGCCCTAGGCTTGTCGAGCATTCACAGGTGGCCACCTAGGAGGACTGGCTGGATGCTTGCCAATGGCTGGGGAACATCAATCCAGAACTCCAGGTGGATCCACCGGCCTCCCAGTGGGACCAGCGCCCGTGGTTGGGAGGGAAACCGGTGACGAGCACCATGCCATCTCTGTCGTATGCGGAGCATATCGTTGATATGTTCGCTGTGGCAGAGCCGAAAGGGCGCCTGGCAAAGGCCCCTCGCGAGGTGGCATGGCACTGCCATATAAATTCTGATCTGTATCAGAAGTATGGCATCATCCCAAAGCCTTGGATGGATGACCGTGCGGTTTTGGGTGAAGACACATGGCCTGGGTCCCAGTCTGACATGGGACACTTGTGCGCTATCACCCTGCGCAATGCTAATTCCGTGCTGCGGGACACGGAGGAAAGTATGAGAGGAGCCATCTTGGCATTCTCGCACGTTTCCCAGCTGCTACAGGGGGTAGTAGCAGCGTCCGTGGCCCACCAAACTTCTCCTCTTTCAGTCCAGAGAACCATCCAGGGTGGCATTAACCTGGCTCTGGACTGCATGATGAGATCCGTAACCAGAAGTTTACGAGTAAGGCGCACATTTGCCCTTGACAATTTGTGCCCCTCGCAGGACCTGTACAATCAGCTTCTTTGGATGCTGATGACAGGTCCAGGGTTGTTTGGAGGTGAAGGATGCCTGAACCTCCAACAAACTGAAAACCTGGTGAACAAACAGAGGGCGCTGCGAGAGCAGCTTGAAGTGCTCCACAGGGAGCGTGTTCGAGCAGTGCTCCCTGCCTTCCACCCTCAGCAGGCTAGAGGTGGTGGTGGGCTTGTCAGAGGCCAACCACCTACACAGCGTCACCCATGGCAACGCCAGCGTAAGCGAGCTAGGGGGGGGGGGTGGTGGGAGCACAGGCTTCTCCAGTGTAACCCACCAGACATACCACGTACCGAGGTGCATGTGGCGCTGGTAGAGGAGTACGGGGTTCTGGTCATGGGAGCCGAACCTGATGGGTCGGCTCTCACAAAGACCACACCAGTGCTGCTAGGACAGCCACCAGAAACAGGGCTTCTCTTGCACTTCTCGGGTCCACCTCTATCCTTAGGTGCACCAATGGGAGGCCGTCTGGCCTTCCACATGCAAGGTTGGGAGCGGATTACTCAGGACAACTCTGTCTTGCGATGGCTTTCAGTCGGTTACCATCCCGACTGGATTTCAAATCAGCTATCGCGCCTGTCTCTGGTTCCGATCTGGACTCAAAATCCAAGAGATCCAGATCAATGGTTGTGTATAGAGGAAGAAATTCAGTCCCTCATACTAAAGCATGCTATTCAACCCACACAAAAATGTCCGGGTTGTTATTCAACCATGTCCCTAGTGACAAAAAGTACTGGAGGGTGCTTCAGGTAGTAGCCGATTTCCTCTGTCACCTTTCTGATGCCTATAGCCTCAAGCCTAACTCTATTTCTGCCTACAAGTCAGCTTTAATGTCAGTTATCCCTTGCTTGGATAATAGGGGAAGTGATGAAGTATGTAATCTAAATACTTTAATAAAAGGCATGGGTAGTCTAAGACCAAGGAATCCTCCAGTGATTCCATCTTGGAGTTTATCGTTATTACTTCAAGTATTAGCAGATAAACCCTTTGAACCACTAAGCTCCATTTCCATGAAAATGTTGACGTTTAAAACAGTTTTTCTGATTGCTGCAGCTTCAGCTACACGAAGACGTGAAATACATGCTTTGTCAGCAGAGCCAGACCGTTTGTGGTGACAGGGGATGGCCTTAGGCTTCTACCTAGAGTTAACTTTATGGCGAAAAAACAGTCTTTAAAATATCCTGGTCAGCCGATATTTTTAGCCGCTTTGACTAGGTTTGATCCTAATTCAAAGGTTTGGTGTCTAGTCCGTGCATTAACACGTTATAAATAACGTACACAGGAATTTGTGGACAGACCCTAGTGCTTTATGGCTATCTTACATTGAACCCCATGGGAGAGCTTCTAAAGATACCATTTCTAGGTGGATTGTGGAATGCATCCAGCATTGCCACAGCCGCCACAGGAAAACAAGTTGACATGGCCAAGGCTCACAGTGTCCGTGGCATAGTGACATCCATGGATCTGTTTAACGGAGTGTCGGTGGTTGACATTATGTCAGTAGCACAATGGCACTGTGAGTCTAGTTTTACAGACCATTATCTCCGTGACACGTCAAATCCACTTGCCTTATCAATTTTACATAAACGTCAAATCTGTATATATTAGTAAATATTGTATATAAGGCCGTTGACTCACAGTGCAATTTAGTGTGGGAATCCCCGCTTTTCCGTACTGTACCTATCATCGCCAGCGGTGATTAAAGGGAATCTCGTCAAAATAGGTTAGTCCTATATTTGGTGATGATTATTTTTTGTCACGATTTTTATTACTTACTAAAATGGTGATGGCTTTGTATTCTTTGTGGTTCCATCTGAGAATATATGAAATGAAGCTTTCATCCGATGTCTTATAGTACTTTAGCATGAGTACATAGAGAGCGTATAGGACATTGAGGTCATCGCTCCCTCTTTAAAGGAGGGGGGGGGAGCAGATGTTAAACAGTCATTACTTTCAACATTGGTCGTGTTATCTGATGTCCAAATCATTTCATGATTGTGTTTACATACACAATTTCGGATGTTTGTTGTGCTCCAAAAGCAAAAGAGCTTGCTCTTCCAGGGATGAGCCGGTCTTCTGACCTTCGCCTCCCTCTCGTCGAATTCTCTTACGAATTCTGGCTATATCATAGAGTATCAGGGTGGTAAGTATACTCTTGATGTGAAATAAACGAAATCACTGGTTTCTTTTTTTACGAGAGAGTTGATACTTACCACTCTGATACGATCCCGGCCCCCGCCGCCCCACAGAGGCTCGGTCTATTGGCGTTTTATGTTGCAATTAGGTCAGCCAATATTTTGGGATAGAATTTGTCAGCCCCGCACATGTGCGAGTTTGGGATGCACATCCGCTGGACTGTCAGTTGAGTAACCTGCCCAGTGGGGCGGTTTTTGTCAAATTCTGAGTATTATTGAAGCTAGGTCGATATTTAGGAAATATCATAGAGTATCAGGGTGGTAAGTATCAACTCTCTCATGAAAAAATCAATCCGTGATTGCGTTTAGTTAGTTAAACTGTCTTAGTTCTAGCCCTTGCTGACTATCTTCTACTCCTTGTGCGCTTTCCAGTGGGCGGAATCTCTGCCAAGGGCCAAAACTGGTGGCAGTGATGGCATCGCCCACGAGGTGCCTGCGCTGAGCTGTAATAATTTCTATGTTGTGCATGTGATGTAGTCCGGTCAGGACGTTGTTCTTGATGTTGCTGTATTTGACTGTTGGCCTGGTGTAACCAAGGTAAAATGGCTATCTGGGTTTCCAGAAGTTTAAAATGCTCAGTAACCTGATTCTCAGAATTGGAAGTCAGCGTTACGGCCACCATTTTTTGTCTTGTTCACTGATTTTTGGATGACTTCCTGTTTGTAGAGGAGAACTGTACTTTGAGCTTTGTGCACTATCTGGACGCTGTTATTTTTCCAGTCGTGCCAGTTTTTAGTGAAGTGCATCATCACTTGCGCTTTGCGTGTTCCGTTTGCTGGTCTGATTTTGCTATACAGAGGCACTCTGTTTTTTAGAGTCTGCTCCTCAAGCAAACTCAATAACCTTTCAAGCTTTGTGTTGCTGGCGCTTTCAGCAATTACTAGTGCATCATTAATTGCATGCACAGGATGATGCTGTTCTCTGTGCGCTATACATTGACGAGAAATGTACCTGTCAATCCTAATTGCTGCGTTCACAGCAGAATTGAGGGCACTTGGCTTTACGTGGTATAATTTGTACTTTATCTCTGGTATATTTGATAAAGATTCAATGAACGCATCTACATGAATAGATTCTGCAGATGTGCCATCAAGCGCAGAATATGCATACATTACTAACCTATGTATGTCTTGTGCCTACTCCCGTAAAGTCTGTTTGATTTTACGGCGCAAGGAATGTAGCTGGATTCTATTGGGCTCCTCCTCGGCAGGGTCACCAAAGCGTAGTTGCATAGCTTCCTTTAAGTGCTGGTAGGGCAAGTGATAGAATGAGGGTATGTTAGAAAGCAAGCCCATAAGATTAGCAGCCAAGTGTGCACCCTTCTCTGCATCATCACAGTTGTTTAAGTCATCTATCACTTCGAATTGACTAAGGTAGTCTGACCAACTAACTTCACCATCAAGATTAGGTGGACGCACATATTTATTTGGAGAATTCGTGGTGGCTGGTGTCAGAATTGAGGCATGCAAGTCGTCAATGCCCAGCATACTTGAGTTGGAAGCGGGATATCTTGCCGGATCATCCAATTACTTGCACCAGCCATGGCGTACAAAGTATATGTAAAGAAACATTATTCTATGTTAGTTGGTGCTTGTGGTAGCACGTCTAAGATGTGCACTCTAACGCTTTGCTGGTGAGATTACAAGCCTTATAAGACAGCTCTGTGGATGCGTGCTTCCTCAGAGTTTAGAGTCATCTTCTCTGTGACTTTGTTCTCTTGTTTTTGCGTTAGTTTGTCTCTGATTTTCTGCCAGATGTAATTGCTCTGCTAAACATGTGTGGTAACTTCTTAAATTTTCATAGTTGGTTTTCCTTGCAGCTAGGTGGAGGTTGTTGTGAAGTGTAGCACGGATCGCGTAGGGCCATGTCAGAATGGCCTGATCCAGCGTTTTCCCTCTTCACCTCTCTAATGCGACCAAAGCCATCCACATGCATAGCACATGTACTATAGCATGCTTGGAAAATGTTAGAGACTGTGAGATCTCCTACCACGCATGCACGTTAAATTAGCTAGGCCAACCGCAGTACTGTAAGTATGAAGATGGCATCTTTAGTGTATATATTTTCTGTGTTTACCAATTCGCTAATATGGGTCCATCTTTGGTCGAATCAAAAACAAAATGGGCTCCGGAATCCAAATCAGCCATCAGAATTAAAATCGGTTAAGAGATGGCGGAGATATCGTCTAATATAAAAATAGGCAAATATAATACTTCCCGCACTGTGGTTAATCCTGTAGCACTTACGACATCATAAGCACATGACCACCTGGTTTTGCTTGGTTGTTACAACTTGCGCCATATTGGCTGTAGCGTGATGCTGGAGAATTTTCATTAATCACCCAAAACTATTACAGGACCCTCTTTGGCCTATAAAAATCAGTCAGGAAAAGCTATTCAGCACACATTGCGCTGCTTATACACACCTACTACAACGAGATACCAGTAAATCACTGTGCCGAATTTGAGAACCCCAGAAAACCACCAAAACCCTCATTTTTGTGACCCAAACATGGAAAAAAACTGAACTGCATGAATCGGCAGAGCGAGTACTGTAGTTTAGCTGAAAGCACACCAGAATCTTCTGGATGGCATGTGCGTAAAAATCCATATCATATCTGTACTCGTACTCAAACTCATGTTGTGAACTGACTTGTGAGCCGTCCTATAGCCACGATTATGTCCAGCCATAACTTATCCCTACAGCAATTGAAAAAGTGGTATAACAACTCATATTATGGTAGCGCCGAAAAACCGTGCTACCTCACTTCTTGCGAATCAATTTGTGCCGAAAAGACTTTGTCAACCTGTTTCCGGTTAAGCCAAAATCCTTGCATCACTCGAGTTACATGTACGATCGAGCGGATTCTTCCAGGCCGGACTCGTTAATAATGTTGCATCTCCCTTCACTGTTCTGAACATTGCTTGCCATGCAGCACCTGAGCTTGCCACACAGTTCATCTTGTGTCGAACTTCAACTACTTCGGGAAGCTTACGTATTTCTTCCCCGAACTCTCACACTATGTCCTACATCATCAGCCAGCATCACTCAACAGACTCAGATCTCTTTCTAATGTTGTTCTTCACTACAACGGTAATACCTTATTGTCTTTTTGCACTGTAAAGATTTTTCTGTGCCAATTGTAACCCGGCACACATTTTCACTTTCAGGCACAAATCAAAACACAAAAAACACCCACAAAAACAAAGAGCCCAGTCCTAAGAAACCTGATCCAAAAATCCAAATGTATGCCTCACCATTCCAACTACCTTCTGCACACCTACTGTTCCCATCGCTTATATCAACATGCCTCTCACGTCTCTATTCTGACTATGCACCTACGAAGAGCCTATAATTCTCTCCCAGCAAGCGTAACACAGGCCGCAATTCGTTCATCGGTATCGCGTGGGCCGTGGCACCATGCTAGGAGGAGTGTAGCATAGATCACATAGGGGTGGACCAGAATGTCCCGAGCCAGCACTTTCCATCTTCACCTATCTAATACAACCATAGCAGTCCATATGCATAGCGCGTGTACTATAGCATGCTTGAATAAAGTTAGAGTTCGTGAGATCGCCTATCACACATTTTTACTGTATATATGTCCCGTGTTTGTCAAAATCACTAATACGAGCCCTTTTCGCTCCATCTTTCAGCGAATCTAAAACGAAATATTATCCGGAATCCAAATCTGCTATCAGAATTAAAATCACTTAAGGGATGGCGGCGATATCATCTAATATAAAAATCACACTACGTACTACGTCATCAAGCTGCATCATTCAACAGACTCGAACTACTTCCTAACGTTGATCTTCACTACAACCGTAATACCTTCTTGTCTCTTTCCCCACTATAAAGATTTTTCTGTGCCAATTGTAACCCGGCACACGTGTCTAACGATGACTAACATGCCAACTTGAAAGTCTTTGTTTTCCCTTGCATAATTCTTAAGTCACACCGACGACTATCAGGCATATTATTACTGCCAGTTACGACCCATTGCTAAATAACTATTTGTCTCATTTTTTCACAGCCTATGCCGTTCTTCTTTTTAGAACTCATATATAATTATATATTTGCCACCAATCGTTATATGTTATATATTGTACTCGCATACACCGTTTAAGATAACTCACCAACAATAGTGCACTAATGGTAAGAATTCTTATTATCAACACTCCACATTAGGAAACACATCTTGCACCTAAAACAACACAAGTTCAGTATAATCTAACCTAGGTAGTAGGTCAGCTATTTGCATTAGAACTCTTGTCAACAAGCCGAGCCAATTGTTGTGTTTAATAAGCGACTGTTTATTGTCAAGCCAGCTTCAGGTGCCACAAAAGTCTAGAGACTAAATACCTGCAAAAGAGTAAAAAGGGCCATAAAAGAGCCAAAAGAGCCACCAGCAATTGCCTCACTTTGTGATTAACTCCAGCCCATCTTCGCACAATTACATTATATTATATTTACTAAGTCCCTCCTTTGCAGCATCACTGAAATCATTGAGGTTTCTCGGTGGACCCAATCGTAATGAAGACACATCGCACCTCCCTCTGTATTGCACGATACCTCTAGGATAATAACTTTCTGTCAAAGTAGGAATTCACTGCGAGCTAACTTATATTAATTATCGACCATAGCAGTGAAACTTGCATTTAAAACTAAATTCAGGTCTAAGCATTAGCTCCCCAGAATCAGGTCTATACGGCTCGACCCCAACACATCGGCTCACGGCTAAAGACATGCCAGGCTGAGCACCTCTGTGGTGACTTAGAAGGGTCGAGTGTGCCCTCCACGCTTTCTAAGCAAGTCTTCCACAGTCTGTCATGAGTTTCTTCTGCCAAGCCATACGTAGTTTATGGTGCTTCTAAATGCTTTTGCTTTGTCTTGTCGCATTTGTGGGGACGTCAGACACTCGGTTAGTATTCACTCTTTGGCTCCAGTACTGGTCACCCTGGTAACCTTGCAGCGCGCAGTCTGTTTGTTGGACCTGCTCACCGGTCGAGTTGTATGGGAGGCCAAAGCAATCCCTGAGCATGCAGACGACACCTGTTTTAAACTGTAGACTAGGGTGAGAGGCCTCTGTGGCATTCATATCTGTGTTTAACAAAAAATTAGATACAATCCTCTCGAATGACCACTAGCTATCCACCTAGCTTAATTAGTTTGAAGAATCGGCCTGACCAGTATCTGCGGAGACTGACCAGTCATATATATATAGACAGAGGCCCACGTTATGCATATCCTCTCGCTTATTTTTGTATTATATCATATAAATCGCTTATATTAAGGGTAGACGCCCTCCATAACCTTCCGTCTCTATCATTCCATTAGGATAAGTAAGCATAGGTGAGATATTCTTCGGCTAGGACTTGTATAATTCCCACTAAACCAGCCGGTCAACCATCGGCTTAAGCTCACATAAACCAGCTTTCGGCAGCATATCAGATTTCACCGATCTACGTCACTCTACAACAACTTAAATCAGTGACATCTAGTATTTGCGGCACACAGGGCTTACGAATAGCATGGATGAGATGGTAGTCGTAAACTATGATGCGTGCAGGAATGCCTGCATGACCTCATGGGAACGTGATCGTTTCGCCGATCCAAGAGACCGGCTTTTATACTTATCAGAGCATCCAATTCCCACCTCCAGTGAATGGGATACCTTGAGAACTAATTAACAACTTCTAATCAACAACCTAGTTGTGACGATCCATACATCGTGTATGGAACTGAACGTCTATGCGAGGAACAACTCAGATGTGCCGACTTGACGCGAACATTGAGACAGTACAAATGAAACAGAATGATATTGTTAATTACATTGCATTATTATCTAAGAGAATTGATAAACTTAGTGAAGATTATGAGAAAACAATAGTGATAAAACAAAACAGCATAGTTCGGTTCTTACAGAAATTTCCAACCGAACAGTCCATATTAGGCAAGTGAGATACCGCTAGTACAAACACAATTGTCACTTTAGTTGTGCACGAAGTTAGTCAACCGTTGAGCAAAAGAACAATATGTTGATGCTCAGAATGTCCAACAGTATTCTTCATAGTGAAATAATTATGCATGACATAGCCACGTGAGGGGTTGTATTACAATAAAAGTACTATTAGCTCACCTGGCCTGAAAGACCAAGTGAGCTTATGTCATGGCGACCGTCAGTCATGTATCCATCATCTGTCCGTCAACTTTTCCTTTAAAACAACTTCTTCTTAAGAACCGCGGGGACGATTTCAATTATAATTGGCAGGAAGCATCCGTAGGGCATAGAGATCCAAGTTTGTTCAAACGAAGCCGATCGGCCAATTAGGCTGGCGGCCATCTTGGATTTTGGCTGATTTTTAGAAACGTCTTTAAAAATCTTGTTCTCCGAAACCGCTTGAGCGATTGAAAGAAACCTCACGAAATATGATCCAGAGCAAGAGCTCAACCAAGTTTGTTCAGGGGAACTTGATTGGTCAAATCTTTCGGCGGCCATCTTGGTTGACATAGTTTTAGCGAAAATGACTTCTTCTCCAGAACAGCTGAAGGGATCAGGCCGAAATTTGGCAGATATGATTAAAGCCTAAGGGCCAGTACAGTTTGATCAAGAGAAGTTGATCCGTCAAAAACATGGCTCCAGTGGGCCAATCAAAATATAGCATGTTCGGCGGCCATATTGGATTTTTTTATTTGATGGATTTTGAGGCCGAAATTGGTTTTATATAGGTATTTGGGTATTCTTATCTCAAATTTGCAATTTTTGAAACTGTCGGATAAATGGTTTGGGGGCCATCGTGGATCATTTTCCCGCCAAAAGCTCCCATACCAAAGCAATGGGAAATTTAAAATGTCTTCTTGAGAACTACTGGGCCGATTTCAATTATATTTGGCAGGAATTAGCATCCTTAGGGCATAGAGATTCCATTCTGTTCAAACGAAGCCGATCGGCCAATTTGGCTGGTTGTCATCTTGGATTTCAACTGATTTTTTGAAATGTCTTTAAAAATCTTCTCCAAAACCGTTTGAGGGATCAATTCAGACCTCATGGAATATGATCTGTGGTAAAAGCTGACCCAAGTTTGTTCAAGGGTATTTTATTGACTAAATGGTTCAGCGGCCATCTTGGATGACCTCGTTTTTGCAAAAACGACTCCTTCCCCAGAACAGCTAAAGCGATCAAGCGGAAATTTGTAATATATGATTAAGGACTAAGGGCCACTAAAGTTTGTTCAAGAGAAGTTGATCCGTCAAAAAAACTGGCCGCTTTAAAATATCTAAAAATGTTCTCCAAATCCGCTTGGGGGATCAATTCAAAAAGCATGAAATATCATCTAGGACAAGGGATACACCAAGTTTGTTTCAAGGGAACTTGATTTGCCAAATGATTTTGTGGCCATCTTGGGCAACCTAATTTTTGCCAAAATGACTCCAGAACCAATGAGCGGATTGGTCCGAAATTTGAGAGATATGATTAGGCACTGAGTACCATTAAAGTTATTTCAAAGGAAGGCGCTACGTCAGAAACATGGCAGAAGTGGACCAATCAAAATGTAGCGTGTTTGGCGGCCATATTGGACAAAATGTCCACAAACTCATTTAGAAGACTACTCCTAAACAACCCACTAACAATTGTGACAAAAATGCATAACGCTCCAGGTGAGCGACACAGGCCCCTTGGGCCTCTTGTTAATATTGTTGCCAGAGGGCCGATGCTGACCAGCAGAGACGGCAATGGCGAATGCGTGGCTCCCATCCCGCTGAAGGTATTGGGTGTCATCCGTTAGGTGGAGGCGAGCTCTGGCCCTGCCAGCTGACGGCGGTTATAGCTGGTGGAGGCACAGTCATGTGGTGTCGGGTATCACGAGGTCTGAGCTGGCAATGCTGAGGTCACGGTGGCAGAAGTCGAGTGGTCCCTGGCTGACGAAGCCATCATCTGACTGCGGGCATGTGCTGCAGATGAGAGGGTGGGCGTCGTCTGGTCTAAGTGAGGTGGGTGGATGTCCGGTTGCTTGTGTCTAGCAGGGGTGCACTTCTCCATGGTTCCTCCCTACAAACGTATGCAGACAGAAGGGGCTGCATAATCTATGGATGCTTGTGGGTTTGCAGTTTCTGAACAGAACTCAGCCTCTTCTCAATGTTGAATTCGATCGTGCTGTTGGGATTCTCATTAGATGGTTCCACTTGATCTGATATTCTTGTGGCGGGATTTGTCAATCGAATCGTTCTTCTTTCTAGAATGCGGTAGGCATGGCTTTCTTTAGGTGGGCATGCACGTGGATCAATGCAGCCTCGCTTTTATGAGTGGTGAAGGTTTCTTTGGAGTGGTGTGTTGACGTGTATATATATATGTACAGGCGAGCCTCACGATTATCTACGATAAGGAAAGGCTATGCTCGTCCAAGATGAGCAGGCTCTGAAATGAAGAAAGTTAAACTAACCTAATGGGATGGGTAGGCCTATGCATGTGGTGAGTCCGAGTTTTAATTCCAGGCAAGTTTATCTCTTATGCATCTTAACTAATCTATCGCTATTTTAGTATGTGTAAGAATGCTTCCCAAATCTAATGGTAAAGGCGGCTCTCTAACTCATGCTCTGATGCGGGCCCTAAACTATTCTTCTTTGGCTGGCTTGTACTCCTGGAAAGTTTGAGTAGTGTCCAAGAGCCTAACTCGAATGAAAAGAAGAAGAGAAGAAGAAAAAGACGACGAGAAGAAGGGAAAGAGATCCTGTTGGGACATCATTCCTGTTTCTCTCGGCGATCTAGGTCACTACTTGAAACGTACCTAATTTGTGAGTGGTATTTGCCGGCTCTATGTTCCTAAATCTAGGTTCACAAAAGGTGGAATGGAAAAAACAGATGGGCATCGTCTGGAATTTAGACTGGAAGGCCGAAAAACAGGAATAAAAACCCCTAGTGTTCCTATTTAAGTTTGCGTACAAGCCAGAACTAAAGAGAGAAAATGAAATAAAGGTTGGTGGATGCCGGTATTGATGCAGTCGGTCTGTAGCGCACCAGGCTCACAATGCCACATGTGCCCATTACAGCTGCTGCATCTGCGGCTGTGTGGCCACTCCGCCACCACTGCCCGTCGGAGTACATTCGCATTAAGATGACCCGTGTACCTTCCACCATTCGATGGGGCATGGGGGTTGGAAATTGAAATATACATCATGCGGATGAACTCCACTGATGAGACGTTTAAGAGGGGTATGGGTCATACTATGACCACGGAAGAAGAAGAAAGTGCAAGAAGCCATTGGCAGCAAAGTGTAGACTGAAGCACGATGGGGTGCTAGTGTATGGCAAGCCAGGAACCTCGAAATAGGGCGGAGACAGGTGCGAAACGAGAGAGAGAGAGAGAGAGAGAGAGAGAGAGAGAGGGAGGGAGTGAGGGAGGGAGGGAGAGAGAGAGAGAGAGAGAGAGAGAGAGAGAGAGAGAGAGAGAGAGAGAGGCCGACAGTTGGTTCGATAATATAGTCGACGTGTGGATGGTAAGAACAATATGAATGGATAAGCAATGAACGTGAATGGGGGGGGGGGGGCGGTGTTGGGGATAGCCCTATCAAATTACATGGGATGGCTTCTGGAGGAAGAACTGAGCCCTTGCAAATTCAGTTCATGCCGAATAGTATTTAGGATACACCTCCTTCCCCCCTACATCCAGCAAATATAGGGTATGGCATAAAATGAGAAGAAGAGCACTCAACCATATTCTCACAGGATGTCTAACTGTAATCCGAGAAGGAAGGTGCCACTGGAGGCACAGCCATTTGCTGCCAGACGACAGCACCTGCACGTAAATGACTTCGTCAACCTGAAGTGGGCATTCAGATCAGCACAGAAGTGTACCGGTGCATGAAAGTGGACTTGAAAGGCACCTGGATTTCCTGGAACACATGGAATCTGAAATTCTACTGTCTGATGTAGTGCTTTGGATAGAAGAATCAAAGCAAGTGATTTGCCGTGGGTGGTCATATTGGACGAGAAGTTCTGAGCGGAGATTGAAGTACCAGGGCATGTTGGACCAGTGTACAAAGAGATGCTAGAGGGTCTGGTAAGCTCCAGTGGAGTTAGGGCTCAGAGCCTTCGTAAAGTGGGGTGTGGGCACAAACAAGATGTGTTGATGCAATGTGGACACCTGTTTATTTGTTGCCGTCCCGTCAACGTGGATGTCATTTTATCAATAAAACGGTGTGTGTGTGTGGGGGGGGGGGGGGGAATTCAGAAAATGGATTCGTCTGCAACATTAACCAACCTATCTTTAGCCACGGGTTTACTAAGTATGTACGCTGTAATGTTTACAGCCAAAACCACCTTGTTCAATTATAGTTTGATACTGTATCTCAGTTAACTAATTTCATAGCTGCACTAGTGATTTCATACTAACTACGTAGGTGCCTATTAGGGCATCCCAGCCGATGGCTTTACAATCACATGGTTGAATAATTGGGTGTATCTGGAGTCTAATAATGTTACCCTCATTAGACTGTTGTGACACAGCATTTCTATATTCTTAGCCTACAAATAATACAAGTCTTGTTCTCCGCTCCTAGCGTTTTTGTTTCCCAATTTATACTTTGGTTTCTATCATGAGCGCACTAATTCGATGGGCTGCCCGGCGAACATGTTATAAATGCATAGACCATCCTGCCCCTCTTGCCATTACCCCAAGCTCCCTTCGCCTGTGGTTACTCCTGCCATCTCATTTCTCCACTGTGCCATGGCCACTGCGAGCGTCCTAAGCTTCTTTAGGTTGATCTCATCTGTAGTGGTCCTAGATTACGTTCTTTGAGGTCTGATCGCAAAACACCTAGCAAGTTGATGTTGTGGCATCCTTTGCTTGCTTGATATTTGTTGGAACCTACCACTGCAAATTATGTTATTCCATATAATATGGCTGTTACTCCCGAGTTATTCCATGTAAAATGGCTGTTATTCTGTGTTATTCGTTATTCTTTATTCGTTATTTGTTATTCATTTTAGTGGTACCCTCGAAGAATATGTCCGAACAAAACCCATCACGGTTGCGCTACTGTCACAGATAGTTGGTGTGTTACGCAGTTTGTAGTGTGCTGCATTCGATATTAGACTGTCCAGCGGCAATTTCTAATGGCTCTTATAAATCATGTACAGTAAATCAGACTCCAAGTACACACGCGTTGACGACCATTTTTTCCATCAAATCAATCAGACTTCTATCTGAACCATTCTTCCCATAACAACACTGGTCTATTCACTAATGTATATGTTATTTCGCATGACACGTACATGCATACGCTGCATTCTATCGTATTTTGAATTTGCCTGGCCAGTTCCCAGGTGCATTTTCTGTACATATCACAGTCTCCAATATGTCCTAGTTCATTATTCACCATAATACATACATTTACAATTTAAGTTTTGTTGTCAATTTTAGTTTTAATTTCAAGGTAATGCCACGCGAAAGTCTAATAAACGTCATATCAATAAAAATACAGCCAAAGAATTTTGAAAACATACATCAACTTTTATATTATTGGCTGATATTGATTAGCAAGATTAAGCCCAAGATTATCACATAGGATGATGAAAATAGACAAATAACCATGCCCTGATAACGCAGCATACTGGGCTCTTACTCGACAATACCGGGCCAATACGGTCTGGTATTGGCCCAGTAACATGCATTATTAGGGTGGTGTTGGTGCATCTGCAGTTCTGACATGTCACTCGACAAGGATTCTGGAACTTACGCTTAAATTAATGGGATGCATTTCTAGCTATGCCCCGTCCATTTTAGCTGAGCTCAACCCACGCTTTGCCCGCTTTGGGATCGTTCGAAAGCTGACTTTCCATAATCCCAATATCAAGATAACCATACTGGTAAGCTGTTGAATATTTTAAAAGTAGTTTGACTGCAGCGTCCGTTCAAATTTGTTCCAAAATATTCAACAGACGTTTTATTGAATAGCAAAGACATAAAATGTGTACGCTTGATGGAGTATTCACTATTCATGACGGAGCTAGATAGGTCATTCATTACGCATTTGATTGTGACACCAGCCCTTATGTGAGCTAATTGATTATGGCGTCTTATACTTATGGCATCCATTATCTGAAAAGGCATTGTAGTTTGTCATTGCGCATTTTAATTGTGATGTCAGCCTACATATGACCTAATTGATTATGACGTCATATACTTGGGTGATAGATCGGATGCATTCAATCGCTGAAAAAGCATTGTAGTTTTGAACATATTTCTTCGACAAGACCTGGCAGGAATAAGCATGACCACATTCCTGAGTAGATACAACATAGAACAAATGAATGACCATTAACGCTGTGACCCAGATGAATGAGTCGTTCCACAATGGTAATCTTATCGCGAAAATGTCTACGTTGCCATTCTGCAAAATTGTAGTAGATCAGTCTATGCAACATGTGAATTGGAAAAGGAAGGTGATGGTGCGTGTATGCATGCGTGTGCGCGAGTTCCTGGTATTACTCTGAATCCCGCTACATTACACCATGCCTAGCAAAAGATACCGATCTCCTATAACTATCTTATTTCTCATCTCTTATATATCACTATCAATTAGTAGAGCTAGTTGCATAAAGATAACAGCAGGGAAGTAATCATCTTACAGTATGTTGTGTATCAGACTCCGTATTACAGGACTGTGGGAGTAACGAATTTAATCAACAATACGGATTGACAGGCAATTGCCATAGAGTTATAGAAGTACTAGATCGCATGAGCTCATAACACAGTACAGGTAAAAAAATAACCTAATCAGTGTCCAAAACAAACACAGAAACGCGTCAGTAAGAAAATTTAATGTTCTGTTGAGTATTTTGAACATAATTTGATTGGAAGACATTGCTGCCTTAGGCAGCAATGTTGTCCAATCCAATTGTGTTCAAAATATTCAACAATATGTTTTATTTTATTTTGGAAACATGTTAAATTATTTCTGAGTTTTCCTTTAGTTCTGTTCGTGGATTTTCAAACGTATTCAAGTTTACTGTGAGATATCTTGTTAACATAGTCATACACGTAACCTAACTCAAGTTATTCAGAAAGTTATTCTTTCAATGGGGAGAAAATTATGGGGGATGTATCGCAAACGTAGTATATAAAATCATGGGCATCTAATAGTGTAATAAAAACAGTTATAATGTCATCGTAAACCCCCTCGCTTTCGCCAACGTTGACACTCTACACCCTACCCGACCCTATGGGCGGAGCTTAAACGTTGTCTCCCAATCACATGATTAACATAACAAAGGTGGTTGAATTCCGTCAACTTTGACATTCTTTCCCCACCTCCACTACATCCTGGGGACGGAGCAAAATGTAAATCTCGTCTTGAAGTCAATGGTCATGGTAACTCACATAACGAATTTCATTGAATTCCACCGAACGATTTTGGAGGAGGTAGCCAGATGGGCAGATGGATGGACGGACAGATGGACTCATGGACGGACGGAGGCGATTGCAATATCCCCTACATTTTTCAAAATGGACGGGGGTAAATATAAGATGCTCATGAAACCATGTCAATGAATGAAGAACAATCAGATTACATTGATTTGGCCAATGCGATTGAGACAGCGGTTTTCTGTGTCTATCCTAATGTCTTTATCCATGTGGTGTTTATTCCATTGTTGTAGGGCTAGTTTGTGTTCCCCAAATCCAACAACTTGAAGCAGAATGTTTTATTTTATTAACCAATTCAACCCAAGAATCATGATACAATAAATTCTTTACGATCAGAGAACTATTCTGTGGAATATCTTGAAGCTAATTTGACTGCTGGTGGAATATATTTACTGCCAATAGGCAACAGTCGCCGGTCAAACTAGCTTCAAAACATACAACTTCAACTGTGCTTGGAAATTCACCTTTCCAGAGTATCTATCGATGATTTGATGTCATATGACGTAATAATCAGCTGAGAGGCGTGTAGGATGACGTCATAATCATTACGTCATAAATGATTCTATTAGAACCGTCTTTAACTCTTAATTGTCCGATATCTTGTAAGACTTGTATGTCTCTACTATTTAATAAACATGCTGTTGAATAATTTAAAACTATTTTGACTGGACGCTGACCCAGTCAAATTAGTTTAAAAAATTCAACAACTTACTTGCATAGTTTTCTGGAAATTGAGAATCAGGGAGTTCAGAAATCGACCGATCCAGAAACGAGCGAGGTGTGGGTGGAGCTTAGGTCGAGATGGGCGGGGCATAGCAAAAAATGGAAAGGTCCATTGTGATACTATGATGATAGGGCTGAATGGGCTAACATCCGTTTTATTGAAAAAAGGAATATGTACATTAAAGGCTTGGTTATTCAACAATGGTGAATGATATTAGATGATTAACAATTATAACGTCTGATATTGTGTTTACACAACTGTGTACTAAGCAGACATGCATGGTATATACTGAATGTCGTTTGTCATTATCTGTTTCTGTTCTATGGTATACTGGGCGTCACAGGATCTGAAAGAGAAGAATAAAATAAATGGTCAGTCATACGGCATATGGAGATTAATAGGCAGGTTCAAGTGCAAATGCATTTAAAGTTGCATATTCACAGCAAAATGACTGAAAATAAAATTGTTTAAATTGTATGGTTTAGAGGCTTAAACTTAGGCCCTAGATGTAATGAAACGAAATTAATCTAAAGATATGCTGATTTCATTACGTATAAATTAATATAATTCATTAAGTTGCTAATTTGAATTAGGGACTCGTGTCTCTATTTCAATTTCACAGCTTAAAAAAATTATATTAATTTATATGTAATGATGTCATCATATGTTAGGATTAATTTCGTTTCACTACATCTAGGCACTAAGTTTAATCTAGTCATACGATTTAAGCCTATGAAAGTATACATTTTAACCCTTTCGTGATGAAACCGCCAGAAAGCGGGCTCTGTAGTGGTTTTAAGTAATGTCCATTTGCAGGCCAAGAGAAAACTATTTTTGAAATTTTACCACTGAAATGACTGCCTCGTTAACAGAGCCAGTCATTACAGTGGTAAATTTTCAAAAATAGCTTTCTTGGCCTGCACATGGACATTGAATAAGGAAATATTTTAATTTTTCGAAGAAATTTAGTCATTAAAGGGTTAAACAATTTTATTTTCAAGCATTCTGCTGTGAATATGCACCTGTAAATGAGGATGTGATATTTTCAGACATTTGTATTTGAATCACTAGAATGACTGCATTCCACATGTCAAGCTCATATTATTTTTCAGCACTTCAAGTATCATACACGGCGGTGGCACACTATTTGGATATTTATCTTAAGGTATCGTATAGATCATGGTATAGTATGGCATGGCATTGAATCGTATTGCAAAGGATCTGACAGGGCATTGCAGGGCAGAGGAAAGGTGGGTGGCGGTGTGATATCTCTGCCTATGAGTATTGAGCAAAATGACGTTGAGTGCGGTTGGTCAGTGGATGCTCTCTGATCTTGACAAAACCACATCAAAATCCTCATACTATTGTCCCATAGGGACGTCATACGGGTATAGCTTCAAGACTGAACAGGAGTCTAACAGTTTAGCATGCATGCAGTGCAAGCGCTACAAGAATGAGCTAGACTTAAGGATAAAGAATGGCCCACATTACACACGTTTAAACGTATCTATTCATATATTAGTTATGTTGTGTAATATGTCCAATAAAAGAATTTAACCTAAAAATCATAAAACAGTTCTACGTCCAACTCTGTGAAAAAGCAGGAAAGATTTCCCAGAAATGAAATTAGTAATGATGCGGATAGTACCTTTACGTAGTATAGTAAGATTTTGTTGATTTGCGTTGAGCCATTGTTGAAAAATAATGGTCGATAAAAATGTAACCAAAAAAACAAACAACGTTTAAAGTCCAAGACCATGACAAAAATGGAAAGGTTAAATTCATACGACTAATAAATTACGTCATGAATGACGTACATAAGTACGTCACGAACGCATATTTGAAGACGGTCTATGCGTTGTTGTACAAATTGTTTGCTTTTACTATTTAATAAATATTCTGTTGAATATTTTGAAACTAATTTGACTGAGCGCTGTTGCTGCCATAGGCAGCAACAGCACCCAGTCAAATTAGTTACAAAATATTCAATAGCTTCCCTGTATAGTTTTCAAGAAATTGATAGCTAGGGCATTCGGGGATCGATCAATCGCAACACGGCGAGGTGTGGGTGGAGCTTAGCTAGTGATGGGCGGGGCATAGCTAAAAATGGAAAGGCCCGTTGTTCAATTATAAGGTGATTTAAAAACGTTATTATACAAAGCCTAATAGACCAAATCTGTGAAAAAGCACGAACAATTTTCCAAAATGAATTTGGTACATTTAATGATGTGGATAGTACCCCTGCTAGTATAAAACACTGCTGTAAAATCTGGTTGCTATCCGATGAACCACTGTTGAAAAATCATGGTCCATACATAAAAAAACCGTAAACAAAAAAATCCAAAGAAAATGTTCAAAGCTCAAAACCATGAAAAAAGTAGTAAGAATTTCCCCCAAATCATATCAGTAATGATGCAGATCACATGCACTGTACATTGTATAGGACACTTATGCACAGCTTGATCAACATTGGAATGACTATTATTGAGCTACAAGGCAAATTAAAAACCTTAACCACTGGCCCACATCTTCGGGAGCACATGGACAACGTTCTTCCCCCTTTTAGTCAAGATATCTCCAGTAACACCAGAGTTGTTTCCAAATGTGTCTTTCAGGCACATAGTTGTCAACATAATCATTATAATTTCTTCGCCGTGGCCTGGACATTTGACCTTTTGACCCCAAACTTATCACTAATCCTCATGATTTCATGAGCAACGATTCCTCCAAGTTTGATTACTGTATCCCAAAAACTCTTGAAATTACAGCCCGGAATAAGCCTTTGTGACTGACTGACTGACTGACTGACTGACTGACTGACTGACTGACTTGGATAACGCCATGGTAACATAAATTGTTTAACGGCTGCAAGCCACTAGACAATAATTTCAATGGACAATAACTCTGGACCTGCTGAATATTTTGAAAACATATTTACCGAAAGTTTTTTTGGGCTTAAACCCCATGTAAAATGTAATCTTCATAAATTCAGCAGACAGAAAGTTAAATGGTCATTGAAAAAGGTTAATCAGCTATAATATGTCTCATCGTATGCTTCTTAAATGTAACTTACTGCAAAGATTACAAAATCTAGGACAGTATTTTGAAGCCCATGCTGCAAAAATCGGCTGACATGCTGTGCCCTGTAAAGTGGAACAGTCCAATTTATCCACACACGTGGCAACGGCATCTGTACAGACTGTGTGTAAACAGCATGCGTCTGTTGGGCTCGCACTTAAGTTGCACCGATTAGGTAAATATGCATAATGGCGACACCTAAAACCGAAAATGCAAAATAATAATAATAATAATAATAAGAATAATAATAATAATAATAATAAAAAGAAGAAGAAGAAGAAGAAGAAGAAGAAGACTTTTCATGTACGTTATTTACAAATTATGAAAACAATTTTTTACAATTTCACATTAAAAACCCTCCATTAAAACATGTTTAGCTCTTCATCAGCCCGACACCGTACTAATGATGATCACACACCCCTAGTCAATAGACAATTATCTTAGAAAAACCCCATTAAATCTAAGATCATTGATTTCCACAGTACACATGAGATTGTTAAAGGCACACAGGAAGAAAAAAGGAGAAGCAGAAAAAGAAGAGCAAGAAGAAACAAAGAGAATATGTGTATGACCTCAGACAGATTAGCAGAATTGTCAAACTGGCCACACTATCGACGTTTTGAAATTCGTTGGACATTTAAAAACAATTTGATTTGTTGCATAATTTGATTGTTTGATAAGAATGAGTAGTTCATGCTGAAAGTACTGACCTTGCCAGTAGGTCATTGCTATCAGTTTCAGCATGTTTACATATCTGACTAAATATTGTAAAACATAATTTTATTAGGTTTGCCATAGCCAGAAATACTACTAATTCAACAACATAAGCTGAATATTTTAAAACTTTCTTCTAATCACATATGCGGGATATGTCACTTAACCATGGGCACAAACCAAAATGTGTGCCCATTGTTAAGTGGCATATCCTGCATATATGATTGGAAGAAAGTAAAAAAATTTACAAAGCTTTTGCTGTTGAATCAGTAGTATTTCTTGCTTAAGTCTCATGCGAATGTGTACGAGACTCTTGTAGGTTGAGATAAGTCTGCATTAATAAAATATGTTTGAATTAACCATCAGACCACCAACTTTTCAGATTTCTAAATCTTATTTCTTTTCATATGACTACAACTTTCAGCAACATTATTAAAAAAAATCAACAGCGGTTGTTCAACATGCGTTGTAATGATTAACATGATGTCGTTGATGGTGGGGGTTGTGTGGTGTTGTTTACCTGCTTGTGCATCGATATGTAGAGGATACAGAGTCAATACATTCACAATCCAGACTACATTCATCCTGCCAGGTATCACCCTGGTTATATGCGACACCTTTGTACACACATTGTCCTGTAACAAAAACCCTACTACTACTACTACTACTACTACTACTACTACTACTACTACTACTACTACTACTACTACTACTACTGCATTTTTAGTGTATGTTAAGATACGTTCTTGTGTTAATTTTTTTAGCCAAATTGGACTGGTAATTACCGAGACATATGCGACGTGGGTAAAGATAATAACTCTATTCACACCCAACACTTTAATTATATAGACAACATAGACGAACAAAAGTTATGGGACAATCAGAATAATACACAGAAAACAACACACAAGACTAACAACAGTCACTGATTTTCAACACGCTATGTCAAACTATCCTCGGAGTGAATCCTTCATTTTCACCTGACTCTAGCATACTGACCTGTGTGTGAAGTCTGTTATACTAACCTGTACGTGAAGTCTGTCAGACTAACCTGTGAGTGAAGTCTGTCACATTAATATTTGAGTGAATGAAGTCTATCATAGTCACCTGTGAGTGAAGTCTGTCACACTAACCTGTGAGTGAAGTCTGTCATACTAACATGTGAGTGAAATCTGTCATGCTAACATGTGAGTGAAGTCTGTCATCCTAACCTGTGAGTGAAGTCTGTCATACTAACCTGTGAGCGAAGTCTATCATACTGACCTATCAGTGAAGTCTGTCATACTGACCTATCAGTAAAGCCTGTCATCCTAACCTGTGAGTGAAGTCTGCCATACTAACATGTGGGTGAAGTCTGTCATACTAACCTGTGAGTGAAGTCTGTCATGCTAACCTCTGAGTGAAGTCTGTCATACTAACCTGTGCGTGAAGTCTATCATACTAACCTGTGAGTGAAGTCTGTCATACTAACCTGTGACTGAAGTCTGTCATGCTAACCTCTGAGTGAAGTCTGTCATACTAACCTGTGAGTGAAGTCTGTCAGACTAACCTGTGAGTGAAGTCTGTCATATTAATATGTGAGTGAAGTCTATCATAGTAACCTGTGAGTGAAGTCTGTCATACTAACATGTGAGTGAAGTCTGTCATACTAACCTGTGAGTGAAGACTGTCATACTAACCTGTGAGTGAAGTCTGTCAGACTAACCTGTGAGTGAAGTCTATCATATTAATATGTGAGTGAAGTCTATCATAGTAACCTGTGAGTGAAGTCTGTCATACTAACATGTGAGTGAAGTCTGTCATACTAACCTGTGAGTGAAGACTGTCATACTAACCTGTGCATGAAGTCTGTCATACTAACATGTGAGTGAAGTCTGCCATACTAACATGTGAGTGAAGTCTGTCATATTGACCTATCAGTGAAGTCTGTAATACTGACCTGTGAGTGAAGTCTGTCATACTAACATGTGAGTGAAATCCATCATGCTAACCTGTGAGTGAAGTCTGTCATACTAACATATGAGTGAAATCTGTCATGCTAACCTGTGAGCGAAGTCTGTCATACTGACGCTATCAGTGAAGTCTGTCATACTGACGTATCAGTGAAGTCTGTCATACTAACCTGTGAGTGAAGTCTGTCATACTAACATGTGAGTGAAGTCTGTCATACTAACCTCTGAGTGAAGTCTGTCATACTAACCTGTGCGTGAAGTCTATCATACTAACCTATCAGTGAAGTCTGTCATCCTAACCTGTGAGTGAAGTCTGTCATACTAACATGAGAGTGAAGTCTGTCATACTAACCTCTGAGTGAAGTCTGTCATACTAACATGTGCGTGAAGTCTATCATACTAACCTATCAGTGAAGTCTGTCATCCTAACCTGTGAGTGAAGTCTGTCATACTAACATGTGAGTGAAGTCTGTCATACTAACCTCTGAGTGAAGTCTGTCATACTAACCTGTGCGTGAAGTCTGTCATACTAACATGTGAGTGAAATCTATCATGCTAACCTGTGAGTGAAGTCTGTCATACTAACATGTGAGTGAAATCTGTCATGCTAACCTGTGAGTGAAGTCTGTCATACTAACATGTGAGTGAAGTCTGTCATACTAACCTCTGAGTGAAGTCTGTCATACTAACCTGTGCGTGAAGTCTGTCATACTAACCTATCAGTGAAGTCTGTCATCCTAACCTGTGAGTGAAGTCTGTCATACTAACATGTGAGTGAAGTCTGTCATACTAACCTCTGAGTGAAGTCTGTCATACTAACCTGTGCGTGAAGTCTGTCATACTGACCTATCAGTGAAGTCTGTCATACTGACCTATCAGTGAAGTCTGTCATCCTAACCTGTGAGTGAAGTCTGTCATACTAACATGTGAGTGAAGTCTGTCATACTAACCTGTGAGTGAAGTCTGTCATACTAACCTGTGAGTGAAGTCAGTTATGCTAACCTCTGAGTGAAGTCTTTCATACTAACATGTGAGTGAAGTCTGTCATACTAACCTGTGAGTGAAATCTGTCAGACTAACCTGTGAGTGAAGTCTGTCATACTAACATGTGAGTGAAGTTTGTCATACTAACATGTGAGTGAAGTCTGTCATACTAACATGTGAGTGAAGTCTGTCATGCTAACCTGTGAGTGAAGTCTGTCATACTGACCTGTCAGTGAAGTCTGGAGGCCTGTACCAGTATACTCAGCTAACAGTCCTATTGGCGCATCAAAAGGAAGGATATCTCTGGTACATACTGGTTCTTCACAACATGTTGATGTTCGTGACATGGTACAACCGATAGGTACATACCGATAGGTTGGACACCTGTGAAGTGGTATATTATTATTATTATTATTATTATTATTATTATTATTATTATTTATTATTATTATTATTATTGTTTCTGTTCACAAGGTGAACACCACGTAGAAAGCAGTCAGTACATATGCTCAAGTAGACCTTATAGAGAAATAGCTGCATCTGCAAGAGAGGATTCATTTTATAGTTGCTACATACGCACATAGCTGTTGAACAATAAAATCCTGTCTTTATCTCACTGTCAATGGTATGATGTACACGACACACACTCCAAACTCCTGGTAGCTATGTTAGCATGGTACTACTGATGGTGGTGGTGACCCTGTTTAAAGGGGTGCCAATCTAATCTCTAATGTTGCATTGCACCAGTAGATTATGGTTTATAGATTCCATATCATTCACATCCTGTCACATTCCCATAGCTATATCACAATTATCTGCTTTGTTGAACAGTGAGCACCACCATTTTGTCCCCTCAAGCGATAATGTGTGATGTCATGTAAGTGCCAATGTATTATATTTCCAGTTGAATATTTTGAAACTAATTTGATTGCAACTTCCAATTAAATTAGTTTCAAAATATTCAACAGGTTACCTGCATGATTGCTTTTATATCGCAATGGCCAACTATAGCTGGCACCTCTATGACTGAGCGTATATACCGAGACTGATATGTTAGGTTTTTTCTGATTGGTTGAAAAGTAAATCATGGTAGCCATCATAGACTGTAGCAATGTATCAACATTTAGCTTTTAAAGCCTGAATATCTTTCGTTATCCTCATGATAAAAAGCTAAACGTGACGGATGGCTTAGGGGTGACAAATTCTATCACATACAGTGAGAATTCCTTTAATCATATCTGTGTGGATATTAATACTAGCTTTAATTATCCTAGCATGTTTTTACAGTCCTAATGTCAATGGACCTTTCCAGTTTTAGCTATGCCCCGCCCATCCCTTGTTAAGCTCCACCAAAGCTTCGCCTGTGTTGGGATCGATCGATCCCTGAACTCTCTGACTATTATTTTCCAGAAAACTATGCAGGTAAGCTGTTGAATATTTTGGAACTAATTATGGCAGCAACAGCGCCCAGTCAATTTAGTTTCAAAATATTCCACAGCATGTTTATTAAATAGCAAAGACATACAAATCATACAACGTGTCAGACTATTAAGTGTTTAAGACGGACTAAATCGAGTCATTCATGACGTCGTGATTATGACGTCGTCCTACACATCACGTGGCTGATTATGACGCCATATGACGTAATATGAATGATGGATAAATTGGAAAGGTCAATTGAGTTAGTATTAAAATGTACTATTCCTAACTCATGTTAGCCTCATATAGCCAATATCATGAAACATATCCGTGTGGATTTTAACACGTTAATGGCTAAATTTGATTACAAATATCAAAATGTGTGCTCATTTGCAGGCCAAAGGAAGACTATTTTGAAAATATACCACTGGAATGACTGGCTCGGTTACCGGCGGTAAATTAAGTCTTCTAATGGCCTGCAAAATGGACATTTCTATAGACCACTTGGTTTTGACCGGCTTCATCATGAAAGGGTTAATACTAACTTGATTGATCCTGACAAGTCTTCACAGTGCCAAGCCTTGTCAACATTTATCGAGTTAGTATCAAAATGAACTACCCGTTACTCATTCATGGTGTCATCATATAGTCAATACTCGGAAGATAGTTAATACAGGGGTCCGTTTCTATCTACGCCACGCCCATTTTAGCTAAGCTCCGCTCATGCATTGTTCGTGTTGTGATCTATTGAACTGTGAATTCCCAGAATCCCAATATAAAGGTAACTATACAGGTAAGCTGTTTAATAGCTTGAAACAAATTTGACTGGGTGCTGTTGCAACAGCAACCAGTCAAATTAGTTTCAAAATATTCAACATACTGTTTATTAAATAGTAAAGACATAATATTAATACACTTGCCGGACTAGTAGTCAATGTTCAAGACAGAGCTAGATACGCCATTTATTAGCCTACGCATTTTGATTGTGATGTCAGCCTACATGTAACGTAATTGAATGATTATGATGTCATATACTTGAGTGAGAGATCGGATCTATTCATTGCAGCATGAACTGTTATAATGATGACTGTTTAAGCTCAGCTGTTATAAATGCGACTAGCAGTTACCAGGGAAATAGGATGTTTGTATGAACGGTAATACAATGATTATGTTACTTCATAAAATGATGTATATTTACAGACCTGTCAATGCATGTGACATAATCACTAGCAGCATCTGCACATGTGCATTCGCGTTCACAACCCTCTGTCCATGTCTGATTCTGTGTATATTCCACTCCATTGTGGATACACGCTGTACTGTTGGCTGAAATGGTAAAACGACACTCCATTATGGATACATGCAATCCTATTGGCTGAAATGGTGAAACAACAATCCATTATGGATAAATGCAGTCTTATTGGCTGAAATGGTAAAACAACACTCCTTTATGCATACATGCAGTCCTATTAGATGTAATGGTAAAACAACACTCACTCCATTATGGATACATGCAGTCCTATTGGCTGAAATGATAAAATAACACTCCATTATGCATATATGCATTAATGTGTGATGCTATTAGTGGAAATGCTAAAAAACGTCACAATATGTAGACGTAGTTCTATTTGTTGAATGCGAAAAGAATGCACCAGTATGCACATATGAAGTGATACTGGTAAAACGAAAACGATACTAATTATGAAATATATGTAGCGCTACTGGCTAAATTTCTAAAACAATACCTCATTATGTATATATGCAGTGCTACTGACTAAATTGCGAAAACAATACACCATTGTACATATATGCTGTGCAACTGCCTAAATTCTTAAAACAATACCGATTATGCATATATGCAGTGCTACTGGCTAAATTGCTAAAACAATACACCATTGTGCATATATACAGTGCTACTGGCTAAATCAATACCCCATCGTGCATATATGCAGTACTATTGGTTAAATTGCTAAAACAATAAACCAGTGTGCATATACGCAGTGCTTGGCTAAATTCTTAAAACGATACTCATTATGCATTTATGCAGTACTACTGGCTTAATTACAAAAAACAATACCCATTATTCATATACAATGTATATATATATATATATATATATATATATATATATATATATATATATATATATATATATATATATATATATATATATATATATATATATATATATATATATATATATATACAGTACTACTGGATAAATTGCTAAAATAATACCCCATTATGCATATAGGCGTGATATTGTCTAACATGCTAAAACAATGCCATTATACATACACGCACTGCTATCGGCTGATATGGTAAAACAACAGTCCATTGTGCAAAGATGTGGTACTGTTGGCTAACAAGATGAAATGAGGATTCCACTTTGATAGATGCTGTGCTTTTGGTTGAACTCATAAACTAGAGGCCAGGCAAGTGCATGCCGAAAGATCGGGGTGGGTGGATATTTAGAGAAACTTTATAACATTCTACATAATTAACACCGACCGCCATTCCAATTGTTAATACGAGCTATCCTCCAATTCGTGTAAACTCGACAAAACACTCCATTGGTTAATGCAAATTTTAGAATGTGACGTCATAGTAGTAGTAGTAGTAGTAGTAGTAGTAGTAGTAGTAGTAGTAGTAGTAGTAGTAGTAGTAGTAGTAGTAGTAGTATTGTCATATCAATGTGTGACGTAATATCACAATGGTCAGGAATCCCATTGTCTACTGTCTCGTGGCTGTGATTGACTGACAGGTATTCACCTGCTGGCCAACCACAGCCATCGACACAACATGCGTTAACGGACCTTCGATGGGCTAGTAGCGTTTGTGTCTCGCGAGATCTCCTTCATTATGAGATCGAGAAAAAGATATCTAATGAGTGGCCATTGGCGTAGCAATTGCCACCAGAACTTGGATGGTAAAGAGGATTGAATTTCACAAAGAGACGTGAACTATCCTATTCATACCAGACAATATTATTTCACTTAGAACAAGATGATGGAAAGCTCATAGTCTTTTATATGAAGACTGGATAAAGGAAAATAGTCCCGCTTAATTCACTGATGACAAGAATTTGCTGACATTGCGTAGACTTACGCTGATACCATATGTACTACTGGAATGAGCGAGTCTATTTTAATGTCTGTATCAAACTAGTGATACAGGGGTTAACATGAACAGAAACAGAAACAAAAGCAACAATACACGATCCACTGCAGTGCCTTTACAGTCCCAATACGGAGAGGCACTGGGTCCCAATATATCTTGTCTCGAGGCACCGGGTCCCGATATATCTTGTCTCCGAAGTTGAGTTTGGGGCAAACCGGAACGTGAGACAAAAAAGGACACACCCCCACTCTCACACAGCATATGCACAATGCCATCTACCAAATCATTTTTAGGAATGTATTATCTCCCATTACTTTAGAAAAGATATAGTTTTCATTGCCGTCTATGGTAAGTGTATTCTGTATTGCTTTTCTAAAGTTTTGCACATGTTAATATATGGATCTTAAGCAATGCATTTCTAGACTTGTCTCAAAAGCAATGGGTAAATTAAAATGGTTGTTAAATATATAGTTTAATGCAGTATAATAATTCACAAAATAAACTATGCATATGGATTATAAAATGGCAGGAAAAGCTAAGAATGAAGTAAATCTTATTGGGGCAAAAGGGGACATCATCTTTTGGCACAAGACGGGACAGTGCCCCATTATGACCTAATATATATTTTCAAATATTACCAATGTATACACCACCACCACCACCACCACCACCACCACCACCACCACCACCACCACCATCACCACCACCACAACCCCAACCACCACCATCACTACTACTACTACTACTACTACTACTACTACTACTACTACTACTACTACTACTACTACTACCACTACCACTACCACCACCACCACCACCACCACCACCACCACCACCACTACTACTACTACTACTACTACTACTACTACTACTACTACTACTACTACTACTACTACTACTACTACTACTACTACTACTACTACTACTACTACTACTACTACTACTACTACTACTACTACTGCTACCACTACTACTACTACTACTACTACTACTACTACTACTACTACTACGGCTGCTGCTGCTACTGCTACTACTACCGCCACCACTACTAATAATGTGTTTTCTCACTGGGGTAAAAAGGGACAACAATGTGTTTCACACACCTGATGTTGTGCTGCCTGTCGGTGCAGGTGCCGGCGGCAAACAGCTGATATCGTTACAACACGGATCTGTAGGACTGGCAACAAGTGAACAGCGTGAAGGAATTCCAACCCAGGTTGGACATCTGTAAATAAAAAAGAAAAATTTCATATAGTATATTTCGTTCCACAGTTTTAGCCCCAAGTTCCATATGTATTCTGTTATTGTCTCTCTGGATCATGGAAGAACTTAAGGCAGTGCAACAGGTGCATTTGCACAGGGCGCCCAAAGGTGACATGAAAATTTTAATGGTTTTTGATTCTAATGTTTGGGGCCCCTGCGTAACTTCAAGTTACACGCATCGATGCCACACATATAGTACAACTCATGAATCAGTCAACATATTTCCAAAAGCAAACAATTTTGAATATTATGTAAAAAATGTTCTGCTGAATATTTTGAACATAATTAGTTTTGGAAGACAATGCTGCCTTAGGAAGCAATGTCTTTCAATCCATATGTTCAAAATATTCAACAGTATCCTTTTTATTTATATTTTTGTTTGAAATAGACTCAATTATTTCTGAGATCTACTGCATACGACTGATGTGGACAAACCACACAGCCTCGGAGGGGGTGGGGGCGGGGGCGGGGGGGGGGGGGCTCTCAGCAGCATTACCGTTGAAACCGGACTCTAGCTTTTTTCGCTAGGTATGAATTCCAGAAACTTTGAGTCCTAAATTCGGCACTGCTCAGGATTGTTTTCTCTGACATTCGTTCGTTTATACGTCTCGCAACTTCATCGTTTAATTATTCTCATTGTCATTTACCAATGGAATTACTGGAAATTTAAAAAGTTTCAGAATACTAACTAACTTAATTCGCACACTGGTCAAACAGTATCATCTATATGGTAATAGACCATCATAGCTGCTACCCGGTATTGCTTACTTTAAAAGAGGCGAGACTAAGGGCAGCTCTGCTAGGCTCCGCAAAAGTGGATGACAACTATTTCCCTGTTGATCATGTGGGCGATGTAGGAAGATGTGCTCTTCCAGGCAGAATGTCATCCTCAGACTATTTTCCAAATCGTCCTCATCATCAAAACCTGTAGAGGAGTCCATCCCCACCCACTTTCCATGGCTAAGCTTTTATCAGCTGCTCTGTTGGTTTGCACAAATTAAGCAACGGCCACTTTAGAGGAGGATGTTTAGAAAACTGGAAGCCGTTACAAAAATGTAATGTCATTTTCGGGAATAGCTATTTTCTAAATCACCATCGAAAACTACAATCTTAAATATTTAGAAGAAGCCAAGAATACAGTATTTGCAAACCTGTCTTTACATCTGAAGTTTCCAGCCGTGCAGGTGCATGTTTTAGAACAACCATCTTGCCAGGTTGATCTATCTGGGTACGTGGTGCTGTTATACTCACACGCCCCTGAAACACACAGTCACAATCATAATGGAGACAATATACCAAGATAATAACATTTAGCTGGCTAGCGATGGTGTTTATATTGATGTATCAATCGTGAATATCTCTACGTAATGGACCTTTCCATTTTATCCATCAATCATATGACGTCATAATCAACTACGCGACATGTAGAATGACGTAATAATAAATTACGTCATAAATGACGTAGATAAATTCGTCACGAATGCTTAATTGATGACGGACTAAGTGTTGTTGTACGAATTGTATGTCTTTACTGTTTAATAAACACGCTGCTAAATATTTTGAAACTAATTAAACTGGGCGCTATTGTGCAACATCACCCAGTCAAATTAGTTTCAAAATATCCAACAGCTTACCCGTAGGCCTATAGTTTTATGGAAATTGATATTCAGGGAGTTCAGGGATCGATCGATCCCAACATAGGCGAAGTGTGGGTTAAACATAGCTAACGATGGGCGGGTCATAGCTAAAATTGGATTCACCCATTTATTTCATACTTGACTATTATATTAAATGCATTGTGACATTATATGCCTGAAGTGCCAAACCTAAATAACTTCACAATGCAAAAGTGAAACAATCAATAATTCATTCACGTGTTCGTTTAACTGTTCATTAATCCATCCACCCATTTTGTTCATTTATTCAGTCGATCAGTTCTTTCGTTATATTAATTTATTTATTCTTTGCTATCTTCTTGTCAAAGCACCTAGCACCACTCTCAGGCTCACCGATCATCGTGGGACTGTGAATAGCATATCCGGACTCAATAAATGAATTATTGAAAAGAGGAGGTATTAGAACCGGGAACTGATTTGTTACTGGATCTCGTGTACAGACTGGGTACTGGCAACATGGATCATCCAGAGAACTGACTAGTGAGCACCCTGGTGGCAAACTTCCATATGTGGGACATCTGCGGATAGCAAGAAGCATAAAATGCAACATCATATCAAGTAATGATGAGACAAACAGGAGCTGAATATATCCAATCGTATATAAATACATAGATTAGGACTTATCAAAAAGCTTAGCAGTGTCGTAGTGTGGATCGAATTAGGTCTACATGATTTTGTAGCTATTGAAAAAGTCAGCTTAACAGTATAAACACTTTGACAAGACGGGACAAAATACAATAAATTTGTAACATTCTGATAAATATTCTGTTGAATAATATGACATAACTCTACCTAAGTCAGCACCAGCTTCCAGGCATATTAGTTTCAAAATAATCAACTAATTTTCTGTTCAGTTACTTTAGCATTTAGATTCTCGTATTTCAGGTTAAGTTATCATCATTGCCTTTTATTTGATTAAATTGATGATACTTTATATTGTAGGGACCGAGGATAATAGTCGCACCAGCCCTTGAATTAATTCGGCTCTGCTGATAAGATTGACGAATCGCCTATGAATTAATACTACTTATTTCTCTGACAAGTCGGATTAAGGCAATGGCTAACGGTACAGCCCAGGGTCCCGAAAAATAAGAGTCCTTGAATCAAAAACAATTAGCGAATTTTATAAATTTTAACCTTTTAATCTCAGTATCCCACCTTTACTGTCATGATATAAATAAGTTGTTGAATATTTTGAAACTAATTTGACTGGAACCTGATGCTGCTTTAGGCAGCACCAGCTTTCAGTCAAATTATTTTCAAAATATTCAACAAAATTTTGACATGTATGTAACGAATTTATTATATTTGATAGTAGTAGTAGTAGTAGTAGTAGTAGTAGTAGTAGTAGTAGTAGTAGTAGTAGTAGTAGTAGTAGTAGTAGTAGAGCCCTGAGCCCAAATAGGCTTAACTCCACTCTGATTTACATAATACCATGTGTACCTGGCCATGCAGCTGTGGACACCCTTATCACCATTAATACAGACACATGAATGTTGACACCCATCATGCCATCTTTGTCCTTCCACAAACAAGTCACCATTGTGCAAGCAGCCAGCTGGCAAAGAAAAGAAACATTTAGTAAATATACATGAATAAAAAATAAGAAATAATTAGTAGTAAATTTAAGCATATGCCTGTTAGTAATAAATATATAGTACTTGCATGTGTGCGTGCTGCCGGGCGTGAGGCCGTGCGTCCAGGCGTGTGTGCATATGCGGCCGTGTATGCACTAGCGCATGCATATGTGTGCGTGCGTGTGTGTGTGTGTACCTATAACTCGTGGACCAGTCGCTGTCATTTGCGTTGTTCCAGGATGATTATGTGCTACATAAATGGAAGAATTGTCTTGTTGTGATCCAATGAATACACCACCAGTGCAGACAACCTCTTGGCAGCAAGCACCCGGCACAAGAAAACAATCATCTGGCAAGTGTGTGAATTCTGGGCATCTAAACAAGAACAATTAATTACATTAATTAACAACGATGGCAGCATCAGCTCCCAATAAAATTAACTTCAAAATATTCAGCAGAATGTTTATTAAATAGTAAAGACGTACAGTTCGTACAACTTGACGGGGTAATAAGCATTTCTGACGAACTTAATTACGTCATTCATGAATTGATTGCTTGTGACGTCAGCCTACATGTGACATAGTTGATTATGATGTCATAGAATTGGTGATAAACTGGATTCCTGTATTTCGCTGTGAACCGACAGTTTCTAGTTTCGTGTAGTTCTACGATTGGTATTAATTGATGCTCATGGCCTAAAAAACAACATTTGCAAACACAAGAATTCCGCTGAATTAAATGTCTCGCCTGTTTTCTGTTTGTCACAGTGTTCTTGACGTTGTGATCTCGATGTTATCCGCTTCCTAACATTATAGGCAACCGTGTATCTAGTATTACGTCCAATATGATTAACGAGCAGAGGTCAAATAGCAATGTCAGAATGGCATTGGCCTTTGACCTAATGACCCCACTATCAACATACAGCTTCCTTACGGCATAGGAAAGCATGTGTCCAAGTTCAGTTGGTAGTATGAAGCAATTCCGAAATATAAATGTAAATTATTTGCTAAACCGAACAATTTAATGTTGAAAAAGCAGAGATCAAATAGCAATGTCAGAATGACCTTGACCTAGTGACCTCACTAGCAGCACACATCTTCTTTATGGTATAGGAAATCAGCATGTGTCCAAGTTTAGTTCTGGTAGTATGAAGCACTCCTGATATATAAATGTAATTGGTTTGCTGAAAGCAAAAACGTTGCGTTGCCGCCGCCGTTGCCGCCGCCATCGGCGGAAAAGTGACACCTATGTCTCGTATCCTGCTTCGCAAAGAAGACAAAGCCCATGACCAAAATCATATTTTCTGACTTTATACACATTTCCGACCTTTGTCGGCATCATGCCAATGTACTTAAATAATGTAGCTCACATAATATCTTATTTTTACAAATCAACATCTGCAATACCCAGCACTTACAAATCATAACATCTGTAATACACAGCGGTTACAAATCATAACATCTGTAATACCCATCACTTACAAATCATAACATCTGTAATACCCAGCACTTACAAATCATAACATCTGTAATACACAGCGGTTACAAATCATAACATCTGTAATACCCATCACTTACAAATCATAACATCTGTAATACCCATCACTTACAAATCATAACATCTGTAATACCCAGCACTTACAAATCATAACATCTGTAATACCCAGCACTCACAAATCATAACATCTGTAATACCCAGCACTTACAAATCATAACATCTGTAGAATCCAGAGAGAGCATCGTCACAGACACATTGCTGATCACATCCAATGTTCCATTTTTCACCTTCACCGTATGCCACCCCCTCATAAACACAACGATCTATGTGAACAAAGGTAAGTTAAAGCTGTAATGACAATAGATGTCTGATAATAATGAAATTAAACTTTCTGTAACCAACTTTATATTGAATTTGACGAATGTGATTCGAATTTCACAATTACTAAAATCAGTTTAAGTAGTTTAATACCAACAATAATCTTAATTCTGTTAATGCCACTATGTATGATTACTGTAATCTACGGCTGTAGTATTAGACACATCCTACAGCTGCAATCAGTCCTTCTTCACTTTTGACCACTGTGTCTTGTCCTCAGTCAAAATCTTTAGCTTCCTCGGGTACATTCTTGATCTAAGTGTATCTGAGTCCTGCTTTCCCTAGGTCACCTCGCAGCACAATTAACAGATATACACAATGACGTCCTCTCATGGGCTGTATTTTTGCTGGCTCCCAGTAGGGCCAATTCGAAGGCTCTTCGGGCTGGTGTGTCTTCTGGCATCCTTAACAAATGGCCAACTATGGACCATCATTGGTTTGGTCTTGTGGAATGTTCACACACAGGTTCCAATGCAGCAGTAAGGCAACATGTGAAAAGTTCAGGGGATAGATAGACCATCTTCCTGTGGGGAGCCGATTGATGTCTCAAATGCTGCAGACTTAACTGACCTAACTCATACGCGCAGCTTGGTGTCTGCAGGTAGTAATCCCACTAGTCGCAGCTCTTGTTTACTGCAATTGATCTGGCATAATGTATCTAGGATCTTTAAGCATTTAATTGTGCCTAACGCTCGTGACATGACAATGCCCAATGTCTGCATAGCTGCGCCTACGTTTAAAGCCACTTTGACATGATCTAATGAAGTCATCGATCTTGTCTCAGTTGCGGCATAAAGTAACATTGGATAGGATTCCGATTTTCCGTATGTTGTTGCAAAGCACAATGGGCCGCAAATTGGCTCCGAGTACAGGTGGCTTCATGAGATTGAGTCTCACGATAAGCGTATCTTGGCATACAGCATCGATGGGAAGGTCGCACGTAGAAGCTGAATTGATTAGACGCGTGATCGGATTTGAGATAATGTCACTTTTGTATTTGAATAGTTCTTTGCTCATGCCCCTATAAAATAATCTAACTGCATGGCAAACACCATAACTATGGGGGAATCCTAGTTTTAGCAAATGCTCATCCTTAGCTAAGCTCCACCCACTCTCCGTCTGTGTTGGGATCGATCGATCGATCACTGCACTCCCTGAATCTCAATTCCCTGAAAACCATACATGTTGCCTATGGCAGCAACAACGCCCAGTCAAATTAGTTTCAAAATATTCAACAGCATGTTTATTAAACAGTAAAGACATACAATTCGTATTACAATGTCCGTCATCCATAGCTACGTAATTTATGACGCAATTGATTATGATGTCATCCTACATGTAACATATGACGTCATCATATGACTGAGAAACTGAAATCCTCACTATTCCGATTCTCACACGGTCCTACTAACTGTTTATTTCTCAAACAAAAAGGCCTCGCCTGTCTATGCAGCATATCATTTGTTAGCCATTCTTTTAGAAATGGTATTCAGTCTCCAGCCAACTTCCCACAATTCATTACACTTACTAAGCACTCTACCTAGTATAGTGTTCCGGTTAACGTTAACCTGTAGTAAGCGCAATGAATTGTAGGATGGTTCCTGGAGACCGAATAGTGATATATCACAATAGACAAACCAGTCTATAACTTATTTGGTTAATACTACCAGGAACCAGTCATTTCTCGAAACAGTTGTTTGAGTAATATAGATTAACCTTTACTTGAGATATCGCTTTCATATGTATACATTGACAGATCAAAATTCTTTTCTTAAGTCTACTATTCGTGAACGGGAAATACCAATTGCTATTCCATTTTCTGGGTCTAAATCTTACATTCCACACAGGAAGCAAAGGTGGCATCATAATTACGTGAAACATTTCACGATATTCTACAACTAGCAGCTAGGCAGCCCCAATGGCAGATCTAGACAAGCTTAGCTTAACGACCGACACTGAAAATACCTAGAGCTCTAACACTGATGGCTGGACAACATAATTTCCAATGATACACTATACGAGATGTGTAATACATTGCCGTGGTCCGTAAAAGTCTCCCAGCAAAGTTGGTCAGTTTTTGGCCATGTACTAAGGATTCCAGAAGACGTCATTGTATAAATCTGTTAAGCGTGCTGCGAAGTGACCTTAAGAAAACTGGAGTCGATACGTTCAGATGACGTATGAAGCTGAGGAAGCCAAAGATTTTGGCTGTGGACAAGGCACAGAGGTTAAAGGTGAAGAAGGACAGTTTCTACTATTACGTCCGCAGAATACAGCATGTCATCATTTCACGATAACCCAATACAATTATAAATTACATAGCGTGAATTGATAATAAATATATTTGATGATAGTGTTGAGATTCCTAAATCCAAGTATTTAACTCTATTGAATGAATTATACTTACCATTTGGTCCAAGTGTGGGCGTTGTACCTATTAGAAATAAATATAACAACTACTTTAATAAATTAATCCGAAAATGCCATTTATAGTACGTCATCATGATTTTATTTTATTACAGGATTTCCTGTATGTCTTTTTGGCCAACACAGGATATGAAATTATCATTAAAGAGGTGATTGTAGGACTTTATCAGATAGGACAAAAACTGAAAAAATTCTTTGCTATTTAGTGAAACATTAGGGATGTAAGAAAAAAAAAGAAAATAAGCTGTCCTGAGAAGCCATTCTGAGTAATACAATTCTGGGGAAATAATAATTTGAGGAATGAGAATATATATATATATATATATATATATATATATATATATATATATATATATATATATATATATATATAATTTTGGCTGTGGACAAGATAGAGTGGTCAGATGGTGTCTAGTTACGAAACGTATATATATATATATATACGCCAATCTAAACTAATTAAAAAAATATTTACATAGATTGCAGAAAAGTCTGCAGTTTTGAGCAGCATATGCTGGGTAATCTATACACATAGCCGCTCCATATGCACTACAGTGGCCAATCTCGTCCACACATGACTGCTGAGACGAACCGCTTGCTGGAAAATGATAGATTACATGTAAAATAAACGAAACCACAGATTTCTTTTTTTCACGAGAGAGTTGATACTTACCTCCCTAACACTTTGATATTCCCAAATATCGACTATCACTCAATAAAAAACTCAGATTAAAAAAGTAAGGTGCCCCTACTTGGCAGGTAGTGGGTTGACAGTCCGGCGGATGCCTGTCCCAACCTCGCGCATGCGCAGACTGACACATTCCTCTGACTAATTTATTGGCTGACAATGTGCAACTAAGTAAGCCTGAAGACCGATCCTCTGTGGGGCAGAGAGGCCGGGTCCATGTTACGGGGGTAAGTATCAACTCTCTCGTGAAAAAGCAAATCAGTGATTTCGTTTATTTCACTTCAAGAGTATACTTATCTCCCTAACACTCTTTGATATTGCCAGAATTCGTCAGTGAATTCGGCGGGAGGGAGGCGAGGTCAAAAGACCAGCTCTTCCCTATGCACTTTTCTGCGTTTAAGGCATTAACTTCTGAAATTGTGTGAGAACACAACCAGGAAATGACTTTAACATCAGATAACACAACCGAGCTGAGAGAAGACCATATGTCATATGCGCACACCCCCACCCCCTTTTCTGGGGAGGGAAACAGAATGACCTCAATGTCCCATACACTCTACATACTAGTGCCAAAGTATTATAGGACATCAGACGTAAAGCTTCATCTTCGTATACCCTCAAGAAAGACCCACATATAACATGTACCATCACCATATTAGAGTAAAGGGTCACGCGACAATGTCAACCAACAACAATAAACAACACATTGACAAGACTAACCTTGAAATTCTTGTCGCTGTCATCAACTTCGCCTTGGTGAAGACTGATGTAATGTAGCACTGACAAGTGGTTGTTTTCATTGATAGATTGTGCTGTTTATAAACAGTGGGAAAGCCTCATAAAAAATGTACACCTAAATTATCTTTTCAAAATCGATAAGGCGAGAAGATTTGAGGTAATCGTCAGTAAAACCTGATTCACAGTGCCACTGAGCTACCGACATAATGTCGTAAGGTGGTGGAAGCCACTACCCCACGGACACTGTGAGCCTTGGCTTTGTCAACTTGTTTACCTTGGCGGATTTATGGCAAAATTTGATACACTCCACAATCCACCTGGAAATGGTGTCCTTGGATGCCATCCTATGTGGTTCAATATATGACAACAATAATGCTGTTGGGTCCGTCTACCATTCCTGGGTACGCTGTTTGTACCCATTTAATGCACGGACTGGAACCACGCTTTTGAGGTAGGATCATATCTAGTCAAAGTTGGTATGGGTTGACCTGGATATTTAAATGACCGGTTTTTAGCCATTCCCCTGTAACCACATAACGATCTGCCTCGGCAGATAAGGCATGAATTTCGCTTCTCCGCCTTGCCGAGGCCACAGCAATTAAAAATACAGTTTAGTGTCAATAATTTCATGGAACTTAGTGGTTCAAAGGGGTTATAAGCTAGAACTTGAAGCACTAGAGATAAACTCCAAGATGGAATCTTTGGTGGATTTCTTGGTCTGAGATTGCCCATGCCTTTAATTAAAGTATTTAATGCACTTACTTCGTCACTTCCCCTATTAGCCAAGCAAGAGAACACTGACATTAAAGCAATAGAGTTATGCTTGAGGCTATAGGCATCATACAGGTGACAGAGGAAATCGCCTACTACCTGAATAAATGAATCCATTGGATTAATACATGTTTTTGAGCACCATTCTGCAAATCTGTTGATTTTATAGTTATATGCTCTGGAGGTTGACCCCCTTCTGGCTTTTGCCATAAACATGACTGCTTGCTCAGAAAAGCCCTCCTTAATTCTAGATTCCTTGACAACATCAACGCAGTCAATCTGAACATTGACGGATTTTTGTGAAGGACCTTGCCCTGGAAGATAATATTGTTCAATAGTGGCAGAGGAACCGGATTGTAGACCAGAAGGTCCAGCAGATCCATATACCAGGATCAACTTGGCCAATTTGGAGCGATCGGAATCACTTGCATTCCTCCTGCATGATTTTCTGAAAAATCTTTGGAATCAGGATTGATGGCAGGAATGCGTATGGAATCGAAGAGACGTACGTCATCATGTTCGTATTCTTCTTCGTTACAAATAAATCTATTTTGGGTTTCCCACCAGTGATTGAACAGACGATCCACCATACATTGATTTAGTTGCCATTCCATAGGCAAAGTACTCATCCTTCGGCTCAATGTGTCTGCTAACAGATTTAGCCTTCCCGGAATGCTTTCACGGTGATCCTGTGATCCAGGTACCAGCAAAGCAATTTCCATGTCATCATACAGAGACTGGGCGACTTCGTTCCGCCCTGGTGGTTTATGTAAGTCACTACTGTAGACTTGTCTGACCAAACTAGAACTATCTTGTCCTGATCTTTCTTCACAAAATGTTCCATGCCCAGAATTACTGCCCGTAATTCCAGTAGGTTGATATGTTCCTGTGACTGATCCAGATTCCAAATCCGTGATATTGTGGCTTCTTCCAGGCAATCTCCCCATCCCTCCATTGATGCATCTGTATACATAGTTATTTTATGGTGGGGAGATGTGAGCATCACCTCCGCCAGGAGATTCTCTCTCTTCATCCGCCACTGAAGGTGTTGAATAAGAGGTTCCAACACTGACACATTTGGGTCATGTGATCCTCTGGTACTCTGGGTCCACTGTGTCATGAGAAATAACTGGATAGACGGCCTGCGTAAGGCCGCCTGTGGAATGAATGGTTTCAAAGAAACCATCAACCCCAGCATTCTCAAGTAAGCCCATGCCAGGACATGATGACTGTTGCACAATGACTGTATTACTGAGATGAGTACTTGTACCCTCTCCTGAGTAGGATAAACATAGCCTGTCTCTAGATCGAACAACATTCCCAGGTAAACAAACTTCTGGAATGGAGTCAGCTCTGATTTTTGAAAGTTTAATTTCCAGCCTAAGTCTGTGAGAGTTTTCAAAACTATCTCCAGATTTGCTGATAGACTTTCCTGATTATATGCTTTTAACAGCCAATCATCTATGTACGTGTGGACTGCTATGCTTCAGCGGCAGGGTTATGCTGTTAGAGCAAGGACCATCCTGGTGAATATCCAAGGGGCCATCGAAATTCCAAAGGGTAAAACCTTGAATTGAAACTGCTGTATCTGGAGTGCAAATCTCAGGAACCGGCGAAGACTCCTCGCCATTACAATGTGGAAATACTATTGATGATGTCCACATTCCCTTCTCCAACCCTGCCAACACTGTTTTGACTGTTTCCCTTTTGAAAATCAGTGTGTCTATGGACTTATTCAGTGGCTTCAGGTTGAGAATTGGTCTCCACCCTCCAGTAGTTTTTGTCACTAGAAACACGGTTGAATAGAAGCCCAGGCAATTTTGTGCCAGTTGAATTACTCTGTTTAGCATGAGGGAATTTATTTCCTCCTCGATACACAACCATTGATCTGGATCTCTTGGACTTTGAGTCCAGATCGGTACCGGAGACAGTTGTGATGGCGGTCCTACTATTCAGTTGGGATAATACCCGACTGAAAGACATCACAAGACTAAGCGGATCTGCGTTAACAGCTCCGACTATTGCCTGTGGAGGGCCAGACGACCTCCACTGGTCCATCTAGCGAGAGAGGTGGACATAAGCAATGCAAGAGTGGCACTGTCTCTGGTTTCTAACAGCCCATCAGGCACGGTTACCACGACCAGATCCTCAGTGCATGGGTGCCTGCCTGGCTGGCTGCACTGGAGGAGCCTGCGCCCCCTCGCTGCAGGCCGGTTTGTGCATGGCTGCTTCCTGTGCTGCGCTGGTGGCTGGCTTTTGACCTGGCCCACGGGCCTGCTGACGATGGTACACAGGGGGCACCGCGCAAACGAGCTCTCTACGGAGCACCTCAATTTCCTAGCGTAGCGCCCTCTGGTTGTTTACCAGGGTCACCGTCTCGTGGAGGTGCATACATCCCTCACCTCCAAAAAGTCCAGGACATGATATAGGAGTCCGCAGCAGCCAGGTGTAAAGATCCTGGGATGGGCACAAATTGTCAAGAGCAAAAGTGTGCCACGCCTGGACACTCCTGGTAACTGACTGTGTCAAACAATCCAGAGCCAGGTTAATACCATCATGGAAGGCTCTCTGGGCTGAGACTGGACTTGGCTGGCGCAATGCGGATGCTGTTACCACCCCCTGTAACAGCTGGGAGATCACCGTTATGGACGCTCTCGAACTCTCCTTTGTATCGTGTAACGCAGTGTTAGCCTTGTGCCACACGCTCAAGCACAGAGCTCCTGTGTCAGACTGGGAGCCTGGCCACGTGACTTCACCTAGCGCAGCGCAGTCATCCAGGTATGATGTAGCATCACTTTGCCACCTCGTGAGGGACATTCTCGATACGCCCATTAGCGTTAATGGGCGCCTCTGCCGTTGTAAACACATCCACGATATGTTCAGCCAGTGCAGAGATGGCATTTGCGGTAGCTGTCGACTTACCTACCAACCACGGGCGCTGGTCCCCTGGCTAGCTGACTGTTCCACATTGAGTTCTGGTCTGACACTTACCAGCCATTGGCACACATCAGACAAGCCCTCCTCCGTGTGGCTACCTTCAAATGTTCGACAAGGCGTGGGCTTTCATCGTCCTCAATAACGTTCGCAGGTATGAATGTGGCTGGAGGTACCGATACTCCTGGTAAGCCGGCGAAAGCATGCGGGCCTGAAAAAGCAGGCATGTTTATTGCCATGGCTAGACCAGGAGCTGGAGTCGTGGCATCGTGGGGTAAAATTCACCACACCACGGCCCAGAGTAACCGCTGTCATACCATCAGCAAGCCAAGGTATGTGATACAGCCAGCCATCGGCTCCAATACGGGCCACCTTCTGCGCCGTGAATGCTATGCCTGCGGGAGTAGGCCCATAGAAAATGTCGCCCGTGCTCCCCACGAGGGGTGCACATTCGTCAATTTCCATGGACACGGCGTTATCGGTTGATCCCAGCAGAAAATCCTCATCTTCCTGGCCAGAAAGATGAGTCTCAGGATTAGCAAAGAACGCTAACACAGACTGGCCAGGGAAGGTACGTAAGAGGATACGGTACCCATGGGTCGTGGATGCTCCAGGGAACCCGAGAAGCGGGAACCTGGATCCAGCAGCCATGGTCCAAGATCTACTGGGGAGGCAAGCCTCCAGCCAGGATCATTAAGAGCCGCCACTGAATCTACTGGCGAGGCAAGTCTCAAGCCGGGATCAATGGGGGGGGGGGGGCACCTCTGAATCTTGAACGAAAACTGGCAAACCCCTAAGTAAACCAGATTCAGAGGTGGGGATTTTCTGCTCGGGAACAGAAGAAGGCAATAAAGAATCTGGCTCAGGGAGCACGCCGCGAAGCAACTCTGGTACCAGATCTTTTATTGTCTTCTTCATCTCCCCCATCATTTCAACGTCCATGGACATGGAGGCCTTCCGCTTACATTTAGAACTCACACTCTCCTGGTCATCAAGTGAATCAGGACGCGAATTAGACAGAAATGTAATTGAATTCACCTGATGACTTGTTCCTGGCGTGGCCTCTGGGGGTTTTCACACGGTCAGACATGATCAGGAAGATTTACAATCCAATATAGAGTGAAGACAAACGCAGAAAACTTAGAGAAAAAGTTTAGCGCATGCGTCTCTTTTGCCAATACATTGGAAAAGAGGAAGTGCCAGTCTGCGCATGCGCGTGGTTGGGGCTAGCATCCGCCGCACTGTCAACTGACTACCTGCCGAGTAGGGGCACCTTACTTTTTAATCTGAGTTTTTTTATTGAGTGATAGTCGATATTTGAGAATATCAAAGCGTGTTAGGGAGGTAAGTATACTCTTGAAGTGAAATGAGATTTTTTGATTCCATGATAATCACAGGAAATGTTGCTGAACATTATTTGCACACACACAGACCCGCCCGCCCGCCCACCCGCCCGCCCGCCCGCACGCACGCACGCACGCACGCACGCACGCACGCACACACACACACACACATATATATATATATATATATATATATATATATATATATGCGTGTGTGTGCTTCGTGACTGGGTATAAAAATATAAAAAGCTATACAATTAATCCATGCAAAACCATAGAAAGATGAATATACACACATGCTCGCAGACAATTTCATTATCATATTCCTTTGCTTGTACATGCATATAGTTGATATCATCATCATCATCATCATCATCATCATCATCATCATTATCATTTTCCTAGCTGTTTAAACAGACTTCAGATATGCTCAGCTACAAATGTTTATCAATACGGTGAACTCAGATTTATGATGGTGTACTCTGATTTATAAATAAGGGTGAATGATGCTCAGTACATGGGAGGATTTGCAATACTACAAACTGATAATCTGACGGAACAATTACTGCGCGAGATCATTTATATGCTCCTGAGGACCTAACTGATGACCAGTTGCATGCATGAACTTGGATTAAAAATTCAGCTACCTACCTATGGCTAAAACCATATCAGCTGGAATTTAGTGTGGAATACTTGATCAATACAATGTACTCAGTTTTGGGAACAAATGGCGGATAATGTTCAATAGGCCCTATGCATGAAAAGTTAAGGTTGCGATGTGATATTGGGCTGGCGGGGCCATCCATCCCTGCCAGTTATCCATGGATCGAATATGCTCCTGAAAGACTTTAATGAATCTGATAGGGCCATCCACCCACAGATTTCTAATGACCAGCCAAAACTATGAAAACAATGGGACTAGGTTTCATGTGCTAGGGTTAATCCATGCCGACTACTGTAATTTATGTACGTTAATAGTCCACAAAATGGTACTGTACAAATGGCATGACCTGAGCTTATCAAGATGATTTTTGAAGGAGTTTAAGAACGGTGCTTAAAATACGTCTTCAGTAAGTGAATTCCAATGATTTACCACTCTGTTACTGAAGAAGTGAAGACGATGGAATGAGTTACAGCGGCGATTTATTAATTTGAGACTGTGTCCATGAGTTCCTTAAGAGGTATCTAATTCAAGGCCTGCAGGAGGTTTTTAAATATAATTATCATGTTGATATTTATAGGTTTTGATCATATCACCATGGCGTTTTCGATATGCTAATGACGGTAGCTTGAGAATGTGCAGCCGTTCTATGTAGGATAAATTGCTCATGTTGGCCATAATTTTCGTGGCTCGCCGTTGGACCTTTTCAATTTGGTTTCTGTCATTGCCGTAACCCGGACACCACACAGAATTTACGTACTCTAGTAGAAGTCGTACCCTAGCAGGCAGGTTTCATGATACAGGTAACTGAAAGTGCGTCGAATTAATCCTACCATCTGATTTGCCTTGTTGACTGCCTTTAATACTTATTCATATAATATCAGTTCTGTGTATATGTGTATCTCTAAATTTTTCTCACGTGGTATTTCCTCAAGCTCTACTACTGTCTCATCTGAAGATGCCATTGTATATGTGTACATTGGATTCCCTTGCCAGGTCTTAACACTCTACACATTTGTGGGTGGAATTTCAGTAACCCGTCTCTGGACCACTGCTCTATCTCGTTCATGTCAGTCTGGATCTTGATGCAATCAGTAATCGATGATATAGCTCGGTAAAGCTTAGTGCCATCAGCAAATAATTTGAAGTAACTGGATACTACATCTGGTACGTCTTTAATGTAGATGAGGAATAGAATTGGGCCAAGAACTCTATCTTGGGGAACTCCGCAGAAGACATCGGCCCACGCTGAGTAAGTTCCATTGATATTTACTCTCTGTGTACGCTTGCTAAGGAAGACTTGGACCCATGATGCTACGTTTCCATGCATGCCACAGCTGTTCAACTCAGTGAGTAAGCACTTATGGGGTACTGTGTCAAACGCCTTCTGGGAATCAAAATATATACAATCGATAGGCTGCTGTCAGTCAATAAAGCCAGTTCAGGCTTCCACTGCAGTTAACAGTTGGGCAGTACAGGAACGACCCTCCATAACGCCATGTTGCCAAGCTGAGAAGAAGTCATTGCCCTTCATGTGTTTGACGATATGGTCCCTGACAATGCATTCCATGATTTTACAACAGATAGATGTAAGGCTTATTGATCTATAGTTTAAGATCAACCACTTGCTGCCCTTCTTGAAAATCTGGGTCACATTACTGAGTCGCCATGAGATTGGAATGTTACCCTCGTCTACAGACTTAAAAACATTTGGTATGGAGGTCGTGCTATGGTTTTACTGAGCTCTTTTAGCAATCTTGGGTGAATCCCATCTGACCTTGTTCACGCTTAGTTTTTCAAGTTCCATCTGTATGTTTTCGACTCACACGGATCTTCGGTGGATGGGCATGGATAAATTTGTGGGTGATGCAATTTGGGATGTCGGATATATCCTCTTGGGTAAACACGCCTACAAAGTATTTTTTAAGGAATTCTGTCGTAGCTTGGTCAGTCGTGGCTGTAGTTCCATTATCCTCTCAGTCTGATAGCGCTTCTGGTCTTTAACTTGCTTTTGACATAACTATGAAAGGCTTTGGGGTTGTTTTTGTTTTTATGGGCAGGCTTTCTTTCATATTCTTTCATGGCTTGTCTAGTGGCGCTCATTGATCAGTTTCACGACTTGCAATAGTGTTTGTAGTCGTCTTGTTTCCTAGCTTAAATTTTTTTTACTTCAGTTTCGCTTTTTTCTCCTGAATTTTGACATGCGCCTTCTTGTATATCCATGGAGATTTGGGCTTGCTACAATGGTTCAATCGACATTGCAGGATAAATCAGGATATACGTTTGAGGATCATGTTGTTGAAGAAATCCCAGCTGGCTTCGACATTTTTACCTGCAAATACAAGGTCCCATGCAATCTGCGATATCTACTGGTTAAAGCCTGCATAATCTCCTTTATCAAACCTGTATGCTCCCGTATTCATCATCATCATCATCATCATCATCATCATCATCATCATCAGCATCATCATCATCATCATCATGAGCTCGTGTAGGCCTATATGAATACCACCTCTGTATACCTTATTCAATTTTTTAAAATAATATTACTTATTTAAACCTACATAAGCTTCCCACCCCACTTGTTGTTCCACTGCCATTGAAGCGGCCATAGTGCATGTCAAATTCACATCGTGGTTCTGGACAACACTTCCCTGTAACTGGCATCATGGTGCATCCAGATGTCAAGTCTGTATAGGATGGACATCTAAAGGAACCGAAACACGAACCTGTGATTCATTCATGAATATAACTGATCTATAATAAATTCATACAACCAATCATCTAAAACATCACCATGCATAATGTTCTACTTGCTTTAATTTACACATTGCAAACCCCGTCATCATGTTTCGACCACGATGTCGCTGGTTACCGGGACAGTAGTGAGTCAATATGGCACATGATATGGCCGAGAACCAGTCAGTAAGTCGTCTTATCAGGGATTACGAGTACATTATCTGTGATGTGTTTGAGGAGCGTGCGAGAGCTCCTTGACAGTTACTTCAGCTACCAAAATTCTAATCATTTTTAATCGAGATGTGATTGTATACGATTTCCAAATGCATTTTCTGATAGTATTTGCAGCTATTTATTTATTATTAATATATAAAAATTATTGCCTAGTTTGTTTACATCCTAACATTATTTCGAAAATTGTTTAAATAAAATACACGATGTGATATCTGGGGTGGGGTGTGTGGGGGTTGGTGGGGGGGGGGGGGGGTGTGTGTCATCTGTGGTATCTGCTGAACAAACCATGATGAATACATTCCTGTTATTAATCTTTTGCTAATTTCTGATGTTTGCCTTGAAATGTTGATACTATTGGAGGAATCCAGTTTCTCAGTCAATCATATGGCTTACATATGTCAATGTATGGCATAATCGATTACGTCATGAATGATGCGAAATAATATAATAGCTTAATAGTCTGAGAGTGTAGCGATCCCAACACGGGAAAAGCGAGGGTGGAGGTTAGCTAGAGATGGGCGAGGCATAGCCAAAACTGGATTCGTCCATTTGAGTATCCTAGGTTTATTTATAGCAGTAATCATTGATTCTACACTCAACATGGCCATATGTTTGACCAATTTAACTAAATTCTATGAATTTACAATATTTATGCCAGTGTGCAATTGCTGCTATAACCAACTTAAGCGAAATCTAGTTTGCATACAAAATATACATTACACATCTTCGGGTGATGTTACATTAGAAATCAATAATTGCAACGGAAATATATAAAATGGATAACAATAAAAGTGAAATATATTTAACAAGAATATGTATAGAAAAATGCCAATGGACCTTTCCATTTTTTAGCTATGCCCCGCCCATCACTAGCTAAGCTCCACCCACACCGCGCCGTGTTTGGATTGATCGATCCCCAAATGCGCTAGCTATCAACTTCCTGAAAACTATACAGGGAAGCTGTTGAATATTTTGTAACTAATTAGACTGGGTGCTGTTGCTGCCATAGGCAGCAACAGCGCCCAGTCAAATTAGTTTCAAAATATTCAACAGAATATTTCTTAAATAGTAAAAGCAACCAATCAAATATGCGTTCGTGACGTACTTATCGACGTCATTCATGACGTCATTCATTATGATGTCATTGTACACAGCACGCAGTCATTATGACGTAATATGATGGGTGGGTACTCTGGAAAGGCTAATTGTACACACACCGCATGTACGCACACACTCATGTACACATTCACACATCAATGCATGAACGCATGCGCACACTCATGCACGCACATACTGCATAAATGCATCAATGCACGCCTGCACGCACACACGTATACACACGCACATGCACATACGCAGGCAGTTAATGTTACCTGTTTCGACATTCCCATTTACCAATGGAACTATCAACACAAGTACATTCATACTGACAGCCAACTGTCCATGATTGTCCTTGATAATACTGAATACCGGAATGTTCACAGACAGCTGTGGAGAAAATACATAAGCTTATTCTGGGATATATTGTTAAGGAATATAATGAGAAAATAGGTGTGGACGCTGTCCTATCTGGTGATAGTGTTCCTTTAACAATAAACAGATTCAAAGCAATTGAGTTATCTGATCTATTGCTCAAGTACATGACGTTATAATCGATTACATCACATCTAGGCTGACGTCACAGTCATAATGATATATCATATCTAAGCTATAAAGTTCGAAAAGTCTGTCAAGTGTTCGCATTGCATGTCTTTGAAGAATTTACGGTTTTATAAACATTCTGTTGAATATCTTGAGACGAATTGGACCGGGCGCTGTTACAGCTTGAAATTGGGGTTCAGGAACTCCGGGGTCAAAGTATATAAATCGATCAAAACCACACAACACGTGGCCGGAGCTTTGCTAGAAATGCGTCGACCATAGTTAGAAAGGGATCCTTCTATAGACGTAGGCCAATGGACTGTTCCACTTTATCCATCCATCATATGACGTCATTATCAATTACGTGACGTGTAGAATGACATTGATAAGTACGTCACGAACGTATATTTGAAGACGGACTATGTCTATACTATTTAATAAATATTCTGTTGAATATTTTGCAACTAATTTGACTGGGTGCTGAAACTACCATAGGCCCTAGGCAGCAACAGCACCCAGTCAAATTAGTTACAAAATATTCAATAGCTTACCTGCATAATTTTTAGGAAATTGATAGTTAGGCCCTTTGGGGATCGATCAATCCCAACACGAGCGAGGTGTGGGCGGGGCATAGCTAAAACTGGAAAGGCCATTTGTATATATATATATATATATATATATATATATATATATATATATATATATATATATATATATATATATATATATATATATATATATATATATATATATATATATATATATATATATATATATACTGATTGCTACCTCAGTAGGCATACAGATGTTGTTTACATTACACAAGCGTTCATTTCAAGTAATACCATGTTATCGATAATTAATTAATTAATTAATTAATATGGGCCTAACGTACCTAATCCATATTTGTTTCCAAGATTCTGGCCAACATCTATAGTGTAAGTTGGATTGAAGTTACACACAGGCTTCAGACAGCACTGTCCATCAACTGCAGTCATGACACACTGGGGTGGTAGATTATGATACACTGGACATCTGAAATGGAGCACAATAGCTATTCAGCAATGACACACACACTTGACTGATGCATGACTAGAGCTGTACGCACTAGACAACTTTAATGCCTACATTTGGCTAAGCGTATCAAATTATTGCCTGTTGATTGTCCATTTGCAGGCCAAGAGAAGACTATATGAAAATTACCACTGGAATGATTGGCTCTGTTATCTGGACATGCATAAGAGAGCATGTATGTGCACCATGTGCTCGTGCGTGCATTGGTGTGTGTGTGTGTGTGTGTGTGTGTGTGTGTGTGTGTGTGTGTGTGTGTGTGTGTGTGTGTGTGTGTGCCGGTGTGCCGGTGTGCGTGTGTGCCCGCGAGCACGAGTGTGTGTTTTTATGGTTGTGTTTGAATGTATGTGCATTTATACACCCATGCATAAATGCATTTGCTTGGCGGGCGTGCATTCAGGCCTACGTGTGTGCATGTGATACAAGAAGCACCAAGACAGTCAAAATTAAATAGATCATCAAATATTGTATGACTCAGCCCATGCATTAATATAAAACACTGTTATTATTCACGTATTATGCAATGCCTTACGTATTGTAGCATGTGTATTGACCTCGGTCGGCATCAGTGCATGCACACTCATAGTCACAGCCATCTACCCAGCTTTCTCCCTGACCATAGCTTGTATTCTTGTAGAAACATTCTCCATCTAGGAATGAGAAATGATCAATTCCTAACATTCTCCATCTAACAATGAGAAATGATCAGTTCCTACCATTCTCCATCTGAGAATGAGAAATGATCAGTTCCTACCATTCTCCATCTAAGAATGAGAAATGATCAATTCCTACCATTCTCCATCTAAGAATGAGAAATGATCAATTCATAGCACTAACTTCGTCATCTGATATGCTGATTCTAGAAAGCATTGTTGTACAGATTGAATACATTAGAACTATAATACAGTATTGGTAAACACAAGCAGCATATGTCAAGCATGGACTAAACTAACTGTTGTCACAAGATAAAATGATTTTTTTTGGCTTTTAACAATGGACACATGTATATGTATTGGTACATTGTGACACAATAAACAATGTAGGTATTATTATTATTATTATTATTATTATTATTATTAACATACTGTATCCACCGACTGTGTCCATAGCTGCAATCAAGAACAAAGGAATACATGCTAAATAATCACTTACAAGAATATAGTGCTCTCATAAAATGTATGTGTTAAACCTTAACTGCCCAGTGATTTGTACTTTTCTGTCCACATCTTCATTATTGTACTAAATTCATACAGGGAACATAATTTACAATATTCCGATTGCATTTTATTATACAAACTGTATATATTTGTTGCAATATGTTATTTATTTAACTGAACACAAATAAGGATATTAACTGGGGCTGCGCATTCAGGTTGAAAACTTTGCATGCATGATTACTGTATTCTGCGGCTGTAGTAGTACAAACATCATACAGCTGCAATCAGTCCTTCGTTTTTGCCCATTGTTTTTTGTCCTCAACCAAAATCCTTAGCTTCCTTAGGTCCATTCTTGATTTTAGTTTACCGAGTCCTTCTTTCCTGAGGTCAACTCGTAGCGTGCTTAGTAGGTGTATGCATCCTTAGCACATGGCCAAACATGGACCATTTTTGGCTAGGCCACTTTTACAGACATCGGCAATGTATTACACATCTTGCATAGTGCATCATTGGAACGTATGCTGTCTGCCCATCACTGTCCAGTGATGGTGCATACGTAGATGTTTGCAGTGTCAGGCATCACGTTTGTCTAGAGCTGCCTTTGGAGCTGCCAAGTTGTTACAGTTATACAGAATCAAGGATACGCAGGCTGTATTGTATAAACGTAGTCTTTTTGTCAAGGGCGTCTTTGTTCTACGAATCCAGCTTCCAGAAGCGCTGGAAAGCTATATTCCCCATGATGCAGCGTGCAGAAATGTCAGCAGTACTGCAAAGCAGTGTGCCGGGATTTTACTTTCTCTCCATGGTTCGCCTCCACGAAGTGGATCCTCATTTTCTTTAGTTTCATGCTTTGTAGATAGGTATATGTGGGTGAACTGTGTGTTTGTTTCGGATTCGTCCATAAAGAGATTCTCAATTTTTACTTTGCTCACAGCTATTGGGAGAAGTTCTTCAAGCGATTCCTTTTCCTCTTCTATGAAGTCCACATCGTTGGCATATTCCATTGGAAACTTTAGTGATGTATATTTGCATCACATAAATAGTTGAACTAAGAAATGTTATCATCACGTTATCTAAAGTTGAGAATAATATGATTTTCCTAAAATATCACATGATATCGTAAAATAATGTCTAATCATATGCAATGTGATGCATACTTACAGCAGTAACCACAGTATTTTGGGCAGTTTTGCCGCGCCCAGACACCAAAGTTTGCACAATGGTCATAATCATTCTGGTCACAATCTGAGATAGTATCGTGACAAATTGGTTTGCCAGTGGCTATCAGAAAATCTGTATAATAATAATAATAATAATAATAATAATAATAATAATAATAATAATAATAATAATAATATGGCAAGTGTACAGCTAGTTGTTTTGTTTAATATCTGACAGATTGGTAATAAATTTGACAACATATTTTCACCAGAATATATTCCACCGACATGGTCCGTAAGCATGGCCAATTTTCGTACCACATCTCACTTAAAAGAGACTTGCTAACCTATTTCCAGCATTCTCAATGTCTAGCTCGAGTACTTCAACAAATATCGCTAGCTGTAGTGTGTCTAGTCATCAGTACCAGTGTATCCAGAAGGTGTGGGGAGGGTTGGGGTGGGGTGGGGGAGGGGAGGCGCAGGGGTTACAAAAGTATATATTCTACATCAATATGATTGGCGTCCATTCTCTGGCTGGCTTAGTAGGTTTTTATTGCTTCCTATGAATAAGTGAAGGAAACATAAGGTCTATTATACTTGTGTAAAATTATAATAAAGCCACATTTCAAACTTGCATATCTAATTAGATTTCCCAGTGTGTAATGTACTATTTATCTACATAAAGAGGACTTAGATTGTATGTTGAATTAGTTTCTGCTTCAGCTATAACACCACACGATTCAATGAAATACCCACAAAGGCACTGAATTGAATTATTTCTGTAACGCTTTCCTTAATTTTCCATTTAACATTAAAATGTCAGTGCCTTAAATTAGCTGGCGGGGAAGGGGCGGCAGAGGGTTAATATGATTTATTCATGAATTGAAGGCATTAGTGATTTCCAATGACGCAGGTAGATCATTAACAAATGAACATCTGCATATACAATATTGTATCATTTACCTGGTGGAGTTGGTGTCGCAGCAAATAATGTTTCTGAAAAAGAGTTATTCCAAAATGAAAAATAAAATAGTTCTATTGAGTACAACAACAACAACAACAACAACAACAACAACAACAACAACAACAACAACAACAACAACAAACACAACAACAACAACAGCAACAACAACAACAACATCAACAACAACAACAACTCACGTGGTAAGCCGAAATAGCTATGAATAAGTGTGCATGCATGTATGATTGATTAGGTTTGATTAAAAAGCCTTAGGTAGGGTCTACGTTAAACTGTTATGACTGATTTAATATTTGTAATTGCTTTTTCATACATATGTTTGGTTGCTTAGAGCATTATAAATGGACGCTATTCAATATACTTTATAACTCTACACTCATGGTGACCATGATTTTATTTCATCTTACCGTTATGATGCAGGCTAAATGACAAAGACGTTGGTACACATACTCGTTGCATATATTTCAGCCTTTAATCATGTGTTTCGGTAGAGCTCTTGTATACAACCATGACATGATAATAGAGTGACCTTTATCAGATAAACAAAGCTTTCAAGATCGTTTACTATTTCTCGATATGAAAACATGTGTAATATTCAGCGAACGATTTTAATTGGTTAGATAACGTATAAGAAATATTTTCATTGGTTAGATAACATTTAATAATGCCCCATGTGCTGCGACCCTGTATATGTTTCATAGCGACAACGATGGCAAAAATATTAACACGATTGGATATGTTTTGTTGTTCATTTACAATTTTTAATATATGTTCTACCTAGTTATGAAATACGTTTGTAAATTTGCATGGTCGACGCAGAAATTTAAAAAGTTGGATTAAAAGTAATTTCAATTCTGAAATAATGATGTTTTGTTTATGATCATCTTTTGTGGCACATTGGCCAGTAATGCGTCACAGTGACTAAAATGAGCCACGTAACATGGTGTATTCAAACGGGTTTCATGGATTGGCTGGATTTACTGGAAAATTGGTCAAAATATCAGTTTATATGACAAAATAAAATCTCAAACTCGGTCCCATTTCATATCATTGTTATCAACCTCGTCGAAAATTATCACATTGCACTCGCTAAACCTCGTTCAATGTGATAATTTTTTACTCAGTTGAAAACAGTGATATGAAATGGGACTGGGTTTCAGATCATCTGTGTATGACATGCTGGTTTAAAACGACATCTTGTCATGCCATAGCCATTTGCAACATTCATATTATATAGGCCTAGCTGATATGATTGATGTGTGCTGGTTTGTATGTCACCAATGATAGGATTTCTCATACTTTTGTATGGCTACAATGTATTTAGTTTTGTTGCATCCTGGGTCAAGTTCGACTCCTAACCATAGTTAGCTATAGCTAACTAGAATACCAGTTGAACTTCAAATAGCACTTTAGCTCGGTTCAGATGGTTAGTGCGATATTTGCGTAAATTTCAAAATGGCGGACACCGATCGCTTGCCACGAATAAATACATATAAAAGTGTAAATATTTCACTAAATAACTTAGGTTTGATGAAATTATGCTTTCCCATTGTATGTCAATGTTCCCAAGCCCATATTCCTTCCCACTTTATGCCATATGGACGCTTTTTGACGTTTTAGCGGACAAAAAGAAACCCATTTTCGTAGGTCATCAAAACAGACAACAGAAAGGGTTAATGGAGACTGGTACCCGGCTGCAAATTTTCTGCAATAATAATTCAATAGGGAACCGGGTACCAACGAACTATAGTCGACTACGATCAAGTTCGACTGGCCATAGCAACTGCGCATTATCAGTAAACCAGCAAACTGACTATAGTTAGCGAGTCGAACTTGACCATAATATATGAATGGATTTACCACAGAATTGATTCAAATTGTAAGATGTTTGATAGCATGGTTGGCTCCATAATATATGTTGGAATGGTATGCTACAGTCTATAGTTAGACACTTCGGATATACAACGAACATCCGGGTTAGTGCTGACATGACTGAATGGTTAGGTACTGCGGGATGATGGCATGTAAATCACATATACCTATGGTTGGCTTGTGAAATGGACCATACATTGTTAACTATCAAGAATAAACCAACAATTCACCTTTTCAGAGTATCCATCGATGATCTGATGTCATATGACGTCATAATCAGCTAAGCGGCGTGTAGGATAATGGCATATCATTACGTCATAAATGATTCTATATGTTCCGTCTTTAATGCTTAATAGTCTGACTCATTGTATGAATTGTATGCCTCTGCTATTTAATAAACATACTGTTGAATATTTGGAAACTAATTTGATGTGACGCTGTTACTGCCATGAACTGCAACAGCACCCAGTCAAATTAGTTCCAAAAAATTCAATAGCTTACCTATATAGCTTTCTGTAAATTGATCCTCAGGGAGTTCAGAGATCGATCGATTCCAACATGTGCGATGTGTCAGTGGAGCTTAGCTAGAGATGGGCGGGGCATAGCTAAAAATGGAAAGGCCCATTAGACGGTGTATTTAAGAACTTTGAGCACAAGTAATTCTAACGTTCTCAGGATAAATATGGATTCCACATTATACAATGTTCCCTCCACCCCCCTCCCTCCTCTCTCTCTCTCTCTCTCTCTCTCTCTCTCTCTCTCTCTCTCTCTCTCTCTCTCTCTCTCACACACACACACACACATTAGCTCTCACTCTCACATAAATGTTGATTGATGATTTAAATGTGGAATCCTCACAATTCTAACGATTTCATCTTGGTAAACACGACCCTCGTACTTAGCACATTCGCATAAATAAAACTTGTTTGCCAACATTTCTTTGCATAGCTTGTCATCAGACCTAAGTAATTCACACGAAGTAAGCACTCACCATTACAAAGTAAGTCTGCAAACTCATTTCGCCTCGATATCAACTCTGTGAATGAGGAGAGGAATATGGTATGTTCACTAACAGGACTGCTGGAGATCTCTGATATTTCTGTGGGGTTAAGATTATTTCCAACAGCGATCACGAACACACGAATTCCAAATGAGTGAAGCTTGCGAGCTTCAGCCGCTGTTATATTTGGATGCTCCGATGCACTGTTAATGACAAATACACATTAATTATGCAACCAATACATTACTTTCCATCTGTCACAAAGGAATTGATGATTATTATATCCTAAGCCATAATAAATGTTAGATTAACAGAGACTTGCTAACAGGTGTCGGACGAATCAGCTGACAGAAATATTTACAGTTAACTTAATTTATATCATATACCAGCCTTTGGAGCTAAATGATGGCAATACTTTAAGATTGGTTGTCGCATAACAGCAAACCTTTAACACACACCCCCACTGCCAGTCAAACACGGTTTCTGTAGTGGTCTTGAAAAATATCCATTTGTAGACCAACAGGAGACTATGTTTGAAAAAGCACCACTTGAATGACTGGCTCGAAACCGAGCCAGTCGATCTAGTGATAAATTTTCAAAAATAGTCTTCTCTTCGCAAATGAAAATTTTCTATGAGAATATTGAAATTTTCTTGAAGGAATTCGAGGGTTAAAGGCTTAAAGAATCATAACAATTTGGTACCAAATGCTTTTTATCACCGGCAATTAATTGCATCAACAAACAAAATAAAAATTTTAGATTCCGTTATAAACATCTTTTTTTGTGTAGTCTATTTCATGCCTAGACTTGCTTTGTGAGAAATTGTGCTCTAAATCTGCTTATGTTTGAATAGAAGTTTTATAAATGAATGCACTGCACTGGCACTGGCCTTTGATATGTAAATTATCCGGATGGTTCTTGGTGAGATAGAAGCTGATCTAGATATCAGAGAGGTACTATCATTCTACCTGATGATCTTCTAAGTACACAGTCAAAATGACAGTCTATTTTTATTACATAACACATTATCTTTTGAGTTGAGTTGCGCTCAGTGTCTCTCATTCACAACAAAAGATAAACCAATTCTATGCATGTATCTAATGTTTATTAAAAATACTTTTACAAACATTAAATCCATCACCTGAAAAATAACTTATGTTATAGCAGATATTAGAATTAGAAGACAGTGAATACTAACATGCCCTATTTCTTGAGTGCCAAACGGGTATCATCCCAGTCAGTAGTGGCAAATTCATTTCATATTCTACGTTAAATAGACATGTCAATGATGGTGAATGATTACCGGTCAAAACCAAGACTGATTATTAGTGATTGATGAGTGTAGGCTACATATCTGAGATTCGGAATTGAAAATCTGGCAAACTGAATAAACGTAGAGGCAGCTACAAATGTATGAAAAGTAAGTTATTGCCGGACAATACATAGCCAATTCTCTAGAGAGTTTAATCATCCTTACATGGGAAGAGAAGATTTTAATAAAATATTTTGGGTTTGAATTTTCGCTATGAAGTTGAAAGATTACATGAGGGATCATACTTTTTGGAGTTGATCTCATAGCATATTGACTTCGACCACAAACGTAGAGCGATGCATAGATATGTCCACACATGCTTAAGTCGGCATGTGTATTTATCTTGCTATAAAGCGCTGACTAGTTCTTAAATTAGTCAAAGTTATGGAATGGGATATTAAGTTGTTAGAGACTTATGTTTCATCATGATAGCTAAGATTCGAAACACCACCACCACCACCACCACTGCCACCACCACCACCAACAACAATAATAATAATAATAATAATAATAATAATAATAATAATAAACGTTTTCGGCATATACACAGTAATAAATATAATCTACACGTACAATTGAAGAAGAATGTGGTGCATTTCTAAAAGAGTCAAGTTTGAGGGATTAATGAAATCCATCTTACCTATCTGTGATGAGAATGACAGCATCAGGAACTGTGGGACGGTTACCATTTGCAAGAGAGAAAATATCAGAATGCAGGAGATGCAGTGCCCCTTCAAGATCTATCCCTCCAGAGATGGAATTGTAGTGAAGATCATGGATGGCTTGGAGTAGTAGTATTTTGGTAAGATATGTGTTCATATAGAAATCTCGGGATGGTCTGCTACTGAATTGTACAATTCCTGCTTGCACCTGATAATGTAACAGTTAATGATAATACAAGTTAATTAGATAATTCACCTTTCCAGTTTATCCATCCATTATATGATGTCATAATCAACTTAGTGACGTATGCTGACGTCATAATCATGACGTCTTGTATGGTTCGAAATAGTCTGTCTTTAGCGCTTAATAGTCTGACACGTTGTGCGAATTGTATGTCTTTACCATAGGCAACAACAGCACACAGACAAATTAGTTTCAAAATATTCAACAGCTTACCTGCATAGTTTCCTGGAAATCGATAGTCAGGGAGTTCAGAGATCGATCGATCCCAATACGAGCATGGTGTGAGCAGAGCTTAGATAAAGATGGGCGGCATTGCTAAAACTGGAAAAGTCCATTAGAATACAGAAATACATCTTGCGAATACAATGTGATCATGTTGTAATATTTTCAAAATAACACTTTGGTGTTATTATGTCAAATCTGTGAATAAGGGCCTTGACCATGACAAAGGAATGGCGGATAGGATGTTGCATGACAGTACTAGGCTATGTTCAGGACATAAAACAATAATCCATGTGAAAATATTACATAATAGCCGATGTGATAAATAGAATCTCAAACTTGCTACCATTTCATATTAAATTTAGCACACATGCTTAGTTATTCCAACTGAGGTCTTACTAATTCATGTGATAAAATTGTTACGAAATTATGGCTTGCTTGAGCTGCTCTATTTGTCAAATGATGTTCTTCATAACAAAGAAATTCACATCAAGTTGTGTTAGCCGCGTTGATCAGGAAAAACTGACAACAATGAGATTCAAAGGTGAAACGTACAAAAACCTTACTTGATTTATTTTTGACAGTCATTCACACATTAAATCAATATTATGGAGGAATCCAGTTTCACAGTCAATCATATGATGCCATAATCAACTACATCATATGTAGGCTAATGCCATAATCAATTACGCCATAAAGGCACGAATTAGTCCATTATAAATGCTTACTGAGATAACATTAATACGTTGGGCTAAGGTTGGCATGTCGAGATTGGACATTGGGCCAATATTGATAATTGGTTATAACCGTCGCCATTGGCAATGAAGAGTTGCGTCAATGCTGGCAGAACAGTGGCAAAATTACATTTGGGTTAAAGTTGTTGGCCCAACACCTTATAGCCCATGTATATAATAAATGTTATATACTTGTGCTTGGTGTACATTGGCAAAACAGTGGCAAAATTACGGTTGGGATAAATTTGTTGGATCAACGTTGGCCCAACAACTTATAACCAATGTATATTATAAATATTATATACAAGCATTGGGCAAACGTTGGCATAACAGTTGGAAAATTACATTGGTTACCCTTGTTGGGCCAACGTTGGCTCAACAGCTTATAACCAATGCATATTATAAATATTATATACATTCATTGGACCAACGTTGACATAAAAGTGACAAAATTACAGTTGGGTTAAAGTTGTGGGGACAACGTTGTTGGGCCAATGTTGGCCTAACAACTTATGGGCAATATATATTATAAATGGTATACACTTATAGCCTGTGTATATTATTAATGTTAAATACATGCATTTGGGCCAACATTGGCATAGCAGTGGTAAAATTGCGCTAGGTTAAAGTAGTTGGGCCAATGTTGGCACAGAAACTTATAGCCACTGTATATTATAATGTTACATACATGGGTTGGGACAATGTATGAGCCTACTGTTTGCTATATAAAATTAGTTAATGCATTTGATAATTAGTTGGCAAATCTGAGTTTGGAAAAAATAATTCACTTCTTAAGGGAGGTAACTCAACAACTCGATATTACATTTTAATGGCTTAAATTAAGTTCATGTTGGGCGTATTGTTTTGCAAGCAGTTCTATATCGAAAAACAAATACGGTATACATAGTATCATTCCTCTAAATACTTCTATACAGTAATATAAGTTCAATATGTCTTATAAAAACATCTTAAGCAATTGAAAATCTGCTATGAATAAAGGCAATCTGTTATAAACTAAAAACCTTTGCAACCCTTTGAACTTTACAAACCCTTGGTTTTCAGTGTACTTGCTTTATTGCCTTTTGATAATATCAATGTGTAGTAACAGATTTAACAAATTTCATTAAATGTGTCGTTTACCTTGCCAATTTGTTAAATATAGTGCACATTAAGTAATAATATTTTAAAATTATGTTTGCCCAATGATCAGAATGATGTTGGGCCAAACTATGCTACCAATGTTGCGCCAATGTTATATGATGTATGTTGGGCCAATGTCGGGTGGATGCATTGGCCAAACATGTTGGGCCAATGTTAGGCCAATGAGCAAAATGATGTTGGGCCAATATTACAATGTACTTTGGGACAAGGTAGTCTTGTTATCCGAGTAATAGGCCACAAAATTGTACAAATTGTATGTCTTTACTATTTAATAAACATTATGTTGAATATTTTGATACTAATTTGACTGGGCACTGTTGCTGCAAAGCTAAAACGAGACTCCTCCATTAGACAAAAAAATAACCACCTAAGAATGTCTAATAAAATGTGTCATTGTCACGAGATAAACTCACTATACTATGTAATAATATTACAGGAAATCTCACCATATCTCATACTAAGCATTCAGGTGATAGAATTTGTTACCCATAATCCATTCCTGACATTTGAGCTTTTTATCATGATGACAACGAAAGATATTCAAGCTTTAGTAGCTAAATGTTGAATCATTTCTAAAGCCTATGATGGCGGTCATGATTTTCTTTTCAACCAATTAGAAAAAACCTACCGCATCTGCCTCAGTATGTACGCTCAGTCATAGAGGGGCCAGCTATAGTTTGGTAATGTGGTATAAAATCAATCATATGAGTGAGCTGTTGAATATTTTGAAACTAATTTGACTGGTACTTCCAATCAAATTAGTTTCAAAATATTCAACGAGATGAGTATTACATAATAACGAATGTAATACATTTGCACTAATATGACATCACACACTATCGCTCGAGGAGACAAAATGGTGGTGCTCACTGTTCAACATTTAGGTGATATTACAAGGCAGATAATTGTGACACAAAAACAGGAATGTTATAGGATATGAATGATATGGAATCTATAAACCATAATCTATCAGTACAATGCAATATCCAAGATGAAATTAGCAGCACTTTAAATAATAAAAATCGCACCCCATTAGTGTCGATTATGAAGTCCTGAGTTAGTGCAATAAGGAATGATTTTATGCGTTCAAAATTCTGTTGTCCGACACTGTCACTGGAATCAATCAAGTAGATAAGATCCAATGGGCTGGTGCAATCTGGTGCAAAAATATAAGAAAATATCATTTTATATAAAGTCCACAAACAATGTTCTGTATACATGAGAAATTCATCCTTTAAAACTGAGACTAGAAATAACAAATTCTCTTTAATGTAAAATATTATATTCTGTTGAATATCTTGAAACTAATTTGACTGGAGCTGTTGTTGGCTATTACAGCAACAGGTTCAAGGCAAATTACTTTCAAAATATTCAATAGTTGACCCCCTTAGTTGTCCTTTAAATGTGCATTATTCACAGCAGAATGCTTGAAAATAAAATAGTTAAAATTGTAAACTTTTAGAGGCTTAGTAAATCTTAACATATGATTATTTCATTCATTAGAAATTAATATAATTTTTAGCTGTAAATTTGAATCCGGGAGTCGTGTCTCTAATTCAACTTCACAACTTAAAAAATATATATTAATTCATACGAAATGAAACCACCATATGATAAGATGTATCTAAGCTTTTTTGAGTCTATGTACACAATTTAATTCAATTCAATTTCACAACTTTAAAAAAAAGGTTAATTTATTTGGAATGAACTCATCATATGCTAAGATTTATTTCGTTTTCTTACATCTAGGTACATAATTTAAGGCAAGCTTTAGAAGTATACAATTTTAACAATTTTATTTTAAACCATTGTGGTGTGAATATTTACCTTTATTTGATACATTGAAATTCCAGCAGCTAATTGGTTAATATGATTCTAACAATACAATATGCATATCCATATGATGCTTTTTATCATCATCTATGGCTACTCCATTTCTAATCAATATGCAAAGTATACCATCCTTAATATGAATAAACACAACCAGAAGCGCAGTATACAGTACTTCTATCAACTAATAAGTATGCACTGTTTCATTCAATGGTGTAGACAGGTCTTTGAGTCTTGAGTTTCCAAGGCATTCAGGCAAACAGGCTGACCAACGGCTTCACTTCCACATTCTCAGCGAAATCAGATTTGAATCAGATTTAATGTATTATTATAAGAGACTATTTGAGAATATCATACGCATCCGAATTGGGAATAACATTCAAGGCATAATGATGAAAATCGATGAGAATGGTTACCAGTGTCGTCTACATTACCGCATGTTCTGTTGCAAAGCGTCTAGTGTTATGGACATCAGATAAAATATAGTTAACATAAATTAAGTATTACTCTGACAATGCTAAGGGGTTTTAATAATGGTACCTTTAATAAATATAAACTAGTGCTATTGTTTTCACTTACTTGGATTATGATCTGCTAACAACCCTTCCTCAATCGCTGCCTCTGAAAATACACGTGAATGGACGAATCGAGGTTATAAGCCAATCAAATGACGTCATAATCGACTAAGCAACTATGTCACATATAGTTTGAAGTCACAATCCACAATCATAATTGACAGAAATATCCCGTCATAAACTTGGAATAGTCTGTCAAGTTGTATGAATTGTATGTCTTTATTATTTAATAAACATGTCCTTGAATACTTTGAAACTAATTTGACTGAGAGCTGCTGCTGCCATACACCACCCAATGACATTAGTTTCAAAATATTCAACAGCCTACCTGTGTATAGTTTTCTGGAAATTGAGATTCAGGGAGTTGATGGATCGATCGATTCCAACACTGGCGAAATGTGGGTGGAGCTTAGCTAGAGATGGGCAGGACATTTCATTTTTTAATGATCAAGTTTGGTAAAAAAAACATGTTTTGGCTAATAAATGTTCATTTGCATGCTACGCGATGCGTTTTTTTAAAGAATTTAACATTAGAATGATGACGATTACCTATTGAGCTAGCAATTCCACTGGTTAATTTCCGGGAATTATCTTCACTTGGCCTGCAAATTAACATTTCCTAAATGCATTTCAGAGTCATGTTGTGACAGACTTAACCATCCATGGGTTAGTAATAATCCCACTATTCGAAATACACAGGTGCTTTCCAAGAATTATAACATTTGAATTTATGGAGCCATTCTTGCATAACAGTCATTACTTTCATTGCGACAATTCAGTGCTTATAATAGCGTCTAAGAAACTGGTATAAAATGAGCTGGAGTACAGCTAATTAATAAGCTAATATGTTTCAAAAACTAAAACGGAAACATGATCGTTAGTGCAATTTTGAACGCCATGTAAGAAATGTAGATTGTTTCTGAGCTGGACTGTATGTTAGCCAAATTTCTTGTAGATAATATAGTGCACTATAACGCTTATGATCATGTCGATAGTCACTTTAGGACTGGCGGTATGATCAACGAACGAAAAGAAGAAGAAGACATAATAACTTTTTAATAGTTTATAAATAAGGATTCCCGTGTACTACTGAAGCAAAACAAACAAACAGAGGAGTGACACACATCTATACACAGCTTACATGGTATTCTTTGATACACCAAATTTCCTGTATCATGAGGGAGAGGACTTCCAAAAAGCTATACCACGATGTTCTAATTATGACCCACACTGGATCGTATTGGGCAGTGCGTCTTAGCCGTAGCAGCAGTAGCGGAGGCAGCAGCAGCAGTCAGCAGCAGCAGTAGTAGTAGTAGTAGTAGTAGTAGTAGTAGTAGTAGTAGTAGTAGTAGTAGTGGTAGCAGCAGCAGCAGCAGCAGCATCACTGCCGCCACCACCACCACCACCATCACGACCACCACCACCACAACTACCACCAGCAGCAACAGCTGCAGCAGCAGCAACAACAACAACAACAACAACAACAACAACAACAACAACAACAGCAGTAGCTATTCGCCATACTAATCATAACCACATGCACGCTCGCACGCACACACGCGCACTCATTCTCTAATGAGTATGATAATCGACTTACCAGGTGTCAAAATTACTTTCAGAATATTAAAAAAACCGTATTTGTATTCACTGCTAGTGAAGGTTACGGGACCGGTACTTGGGACAATACTTAACCAATATGAGGAACATAGATTTCCAGTCCTTCTGGAAGCTATGGCTTCGTAGTTCAGAGATGCCCTTGACAAAAAGGACTACGTTTATACAGCGCAACATGCGTATCCTTGATGATGTATAACTGTAGCGGCTGGGCAGCTCCAAAGGCAACACTAGAGAAACTTGATGCCTGCCACTGCAAACACCTCTGCACCATCAATGGGCACTGATGGCCATACAGCATTATTTCCAATGTTGCAATATAGATGTGTAATATATCGCCGCTGTCCGTAAAGGTTGCCCAGCAAAGATGGTCCATGTTTGACCATGTGCTAAGGATGCCAGAAGACACACCAGTTCATAGCACCTTAGAATTCACCAGGGAGCCAGCAAATATAAATCGAGGAGAGGACGTCATTGCGTATATCTGTTAAGGGTGCTGCGAGGTGTCTTCAAGAAAACAGGAGTCTGTACACTCAGATCAAGAATGTACCTGAGGAAGCTAAAGATTTTGGCTGAAGACAAGACACAGTGATCAAATTCGAATAACGACTGATTGCAGCTGTATGGCGTGCTATAGTCTCAGAACCACACACACGCGCACTCACGCACGCACGCACGCACGCACGGACACACACATTGTGCCAGGAACAGCCGACTAAGCTGCGTTATCAGGGCTGTTAGTTTAAAATGTAGATACTGTGGTTTCAGCGTTCAATGAGATTATAAAGGTGGTAAAAACCTTACCATCACAGATTCTGGTAGCCAACAAACTATGTAACGGTTCCAGTATGTTATAGTTATCTGCAGTGTAGACATGTGTACCACTCGGATCTCCAGTAATTGCATTCAGTTCATTGATGTCATAGCCATTGCCTATTCCAATTGCCTAGAAAGGTGTATAAACCACAATACCATGAACAATATAACGACAATATGGAGACTAACATGCATATTCATGTGATAGTAAAATTCGACATGATTTATAGATCAAATTAATGAATATGACTTGAGCTGTGTTTATATGGACACTGATTATGTTGAATAATTGAAAGTTAAATATCATGTACAGCCTTGCCAACAAAATGAATAAATACTCCTGGTTTTGGTTGCTTGTATCAAGTTTTTGTATGTTTCAACTTGAACACAGATTACAACTATTAATACAATGTATTAGCATAGCTTTAAATGAATCTGCTGGTAATTTAAGCCTAAAATATGTTTAACCATAGGCGTAGGAACGTATCTAAAATTGGGAGCCGGCAAAGCCATCCCAATTGGTGGTGAGGCTGATTGGGCAGTCGGGTGTTTGGGGGTTCTCACCCGTAAAAAACTCTGAAATTATATGTTCTATGATGGCTTCTCCTGTATTGTGTGTCTATTGGTCTGTGTGCGTGTGTGCGTGCGTGTGTGCGTGTGTGCGTGTGTGCGTGCGTGAGTGCGTGCGTGCGTGCGTGCTTGCGTGCGTATTGATCTGTGTGTGTGTGTGCGTGCGTGCGTGCGGTCGGGCGGGCGTGCGCGTGTGTAAATATGGAATTCCAGATGTAAACACTCAAAAGGTGTGGTGGGTGGGCAAACACATATATTTGCGGCTCCCCAGATCCAAAAGATGGGGAAGGGTGGGGTTGGGTGATGGCGGGACCAACTGCTCCCTTTCCCCCTCTTCCTACACCTATGTTGACTACAGAAAGCAGGTTATCACGACATCTTACGTTGATATCTTACCAATAGCTGCATTCCCATAGCACGTGCCAATTGTGCCTGTACAGCTGTACCCGCCTGGTTTGGGGCTCTACGATCTGTTATGATGACGCCAATCTGGACATAAGGACTCCGAGCACCACTACGCGCAGCTAGACTTATTTCACGAAGTTGTCTAAGAACATCAGTGCTCGCTGTTCCAGGGCCAGCTAATCAGAAGAAAACATCAGCATGGTAAACACCATCAATGCATAAGTAGGATAGGCTTAAGAGACAATGGATGTTTCCAGTTTATCCATCGATCATATGACGTCATAACCAGCTACGTGAATGACATATAACTAGGTTCGCTATGAACGTTTAATGGACCTTTCCAGTTTATCCATCAATCATATGACATGATAATCAGCTACAATACGCTACGTGTACGGCGACGCCATAATTAATGACGTCATGACTGACCTAGATAAGTTCGTTGCATACGCTTAATTGATGACGGACTAAGCATTGTTGTACGACTGTATGTCTTTACTATGTAATAAACACGCTGTTGAATATTTTGAAACTAATTTGAATGGTAGCAACAGCACTTAGGCAAATTAATTCCAAAATATTACAGCTTACAAGCATAGTTTTCTGGGAATTGATAGTCAGAGAGTTCCGGGATCGATCTATCCCAACACGGCGAACTGTGGGTGGAGTTTAGTTAAGGATCGGCGGGGCATAGCTAACACGGGATTCCTTCATTCAAAGAGGCTATAGCTGACACAACGCAACATTTAATATAAAACAATAGACCTTTTCAGTTTGTCCATCCATCATGTGACGCCATAACTAACTATGTGACGCGTAGAATGACATCATAATCAATAGTGTCATTATGACGTTATAAATGACGTAGATAAGTAGCCTACGTCACTTACGCATAATTAAAGACGGACTATGCGTTGTTGTACGAATTGTATGTCTTTACTATTTAATAAATATTCTTTTGAATATTTTGAAAATAATTTGATTGGGCGATGTTGCTGCAACAGCACCTGGTTAAATTAGTTTCAAAATATTTAACAGCTTATCTGTATAGTTTTCTGGAAATTGATAGTCAAGACGTTCAGGGTTTGATCGATCCCAACACGAGCGAGGTGTGGGCGTAGATTAACTAAGGATGGGCGGGGCATAGCTAAAACTGAAAAGGTCCATTCTCATGCCTTACTAATATCATTTTAGCAGATTCTATTATAAACGGCTACTCGATATCTAAAGAAGAGAAAATTATAAATTCCTTAAAATTTAAAAATGCAAACACAAATCTGACAAAGCAATTTATCTTAGTTTCGCCGAGAATCCAGAATATTTAGTGGCCGTTTACAATCCATCACTAGATCTGTATAAACATAAAAATTAGTAATATGTTAAATATTTCTTTGATGTTGGTATATAATTTTTGTGGTTTCTGTCATCTCGTTGTGTAATTCTCTAATGTTTTGGAGTGACAGGCATTGTTGTATGAAATATCGATTAACGTGAACTAATAATGCATACAGTATAGTTGTATTACAAAAAATACAGAGTATTTACAAAATTATTTCTATCTATCAGATATCGCCTCCGTAGTACAATTTTAGATTTAAAAAAGAAAATTAGTATTAAAAATTTCAGTTTTAATATATTTTATTTTAAAACATGATAGACTCAAGCGATCTTGAGCTTCAGAAGCATTGCTTTTTAAATGCACATCTACACTTCGTGTTATGAACGACTCGGTTGATAAGAGTGATATGAAATGGGACAGAGTTTGAGATTATATTTATCATAATACTATAAACTGATATTTTGAAAAAATTGTCCGGTAAAGTTGGTCCCTGAAACCAGTTTGAACGCATTATTTTGTGTTTTCCTCGCTGTGACGCATCACTGGCTAAGCGTTCTGACCAATGCACCACAAACAACACGAGGCCCAAATGGCATGTATTGTTCAGCTGGAATTATTGGCCACTGGCTCAAATGAACAAATGAGATGACCGCTAGAAAAATTTACCAATCTAATTTCTGTGAAGGTTTAGTCAAGTTTGAGTAAAATTGGCCCAGTGGTTAATAAGTAGTCTTTATATGATTTTTCAGAAAATCAAAGGTGGCCGCCAAACACGCACATTTTTTTATTGGGCCATGTTTTTTGTACTTTTAATGTTTTTTCGGCCTTAATCATATCTGCCAAATTTCGGCCTGATCTGTTCAGCAGAAGGCAGTTTCACGAAAACTAGGTCATCCAAGATGGCCGACAAACCATTTGGCAAATCAAGTTCCTTAGAACAAATTTGGTTCAGCTTTTACCGTAGATCATATTTCATGAGGTTTGCATCGATCCCCATGAAGTGTCAGAGATTTTTAAAGACGTTTCTAAAGGCTGGCCAAATCTCCAGATGGCTGCCGGCCAAATTGGCCGATCGTCTTCCGTTAAACAAATTTGTATCCCTATGCCATAAGTATGCTTCCTGTCAAATATACTTTAAATCGTCCCAGCGGTTCTCGAAAGGAAGATATTTTAAATTTCTCATTGCTTTAGCATGGGAGTTTTTGGTGGGAAAAGGATCCAAGATGGCTGACAAACCATTTATCCGACCGTTTCGAAAATGGTAAATTTGAAACCAGAATACATAAAAACATATATAAAACAAATTTCGGCTTCAAAATCCATCAAATAAAAAAGTCAAATATGTCCGCCAAACACGCTACATTTTGATTTGTCTATGGCGGCCATATCTTTTTACTTACCAACGTCTCTTGAGCAAACTATAATGGTCCTTCGTCCCTAAATATATCTACCAAATTTCGGCCCAATCCGTTCAGCGTTTCTGGAGAGGAAGTCGTTTTCGTGAAAACTATGTCATCCAAGATGGCTGCAGAACTATTTGGCCAATCAGGTTCCCTTGAACAAACTTGATTCAGCTCTTTCCCTAGATCATATGACATGAGTTTTGGATCGATGCCCTAAGCGGTTTCGGAGAGCCTTAAATTTTTTTTTTGAAATCGGCCAAAATCCAAGATGGCTGCCCGTCAATTTGGCTTCATTTGAACAAACTTGAACCTGTATGCGCTAAGGGTTGTTCCTGCCAAATATAATTGAAATTGGCCTAGTGGTTCTCGAGCAGAAGACATTTTAAATTCCCCCTTGCTTTAGTATGGGTGCTTTTGGCGGGAAAATGATCCAAGATGGCCGCCAAAACGTTTATCCGAGTTTCGAAAATGGAAGATTTGGGATTAGATTACCAAAAAAACATATATAAAACCAATTTCGGCATCAAAATCAATCAAATAAAAAAATCCAATATGGCCACCAAACACGTTACATTTTGATTGGGCCACGGCGGCCATATTTTCTTTGCAGGATCAACTTCACTTGAACGAGCTTTAATGGCCCTTAGTCCCTAATTATATCTCCCAGATTTAGGCCTGATCACTTCAGCGGTTCTTGAGTCGTTTTGACGAAAACTAGGACATCCAAAATGGCCACCGAACTATTTAGCCAATCAAGCTCCCTTGAACAAACTTGGTTCAACTCTTGCCATAGATGATATTTCATTGTTCTGAATCGATCCCTTAAGCGGTTTCAGAGAAGTTTTTTTAAAAAGGTTTCTAAAAATCGGACAAAATCCAAGATGGCCACCGGACAAACTTGCCGATCAGCTTCATTTGAACAGACTTGGACCACTGTGGCCTCAGGACGCTTTCTGCCAAATATAATTCAAATGGGCTCAGTGGTTCTTGAGAAGATGTTTAAAGGAAAAGTTGACGGAGGACTGACGCATGACTGATGGACGGACACACTATGGACGGTCGCCATGACATTAGCTCACTTGGCTCTTCAAGCCAGGTGAGCTAATAATGACAAGCAAAAAATCGTTATTTCGGACTTTAGATTACTTTTATTCCAATTTTCCGGGTCTATCATGCAGATTTAAAAATGTATTTCATAATTAAATCAACAGCATAATGTAGGCCTATTCAGAGTCTCGCACATCCGGGCATTTTGAGATCTGTCACCATTAAAGTGGAGGTAGACTTACTACATGCTAAGGAATGCCCATAGCAACGCATTGTTTGCATTTTCCATGAAGCTCAAACCATAAAATCATGTACTTGAGAATCTGTAAAAACTCCACCGGTGTCAGAAAACATCAAATCATAAGTGAATCTTGCAAGATATTAAAGAAAATGTAATTAAGGTTTCACGGTCCATTGCTCGTAATGTTAAACTAGCCTCTCCAAAAATGGCGTCGCTCAATGACACTACGAGGAATTTGATTGTGATGACGTCATCGCGATTCTATGAATCCGTCGTGTTTACATTTACGCCATCGTCATCGCTAGGAAACATTTACGGTGTCACCGGGCTTGTGTGATTATTACGAGTTACCTAACCAATGAAAATATTTCTAACACGTTATATAACCAACGAAAATCTTTCGTTGAATATTAGGCTTACACATATGTTCATATCGAGAAATATTAAACGGGCTGAAAGCAGTGTTTAAATGATAAATTCATTTATTTTACGAAATGTTACCGTACTTTTTGCCAAATGAAATTATGGAGTCTATGGACATTTTCTGAAATAGTGAAAAAATGCAAATTGGACAGTGACACTCCTTGAAAGCTAGTGACCAGACGACTGTATCGTTGCCATTTCAGATCTTCGTGTAAGCCATGCACCTGGGACGAATGACATCAACACATTATTTCTGGACGTTTCCAAGTTTATCAGTCAATCACATGACGTCAAAATCAACTACATGACGTGTATGATGACGTCATAATGATGACGTCATGAATGATTAGAAATAGTCTGTCTTTAGCGTTTAAAAGTCTGACGCGTTGTAAGAATTCTATGTCTTTACCATTTAACAAACATTCTCATGAATATTTTGAAACTAATTTGATAGGGCGCTGTTGCTCCATAGGATCCAATGGATCCAAACACGGACGAGGTGTGGGTGGATCTTAGATAGAAAATGGGCGGGGCATAGCTAAAACTGGAAAGGTACATTGGTATAACTATAAACTGATTATTTATTAACAACAACCATATGTTATTGGTTAGGAAGATGTGTCAGGAAAAAATTAGACAAGTTGAGATTTAAAACTAAATACCACATACGTGTGTAAACGATCCTATCTATAGAGCGTTCGAGATCAGGATATGTTGAAGATTCGTTCAGCGCCACCCATTGATGCCAAACGTCAGAAAACGTGTCCACACCCACCTGCAAACCATTTGGTCCTATCCTCAGATGCCGAACCGTATGTTTTATGAATTCCTTAGTTTGGTTGAATTTCCGTTCATTGCTACTCGAGGATGAATCAATGAGAAAAACTACATCTGCCTTCGCATCGCAATCTGTAACATAGTAAAATTGACACCGTTATAGCTGCTGCTACTGCGGCTGCTGCTGATACTGCTACTGCTGATACTGCTACTTCTGCTGCTGCTGCTACTGCTGCTGCTGCTGCTGCTCTACTACTACTACTGCTACTGCTACTACTGCTACTGCTGCTGCTGCTGTTGCTGCTGCTGCTACTACTACTACTACTACTACTACTACTACTACTACTACTACTACTACTACTACTACTACTACTACTACTACTACTACTACTGCTGCTACTGCAACTACTACTACTACTACTGCTACTGCTACTACTACTACTACTACTACTACTACTACTACTGCTACTGCTGCTGCTGCTGCTGCTGCTGCTACTGCTGCTACTACTGCTACTACTACTACTACTACTACTACTACTACTACTGCTACTACTACTGCTGCTGCTGCTGCTGCTGCTGCTGCTGATGATGATGATGATGATGATGCTGCTGCTGCTGCTGCTGCTGCTACTACTACTACTAAGAAACGTTATGTTGCCATTAATTGGCTAAGCTTCTGCGACTAGTAACGAAGATGCCAAAATGGTACAAATTCGTATCTATATCGGACGTTGCCCGTTTGCAAAACAGTTAAAACAGCGTTAACCCTTTAATCGTCGAATTTGTTTAAGAAAATTTCAATTTTCCCACAGAAAATATCCATTTGCAGACCAAGAGAAGACTATTTTTGACAATTTATCATTGGAATGACTGGCTCGGTTATCGAGGCAGTCATTTGAGTGGTAAAATTTCAAAAATAGTCTTCCCGTGGTCTTCACATGACATTTCTCAAGAAGACTGCAGAAGCCAATTTTGGATGATATGAGTGTTAAAGAGTTAACATGTAGTAGAATGCCTTTTAGTACAGATACCGATACATATATCACAGAATCGAAATTAGATAACTATAACCTGTCTTGAGGGACCACCTTATGGGCACAAAAAGGTAGCCACTATATGCTCTCTTAAAAGAATGATCTGTGATAAGAAGTTCTTTTGGAGCCAGAAAATGTGGTTCTTTAACACAGGTGGTTAAGAGACCACTGTCTTAAAGAACCACCATGTTATTGGCCCAAATGGCAGGTGGTTGCTCAAACAGGTTTAATTTATTTTATTTTCAAGCTAAGGTATTACATGATATAGTTCTTAAAGCATTTATTTCATTGATAAGCTGCTTGTATATAATAATGTGAATGAATGATAGCCAGTAATTACCTGACCATTGTTGACACCCGAGTCTTTAAATGAATGATTAACCATTTCAATGCCAACATCCTCAAAACATGATATTTATCGCTTGCTAAAATTGAATCTACTGAATATTTTTAAAATACCCTGACAGAAATGTTGTCTTGCCTGATGCGAGTGAACATTCAGTCAGATTGTATTTAAAATATACAGTAGAATTTAATATAAGGTAAGAATAAATTGTAACCTATGACTACCAGCCTGAAGGGGTTAATATTGAAATGTGTATATTTATATTGGAGCTATGACAAAGCAGTCAAAGAGAGAAATAACCATTTATCTGCTACATAATAAGCCATGTAATTTATGAATGTAATGACTCCTTGACTGTATAATATTTTAGATTTTAATTGATAACCATTTTTAGGATTAATTTATTATTAATGTGTTAAAATAATATATGTTAGTTTATGTATACCGGTTAATATAATAATAATACTGTTAAGACAGGTTAGAATAACTGAGTGAACTATGTCACTTCAAATCCCACACCCAGCCTGTGTGTCTAGGTGTATTGTAATATATGAACCAATGCGACTCTCCATACCCCTTTCTCCAACCAAACGTACACCCCCCCACACACACCCCCTCGCACGCACGCACCCACACACAGTCTGGATATGAACAATATGTCTAATAAGCTAAAGGGCCCTTATACCCACCACCATCCCCCATGAACCAGACTTGTAGAAACTGGTCAAGTGGTTGCCATGAGAATAACAGAATACAAAGTCTTGAAGCAAGGTTGTAGTGAAATCTAGAATCATTCTGTTCGGTCACCTCAGATGGTAAACAATGATTTCTACACCTGATACAAAATCATATTGTTCTGTTATTCTCAAGTAAGCACAAATTTGCACTTAATTATTTATTGAAATATTTTTATAGAGAATAATTCTAAGCAGTCGAATTTGAAAGCAATGTGATTGCTCTTATGTCAATGATTGTTTTGAAACCAATTTGACTGCGCCTGAAATAATAAAGATGATATTTAATTTGAAACCGGTGTGACTGCTCTTAGAGGTAGTCATGCTGGATGATTATTTTGAAGCTAATTTAACTGTGCTTGAAGTAATGTATTTAATTTGAAAACAGTACGACTGCTTTTAGAAGTAGTCATGCTGAATGATTATTTTGAAACTAATTTGACTAAGCCCGAAGAATAATGATTGTATTTAATTTGTTTGACTGCTCTTAGAACTTTAGAAGTAACCATGCTAAATGTAAGAATATCCCCCACTTGGCACACCCATACAAATTATTGATATAGGCCTATTTAACATCCAATTTGAACTGTAGTCAATTGCATATGTTTTTTTACCACTTAGATTGTAGGAAATGGCTTCGCAGTGCATCAAACTATACATATATTTTTTATCTTGGGAGGATCTCCGGATCAACCTGCCATTTGGGAGGGGGCTACCCCTCACAGACACTTCACTAATATTGACGTTCGCCTCCACTATTGGACAAACCTGGCGTTCTCCCAATTCCCAGCCCATTCATCAAACATTTTCCGGTGCCGCCACTGGGCGTAAAGATTATACCGGTTTCTGCAATTATGATATGTCTGGACAAAAACAGTAATAAATATATACAAATGTGACCGAGTGACACGGTCAAGTAACAATGTCTAAGCCACTCCTATGATACTCACACAGGTCTCGCGGATGTGGTGGCCGTGGTGTGAACTGAACTGAAATAGATATATAAATTAAATTAATAATAGATGTTTGAGGACAATTGTTACCGGATAATGACATAAGTTGGTAAGAAATCCTTACAAAATCTGGCAATGTGTAACCACAGGGGTCCCTAAAGTTGGCCATATATATGTGATTTCGTATTGAATCGCGATATATTGATGTGTCAGAATATCGAATGTTCATGAATCCCAAGTGTCAAGTCATGACATCTAGACAGCAGCTGATAATCTACTCACGATTAGCATGCAAATGGTGTTAAGACAATCAATAGCCGGATCCATTTCTAGCTAAGACCCGCACATTTCTAGCTAAGATCCGCCCACATTTATGCCCGTGTTGGGATCGATTGATCTACATTGAACCCTGAATTCCCAATGTAAATATACAGGTAAGCTGTTAAATAATTTGAAACTAATTTGACTTGGGTCTGTTGCTCCCCATACCTAGTTTGGTTGTGTTTAAGAACACCTATGGGGCTGGTAGCGGATGATTCCATAGATTTAAGTATTTTGGTTAGAGCTTCATTTGGATCGGAGCTGACATCGATGTTAGCTATCTGCTCCCCGAGGGCTTTTTTGTATGACATTTGAGTGTCAGTGTCGCTGATGAGCTTGGGTAGGTTCTAGGTGACTCTACCCTCTTGCCTGGTATGGTGTTTATCTATTAGGTAGAGATCGTTCATCTGAAGTCGTGTAATGATTAGCTTATGGTCAGATTTGAGGTATGTGCCTCCATACGAACGGGCGTTCCGGAGTAAGGGTCTTGCTTCTGTCTTGCATAGTATGAAGTCTATTTGGTTGAAGACAGCTGTTGTAGCCTTAGAAGCTTTTGGGGCTTTCCGATCAGTAATGTGTCCAGTCCATGTTGTCCGGTGACGGCATGGGTGTTTGAAAGCCGTATTTGTGACAAATAGGCCTTTGGTACTAAGGAATGCCACCAGTGCATCTCCATTGCTGTTGCGTGTGCCCTCTTCAGAATGTTTATGCAGTTGTAAATTCAACAAAAAACACAATACGTACACTTGGCGGATTTTGCATCTTCAAGACAGACTTGTAATACGTCATTATGATTGTGACGTCAGGCTACATCTAACGTAATTGATTATGACGTCATATACTTACATGACAGATTGGATCACCCCATTGCACGTCTTGTCTCGTCTGTTTTCTCCGACCGATGACATGGTTTGATCGAGTACAGTGATTAAGAATCAAAATCAACAAGTCGGATAATAATTCACCTTTCCAGTTTATACATCTACCATATGACGTCATATAAACTAAGTGACGTGTATCATACAAAATCTTACCAGCGCATATTCTTTGAGTAACTGCGGAAGTGATATTATCAAGTGCCGGCAGTGTACTATAGAATATGTGCACAATGTCAGGATCAGAAGCGATATCTTCGAGCTCCTTTTGTACGACTTGCGGTCCAATCCCAACAACTATAACAGTCACGCCTAAATCTGATAATCGTTTGGCTTCAGCTTGTGTGGTCGTTAGATCAGCTGACTGTCCATTAGTGATTAAAACGACCACCTGTAATAGAAAAATAAGACAGATTACTGGTCTAGTACTAGACCAATGGACCTCGCCAGTTTTAGCTATGCCCCGCTCATCACTAGCTAAGCTCCACCCACACTTCGCCATGTTGGGATTGATCGACCTCCGAATACCCGGACTATCGATTTCCTGAAAACTACTACTAACTACAGTTAAGTTGTTGAATATTTTGTAACTAATTTGACTGGGCGCAGTTGCTGTCCAGTCCGATTAGTTTCAAAATATTCAATGCGATATTTATTAAGTAGTAAAGACATACAATTCGTACAACAACGCATAGTCCGTTTCCGACTATCCGTTCGTCACGAACTTATCTACGTCATTCATGACGTCATAATGATGTCATTGATTGTGACATCATTCTATACGTCACGTAGTGGATTATGACGTCACATGATAGATGGATACAGTGGAAAAAAGCTCCATCCCGGTCCAAGAAGTTAGGTAGATATAATGATATGAATATTTTGAAACTGATTTTACTGACAACAACAGGTCCCAGTCAAATTAGTTTCAAACTATTCAACAGCTTACCTGTATGGTTAGTTACCAACATTTGAAAATAGTGAGCGGCGCTTAGCTAGAAATGGGCGGGGCATAGCTAGAATCGATCCTTCTCGGCGCTCCTATCCACATTGGACGATACATATCTCTGTAACCAGAACGAATGAGAGACGACCGATCTGTAGAGAGGTACAATTTGAAGCTCCTCTAACATTAATATGTTATGCAATTCTGAGTATAAATTAACCCTTTAATACTCAAGCCGGCTAGAACCGCTTCGGTAGTGATCTTAAGAAATGTCCATTTGCAGGTTAAAAAATTCTATTTTTGAAAATTTATCACTGAAATAACTGGCTCGGTAACCGAGCCAGTTATTTCAGTGGTAAAATTTCAAAAGATAGTCTTCTCTTGTTCTGCAGATGGACATTTTCTATGAGGAAAATTTTATATTTTGTAACATGGAACGTTTACTTTTGGCGCATGATTCCTGGCACCATTGGCACTCAGTAAGCTTGTCACTCTGGCATAGAACAATGCATCGCCCGTGTATGCCAAACCACCGAGGTAAGGCGTTTTCGAAATAGCAGATAGTATGTCAGACGGGATGATGAATGAGTTCAGATGAAACTGTGATCGAACCTAAAAAAAGTAAAAAAAATAACTTAGTAAATTAAATTAGAATAGATTATGAAACAGGAGGCACAAACGGCATTTGGCCCTCACCTGGACAATTAGCATTTGACTATTTTTATTTAAATAGACATGATGGATAATTTTTGGAAAATCCAAGATGACCACCAGAAAAAAATTGACCAACCAATATTTATATTCTCGTTTGATAAGTTGAAGCCATTGAATCGTGCCACCCATGTTTTGCTGAAATCGGGACCTTTATTAAGGAGTAGCGATTGAAAGGGTTCAGGAAGATTTTCAGCAAATCCATGACGGCCACCAAAACCAACCAATCAAAATTCTGAATATGAATTCTAGCAGTTACCACCATAGGACCATTCCAGCTAAATCTAGCTTAAGATTTGAGGAGCATTTTATGATGAGATACGTTATAAAGCATTTCTGATTAATTTTCGGAAAATCCAAGATCGCAATAAAAAGATTTTCACCCAAAAAATATCGAATACAAATTCGGAATAGATGTTCTAGAGCCTATCATCATCTGATAGCTCTAGCTAAATCTGGTTGAAATCGTTCAAACTGTTAAGGAGAAGAACCGATTTGACAATTTCCAGTAAATCTTTCATAAAATCTAAGATTTTTCACCAAAAAATTTGACTAATCAAAATTATGAATGTGAAGTAGCGAGCGTATCACCCTAGGGTTCTTTCCGCTAGATTTGATGGAAATCTGCCAAGTTGGTAAGAATAATAAGCCATTCAACAATTGTCAGTACATCTTTAATAAAAATCTATCATTTTCACACCAAAACTTGACAAATCAAAATTCCGAATGGATGTTCTGGAGCCGATCATAATAGGATCATTTGATCACAATCTCTGATTGATTTAAATCAAAAGTTGACGGACAGACGATGGGTGGATGGACAGACAGCCAGACGGCGGATGGACGGACCAATGAGGGTCGCCACAACATAAGCTCACTTTACGTAGTAACACTCCCGAGGTCATCGCAACAATGCAAAAAAGATGATGACATTACAATGCAAACATGAGCAACAAGAGATTGCACACACTCGCCATCCCATGTTTGTCACGTTGTAAAACGTTTTCGGATTGTTTCAGATTATCCAGATTTGTTCGGATTTTCTAGATTTTTCGGGTCTTCTGGATTTTCTTCGGATCACGTCCAAAGTAGTAGAATCCTAGTGTATGCTCACTCCTTTCATGTATTAATTACATTTTGAGTCAGATCTGACCAGCAGTTTCCAAGATATCCACATATTTAGAATCCGATCTGATCCGGATCCTTGGTGGTCTATCTCGATCAAGGGCTAACGTCTAGAAAACCTATTGCTTGGCAAGTTTCTTCGCGGTGTTAAGATCTGAACCAAATCGGATAAGTTGTTTTCGAGATATATCTCCGGACAGACAGACAGGCATGCAGGCAGGTTATGCAGGCAGGCAGGCAGACAGGCAGGCAGGCAGGCAGGCAAGCAGGCAGGCATGCAGGCAGGCAAGTAGGCAGACAGGCAGGCCAGCTTACAATAGTCTCTTCCCCTTATGAATCGATGGTAATAAATTGATGAGATTACATTGGCTTCCAGCACCGGACAATTGACATTTCCAGTTTTAACTATGGCCCATCCATCTCTAGCTAAGCTCCAAACACACCTCGCTCGTGTTGGGAGCAATCGATCCTTGAACTCCCTGATTATCAATTTCCAGAAAACTATACAGGCAAGCTGTTGAATATTTCGAAACTAATTTGACTGGGTGCTGTTGCTGCCTATAGTAAAGACATACAATTCGTACAGCAATGCTTAGCCGACGCGTTACAAATTCTGCGTTCGTGATGTACTTATCTACGTCATTCATGACATCATTGACTATGACGTCATCACCATAGGCAGCAACAGCACCCGGTCAAATTAGTTTCAAAATAGTCAACAGCTTACCTGTGTAGTTTTTTTTTTTTAAATTGATAGTCAGGGTGTTCAGAGATCGATCCATCCCAACACGGCGAAGTGTGGGTGGAGCTTAGCTAGTGATGGGCGGGGCATTGCTAAAATTGGAAAGGTCTATTCAAGTCCACGAACAAGACTCACCATTGGTTTTGAGGATGAGATAGTGGTAAAGATATATTTCTACGACTCCGTATACGGGCTAATAAATGCGTGCACCAAATTGTTAATTAATTGTTTTCAGATAAATTTGATTTTAAATTATATATTTTATTGGTTAAACCCTTAACGTTCACAGACGATAAACGATACATTCTTTATGAAGCAGGGAAGACTCTGTTAAATATTTAGAATTAAATTTCACTGGTTCCAGTCAAATTAGTTTCAAAATCTTCAATATATCTCTTTTATGGTTGTCTTGAAATCCAGATATTGGTGTTTCAGGAGTTAAATGGTTAATACAATTTAATAATAAGAGGCCAGTCACAGATTCATTCACCTTAGAAAATAACTAAATAAAACCATGCACTAATAAGAAAGACACCATTTACTCATCAAATTTGTTCAAGAAAATTTTAAAATTTATCACTGGATTGACTGGCTCGGTTATCGGGCGAGTCATCCCTGTGGTAAAATGTAAAAAATAATCGCCTCTTGGTCTGCGAATGAGACCATCACAGAAGCGGGTTTGGCTGCCTTGAGAGTTAATGGGTTAATTAAATTCTAGCAGCTACTCAACGATTCTATTTTCAATAAAAAATTTGACAACTTACCCTATCTCCGAATGTGAGTAAGGATACCCAGGCTGACTGTGATTGGATATCTAGACCGCGGACTATATTGCTAACAAACGTGACAGCAGTCCCAAAGTCTGGCTGGCTTATGCTGGTAGACGAATCAAGCATAAATATAACATCCTGCTCCTGGTTTAGACATTCTGTGAAAGTATTATATTATATTTATGAAATATTATTATAAATAAAATGTGGTTATCGTTAATCCTCCAGTCTCTTACTAGTCGGCACGAGACTCACCCATGCGGTCATTACTCCGCAGAACAATCGATTCTCCAGCCACTAGCCTGTGGACCAAATCAGTCAGTCACTAAATACGTCAATGGCCATGCCACCACATTTGTCACAATTCAGTCGCTTCCTAGTCATTTAGTCATAAGTCTGCAGACCAAGTCACCTTTCCAGAGCATCGGCATAATCAGCTAAGCGGCGTGTAGGTTGACATCATAATCATTATGTGATAAATGATTCTATTTGGCCCATCTTAAACTCTTAATAGTCCGACACGTTGTACGAATTGTATGTTTTTCCTATTTAAGAAAGATGATGTTGAATATTTTGAAACAAATTTGACTGGGCGCTGTTGCTGCAGCAATATCACCCAGTCAAATTAGTTTCAAAATATTTAACAGCTTACCTGTATAGTTTTCTGGAAATTGATAGTCAGAGTTCAGATATCGATCGACCCAACACGAGCGAGGTGTGGGTAGAGCTTAGCTAGCGATGGGCGGGGCATAGCTAAAACTATAGCCTGCTTATTGTTTAACACTTATTACCTGGCAATGTAACGATACACGGAACAAGGAAACAAGTCCTGGTTTCTATATCTGGTCCACGACACGGTGCGCCGTTTCCCTGAGGTACCGGGTTTGTACAGGTGCGCTGCCGTATCTGAGTTCCGTTTCCACATGTTTGACTACACGGACTCCAAACGCTCCAAGGTGTCCAACCACCATCCACTGTAAAACATGTAATTAATTGTGTGTTTTATTTCAACTATCTGCCAACCATTGAACTAAATGGATATTGCCGAGCCGGTGCTGACTATGTTAAATAGAGCACATCTAAGAAATAACTTAAATTGTTTACGAAACAAAATAAAATGTACTGTTTATTAATTGGATTGGAAAACTTTGCTGCCCAGTCCAATTACGTTCACAATATTCAACAGACCATTTCGTAACTCGTGTTCAAAATTTTACTAATTAGCATGTTTCTGTTTTTGTTTTGAAAACATGTTAATTTATTTATGAGTTGTACTGTACCCGACATGCAGATAACATGTTGACCATTTAACACTTACAAATCTATCTTTCCAAACAAAATACCGTAAACGTCAACATTCTTCATAATGTTAGATTGTGAGAACTTTGGTATGGGATCTGAACTCGTCTGAAATCCTCTATTAACCCCTCTTGCGTCACCAGCACCGTAACATGCTCAAACTGCTACTTACGCTATATTAATTAACCATAATTTTTACAAGCTAAGAAAAGACTAGTTTTGTAAAGTTTAAAAAACAAGAGCCATCAGAAGACGGCATATAGCACACACACACCCCCCCCCCCCCCCCTCCCGATCCAAACATTTCAGATAAACGTACATCAAGAGTGGACATATATGTAACATTAATTGTAAAGGACACTATTTTTGAAAAACTAATCAATGAAAAAGGAAATCCTGACACTGCACCTCGCCTTAAAGAAAGATAGATTTGTAAGTGCAGGTTCTATTCCATTCACCTAATATGCCCGGCCACGATAATTTTGATGAATTCTAAGTTTTTCAAGGGAGATAACTCAGGAAAATATGGGTGAATTTCTTCAAAATCGAATCATGGCACTGTTCCTTCAGTGACAAAGGAATTTAGAGCATAGGTTTACAATTCTTCAAGGTCTGGAACGAACAAGCCAATTTTGATGAATTTTAAGTATTTCAGGGGCGATAACGACCACAGACCCCCTAGGGTTGGTCTGCCGTTTTATTAACCACATAAACATACTTATAGTTCAATCACTACTTGCTAAATAAATCTGTTTACATTTAGCGCCAGAAAAAGATTGTTAATCTTGCATTTAATGCCTTGTAATGAAAGAACCACAACTCTCTACTCTTGTCCGGGTTTCTGGATGGAGTGGACTCTCTTAATTTCAATCAAACGGAGACTTCTGGAATCGTGGCTAAACTGTAGGAGTTGTGTTGACATCTTGAAATGATGGTCAGAGATGGACGGGCTGACATACTGACATACAGACGCGTGAATGTGCAGGCATACGGACAACACATGCACATCTTCAAGTGGTAATGAGAACACTTTCAAAAGAATCACAGCTAAATTGTGGGCGTTGTGTTGACAAGAAATGAATGGTACTGCAGTTCGTGTATCGGGTTAAAGGTAGTTAAAGGGGGATAACTCTGTAATACATACTTTTCTGGCCACGAAAAAAGGACATGCACATTTTCAGATGGCAATGACTAGATTTACCACGTTTCAAAAGAATTGTAACTAAACTGTAGGAGGAATTGCGTTGCCAATGATGGACCGACAGACGAACATATATTTGGGACAGACGGATGGACGTACAAACATATGGATGACACATGCACATCCTCATGTCATAATGATAACACTTACCAAGTTTCAAAAGAATCACAGCTAAACTCTAGACGTTGCGTTGACAAGAAATGATTGGCAATGCAGTTTATGTATCGGCTTTAAGATATTTAAAGGGGGATAACTCTGTAATGAACATGTTTTTGGCCGCGAAAAAAGCACATGGACATTCGCACAAAGTTAATCCCTTGACACATCTAGGAGTTGCGTTGACAAGAAATGATTGTCAGAGGTGGATAGACTGACAGACGGACATACATACATTTTGGACAGACGGATTGACGTACAGATATACGGATAGCACATGCATACCTTCACGTGGTAATGATAACACTTACCGAATTTCCAAAGAATCTGAGCTAAACTGTAGGAGGAGGTGCGTTGACAAGAAATGATTGGCAATGCAGTTTATGTATCGGCTTTAAGATATCTAAAGGGGGGGGGGGGATAACTCTGTAATGAACAATTTTTTGGCTGCGAAAAAAGCACACGCACATCTGCACATGATACTGATACTGTGGACGAAATTTTAAGTTAATCCATTTAGACCTCTAGGAGGAGTCGCGTTGACAAGATGTGGACAGACGGACGGACGGACGGCAAGATGGACTGACGGATGGGTGGACGGCAAGATGCACGGATGGACGGACGTACGGACGGACGGACGAACATGCTGATCGCTATATCGTCCCCCAAAATGGACGAAAGTAGCGTTCTCTCGAAAAGCAAATTAATCTTCCTTACCACAACGACAGAGACCGCTGTTGACATCACAGTTGTAATGATCAACAAGATTTGAGTTTTTGCTTATCCCGTTTTCATTTGCAGGCCAAGAGAAAAAAACCTTAGAAAATTTACCATTGGAATGACTGGCTCAGTTACCGAGCCAGTCATTCCAGTTGTAAATTTTGAAAATTATTGTTATCTCGTCTACAAATGGTCATTTCTCGAGAGTAGTTGAGAAGTTGTTCTGCCCAAATTTATGATTAAAGGATTAAGTCGACACAAGAGGTATTAACTAAATGTTTACCGTCACATGTTGTTATAAGAAGGTCAGACAGTGTGCCTTGCAGGGAATCAAAGTCAGGAACTGTTATTAAACGACTTGGTCCCGATGCCATGATTGCCAGTTCACGTAGCGCAACATTACTACCAACACCGATAGCAATTACTGTAATGTCATTGAGCCCATGAATTAGCCTTGCTTCCTTGAAGTAAAAATACGGAAATGAATAAAGATAGTTTGTGCGAAAAATAGTGTAGAGTTTACAATACGCGCGCACGCACGCACGCACGCACGCACGCACGCACGCACGCACGCACGCACGCACGCACGCACGCACGCACGCACACGCTGGTAGGTAGCTAACAGACAGGCACACGCACACGCATGCACACACACTATTGCGTGAGCCTGTCTTTAACAAAAAAATAATTATTCAGATGATTTCCATCAATTTTGTCAGAAATTCTGCACAAATCTGTATATAGTTTAACTATCGAATTCTCAACTGCACATACTATCTCAGATAAGATATCGCGTAACGATATTAACATATCCACATTCACACAAGAATGATTGAAAATAAAATGGTTAAATTTGTGTGCAATTAACCAATTATATATTGTTGTAGGAATACATTTACATCAAATCTTTGTGTGGGGGCTCACAGTTTTCACAGGGGGCATACACCCCACCCTCCACCACCGCTCCAGTAGTATATCCCAGTAGTAAACTGAAGGTAAGCTACTGGGCTAGGGTTGGCTGTATAATATATAGGAGGTCAGTATTTCTAAGTAATGTAAAGCCCACCTGTGTCGGGTCTTGTCCAGGGCTAGACTCGCCATCCGTCATCATTATGAGAATGTTAGGCGCTTGAGGACGGTCGCCATTTGACGGTATAAAAATCTGAGTTCTTACAAAATTCAGAGCATCAGCGGTATGCGTGTATCCACCTCGATAATTGATAGTACTTGTAGCATTCATAACGTCCGCTTTTGTCGTGAAGTTATTCAAAAAATATTCGTTTTGTACCGTCGTCCCGAATGTTCCTATTCCAACTTGTACGTCGTTAGGGCCAATTATTAATGAATCTATGAAGTCTAATACGAAATTCTTCTGTTTGTTGAACCCGCCTATGTTCATGCTTCCAGATGTGTCAAGCATTAGATAGATATCCGCGAATGTTGTTACGCAAACTGCAAAATAGATGAAATCGACATTGAGTAGCAGACTGTGAGGGGTCACGTGCATCATGGCCAGTGCAGCTCATAAACAAGATAACATGTTTCCAAAACATGTTAAATTGTTTTTGAGATGTACCGTAATGGCACATTTGCAGAAATGTAACTGACTTTTTCTTCTGGTTGTGGAAGGGTGGGAGTGGGGGTGGGGGAGGGGGCTGGGGTGGAGGGGCGGTGTAAGCAGGTGTGCCACACTTGGTCATCACAAAACAACACTGATGGGGGTGGGTGTGGGTCGGTGGGTGGGCAGGTACTCATTGAATACATACACACGAAGGACAACATTCCAAGTACACTAGATTTCATATCATAGGAATGTCGAGTTATCTAGGTCAAATATGTCAAATTTGACCCAAACGTTATTTCAAGGTCATGACCTAGAAAGTATGCTATGGAAGCAAATCTAGGGGTTATGAAGCTCAAAAGTCCATGATGTTTGGACGAGCAGGTCAACCCAGGTATTAATTTGACCTCTATGACCTCAAAAGCCTGTCAATGATCAGAAGTTTCAAGTTAACAGGAAATCGCCCAAAGTGGTGCAAATTAAATGGCATATTGCCGCTGTATATTTTATGATCTATGTGACATAGGAAGGATTTCGAATCAATGTAAAGGATTCCGAATTTATTGAAAGAAGTTGAGGAGATAGGAGCGACAGGGTATGGATATTGCTGCAACTCAAATTAGATTATTGAGATTGAATAATGGCAAACCATGGTAATGATCCTTCCTCATTGAACTTAATGCTCACATGTCTGCTTTTTGGCCAAACTTGATCAATAGTATCAATATACCAGTGATCAAGTTATGATCAAAATTCAGATATGTCTGACTTGGTCAAAGTTGCGCGTTGCTCAGTCACCACCAAAGCTCCTCATTAACCGACCACAATAATATCGTTGATCTATCTAATGACGTTGAGGTCGTAATGGGAACAATTACGGCCGATTAACCCAGATATGCATCGATTCAAATTCTAGCGATTAAGGTTAAACAGTTCCAATCTCTCTTTCAAAAGACAAGAGCTGTTTATGATTTCATACGTACACACGAGGAATTAGTGACAGAATACAATACCAGTGTTCCTTAGGAGCTAGTGATCGTAGCGTCTTGAAATTTAAGTTTCATAGCCATGTTTGGGGAAACTGATACAGAAAGCGCAAAATCGAACTACTCCAAAGCCGATAGAAACGGTGTGTGGAATAGTTAACCATAGATTGGGACACAGAGATACGAAACCTTGACTCAATAGAAGCAGTGGGTAGATTTATGTATATATAATGAAATGCAGGAAAAAAATATGTACCGAAGATGTGTCCCAAAAGCAGCAGAGCAGTTAATCACCAAGAGAGACTAAAGTTAGGTTGTGATATAATAGAGGAATCCAGTTTTAGCCTTGCCCCGCCCATCTTTAGCTAAGCTCCACCAACACTTCGCGCGTGTTGGGATGGGTCGATCCCTGAACTCTCTGGCTATGAATTTCCAGAAAACTCTACAGGTAAGTTGTTGAATATTCCGAAACTAATTTGACTGCGTGCTGTTGCTACCATAGGCAGCAACACCGCCCAGTCAAATTAGTTTCAAAATATTTAACAGCATGTTTATTAAATGGTAAAAACATACAATTCATACAACAACGCTTAGTCCGTCATCACGTATGTGTCCGCGACGAACCTATCTACGCCATTCATGACGTCATTGATTATGACGTCACCATACACGTCACGTAGTTGATTTTGACGTTATATTATTGATGGATAAACTGGACAGGTCGATTGTGTTCAATACATTGAACAGTACGTTTTATTTTGTTTGGGAATGAAAGTTATTTCCGAGTTGTATTGTAGCGGGCTTGAATATGTTCTTTTCTTCACCGTGTATGGGGTAATGGCCACCAGTATCACGTTAACCCACATTGTACGCTATACTTTTGCCACAAGCTGTTGATGGCCTAACCAACAGTCTGAACAGCTCTTCCAAATTTAATGTCGTGAATCTGCCAATGTTTCATGCTATATGAAAGCCGTTATAGGAAGCTTATAACAGTAGGTATATATTCGTTAACGAAGGAAATAAATTAATTAAAAATGGTCTTGAATTCGGAATGGGATTTTATTGTGGCGTATGAGAGTGAAGTCTGATTTTTTCAGTCTAAAAAATTAATTAAATGCAAAGAATTTCACTAACAGATCGCAGTTGATTAGATGAAATATTTAACCCTTCGAGCTCTGATGTCAATATTCTATTTTTACGGTGTCAATAGCAAAGAAACTGGTGTACATTTTTCAACAATTTTGATGGAAGATGTTGCTGTCTACGACAGCACCATCTCCCACCAAAGTTCATCTTTAATCTAATTTTAAAATTTAAAGTTTTGTCACCAGAGTGGTAAGGGTTAAAGACTGATAAACTATAATTAAGAGTCAATGTAGCTGGGCATATTTTAACGCTTTCAACCCGAAAGGCGAAATATGAAAATTTTAATGCAAGAGTTGAATATTTTTAAAGCTAAATTGAGTGAGAGTTCTTGCTTCATATGGCAGCTACATGTTCTTGTCAAACTGGATTTAAATAATTCAAAAGTGTAACTATATGTTTGTCTTGAAATTTATATTCTGGGATTTCAGGATTCAAAATGTTACATTAACACCAGGATATCTTACTGACCTGTTGTAGTAATGGGTGGTAGAGTTGTTACACACGGCGTGAAGCATGTCCTGGTCTCTCTAGCAGGACCCACACACGGTGCACCATTAGCAGAGGGTGCGGGATTGGTACACGTTCTCTCTCGGTACTGAGTGCCACTTCCACAAGACTGACTGCAATCACTCCAATTACCCCATGGTGACCAACCGCCATTAACTAAACAACAACAACAATAATAATATTAATACATTTAGTGAAGCTATAACTGTAAATCTGGCTATAACTGTAAATCTGGCTATAACTGTAAATCTGGCTATAACTGTAAATCTGCGTAAAGTGATGGAAGTGCGAAAAAGACAAATTATTATATCATTAGCTGGTCAGATAATCTCGGAATGCACTTTTGCTAGTCATGGAGTTGATTGATGGATCCCAACACGAGCGAGGTGTCGGTGGAGCGTACCTACGGATTGGAGGGGCATAGCTAAAACGATAATGGTCCATTGGTATCATATATATCGTTTGTGTTTCAGAGTATTGTGCCGTACATTCGTGAATCACAGGAAAAGGGGGAAATTACTCTTTTGCAATACCAGAAATTTTTTATGCCATCTAACGGTTGTATTTGGAAAAATACTTTATGGCACTGTTCATCTCGTTACCAAACTTCCGATCTCTTGCAGCCCAGGAAATATGATTTTAGTGACAGTAGTATACACAGGGGTAGGGAACCCTAAAATGCAGCGACTCTCTTTTAGGTCAAATGATGTCAGACACCCGTCAAGTTTCAAGTAATTGGGTGAAAACATTAGAAGACACGCTTCAAATCTCATTCCAATTCATTCTGTATGGGTCGGGTATAGTCACAGAAAAGCGGCTTTCTTGAAAACCATTCTACGGATCCAATTAGAATTGATAATAAATCAAGTCAATATAGGCCTTAGTATTAGAGAATGTTTCGAGTTGATCGGGCCAAGGGAATTTTGAAGAAAAAATTGTTTCAAAGTTTGTCTGGCAAGGCTAGTTCACTTCTGCAAAAAAACCCGGAAACTGGTCTCGATCTGAATGTATGAGGGGATGGCAATAGGAAGCGAAATAACACACATTTTGTGCTATACTGTTTCGTCAACAGCAGATGCTGTCCAAACAAACATGAATAATTGTTCCAAAAGCCGCTACAATGAAGGAAATATTGTATCATTCTAGATGCACGCGCTTAGAGTAAGATTACAATTAGCTGGGTATCTGGCAACATAAACATGAAATTAATAAATTAAAACAGTGTTCAAATTTGAAAAATTATTTTATTGTGACGTATGGGAGGATATATTGTTTTTAAAGACATCTAAAGGTTATTAAATGCCAAGAATCTTGAGAATATGTCATAGTGGATTATATAAAATGTCTAAAAGGCCAAAAGGTGCTGCCTGGACAGCAAAATGTATCATAAGGTATCTTCTAATATGTCTATTAGACTTGCTTAAGTAAGTGAATTTAATTTATGACATAGACGTAAACTGGTAACATTGACACCATATATGGGCAATCTTGCCACTAAGGGATGATCTTGACTTGAAACTGTGGCATGGGGTATATTCTAATATGACAGGTGAATTTCTTTCAAATCAAGGTCAGTTTATTCTGCCAAAAACTGGTAAGATTGTACTGTAAGGGAAAACATCGATGTTTGACATTTGACCCAAATATTAACATACATATACAGGACCCCAAAGGGAAACATGATAGTATGGTGCATAGAAAAATGCATACTAGTACTTCCTATAACTATATATTCCTATTAGCTCTGGAACTAGCTAGGGTTTAGCATGTACTGAAATGTAACCGATGTTTTGCTCCAGATCTTGATCCAGGACATGGAAAAAGTTGGTTTCATGTTTCAGATATGGGCCATTTGGCCACCCTCTTGAAATCCAAGATGGCCACCTATAGTGGTATCTCGCACGATAAGGCTAACCTATAACTATAGAATAAAAGATATCACACTTTCTCAATTCAATTCAATTCAATTTATTACTCCCAGACTGTATACAAAGTATGCGCGTGAATCGTTATTGAAAGATGGCAAATGCATAGAATGAAAATGCATACATGATCTATGTCATGTTTTATAGACGCCATCTTGAAATTAAAGATGGCCACCTCTTTCTGTTTTCTCGTTTTTATCAGAAATCTATCCCAAAATGAGTATGAAATGAAACGTATGTATAATTTATGTTTCACTTTCTTGAAGAGTGTTGAAGACATTGTAATAAACTGTAAGCAATAAAAATATCAAACAGATCTTATGGATTATATTTGTTTTAAAATGTTATTCATAATATCAGCTCAACACTGCCACACGGTTGATAACAGCTGGACGCTTATTGTTAGTAATAGAATCATTTATATGCTCAAGCTACTACAAGTTGTATTCTAGATTTTGTTAGGGTTATTGCAAAAGCTACCAGCTTCACAACATCTGCTATTTCCTATGCGACAACGTCAGTCATCTGACCGAAAACATTTTGTGAGGGAAATAACGAGGATAAGCAAGGTCGATTGCCACAATTCACCTTTTCAGAATATCCATCCATCATCTGACCTCGTATGACGTCATAATCAGCTCAGCGCGTGTATGATGACGTCATAATCATTACGTCACAAAGGGTTCCATATAGACCGTCACCAAATCACAAATGGTCCGACACGTTATATGAATTGCATGTCTTTGTAATTATTTGCCATTTAATAAACATGCTGTTGAATATTCCAACAGCACCCAGTCAAATTAGTTTCAAAATATTCAACAGCTTACCTGTGTAGTTTTTTTGGAAATTGATAGTCAGGGTGATCAGAGATCGATCGATCCCAACACGAGCGAGGTGTGGGTGGAGCTTAGCTAGAGATGGGCGGGGCATAGCTAAAACCGGAAAAGTCCATTGGTTGAAAAGCTGTCATCGCTCAATTCATATGTATAAATCAACGGATCCACTACAACACTGAAATTATTTGCTGCATTTACACCATGGTTGCACTCTAGGCATACACGTTTAGAGTGTAGCTTGTGTTACTTGATGTTGGTAGTCTTAGTACCATATTTTCAAAGTTGTTCTTAATGTTTTTTCGATGGTTTTGACAGTGCCGAAGTTGATTAGATGTGCTTAGATTATTACCACCTAGCGCAACGGACAAATAACTGTTCTGCATTTATTTCCCCGCCATGTGATACCTCTGCTTTGCCAACGTAGATAAGTACGTTTACTCCAGATAGTTCGGCTTTCTTAAGGAACATAAAGTATTGTTGCCATTTTACTTGTTGTGTTTTCACCACAGCTGTCAAAATGTCTGCTATTTTGTCCATTAGGTCTTCTGATAGATCATGGATTGGTACTGCTCTTATTGTGTTGCCATGTCCACAAAACATACATAGCCCATCTAAACCACATTGCTTCCAGCTGTTGTGAAAATTATATATATGTAGAAGCCAAACAAACATATTTGTCTTTGGCGAAGCACCTATTCATCTCCTGAATGAACCGTAGTCAACTCATGATTGATGTGGAACTGCATTTGGTCGTCTGCCTCTTCATACTCGCAGCAAAGTCAAGTCACATCTTCGATTCCACGTACGCTAATATGCATGCATTATGCATGTTTCCATCATGGGATTCAGTATGATAAATGGGAATATCCCAGCCATCTACGTCTGGATTCTAAATTTCCTTATCCCACCTGATGAAGAATCTTTCATACTTTGCTTTGTAGTCATCTGATTCCCCAACTGGAAATTGGCATACCATTTCGACTGATAAAGACCTCCATAGGGGCAAAGGTATGCCTCCTGATCCTTTTAAACTATTTGATATCACCTGGTGGATATATGTCATATGATATATCCATATGTGTATTTTTGTACATTAGGATGCCATATTTACAAATGTTTTCCATTGATAATCAGCCATATCACTCAGTGTTTTCAATTTCAGTTGCTTAAAGCAGCGATGTCAGTGGCTCGAGTTTAGGAAGCAGCAAAATGTGGCACAATTCCCAAAACTCGGTGACAGTGTGGCCTTACTTCAGAGCTCGTTTAAAGACGTAAATGGGAAAGGGGCTATAAGAAATCATGACAGCTGTAAAGAGCTGCTAAAGTTAATCAAACCAGCATTCCATGCGTTTGTCAAGAAGTGGAGCAAAGTGAAATCTTTCAATACAGTTCTTAATATATTATTCCCTTTTTGCCAGATATGCCTCACTCTCATAGAGAAGGCAATTGGAATCTACACGTGGCAACTGTTGGACAAGCATTACCTATCTTTGTTTACTCACGATGCGGATCAGGTTACTAAAAAGATTTCCTACAGCTGCCAATGACCTTCCCCATATCTACATGAAGAGTTTCTGAAAAGACATTTTGTTGTTAGGCAGACATATCTTAAGTTCAGCTGTGTTCCAATGGGCCAGACACATGATCCGACACATGATAAACTTGCCAAAGGCCATCTAATGTCACTCACAGGAAAAGCTGTCGCTCAACACAATTTAGTGAGACACGAAAAAGGCCGAGCTGCCCAGTTTCATTCATCAGTTATATGAATTGGGTCCTGAGGATAAGTACTCGTTGCATTACGTGTTTTACCACCATCAAAACTAAGCATGATGAGGAATTCATCCAGCAGATGGTTACCTACATCCTTGAAACGCGTAACCCATTTGATCCATTTGGAGAGAGAACAGTGAGAAACTTTATAACAGGAAGACAGACGGATGCTGAAAAGTGCAAGTTCCTCATTAATGCATTCGAGCGTGGCTAACAAGGCTACAGAGATTTTACTAAATTGTGATTTAAGGACAAAGACACAATGATTTTTCGATCCAATAGTTAGTTGAAAGCTTAAAAAGTCAAAGGAAAACACTGTCAACATGCAAAAAGAACCTACTTAAGCTTTGCACTATATCGTCAGTGCGAGAGCCAGGGGTTATGCCATTTACATCTTATTGACACATTAGTTAACATCAACTTCACTTTATCTAACAAAAGACATTTTTGTGGAAGTTGCACATGTATGTGAGATCGAAAAGAAGTCAGAGAATCATTCTCCACAGACTGTACCATTCTCCAATGAATTTCCTGATAATGATGTTGTTATCGACACCAACACGATACAAAGACCACACTATTTGAGTCCGGCCTTTATTCTACTATGCAGAATTGATCTCCGCCACTACAATCCCAGCCATATGGCAACTGCTCGTGTGTGAGATTTCAACTCGCATGGGATCATATGGAGAGGGATCGCACAACAGCAATGGAGATGCACTGGTGGCATTCTTTATTTCCAATGGCCTATTTACTACATGGCTTTTAAACACCCATGCCATCGCTGGACAAGATGGACAGGACACATTGCTGATCGCAAAGCCCCAAAAGGCTTTAAGGCAGCAGCCTTCAACCAAATAGACTTCATACTATGCAAAACAGAAGCAAAACCTGTGCAAAACAGAAGCAAAACCCTTACTTCGGGTTGCTCGTTCCTTTGGAACACACAACCTACCCAAGCTCATTAGCGAATCTGACACTCACATGCCATACAAAAAGTTCCTCGGGGAGGAGATAGCTAACATAGAGGCCAGCACTGATCCAAACGAAGCCCTAACCAAATAATGAAATGTATGGAATCATCAGCTACCAGCACTATAGGAGTTCTAAAACAACTGAACTAGGTATACTGATGACCCTGTAGTAGTAAAACTGTCAGCAGTGGAGAACGTGTCGTTCCTCGTATTGGGTTTCGGGTATGTACGTGGGGTATGGATTGTCCAAACGGATTCGCTGGTTAGGTCTCAAGTTTTCCTGTTCGATGGAAATGGGATTCAGATGCTTCGAAGGATACAGAATCTTAACTCGTGGATCAGCGGAATGATAATGTTCCAGTGAGGCCGGGCAGGCATTCCTGCGTACATCCGGGTTCCACATCACAGTCTTATCCGTGCTGGTAGTTAATCCCATATGCCGAGTATAAATATTATCCATGTGAGTGTAGGCCATTCCTTTATATAGATGTAATTTCGGCTCAACTATTTGAGCTGGCCGAATGCTGGTTTAAGTTGGCATTAGGCCGACGTTTGACTTGCTTACTTTAAGTGAGAGTTACTATTCCTTCATGACACGCACGCTATGCACACATACCATGATGGTTGTATTAGATAGGTGAAAACGAACTGGATGGTGAGGGCCACTCTTGCCCGTCTCTATGCGATCCGTGCTACAGCATCTTTCAAGGTGGCCAAAGTGAAGACCGTACTAAACTATGCAGGGAATGGAATAACATTATGTGCCACATTAGCGAATTCTTAAAAGATCTTGCTATTCGACAAGCCGACTCCTTAGCAGAAGAAGTCACTGCCACGGATGACTGTCACAAAATGTTTCTGGCAGCACGAGCCCTGGGAGTTACTGACTACACACCACCACTCACTGTGCCCAAATCTGAAGGACACTATCGGAGATGATCAGGCAAAAGCCAAGGCAATTCGAGAATGGTTCAAGGAACAAATCATTGACCACGATGATGAGCCCATGCATCCGTTTGCAGAAGTTCTCAGGCCATTGCTAACACCAATTAAAACAGGAAAGGTTGAGAAGGCACTCAACGCCCTGAAAAATAGACGTGGATCCGGACCTGGTGGTATAAGCAATGAATTATTCAAATACACAAGTGACATTGTCTCAAAACCGATCATGTACCTAATTAATTCAGCCTTTATGCACCACCTTCCCATCGATGCTGTAGGCCAAGGTACACATATCGCGCTACCCAAGCCAATCTGTGGCCCATTGTGCACTGCTACAGCATACATAAAATCATATCCAATGTTTCTCTATGCCGCATCCGAGACACGATCGATGATTTCACCGGATCATTTCAAAGTGGCTTCAAACGTGGACGCAGCTGTGCAGACATTGTTTGGGCTCAACGCATGCTTGAGTCAGTAGTCAAGCACTGGGATTTCCACAAAATAGGCATTGACATGTTACGAGACTTCGACACAATTACACGCTCAAAGATCCTAGATGTACTACGCCAGGTCAGTTGCAATGAAGATGAGCTACAGCTAGTGAGACTACTACTCGCAACCACCAAGCTGAGAGTACGAGTCAAGTCAGTGAAGTCTGCAGAGTTTGAGACATCAACCTGCTTCCCACGGGGAGATGGTCTATCCATGTGCTTTTCACCTGTTACCTTGCTGCTGCATTGAAATCTGTGCGTAAAAATTCCACAAGACACCCCCACCCTCGTGTTCATATTGGGTACGCTGCTTCATAGACGAGGAAAAGAAACCCATTGCCGAACTTCTCTCAATAGCTGCACGCATACTAAAAATTGAGAACGTCTTTATGAACGAATCCAAAACAGAGTTCACCCACATATACCTATCTACAAAGCATTAAGCTAATGATGTTCCACTTCGTGGCGGCGAACCATGGAGTTAAAGTAAAACCCTGAGCTAACTGATTTGTAGTACCGTTGACATTGCTACCTGCTGCGTCATGGAGAACATAACTTTAAAGGTTCTTCTGGAAGCTATGGATTCGTAGATCAAAGATGCCATTGACAAAAAGACTATGTTTATACTTTGCAACCTGCGTATCATTGATGCTGTATAGATGTAACAGCTGGGCAGCTCCAAAGGCAGCTCTAGACAAACTTGATGCCTACCACTGCAAACCCATACACACGATCACTGGAAACCATTGGCCAGACAGGATAATTTCCATTAATGCACTATGCAAGATGTGTAATACTTCGCAGCTGTCAGTAAAGGTCGCCCAGCAAAGATGGTCCATGTTTGGCCATGTGCTAAGTATGCCAGGGGACACACTAACACAGAGAGCCTTGGAATTCGCTCTACTGTGAGCCTGCAAATAGAGGACGTTATTGCATAAATCTGTTAAGCATGCTACGATGTGACCTCCAGAAAGCAGGACTCGGTACAGTCAAATAAAAAATGGACCTGAGGAAGCTAAAGATTTTGGCTGAAGACAAGCCATAGTGGTCACAATCGAAGAAGGACTGACTGCAGATGTAGGATGTTCTGCTACTATAGCCGCAGAATACAGTAGTCATACATATTTGAGTCCCAATACAAGAAAACAATGCATTTGACACCTGCAGAAAGACCGCCTGTCTATACAGTACACTGTTGTCTGGTACAATGTGTGGCCTCTTGACTGTACCTTATTTTTAAGTGAGATTATCTATTGTCGAGTTTATCTCCTGAAAATTGTTGTTGTATATGAGAAAGTGGGAGGTTATCTAATGGATGACCTCAACTTTCAAATTTTCAAACATTTTGTCCTCTGCAACTGTAGCGAAAGCACTAATGAGAAAGTTGCTCTTTTCAGCATGTATCGTAGCACGTTGTGAAATATCATGCTGGAGTGTATGCTAGATTTTCTCCATTTAAGCCATGTTCAACCATGGTACAATTTAGCTATATGCAGTGCTTTTATCATACAAATGCCATAGACTGAGAAAGGAAACAAAATTTCCATTTACATTTCACTTAAACATATTTGGGTACATTTATGGTTGCCAGGAAAAAATATATATATTTGCCAAAATTTAGCCTAAATGGGAACTATTTTATTTAATAAACATTTTAGGCCAAATTTTCGCTTCAATCGCGAAACCAGATCCATAGAACTCCATGTGATTAATGCTCTAATCGCTATACATCTGATCCCCTGTTCATTTGACAGTCCACTCCCAGCAGCCACATACGGCGCACAGAGAGCTATGTTAACACAGGTACCTATTTACAACTAGATCGACTTGTACTCTCAAGATAACAACCATAAAGCATGAGCTAAGTCATGTATTTATATTCTTTCTATGTATTTGCCATCTTTAAATAACAATTTACTCAGAAAACTTTATATCTTTTATTTTATATACATCTAAGGTTATCTTTATCATGCTAGGTAACTCACTGCAGGCGGCCATCTTGGATTTCAAGATGGCGGCCAAATGACCCATATCTGAAACATGTGACCTACTTTTTCTAATGTCCCAACTATCCTAGATCAATATCTAAAGCAAAAGGGTACATTTCAGTGGATACTCAAGCCTAGCTAGCGCCTAGACTATATGGTGTTCTTTTGGGCACGGAATGTCGTCGTCGTCGTTATTATTATTATTATTATTATTATTATTATTCTTATTATTATTACTATTTTTAATCTGCGATACAATACATTAACATCACTCAGGATCTTTCTTCTTCTCCTCCTTCTTTTTCTTCTTCTTCTTTTTCTTCAAAAACTTTGGACCGCATCTCCTCCTACAGTTTTCATTCGATCAACTCCATACTTGGTCAACCTCTGCTACTCAGACTGGAACCGCAGGCCCTTGTTTTTATTTTGGATCCGTCCAAGCTACCGACATTTGAGTGGGTAAAGCGGTTCCATAGGAAATGTATGGTGATTTTCAATATTGACCTATCAACTGCTACTACACACAGACTTTTGATCAGATCACTACCGTACTTGGTCAAGATGTGCGCATTAGAGTCCTAGAAGTGCTAATTAATATGCTGGGCAGGTGCCCAAGTGGAACCGTACTGATTGGGCGTCAAAATTACAAGTTTACAGGGTTTTTTTTAGCAAAAATTAGTTCTCCTTCATCAGAGGTCAATGGACATATTAGAAGATACCCTGTGACATCCTCTCACTTTTCCAGCACCCCTGGATCCCAGGTCCATGTGGAAGGGCACACCTTGGTTATCAAAATTATAATTCAATATTGACATTTGAACTACGACTACATCTAGAGTTTTGATCGGACCATTACCATACTTGGCCAGGATGTTGCTCTAGGAGTCCTGAAGGCGTTGAGTCGTCTGCAAGGCACATGCCCAAATCGAAGAGTACAAATCGAAGGGTTATGAAAATTACCAGTTTTCGTTTTTGGAAGAAATTAACTCCTCTTCATCAGAGAAGGTCAATGGACATATTAAATGATACCCTGTGACATCCTCTGACGTTTCTGTCACCCTTGATCCCAGGCCCAGGTGGAATGGTAATGCTTGGCTATCAAAATTACAATTCAATATTGATATTTGAACTACAACTACACCTGGAGTTTTGATCGGATCATTTCATAGTTGGTCTGGATGTTACACTAGTTCTGATGGTGTTCACTCGTCTGGAAGACACATGCCCAAATTGAAGTGTACCCCTTGGGCATCAGAATTATTAGTTTTTTGGCAGAAACGAACTGCTCTTCATCAGAGGTCAATGGAAATATTAGATGATACCTTGTGACACCCTTTCCTGTTTTCACCAACCCTATGTCACAGGTCCGGATTGAAGGGCACGCATTGGGCCTGAAAGTTACCACTTTTCGTTTTTGGCATAGATTACCTTCCTTTACCCATACATGAAGATTGAGATGCTTTGATTGATTGAAATGTTAAATTTCGTATCCATGGCACCCCACACAAACTTTGTGCAGATTTCTCGGCTATTTGACACTTCAGGGCCTTTCCCTAGATTTTCATGAAAACTCTACCAGAGGTATATCATGCATGCCTGAACCAATGATGGTGGTGGTTTCGGAGTGATCTGACCTCAAGGTCAAGGTCACCCAGTCACGAGATACAAGTTTTCATTTTTGACATAGTTTAGCTACCTTTACCTATACAAGACAATTGAGAGTCTTAGATTGAAACAAATGTTAAATTTAGAATCCATGAAGGTTGAGAGGCTTTGATTGATTGAAATGTTAAATTTCGAATCCATGGCACCCCACACAAACTTTGTGCAGATTTCTCGGTTATTTGACACTTCAGGGCCTTTTCCTTGATTTTCATGAAAACTTTACCAGAGGTACATCATGCATGCCTGATCCAATGGTGGTGGTTTCGGAGTGATCCGACCTCACGGTCAAGGCCACCCAGTCACGAGATACAAGTTTTCATTTTTGACAAAGTTTAGCTACCTTTACCTATACAAGATGAGTGAGAGTCTTAGATTGAAACAAATGTTAAATTTAGAATCCATGAAGATTGAGCGGCTTTGATTGATTGAAATGTTAATTTCGAATCCATGGCACCCCATACAAACTTTGTGCAGATTTCTCGGTTATTTGACACTTCAGGGCCTTTTCCTTGATTTTCATGAAAACTTTACCAGAGGTGTATCACGCATGCCTGATCCAATGGTGGTGGAGAGTGATCTGACCTCAAGATCAAGTTCACCCAATCACGAGATACAAGTTTTCACAGTTGACATAGTTTAGCTACCTTTACCCATACAAGATGATTGAGAGTCTTAGATTGAAACAAATGTTAAATTTTGAATCCAAGGCACGACACACAAAGTTTGCAAATTTCTCGGATTTTTCCTTGATTTTCATGAAAACCGTACCATAGGTATATCACGTATGCCGGATCCAATGGTGATGGTTTCAGAGTGATCCGATCTCAAGGTCAAGCTTACTTCTTAGTTGTCAAAATTACCAGTTTTCGTTTTTGCCAGAAATCAACTCGACCAGAAATTTTCAATGGTCATGTATGAGGCTTTAAATTATTCCTTAATGGTCATACATCGCAGATTTACAGCTACTTCAGTAAGTATCTTCTAGTTATTATTATTATTATTATTAGGGTTCCAAGCAGCTCCATTTGGAACCCTTTAGAAATTGTATGGATTTCTGTTATTATTCACTATTATTATTCCTTTTCCACCGTCTTCTTCTTCAGAACCACAAAGTCGGCGTTTTTAAATGCAGTTCACCATGTGCGGGGATGTCCACAGATGAGGGTTTGAAAGAATCAAGGTGATCCGTCCATAAATGGCTGAGATATAAGCGTGCCAATTTACTACATAACATGTAGCAAATAGAGGTGCTCCTTAATAGAGAGGTCAGATATGTTACAGTTTTACAGATTACTTGGTGATTGCTGGCGTATATATTACACTGAATTAATTTCTAGCTGGAAGTTGTAATTGCCTTCTAACTGTCGATGACTGTCGGCCATCTTGGTACTACCAAGAACTACATGATTATGATTAAGCATCAGAATTAACCCTTTTACTCCTGAATTCTAAGGATACTTCCATTAACCCTTTGGCATACGTCAGACACATTAACCCATTTACTGCTGAATGACCACTCATTGAATTACAAGTCTCGATTAACCCTTTTACTGTTGAATTACAAGTCTCAATTAACCCTTTTACTGCTGAACAACAAGTGTCAATTAACCCTTTTACTGCTGAATGACAAGGCTAAATTAACCCTTTTTTGCTGAATTACAGTACTCAATTAACCCTTTTACTACTGAATATCATGTGTCAATTAACCCTTTTACTGCTGAATTACAAGTCTCAATTAACCATTTTACTGCAGATTTCTTCTATTAACCCTTTTAATGCTAAATTGCAAATCTTGATTAACCCATTTACTGCTGAATTAGTATTTTTTGCCCTTATTGGACTTTTTTTTTTACCGATGTTGACAATTTTTTTTATCGTTTCTGACGACTTCTTCTTTTCGATCACTGGTATCACACTTGGAGAGCCGTTCTCAAGATGAAATCTGTGGTTTTCTGCAGTTCTTCCACATGCCCATACAGCTTTTCAAGAAAAGAGGTTGACAAAGGCCAGATCTCTTCTCTCAGCAGCTGATACGTACTGCAACATTGAAGTATATGCTCTGTTTCTGACAATTTTGATTGTTTTTGGTAGCTTTTGTATCATTTTTTATGCTTCTTGATCACTTTTGATCATTTTACACCATTTTTGGTCGTTTTTTATGGATCTTGACCATTTTTTCAAATTTTAACTGACTTTGGCCATTGTTTTTATCAGTTATCAGAAATCGTTTTTGATAATTTTTGACTACTTTTTTTATGTTTTTGTTCGTTTTTGATTAATTTTTTTGCCAATTTTGGACCTTTTTGACCAATTTTAACAGGTTTTGACCGATTTCGGCCATTTCTGAAATTTATTTGCCGTTTTTATCACTTTGACTACTTTTTTTTTTTTTTAGGGTTTTTGTCCATTTCTTATTATTTTTTGGCAATTTTGGATCGTTTTGACCGATTTTGACAATTTTTTCCCGTTTTCGTCATTTTTATTTATTTTTTTACCATTTTGGTCCTTTTTGACCGATTTGGACCAATTTGCACCATTTCTGTCATTTTTGGTAATTTTTTTCCATTTTTGATGCTTTTTTACCATTTTCATAATTTTTTTTACAATTCTTGGTCCTTCACTTCACTGCTTTTCGCTACTTTTCTGATATTTTTGACAATTTTTTTCGTTTTTTATCATTTTTGTCATTTTTATCACTTTGACTACTTTTTAGGGTTTTTGTCCATTTCTTATTATTTTTGGCCAGTTTTGGACCTTTTTGACCGATTTTGCCAATGTTTTCCCGTTTTCATCATTTTTAATTATTTTTTACCATTTTGGTCCTTTTGACCTATTTGGACCAATTTTTCCCATTTCTGTCATTTTGTGTCATTTTTCCATTTTTGATGCTCTTTGACCATTTTTCATCAATTCTTGGTCCTTTTTGACTGATTTTCGTCATTTTTCTGCTGTTTTTGACAATTTTTTTCGTTTTTGATCATTTTAATTATATCTGATGGTTTTTGTCCGTGTTTGATAATTTTTACCATTTTTGGGTTTTTTTGGTAATTTTTTATTGTTTTAACTATTTTGGTCCTTTCTAACCGATTTCTGCAATTTTTAACCATTTAATTATTTTTTTAAATAGTTTTTTACCATTTTGGTCCTTCTGACCGATTTTGACAATTTGTTACCATTTCTGTCGTTTTTGGTCATGTTTCCCATTTTTGATGCTTTTTATTACCATTTTCATCATTTCAACAATTCTTGGTCCTTTGTGACTGATTTTTACCACTTTTCTGCTGTTTTTGACAATTCTTTTCGTATTTCATCAGTTTTTGTCGTTTTCATCACTTTGTCTACTTATTAATTTTTGCCAATTTTGGACCAATTTCTCCAATTTCTGTCATTTTTCCATTTCTAATGGGTTTTTCAATTTTTTTTACCATTTTTCATCATTTCGACAATTTTGTGTCCTGCTTGACTGATTTGCAAATTTTCTGCTGTTTTTGACAATTTCTGGTGTTTTTTTTTTTTATCTTTTGATGCTTTTTGTCCATGTTTGATACTTTTTATAGTTTTTCGTCTTTTTCATTATGTTCACCAGATATTAAAAATGGTTCACAGTGACATTCCTTTTACCACACAGTGACACCTTTGACCTGAAACCTTCTCTTGGAACCCTCGAGGCTAGTCCTCTAACCTCTAGTTATTATTATTATTATTATTATTATTATTATTATTATTATTATTATTATTATTATTATTATTATTATTATATGTACCTTCACATGTAATGATCTGTACCGCATTCAGGATGGCCTGTAAAGCTGTAAAATCCGTCACCTCAAACGTATGCCGTTGACTGCTTGCCATGGTTTGCAGCTCAGAAGTGGAACTACCACTACCGACTCCAATCGCAATGATAGCCACTCCAGCTTGTTTAAGGAGAGATGCCTCCACACGTGGATCGTAACCACTGGATGATTCTCCATCTGTTATTACAATAAGGACGTTAGGAGCATTTGGACGATCACCATTTGCGGCATTGAATACTTGTGTCCTCACAAACTCGAGCCCATCTGAGGTTTGTGTACCACCAGTACGCTTTGGAATTCTGGCAATAACACCGAGTACTCCACGTTGCGTTGTCTGCGTATTCAGAAACAATTCTTTCTTAACACTGTGGGAAAATGTTACTGCAGCCACTTGAATATCATTGGGACCAACAGTAAATCCCTGAACCATTCTGCGTACAAACTCAAGTTGCTGTCGCCATTCGCCTGCGTCAATGCTACCGGATGTGTCGATGAGAAAGACTATGTCAGCAACTGACATTTCACAAACTGCAAACACATTTAAAAATAAGAACAATTAGCAATTAGGCCTACAGACGTTTGCCCACCCAAGGCGGATTCAGAAACCTTTTTAAAAGCGATCTAACGCCCACCCTCCTCCCCACAATGAGCCCTAGAACGAGTATTCCGTCCAATGGTGGGATTTGATTTGCCATTCACGTATATGACGTCATAATCAATTATGCAACATGTAGGCTGACGTAGCAATCACAATAGCATATTATGACTCCGTCATAAAACTCGAAAACACCGTCAAATGCACGAATTGTATGCCTATATCTTTGATGGATTTCCAATTTAATAAACATTCTGTTGAGTACTTTGAGATTAACTTAACTGAAAGCTGTTACTACCATAGGCAACAACAGCCCCAGTTAAATTAGTTTCAAAATATTCAGCAGTTTGCCTGTATAGCTACCTTGAAACTTAGATTCTGGGAATTCATGTTTCAAAGTATACAAATCGATCCAAACATGTGCAAAAAAGTAGGCGGAGCATAGCTAGAAATGGGTTTGGAATAGCTAGAAGTGGGCGTGGTATAGCTAGAAATGGGCTTGGAATAGTTAGAAGTGGGCGTGGCATGGCTAGAAATGGGCTTGGAATAGCTAGAAGTGGGCGTGGCATGGCTAGAAATGGGTTTGGAATAGCTAGAAGTGGGCGTGGCATAGCTAGAAATGGGCTTGGAATAGCTAGAAGTGAGCGTGGCATAGCTAGAAATGGGCTTGGAATAGCTAGAAATGGACGTGGCATAGTTAGAAATGGGCTTGGAATAGCTAGAAGTGGGCGTGGCATAGCTAGAAATGGGCTTGGAATAGCTAGAAATGGATCACGTGATTGCTTCTTGACGTAGTTCTATCAGTATAATCAACGTTGTGTAACACTAAACTCAGATTATCATACTCTTTTATAATGTAGCTTGGAGTTGTAATGTTAAAACCGAGATATAGACATTTGCTGAGCCAAAATAGTGTCCAGACCAAACCCTTATAGCGCAGCTTACTGGGCCGATGCCGGGCTGATACCAGGCCGATACTGAAAGTATCGGCACGGTATCGGCCCAGGGAGCTGCGTTATCTGGGAAGTTAATCATTGCGATGTTATATCTCATGAGTAGGCAACACAAATCTCAGGAAGTAACTAGTAAAAATCAGGAAGGTTAATAAAATAAGGACCAAAAAGACATACAATTTGTACGCTTGACGGGGTTTTCGAGCTATAAGTTATATCACAGGTATGATTGTGACGTCAGTGTACATGTGACGTAACACATGTTTTCGTCATTTATTGATTAGTTATTTAAATTCCTTATAGAAACAGTAATTATAATTGAAGAAGTTAGTCTCTCCTATGTAGTTTGACCCAAATATGCTCCTCAGGAATGTCCGTTTGCGCCAATTGCCCTTTCCAGTTTATCCATCTATCATCTGATATCATATGACGTAATAATAAACTAAGCGATGTGCAGGATGACGTCATAATTAATTATGGCATGAATGACTCGATTTAGTCCGTCTTTAACGTTTAATTGTCCGACACGTTGTACGAATTGTATATCTTTACGATTTAATAAACATTCTGTTGAATAATTTGAAACTAATTTGATTGAGAGGCCTATGGTAGCAACAGCGCCAGTCAAATTAGTTTCAAAATATTTAACAGCTTAGCTGCATAGGTCTCTAGAAATTGATAGTCAGGGAGTTCAGGAATCAATTGATCCCAACAGGAGCGAGGTGTGGGTGGAACTTAGCTAGAGATGGGCGGGAAACAGCTAAAACTGGAAAGGTCAAAATAATAGTATTTTTGATAATTTACAACTGGAATAACTGGCTGGGTAACCGGGATAAGAATCGTGTACGCATCAACAATACGCGGTATGCATCTGTTTCTATAACTCAATCACAGCCAGTTAATGGCAGCGCGTGGTATACGCGGCGGATATAGACTTAGACATGGCCAGATTAAATTGACATATTCGCACCAAAATGCTTGAAAATATAACTGTTAAAATTGTATACTTTTAGCGCCTTAAATTGTGGACTTAAATGTAATGAAACGAAAGATATCTTAACATGTTATGGTTTATTTCCGTAGAAATTAATACGATTTGCATTGTTGTGATTTTGAATTAGGGACTCGTACCTCTAATTCAATTTCACAACTTTAAAAATTATAATAATTAATACGTAATTAAATCATCATATATTAAGATGTATTTCGTTTCGTTAGATATATAATGTAAGCCTATAAACATATACAAATTTAATAATTTAATTTTTAAGCATTTGGTGTGAATACCTTTAATGTCCTTTTCCAGTTTACCCATCAATCATATGACGTCATAATGAATTACGCGACGTCTAGGATGACAACATAATCAATGACGTGATGAATGACGCATACAATTTCGTGACGAACGCTTAATTGATGACGGACTAAGCGTTGTTATACGAATTCTAAGTCTTTACTATTTAATAAATGTTCCGTTGAACATATTGTAAGTTATTTGACTGGGCGCTGTTACATCCCAGAGAGATAACTTATGTTTCCTTATTAAAGAAGCATCTTAGTTAGGACAATTTTCAATACGAGTAACAATTGTTTTGTTGAATATTTTGAACATAATTGGATTGGATGATATAAATGGATGTGCCTTAGGCAACAATGTCTTCTAATCTAATTATGTTCAAAATATTCAACACTGCCTTTTATTTTTGTTTTGGAAAAATGAAGTTAAGCTATATATGTGAGCGATACTGCACACACGTTCTTTATAAAGTTAAAAGAACACCCCGCCCCACCTCATCCACCCACCAAATAATCACATTCAGACAACTTTACAGTTACAGTAATTTGTACAATAATTATTAAGCACGGAGGAGGGGTTGATAATAAGCATACTTTCTGTTGTAGTCGGGATTGGTGTTGATGTTGGACATGGCGTGAAGCATGTTCTGTTCTCTCTATCAGGACCCACACACGGTGCACCATTAGCAGAGGGTGCAGGATTGGTGCAGGTTCTCTCTCGGTACTGAGTCCCACTTCCACAAGACTGACTGCAATCACTCCAATTACCCCATGCCGACCAACCGCCATTCACTTAATAATAATAATAATAATAATAATAATAATAATAATAATAATAATAATAATAATAATATGTATGCCAGTATTATACTTTGAAGTTATTGTGGCAATAGTATTTTATTGTTAGAGGGAGGGTGGATGTGCAATTGGCCGTTCCAGTTTTAGCTACCCCCCCCCCCCCCATCTCTAGCTAAGCTCCACCCACACTTCGCTCGTGTCGCCCATGGGAGCAACAGCGCCCAGTCAAATTAGTTTCAAAATATTCGACAGAATGTTTATTAAATAGCAAAGACATACAATTCGTACAATGTGTCGGACTATTAAGATTTAAAGACGCGCCATATAGAATCATTTATGATGTAATGATTATGACGTCATCCAACACGCGCTTAGCTGATTATGACGTCATATGACGTCAGATTAATAGATGGATACTCTGGAAAAGTGAATTGGGCCTATATTCCTAAGCAGATCATAGAAAGTAAATTATTATTATATATCCGGTTATACCTGATCAGAATTAGTGGCCTATTTACTAATGCTCGACAGTGATTTCCTGGTATTTCTCCAGATATTACCTAGCCTAATGCATCTACCTTGACATGTAATGGGCTGAGCATCATTCTGGACCAATGAACTGAATCAAGCTGGGCAAACCGAGATAGACGTCGTTGGATAAATATTACTAATACAACGTATATAGCGCCAATATTGGGTCAACATAGTTTTGTTATCTGAGCAGCGGCAGCGGCCGCGGCCGCGGCAGCAGCAGTCGCCACTGCTGCTGCTGCTGTTGTTGTTGTTGTTGTTGTTGCTGTTGTTGTTGTTGTTGTTGTTGTTGTTGTTGTTGTTGTTGTTACTTCTGTTATTGTTTTACGCTATTGTTTTTCTTTCTGTCGTTTTCGTCGTCGTCGTCGTCGTCGTCGTCGTCGTCGTCGTCGTCGTCGTCGTCGTCGTCGTCGCCGTCGTCGTCGTCATTACAAATGGCATATGAGGGCAACATTCATGTTACAGTTTTGGCGATAGAGATATTATTATTATTATTATTATTATTATTATTATTATTATTATTATTATTATTATTATTTAAATACGTTATTATTATTATTATTATTTTTATTATTATTATTATTATTATTATTATTATTATCAGTTTGAATAATTTGAACATTGATATAGACATTAATCTTCTGTTGTTGTTGTTGTTGTTGTTGTTGTTGTTGTTGTTGTTGTTGTTGTTGTTGTTGTTGTTGTTAGATATCTACCTTCACATGTAATGGTCTGCACCGCATCCTGGATGACATTTAAAGCTGTGAAATCCGTCACCTCATACGTATGGCGTTGACTCGTTGCCATGGCTTGCAACTCAGCGCTGGATCTTCCACTTCCAACTCCAATCGCAATGATAGTCACACCAGCTTGCTTAAGTCGAGATGCTTCCACGCTTGGATTATACCCACTGCTTGATTCACCGTCTGTTATTACAATAAGGACGTTGGGAGCGTTTGAACGATCACCATTTGCGGGACTGAACACATCTGTCCTCACATACTCGAGCCCATCTGAGGTATGGGTGTTTCCATTTCGCTCTGGAATTCTGGAAACAGCGTTGAGTGCTCCCTGCTGAGTCGTGTGCGTATTCAGGAAAAATTCCTTTTTAACAATGTCGGAAAATGTTACCGCTGACACTTGAATATCATTGGGCCCAATAGTAAAACCGTGGATCATTCTGCGTACAAACTCAATTTGCTGAACCCATTGCGCTGTCTGGATGCTACCGGATGTATCGATGAGAAAGGCTATATCGGCTATTGACATCTCACAAACTGTAAGTATATATTATATATAAATAAGAACAATCAGAGGATACATACACTTTCCCCGTAGGAAGATATTGTGATTCGTTTTATTTACACACACGTACGCACGCACGCACACGCGCGCACGCAATCATACATACGCACAAACATCCAGATACACATAGTCCTACATTATAGCTTAGAATTCACCTTTCCAGAGTACCCACCCATCATATGAGGTTATAATGAACTGCGTGATGTGTACAATGACATCATAATGAATGACGTCATGAATGACGTCGATAAGTACGTCACGAACGCATATTTGAAGACGGTCTATGCGTTGTTGTTGTACAAATTGTTTGCTTTTACTATTTAATAGATATTCTGTTGAATATTTTGAAACTAATTTAACTGGGCGCTGTTGCTGCCATAGGCAGCAACAGCACCCAGTCAAATTAGTTACAAAATAGTCAACAACTTCTCTGTATAGTTTTCAGGAAATTGATAGCTAGGGCATTTGTGGGATCGATCAATCCCAACACGGCGAGGTGTGGGTGGAGCTTAGCTAGTGATAGGCGGGACATGGCTAAAATGGAAAGGTCTATTAACTTTGAATGTTACCAAAACAAAGTAAAACGTACAGTTGAATATTTTGAACATAATTGGATTGGAAGACATTGCTGCCTAAGTACTCCAGTAGCCATGTTCTCGGGGATATCGCTGTGATAGCGATACAGTTACTTACTATCTTTACGCGCTGAGTGACTGTATCGCTGCCGAGGGGATAGCTTTGAGAACTTGGGTGTAGACTCCTTAACCTTGCCTCAATTTCCAGTAACATATGCCTTGGCAGTAACATATGCCTTGATTATAACAGGTTTTATTTTATAATTATTATTGTAATAATAATAATAATAATAATAATAATAATAATAATAATAATAATAATAATAATAATAATAATAATAATAATAATAATAATAACACTATCTCTCTCTCTCTCTCTCTCTCTCTCTCTCTCTCTCTCTCTCTCTCTCTCTCTCTCTCTCTCTCTCTCTCTCTCTCTCTCTCTCTCTCTACTTCTTTCGGCATATCTTTCTGTCTCTCTGTAAATTTATATTGTACATAAGTTAAACGTTATTTATATGCTGCCATTTAATATATCTGTAGGGAGAGGGCTATATTAAGTTGCTAGAACTTGTGCCCGACCCCTTTGTACATTTGCTACAATAAAATATGTTTAAAAAGAAAAAAAATGTCTTCTAATCCAATTATGATCAAAACCATTCAACAGAACATTTCTTACATCGTTTTCAAAAAAATTACTAACTGACATGATTATGTTGTTGCTTTGGAACCATGTTAATTTATTTAATAGCTATAGGCTACTGTATATATCTCTTAGATAGGAATATTGTATTTTGTTCACCATATCAGTTCATTACGTTTGATGTCATTGTTGTAACAACAGCACACGTTTTCATTTTCTGACAAGATCTCCTTGTTTGATATCAATTTCTGGAAATCTTTAACCGTTTCACGACGAAGCCGGCTAAAACCGGCCTCTGCAATGGTCTTGGGGAATGTCCATTTGCAGGCTAAGAGAAGACTATTTTTGAAAATTTACCACTGGAATGACTGGCTCGATAACCGAGCCAGTCATTCCAATGGTAAATTTTCAAAAATATAGTCTTCTCTTGCAAATTTAATCATTAAAGGTTAATCCCTCTTGTGTCAACAGCGCCTCAAAGCGCTCAAAATGCTACGTTTATCAATTAACCCTTTAAGTTCTAAAAAAATCCAAGACAATTTTTGCTCGCTGAATGACCATTTGCTGGAAAAAAAAGAAAGTCGCTGTTTGTATATTTACCACTGGAATTGAGAAAAATAGTTTTTACGGTGATTTGTGGCCGGCTTGGTGAGTAAAGGCTTAATGGTCAAGAAAATCGACATCTTTGTTTATTCAGTATCCATTGGCAGGCCAAGAGAAGCCTATCTTTGAAAATTTACCACAGGAAAGACTCGCATTGATAAATCTTCAAAAATAATCTTTTCTTGGCCGGCAAATAGACATTCCTCAAGAGCATTGGAGATGCCTTTGGTCGGCTTGATCTTTAAAGGGTTAAGTTGACACAATGGCTACCTGTGACCTCTCAATGACCATTAATGGACAATATGCAGAGGCTCACTTCAACACCACCCTCTAAAACAGCAGGATCAATTACGTCATGAATTACGTGATTAAGTCCGTCATAAACACCTAATAGTCCGTCAAGTTGTACGAATTGTGTCTTTTACAATTTACTAAATATTCTGTTGAATATTTTGAACCTAATTTGACTAGTTTTGACCGTAGGCAGCAACAGCACACATTCAAATTGGTTTCACTATATTCAACAGTTTACCTGCACATTTTTCTGGTAATTGTGATTCAGGGAGTTCAGGATTCGATCGATCCTAATACGGGAAAAGCTAGAGATGGGTAGAGCATAGCTAAAATGCATCCATTGGTCGATGGGTTAAAACTCGTTAGCCAATCACAGCCAACGATACGCCAGACAATGCAACCCCTTACCGGATGATATGACATCGCGCATTAAAGAGGCCATCATGATATGACATCACGCATTAAAGAGGCTATCGCTGATTGAAAATTCTATTTTATTTTGGTAAATGTAATGGTTTGGACGTATTGATAATGTATACTGTGTTTGATACAGATATTCCGGACCGCTCCCCTATATCTGTTATTATTTACGAATTTTCTGTAAACATTAGTGCACGCTCCAATTTCCTCGCATGAGAAATTAGTTTAAATACGAAACATGTATTTGACCGAATTTAAAACAATCTTAAATATGTCTAGAAAGTTCGGCGATTTCAGACTGGTACCACAAGTACTACAGTACTCGCAGTTCGCAAAGGTTTAAAGACTCTGAGCGCAGATGAGACAAAACAAAAACATTATACAGACCTTGAACGAAATAAGTTACTGACGAGAGAATATATCATTTAATACGCGCATATGCTTACCCTAGTGTAATGAATCGCAACAGTCATGGACCTTTCCAAGCTTATCCATCGATCATATGACGTCATTAGCCAACTAAGTGACGTGCAGAATGACGTTATAATCATGACGTCATGAATGACTCGATATAGCCCATCTTAACCGCTTTATAGTCCGACACGTTGTACGAATTGTATGTGTTTGCTGTTTAATAAACATGCTGCTGAATATTTTGAAACTAATTTGACTTGGCACTGTTGCAACAGCGCCCAGCTAAATTAGTTTCAAAATATATAACAGCTTACCTGTATAGTTTTCTGGATATTGATAGTCAGGGAGTTCAGAAATCGATCTATCCCAACATCGACCAGGTGTTGGTGGAGCTTAGATAGAGATGGGCGGGAAATAGATAAAAGTGGATAGGTCCATTGTACGCGAATACTCTGGCGTTCTCTGTGAATTCTGCCGTCAAATTTGTTTTTACGTTTATAAAAATATTTTTCTACTTAATTTAATCTAATTTGCATTCTCTTGGCTATTGAGTGCCTGTATGTATATGAATCGAGCTCGAAGCAGGTTATACACGTAATTCCCTATATAAAATTTATAGCGATTGTATCGTTAATATTTCAATGTGATGTCATACTACTACGATGAAATATGACGTCGGATTCCAAATTGGCATTTTATTCACAACAGTGGCGGACGCTGACAGTCACATCATTTAGAAGGTAGACCGGTTATCGACCCGACTAGTCTTTAAAGTAGAGCATGTGTAACGGTCTAACTTACTCGCTGTTGTACTCGGCATAGGTGTTGTCGTTGTAGTTGTAGTAGTTGCTGTAGGACAAGGTGAAAAGCATGTACTCTCTTCTCGTGGGAGGCCTTGGCATTGACGTCCATTTCCCGACGGTGTTGGGTTGTTACACTGTCGTTGCCTGAATCTGACTCCATTGCCACATGTAACACTGCATTGGCTCCACAATCCCCACGGCGACCAACCACCGTCCACTGCAACAAAGAAAGTCAATAATCTATATTTGCACTGCGTACAATCATATGACGTCATAAGACGTCATTAGCCAACTAAGTGACGTGTAGGATGACGTTATAATCATGATGTCATGAATGACTCGATACAGCCCGTCTTAAACGCTTAATAGTCCGACACGTTATACGAATTGTATGTTTTTGCTATTTAATAAACTGTAAACAAGCTGTTGAATATTTTGAAACTAATTTGACTTGGCGCTGTTGCAACAGCGCCCAGTCAAATTAGTTTCAAAATATTTAACTGCTTACCTGTGTACTAAAAACAGTCAGAATGTTGAAAGAAAAACATACACGCCGACCGACCAACATATACTACTTTGACAATGCAGGCTACTGGGCTGGGACTTTAATAATACTGGGGCGTATTAGCCAGGTATTGGCCAAAGTAGCGTCCCAGTAGCCTGCATTATCAGTGTCGCTACAAGTCGTAACTAAAGTGAATAACTAAGAATGATCTAATATCGCATAATACATGCTCAACTGATCAGAATGAGTAGAAGTATGTAGAAATGTAAGTTCACAGTGTATTAACAGTTTACTACCTAAATGTGGTGAATAATATCAAAATATATGCTTATTGAATGCCCAATGGACCTTTCCATTTTTAGCTATTCCCCGCCCATCACTAGCTAAGCTCCACCCACACCTCGCCGTGTTGGGATTGATCGCTCCCCAAATGCCCTAGCTATCAATTTCCTGAAAACTATACAGGAAAGCTGTTGAATATTTTGGCAGCAACAGCGCCCAGTCAAATTAGTTTCAAAATATTCAACAGAATATTTATTAAATAGTAAAAGCAAACAATTTGTACAACAACGCATAGACCGTCTTCAAATATGCGTTCGTGACGTACCTATCGACGTCATTCATGACGTCGTTCATTATGATGTTATTCTACACATCGCATAGTTGATTATGACGTCATATGATGGGTGGGTTATCTGGAAAGGTGAATTGCAAGCCAAGGGAAGACTGTTTCTGGAGATTTACTGAAGGAAGGAGTGGGTCGGTTATCGATCTGGTCATTCAGCGCTAACTTTTTAAAACCTATCTTCTCTTGGCCTGCAAATAGATCTTTCGACTTTATCCATGCATCCTATGACGTCATAATCAACTACGTGACGTGTAGAATGACATCATATTGAATGACGTAATTATGACGTCATGAATGACGTAGTTAAGTACGTCACGAACGCTTATTTGAAGACAGACTATGCGCTGTTGTACGAATTGTATGTCTTTACTACGGTATTTAATATATATTCAACAGCTTACCTGTAAAGTTTTCTGGAAATTGATAGTTAGGGCATTCGGGGATCGATCAATCCCAACAAGGCGATGTGTGGGTGGAGCTTAACTAGTGATGGGCGGGACATAGCTAAAACTGGAAAGGTTCATTGGCATTCCTCACGGTCACTGTAGAGGACGGTTTCATCATGCAAGGGTTAAGCAGCGTCGTATGGTTTGCAAGGGTGGTTCCACAGCTATTTAATGGCAAGGATGAAACAGATAAATGACATCGACTTGGGAAACTACGAAAATCTGATAACTTGAACCGTTATTTCAGTATTCTGGGTCACAGCATTCTTCTTAATTATGCTATGGAAATGCTTTGCTCATTCAAACCAGGCTCAACATGACGTATCTTTACTAAAACCGATTAGGTCTTAAATGATCTAAAGCCAGAGTTTTCTTTATTGAAAATGCGAGCAGTTTAAATTATATTCATGCAGATAACAAGATATGGCTACGTGACTATGGCTACGTGGCATGTTTATATATCTCTTATGTTACTTCACCTTCGCATGCAATCGTTTCGACTTCATCTAGGATGCTTTGCAGAGCATTGAAGTCATTCACTTCAAACAGATGTTGTTGACTAGATGCCATTGCTTCTAACTCGGATCTATCAGTGCCAGTACCCACCCCAATCACGATTATCTTGACGCCGGCTTGCTGTAATAATCTAGCTTCGGCATTTGGTTCATAGCCGCTATTGGAATCACCATCCGTAAGAACAATGAGTACGTTTTGAACATTCGGCCTATCGCCGTTACTACTGATGAAACTGTTCTGGCGAACAAACTGCAGACCCCTGCTGGTGTACGTTTGATCATCCTCTTTTGTTCCAGTCCGTATTCCTCGTATTATCTCTGCTCGTGTAGAATAGGCATTCAAATAGAAGGCGTTAGATACTTGCGTGGAAAATGTTACCATACCGATCTGAACCCGAGTGTGTCCAATAGGAAGAACTCCAACAAGATCAACTAAAAACTGTATCATTTGATTCCATTCAGCGCTATCCACACTGCCGGAGCCATCCACTAAGAACACTATGTCTGCAACTGAGACCTCGCATACTGTGAAGTAGAGCAGAAACAGGTAAGCCACGGGTATGCGCATCGGTAGTAATAAAGAGCATAGTAAAGATGTGACGCAGAAGGAAAACATGGTAACTTTGCATGAATTAACCCAGCTTGTGTCAACTTAACCATTTAATGGTAAAACTGGCCAAAGCAGTCTCTTCAGTGGTGTTGAGGAATGTCCATTTTCAGGTCAAGAGAAGACTATTTTTGAACATTTACCACCGGAATGACTGGCTCGGTTACCGAGCCAGTCTTTCCAGTGATAAATCTTCAAAAGTCGTTTCCTCTTGGCCTGCATGTCGATGTTGATTATGCACACATCTGGACTTCCTTGACCATATAATGTTCAAACAGCCTTCATTTACAGGACAACTGCAAGACGTTTTTGTAAATTCGATTGGAACACTTTAAAAAATTTTCTTCTCATGGCATGCAAATGGATTGCATTCAATGAGCAACACTATCTTCTTTTTTACAAATCCTGCCCGTTAAATGGTTAATTAATAGGCCTATATAAGTGGTTACTTGAGCACTTTGAGACACTGTTGACACAAGAGGGGGTTAACCCATCAAATACCGTGTCCACAATTGAGGGCCCACTTATGTATATGACGTCACAATCAAATACAGTACATGTAGACCGATGTTACAGCACAATCATTATGATATATTCTACATCCGTCATGAAGCAGGAAACATCCGCTAAGTGTAGGCTTCCAATTGTATGTCTTCAAAGAATTTACAATTTAATAAACATTATGTTGAATATTTTGAAACTAATTTGACTTGGCGCTGCTGCTAGACTCAATCAAATTGGTTTCAATCTATTCAACAGCTTAACTCTATTTTAACTTTGAAATAGTAACTCTGGGATTTCAGGGTTGAAAGTATATAACTCGGTCCCAACACTAACAAAGCAAGGGTGAGGCATAGATAGAAATGGTTGGGGTAAACCTAAAATGTATCCCTCTGTTGTATCATACTCTGTTCAACCATCTCAAGAGATTTCATATGAGGCATTAAATGTTCCATTTCAGTATTCTGAAGCGAATCTCTCATTCAGGTCATTATTCAGGTTAACCGCAAGTGACGAAGCTGTTTGAGCGCAGTATGGCCGTTTATCGATGGTATTATGCTCCATTTGGGCTGAGAGATGAGCTAGGTGATTTACTTTACTTACCCACTTCGCCTTTTGTTGGTACACAGGTCGACAACACGGTCTCTCCATGATCTCTATTTTTGCACCTCTACTTGTTTATAGGGGTGGGGGGGGGGGGGGGGACCTGCGTTGTGTAAGGCTGTCTTTGATGCATGGTGCTAGCCTCCTAATGGTATGTCCAAGGTATTTCCGTGCAATTCACCTTTTCCATAGACAGCAACAGCGCCTAGTCAAATTAGTTCCAAACTATTCAATAGCTAACCTGTATAGTTTTCTGGAAATTGATAGTCAGAGAGTTCAGAGATCGATCGATACCAACAGCAGCGAAGTATGGGTATCTCTCTCTCTCATCTCTCTCTCTCTCTCTCTCTCTCTCTCTCTCTCTCTCTCTCTCTCTCTCTCTCTCTCTCTCTCACTTGCCAGACTCAATGATCGTATCATGGTATGATGAGTCTAATGCTCTTTCTAGGAATCCATCTTCCAAAGAATCGCTCTGCTGACTAAATCAAAGGCCTTTTCGAAAATCTATGAATGCGTAGAGAATGGAGCACCATCCATTGGCATTTCACCTTTTCAAGCTTATCCATCCACCATATGATTCATAATCAACTTAGTGACGTATATGCTGACGTCATAATAATGACGTCATGAATGATTCGAAATAGTCCGTCTTTAACGGTTAATAGTCCGACACGCTGTACGAATTGTATGGATTTGCTATTTAATAAACACGCTGTTGAATATTTTGAAGCCATGGGCAGCAACAGCACCCAGTCAAATTAGTTTCCAAATATTCAACAGCTTTTATGCATAGTTTTCTGGAAATTGATAGTCAGGGAGTTCAGCGATCGATCGATCCCAACACAGACGTGGTGTGGGTGGAGCTTAGATTGAGATGGGCGGAGCATAGCTAAAAGTCGAAAGGTCCATTGGCTGCTTAGCCTCGTAGTGCAACAACTTGCTTCATTAAAGGATAACTAATCCCATCTCTTGATAGCTATTCAGGCGACCTAATACGCCGGTCATAAACTATCCAGGTAATTTTAAGACTTGTATCACGCCGCTAAGGAGAGATATTCAGGATTTAGTAGTTAAATGTTGGTACATTTCTACACCCTATGATGGCTGTCATGATTTACTTTTCAATCAATCAGAAAACCCCTAGTGTGTCTGCCTCGGTATATACGCTCAGTCATAGAGGCTCCAGCTACAGTTTGGCAAAGTGGTATAAAAGCAATCCTACAGGTAAGCTGGTGAATATTTTGAAACCAATTTGATTGGAAGTTGTTGCTGCCATAGGCAGCAACAACTTCCATCAAATTCGTTTCAAAATATTCAATGGGATGAGCATTACATAAAAAAGAATGTGATGTATTGTAGCTTACATGACATCACACACAATAGCTTGAGGAGACAAAATGGTGTCGATCACTGTTCAACATCCCCTGCTACAAGTGCTAGGCCTCAAAGTAGATCTAAGATCTTTGATCTTGGGTTGGGCGCAGGGGTGTAACACTTTATCTGGGTACCAAGCCGGGTATTTGGAGCGAGTGGCCAACCATAGCACTAAACAACTCATCTTTCATGACAGTTAATATTATGAATATCCATCATGGTGCTCGCCGTGTGAGTTCCCGCCAGGCATGTGCAGCACCGCCCCCTCCCCCCAGCCTCGAAGGGGTCCACCCAAGTTACTGGTGGTAAATTTTGTAGACCTTGGAGAAAAAGGAAGAAGGTTGTCCAACCTAAAGTACAAGTAAGCAAATGGCTGACTATTATGCAATGGAATGCTGAAGGAGTTTCTAACAAGAAAATGGAGCTTAGCCAAATCCTCAAGGAGAAAGGCATAGATGTCGCGTGTATCCAAGAAACTCATCTAAATGCTAACAGAAGATTCTGTATAAGAGTATTTCAGTGCTTCAGATCTGACAGGGATGGAAGACATAAAGGAGGAGTCATAACCCTGGTCCGAAATAACCTAAACACCATTGAAGTTCAGAGAGACATGGACGGACCTGGAATTCTCACAATCAAGAGAATTCCAGAGAAACGTCCTATCACTGTTGTCAACTATTACTGCCCCAATAATCAGCCATTGAATCTCAGGAAAATCCCAGTTCACCCATATTCAACTATCGTTGCTGGTGATCTCAACAGTCATTCTCGGTTACGGGGCTATCATTCTACTGATAGGAGGGGTGAGGACATTGAAAATTGGATGGATGAGCAGAAGCTGATTCTCTTGAATAAGGCAAATGACCCCCCCCCCTACATTCTACTCAAGACGATGGCATACCGCAAGTTCTCCTGATCTAGCATTTTCGACAGAAAATCTACATCAAGAATCTTTGCGTATTGTTGGGGAACAGCTTGGAGGCAGTGATCACAACCATGTTTTCATTACCATTAACATGAATGTTGAGATTGACCGGAATCAGACTCCTCGATGGAACTATAAGAAAGCAGACTGGGACAGATATCAGAAAGAGAGTGACAGATTGGTAAAAGACATTGATGTCAAGAACCAAAATATCAATAAAGTTGTTAAAGAGCTTAACTCTGCTTTACTCTCTGTTGCTGGCAAATGCAATCCTAGGGGATCCATGAAAAAGTACAGACCTTACTGGAATACGTCTCTGCAAAAGTTACACGAAGAAATGTCCAAACGCAAGGGAAATTGCAGAGAATGTCCCAACCGAAGCCAACCATGTGAAACTCCAACAATCCAAGGCAAAATATCTGAAAGCCAAAATCAGAGCCACCAGAGAATCGTGGAGAAAAAAAAATACGAACAAACTCTGGAGGCATGTGAAGCAGCTTAACGATGAAAACACCAGAGTACCGAACATAACTCTTGCAGAGGATTGTGAAATTAAAACAGGAGAGGCTGCTGCTGAACACTTTGCTTGTATGTTCCACAAAGTAAGCAATCTACATGTAGATGTGCCAGTGAGTTGTAAAAAAGCTGCAATGAAGTCTGCAAAGTGTTTCCGGAGACACACAAATACATGCCGTGGGAATGGATGAGCTTCTGACCATCAGCGAGTTGGAGAAAAGCTTGAAAGTTCTGAAACACAGGAAGTCTCCTGGACCAGATGGAATAACCAATGAGATGTTGAGGAATCTGGGTACTATTGGAAAGCACAAGCTTTTGGAGATTTTCAACCACAGTTGGTACACAGGAGAAGTTCCCCAGTCTTGGAGAGAGGCAAACATGAGCCCTGTACTAAAAAAGGCAAGAATAAATCCAAAGCGGCAAGTTATCGACCTATCAGTCTGACTAGTTGCACTGTCAAAGCCATGGAAAGAATCCTCAACCAGAGACTTCTTCGACATCTTGAAAGCAACGATCTCTTAGCGGATGAACAAAGTGGCTTCAGAAAGTGTAGATCTACTGAGGATCAAACAACGTATCTGACACAGTCTATTGAGGAGGTGTTCCAACTGAAAAAGCATAACATCACTGTGTGGGTTGATCTGCAGAAGGCATTTGATAAAGTATGGAAGCATGGACTCCTCCAAAAGCTCAGGACCAGTGATATTTCTGGAAAAATGTACAGCTGGATATGCCAGTATCTCCACAACCGAAAGGTATCAGTACAGCTGATTGGGACGAGCAGTAAGAAAGTCCTGCTACGACATGGCGTACCCCAGGGTGGTGTAGTCTTTCCCACCCTCTTCACAATATTCATCAATGACCTGGTGAAGAACCTTCCAATGGGAGTCAGAGCTGCATTGTATGCTGACGATCTTGTGATATGGAGCAGCGAGGAGTATGTGTCAACAGCCAATTACCGCATCCAACTCGCAATTGATCACCTCAATTCCTGGGTTACAAGATGGTTTGTCCAGATCAACAAAGAGAAGACAGTCGCAACTCTATTCACCCTATACACTAAAAAGGAACACAAGACAAGTCTGAAATTTGGTGACTCAGTTCAGCACTTTGAGGATGAAGTAACTTATCTTGGTCTGATATTTGACAAAAGACTAACCTGAAAGGCGCAAATCAGAAAAGCTGAAGGTATAGCCAAGCAAAGACTGGCAGTTATGCGGAAGCTCTCTGGAACAAAATGGGGAGCTAACATGAAAATTCTGAAACAGGTTTACTCTGGATCAGTTAGGCCAATCATCGAATACGGCTCATCATCATGGATGACAGCTGCTACAAGCACCCTTCAGACATTGGATAGGGTACAAAATCAGGCTCTTCGTATCATAACAGGGTCTATGAAGCCCACTTCAATAGCAGCGATGGAAGAACTCACCAATATCCAGCCACTCCAGTAGAGACGAGAAATCAAGGCCGAGATTCAATACGAGAAATTCAAATTGATGCCTCACCATCCCATGCATATGCTGACTCACCAAATGTCTAGAGGAAGGCTCAAAAGGGATAATTTCGTATTAACATCAAAGAAAATTGAAAGAAACAGAGAGTCGGACATCTTCCCCAGATGTAGAAACATAACTTCTATCTCTGAGAGGGAACCGTGGAAAGCTTCTGAAATAGAAAACACAATTTGAATGTGGCGCTCGATTCCAGGGATTGAAAGCAAGGGAGATCAAGCAGAGGTGACAAACAAAGTTCTTGCATTGAGTCATATTGCAGAAAACTACCCTGAGGAAGAATGGATACAAGTTTATACAGATGGATTAGCTATCCAGGCTGTCAAGAATGGAGGGTCAGGTGCTCACATTCGGTTTGCATGTGGAGATATAACAGACTCATGCTTGCCATCAGGGAAGCACTGTAGCAATTACACTGCAGAAATCCAGGCACTGATCTTAGCTAGCCAAATGCTGATACAACGAAAAACCAGAAATGAAAATATTGTCTTCCTGACAGACTCCCTCTCAGCGCTCCAGGCGCTGGAGAGTGGAAAGGAAAGTACAGATTTAATTCATGAAAATCTTACGCAACTGGCTAAGGAGAACAATGTCAACTTACAGTGGATCCCCTCGCAGTGTGGTATATTAGGAAATGACAAAGCTGATCAACTGGCTAAGGAAGGGTCAAATAAAGAACAATTCAACCGTGAGGTTGACTTTGAAGAACTGAAGCATATCATTAAAGCCACAAGAACCATCAGCAGGCAGCATAATGATGCAATACACATCCCCAGTAGGGAGGATCAGACATGTATCTTCAGATTGAGGACTGGTCACAATCGTCTCAATACACATCTTCACCATCTCAAGATTACAGATTCTGCACTTTGTGAGTGTCAGCAGTCAGAAGAAACAGCAGAACATCGCTTGCACACTGCCAGCGATTTGAACAGGCTAGGAGAAGCTTCTGGCCTATTGAAGTATCTTTTGATGAGAAGATCAGAGGAGACAGAGACAGTTTGATGACCGCTTCAGCGTTCATGCACCAAATAAGGAAAACAGTCTAAGATTACTGTCATGAGAAAGATGAACGCAAGAAGAAGAAAACTATTCAACATTTACTCGTTATTACAAAACAGATAAATGCGATACATATCAAGGAATGTGACAGGATATGAATGATATGGAATCTATAAACCATATTCTATCGGTGCAATACAACATTTGAGATGAGATTAGCATCGCTTTAATAATCATTGTCTTGGGAGTCCATCTTTCTCTCACAGAAGCCTTCCTCTCTGCCGACTTCATCCTGTCTACTGGTAGTAGATGTTATGCTGAACATCCATGCTATTGATATTTTGTGAAACACACGCACACACTCACGCACGCACGCACGCATACACCAATCCTGTTTGAACAATCATTCGGTTGCCTATTTTTGGTAGTCGATCAGTTGTCCATGTTTCCACTCTTCTGGGACGGTTTCTAAATCTCACAATGTCCTTAACTTCTTATAAAGAACGTTTCTACTGAAATGCCTGGACACGCCTTAGGCGTTTCAGTTGGAATCAATTCTAAACAACGATCACAGATTTACAAACAAGACATTAGTGTTAAACTGACGGGATATTAGCGAAAATCTTGGCATTTTGCATTTCCAAATGCAATTCTAGCTTAATATCAAGGTAACTGTAGCAGTAAGCTGTTGAATAATTTGAAACTAATTTCACTGGCCTATGGCAGCAACAGCGTCAAGTCAAATTAGTTTCAATATACATGACATACAATTCGTACACTTGTTGAACTATTCAACTTGCATGGCGGACCTAGATATGCTATTCACTATCCATGTTGATTGACACGTGGCGTAATTGATTATGACGTCATATACTTTAATGACAGATCGGAGATAACCACCGTACAATTTGTGGTAAAACATGAAATGTGGCAAACACTTACAGCATAACAGTACATCTAATCTTAGCTATGCGGTGATTTCGACATTGGGGCGTGGTGGCCATTTGGTTAAACACCATAAAATCTTCATCTTGGTGTCTACGCGTGCGTGCTTGTATGAGCGCATCCGAGTGTGCGCGCATGTGAGTGAGCGAGTGAGCGAGTGCGTGCGTGCGTGCGTGCGTGCGTGCGTGCGTGCGTGCGTGCGTGCGTGCGTGCGTGCGTGCGTGCGTGCGTGCGTGCGTGCGTGCGTGCGTGCGTGCGTGCGTGCGTGCGTGCGTGCATTTATACTTGTGGTGGACACCAAAGTGAGGGTCGTTGGACACGGCGTAGGATTAATGCATATCTCCTCTTCTCGCGCTGGACCTGCGCATGGCAACTGTGGTCCAGATGACGGGCGTATACATGTTCGTTCTCGGTATCGGATCCCGCTACCGCATGTTTGACTGCAACCACTCCAAATACCCCACGCCGACCAATCACCGGAAACTGTATAGAAAGATTTAGAAACTGAATACAGTATATTCAAACATAGGTCTACACAGACGTCAAGTCATTTTAAGCAACAAATTTGGAAACGATATTGGTTACGCTGTTGCTATGGTATCTCAGCGTTTAACCCCAAAATTGGCATTTTTAGCCATGTCCCGCCCATCACTAGCTAAGCTCCACCCACACATCGCTCGTGTTGGAATCGATCGATCTCTGAACTCCCTGACTATCAATTTCCAGAAAACTATACCGGTAAGCTGTTGAATATTTTGAAACTAATTTGACTGGGTGCTGTTGCTGCCTATGGCAGCAACAGCGCCCAGTCAAATTAGTTTCAAAATATTCAACAGCGTGCTTATTAAATAGTTGAGACATACAATTCTTACAACGTTTCGAACTATTAAGAGTTAAAGACGGGCCTAATAGAATCATTTATGACGTAATGATCACGACGTCATCCTACGTGCCGCTTAGCTGATTATGACGTCATATGATGTCATTACTCTGGAAAGGTCCATTTGGCGCATGCGCTCCAGACCACACAGGCAAGCTTCCGCCCAAAGTTTGGAGACGATCACTCCAATAGAACCAGAGTTATTGGAAATATTGTACCGATAGATTATGGTTTATAGATTCCATATTATTCATATCCTGTCACATTTCTGCTTTATAATGCCGCGTAAAAGTCGAACAGTGATAGCCACCATTTTGTCTCCTCAAGCGATAGCGGGTGATGTCGTACAAGTGCAAATGCATTACTTTCTTTATTATGTAATACTTATCTCGTTGGATATTTTGAAACTAATTTGACTGGAAGTAAATCATGACAGCCATCATAGGGTGTAGAAGTGTATCAACATTTAGCTACTAAAGCACTTTCTTTAGAGGCATGATAAAAGGCTTAAAATTACCCGCATAGTTTATTAGTTGCATATTAGATCACGTGAATAGCTATCGAGACATGAGGTTAGTTGTCCTTTAAGAACGACCGAGAAGACGATGCATTCAATTTTCGCATTAACACTTGTCTCTAGCGACGCGGGAAAAATGTTAGAGAGATTACATATTGGTTAAGGACACGCGCCTGATACCTTAGTCTACTTTGTCGGTACTGGGCCAATACAGGAGAAATACGGCCCGGCATTGGCCCAGTACTGGCCCAGTAAGATAAAGTAGCAGGGGCGCCAACACATTCACACGCCCCCCCCCCCCCCCCCCCCCCCTCTTCTTCGCCCCCACCCCCTGTATTAACGTTTTAAAGGCCAAGCTGACCAACATCGGCGTCTGTAGTGGTATTGATGAATGCCTATTTAAACGTCAAGGGAAGAACATATTTTTAAAAATATATCCTTGGAATGACTGCCTCAATAACGTAGCCAGTTATTCCAGTGGTAAATACAAAAAAAATGCTCATCTCTTGTCCTGTAAATTTACATTCACCAAACAAAAATATCAATCTTATTAACCAATCTTGACCATTAACCCTCCCTGTGTCAACGTACTCATTTAAACCTCAAGTCGGCCAAAAATGGCATCTTCAGTGGTCTTGAGGAATGTACATTTGCATGTCAAGAGAAGCCAATTCTTGAAAATTTTACACTGGAATGACTGGCTCGGTAACCGAGCCAGTCATTCCAGTGGTAAATTTTCAAAAATATTCTTTTTTTGGTCTGCAAATGGACATTTCTCAAGACCGCTGCAGAAGCTGTTTTTGGCTGATAAACGATTGCTAAATGATTCAAATTTTAGCTAAACCTAAACATACCTGCCATTGGCATATACGAGCACATGAACATGTAAGCATGCATGGGTGCGGAAAAATACAATAGAGGGAGGGGTGGGGGTGGGTGGGAGTTGGAGATGGGGTGGGGTGGGATCAATTTCTAGCAATGCTCCGGCCATTTCTAGCTAAGCTCCGTCCACCATTTACGCTTATTGGACTCAATTTGAAACTTTGAAACTAGTCCGAGTTCATTATTTTCTCAGTGGATGTAGTCTGCGAAATAATTTGTTAGTTTTTGCTACTAAACCTATTACGTAGTCGAATAAAGTGTCAGCTTAATATAGCCAATATTATTTTATTTCTGATGAGTATAATAGGCATATATGTAAATTTGTGTGTGTTCAATTTCTCTTCAAATTACCAACATATAATTTAGTCATTTTTGAAGGGTATATATGCAGCTGATCGTCTGCATCATCCAGTCAGTGAATACCCGGTCATGAGCAATTGTCATTTACTGAGCTCACACCATCGGCGGTCTCGCCAACTAACTCCGTAGTGAGGGTATGCGCATGCGCCATCTAGCCAGTATATATATAACTACAACGATGATGATGATATTAAGGATGAGAAAGATGAGGAAGAAGAGAAGGGGTGGGATGGGTGGGCGGTGAGGGCGGAGGTTGTGCCAATAGTCTGTATTACCTCCAATGTTACAAGCCAGAAGTCTGACATTGCTTTCAATCCCTAGGAGTGCGCTAAAGTCAACCTGAAACAGATGCTGGGGACTGCTCGCCATTTCTAGCATCTCCCTGTTGTTCGTATTACTCCCCACGCCAACAACGATAACCGTGATCCCCGCATTTTTAATCCTGGCGGCCTCTACAACTGGCTCATAGTTAGCTGTCGAACCTCTTGCGGTAAGAACTATCAGGATATTCGGCACAGCTGGCCGATCACCATTCGTAACTGAGAAACTTTGTTGTCGAACCAATTGGAGTCCAGCAGAGGTTTGCGATTTGCCTCCCAGTCTTGATATCGCGTTCAACGCCCCGAGAACACCGCTAGCATCGGGATGGGTATTCAGATGGAACTCCGCGCGAGAACCCGTTGCGAATGTGACGGCACCAACCTACACATATACAGCACATATGTTCATAGTGGATTCTTTAGACGTATTTGCAACCCGATAACTGTAAATGTTTCTCAGGCGTACTCAAATCAAATTTGCATGCATGTGTCAAAAGTAGTTCATCATTTTAATAAGGCATAGCATAGATTATTGTTCCCTTCCCACCTACATCGTACATTGTAGCTCAGAAATAACTTAACACGCCTCCAAACGAAAAGAAAATGTCCTGTTGGATATTTTGAACATGATCTTTAGAAGACATTGTTGTCAAATCCAATTATGTTCAAAATATTGAACATAAATCTTTTACATTGTGTTAGATGATTGATTTCATTCCATACAAATTAATATAATCTTTACGTTATGAATTCAACGAGACACAAGTCCCTAATTCAAATTCACTACTTAAACATTGTATTAATTTATACGCAATGAAATCATCATATCTTAAGATTTGTTTTGTTTCATAACATCTAGGTCCACCGTTTAGGCCTCTATAAGTATACAATTTAAGCAATTTATTTTTCAAGGGATGCTAATTTCATCTGAAATATTGCATTGTACCGATAGATTATGGTTTATAGAGTCCATATCAGTCATATCCTGTCACATTCCCTGATCTGTATCACAATTTTCTGCTCTGTAATATAGCGTAAATGTAGATCAGTTATCGCCACCATTTTGTCTCCTCAAGCGATAGAACGTGATGACATATACGTGCCAATGCATTAGAATCTTTTTTATGCAATACTCATCGCATTGCATATTTTGAAACTAATTTGACTGGAAGATGTTGGTTATGGCAAATTAGTTTCAAAATATTCAACAGCGTATGATTGCTATTACACCACTTTGCCAAACTATATATGGCACCTCTATGACTGAGCGCGTACACCGAGGCGGACACGCTAGGGGTTTTCTGATTGGTTGAAAAGTAAATCATGACAGCCATCATAGGCTGTAGAAATGTATCAACATTCATCTACTAAAGCCTGAATATCTTTCATTGTCAGCATGATAATAAACTAAAGTGTCAGGGATGGATTATGGGTGGCAAACGCTCTCGCTGAATGGTTTGTATAAGATTAGATGAGATTAAGTCATTTTGTTCTAAATATGCAGAATGCACCTTTAATAGAAGTTACTGCTTTATTTCTGAGATATTTTATAAGGAATTGTAGATACTAATTTAGTCATATCCTCGTATGTCGTGTTGAATACCCAAGTACCAAGACACTACCCTAATTGAAGAACTAATTCTGGTTGCGTCCCGCCCATTTCTAAGCAAGCTCCGTCCATGTTGTATGCGTATTTGAAATCAATTTATGTACCTTGAATCATGAATTACCACAATCCCAATTCACGGTAACTAGATAGGCAAGTTATTGAATATTTTGAAACTAATTTGACTGGGGCTGTTGCTGCCTATACCTCTGAATTCATCAGAATTACATTTCGTGCACTTGAATGACTTGCCCAGCTTTATGACGGAGTAATAATACGCCATTAATACCCATTATATTGTGACGTCAGCCTTCATGCTACGTAATTGATTATTATGTCATATATGGTATATTTGAGTGACAGATTGAATACATCCATTAAATATTATGTAACGTCATTGATTGGAAAAATAAAACATTACCCGAACAGCGTCAAGCGCAATCCGAGCTTGTAACGATTGCACAAAATTCGACACAAATTGTATCTCTTGCAGAAATTCGGTAGCGTCTACACCATCCGAGCTGTCCAACAAAAAGACGATGTCTGCTAGCGCTCGGCTGCAGTCGCGAACTATATTAATAAACGTATACAAATGAAAACATATATAATGCAAGAGACTTGTTAGCCTTCAGCTGGCTAACATATTTGAAAGTTCTTGAGCTTACTTATACAGTACAGCTCATAAATAAGTTTCAAAAACAAAATAGTCTACTGGCTATCTATTTGAGTTCTGTAGTGAGCCTAGAAATGTAGAGTACTAAAAGGTTTTATGTTGGAAATACAATAAACAGGACACAGAAACTGAATCTCCTTATGTGAAGCATTCTGCATGATTGATCTAATTATCACATTAATTAGGTCAAATCACTAAATAAAGAATATCTTAGTTAGTAAGCGACCCGTGTTTTCAAGCCCAATGAATCTATCTAATATAGTTTCAGGCAATCCAACCAATCCAATTGTATGAAATAAAATATGGCATAATGAGATCATTCGTGTAATTAATTCCTTTGACACCAAACCGAAGCCTCAATCGTCAATGGTTTCTGAGTTATGACGATTTTACGATTGACCTCATTATGCGCGGTGACCATAATCCAAAACATAGGTCTAGACACCAGAACCGAGTCTCTAGGTCGCTTACTAACAACGCTATCCTTTATTAGTGATTTGACCTATTTAATATGCTAATTAGGCCACTTATACATTCATAATTGGCCTAATTAGCATATTAAATAGGTCAAATCACTAATAAAGGATAGCTTTGTTAGTAAGCGACCTAGAGCTTCTGCGTCCTCAGGATTTATGTATAGCATTTCCAACATAAAACCGTATTGTAATCAACATTTCTAGGTTCACCGACTGGCTAGTTGACTAAAAAGAGAAACGTATTGGTTAGTACCATTAGTCCAGGAGCTAAAGCTAGGTCAGAATCGTGACGTAGCACACCCAGTATTCGGAAGGTCTGACACTTGCTGTGGCTTGGGGGACATGTCCCACACATTTTAAGTCCTGTTGTACAAACAAATTGTGGTAGCACTAATTAGTTATCCTGATTTCTTTGCATAGGGGGTCTAGGCTTTGGCTGTATCCACAGTGCACAACAATATAAGCATGATCGTGTCATAACTCAAAGTAATATCGTATTAGAATCACCAAATATGATATTTAGACGGATATCGACCTAACATATATCCAACATACATTTTGCATGCATATACCAAAGGCGAAGGTGAAATGTGAAGGTTATATTTTATGTATGTATACTAACTCCATCATAGAATCTGTATATCCAGCTGTACCACTGTTGACAAAGCACCCAGGTAATGGTGGTTGGAATGAGACAGATGGATGTGGTGGTAATCGGTGCGGAAAAACAAATAGAAATGAACTTAGACGCACTGCAAGAATATTTCAAAGAGGTGTGTATGTACGTGAATAAATTGCAACAGCTGTTCAAATCCTTTAAAGTTGAGTCAAGCTCGAAATCACACCTGTTCGCATTTTGGAACTCATATATTCATATGGTAGAGCTGCTGCTTGGATTCATAAGAGCTGAGAGAACTGGAGATTGGCAGGCACACCTATCTGCTACTGCTGCTATGGCGCCATATTTCTACAGCATGGACAGAACCAATTATGCAATATGGCTGCCAATATATCTTGCGGACATGAAGATGCTTCCAAGTACACATCCCCATGTACATGAACAATTCTTGAATGGAAATCATTCCGTAAGTCGCTCACACCATCCATTCAATCAAGTGTGGACAGATATGGCCTTAGAGCAATCGATTAATTTGGATTCCAAAAAGCGAGGTGGTATTATTGGAATAACACAAAAGCCAGGAGCTCTGGAGAGGTGGTTTTTAACTAGCCACGAGAGGGCAACCATAACAACGGTCACAAAGCAAATGTGTGGGTTACAAGATAGTCACATGTTTGGAGTACATAAGGAAATGGGGACTAATCGAATGAACAGGGATGAAACCGATGTGCAGAAGATACTTTCGATGTTCTCATCAGATATAATGACCAATCCCGTTAATATTGCGGAAAACGACGACAGCGAGTGTCTTCCGCTTGTAAACATTGCAACTGGCGTGGTATTGCCTAGTGAAATCGCCAAGAGACTTGTTTCCGCCTGTGACATTGATAAGGAGATTATGGACAATTTTGTTCAGGAGCGGCTGGACACTAACACGAGAAGCTTTTGGGACACGTTGCCACACTTAAAACTTAAAACATTTGCCAGCCTAGCACAGAAGAAAAAACTCAAAACAAATGATGAAAAAATTCACAATGTGAGATCTGACCGCGAACTATTTGGTCGATTAATTATTGCCGCAAGGTCCAGAGATGTTGATTTAAAACTAGTGATGACGTATGAACTGTCTGCTGTTCCACTATCATTGTCACATACGGATGGGACTCTAAGAAAGAATGTGAAGTGTTTTGTTAAGTGAACTAGAAAAGGAAGTAAATGTTGATGGACGGCTTCCACCTGTTGACAAGACAGGCGCATCAGCTTATGTAGTAGATGGCATGGCAATTGTGCAAATGGTTAAAACTGGAGGTACGTCTACATTTGGAGAATTGGCTGATAAATACTGGCACATCTTTACAGTTCCACTGAATCAAGAAGACTGCAACAGAGTAGATATAGTTTTTGACAGATATGATAGACTGGAATCTCTCAAAGCGGAAGAGCGGCTAAAACGTGGGTCATCAACAGCATTGGAAGTAAAGATTGCTGGAGAAAATACTCCCGTTCCAAAGCAATGGGCCAAGTACATCAGCAATCCAAGCAACAAAAGTAACCTGGATGCATTTCTCAGCAAGCGGTGGCGTGATACTGGTCCAAATATGCTATCTGCTGACAATTGCGTCATTCTTGCTGGTGGCTTTAACGATGGAATGGATGTTGTTGTCATTTCAGCGAACAATTCGTCGTATTTGGAAGAACTTCGATCAGATCACGAGGAAGCAGATACGCGTATGATGTTGCACGCGCTACGCGCTTCAAAAGACCACATGCGTGTTGTTATACACTCTCATGATACAGACGTGGCAGTACTTAGTATATATACGTATCGTTCGCTTCACTGTTCTGAACTATGGTTCCGTACGGACACAAAGGACAAATTGCGATACATACCAATACATACAGTTGCTCAAGTACTGGGCCCAGCTATCTGTCTGTCTTTGCCTGGGTTTCATTCTCTTACAGGTTGTGATAGCACTAGTGCATTATTTGGAGTCGCTAAGAGAAAAGCATTCAATCTCTTAAAGTCATCTGAATGTCATCAGCTTAGCTTAGCCCAACTCGGCGAACATGTTCACTCATCACCGAATACGGCAATTCTATGTGAGAAGTTTGTCTGTGAGTTGTATACCATCAGGGATGTGGGAAAGACAGCTGATGAAACCCGTTATTGGCTCTTTTGTCAAAAGAGACAAAGAAATGAAAATCTTCCACCTACATCGAATAGTCTAAAGCATCACACCGAAAGGGCCAATTTTCAAGCTCTTGTTTGGAGACGTTCATTGCAAGCTGTTCAGAATCTTCCATCTCCAAATGGACATGGCTGGAGTATAGTGGATGGTCTACTCAAGCCTGTTCTAATGTCAAAGGATCCTGCTCCATTTGGATTAATTGAACTCACATCATGTAGATGTCAAAAGTCTGCCTGCAAAAGAACAGATCTCTGTCAATGCAAGGCTAACAATCTCCTCTGCACTGAAGCATGCCTTTGTATGGGAGGTGAAATGTGTGACAATGTTCAGCATACAATTGTCGAAGATGACTCTAACACGGATGAGTAACATTCTCTCATTTGCTCACGTGATAAATATGTCCTGCCAGCTTGTGTAGACATGCACTGCATGTCAGTTAAAAGTTTAATTATGAAAAATGTAGAAACATGGGCATTGTTGTAGCTAAGGTATTGCTAGTCACAAGAAGACCTAAGTGCCCCAATATGTACAAAGCAACATACGGGTGTCTTAAACGAGGTTGATTATGTATAAATCTGCGATATACGATCACTCCTTTCCATTTTGGTTAAGATTGTATTGATATAACATGCGCTTAAGTTTGTGAAAAATTTACCATTGTGAAAATTGTTTGAGAGCTACATTCAACACCTATTGTAAATGGGCTTCTCACGGGTTAGTGATACCACAATTTTCTTGTACAACACGGCTCAGAATATACCCAAGACATCGGTCTAGCATAATATAGAGACAAACCTTCTGAATACTGGGTGTGCTACGAAACCGATCTTCTAGACCCCTTTTGAAAATTGGCTCCCGAACTACATGGACGTTTCCAGTTTTAGCTACGCACCGCCCATCTGTAGCCAATCTCCATCCACACCTCACTCCTTTTGGGATCGATCGATCCCTAACACTCTGACTATCAATTTCCAGAAAACTATACCGGTAAGCTGTTAAATATTTTGAAACTAATTTTGAAACTAATTTAACTGGGCGCGGTTGCTGCCTATTGCAGCAACAGCGCCCAGTAAAATTTGTCTCAAAATATTCAACGGAATGTTTTTAAATAGTAAAACATACAATTCGTACAACGTGTCGGACTATTAAGTGTTAAAGACATACTGTTTCGAATCATCCATGACGTTATGATTATGACGTCAGCATACACGTCACTTAGTTAATTATGACGTCATGTGACGTTAGATGATCGATGGATAAACTTGGAAAGGTCCATTGTGATAGCGGCATAAGAAATGTTCTGTTGTATACTTTGGACTTAATTTAATTGGACGAAGTTCAAAATATTAAACAGTACATTTTATTTAGTTTTGGAAACATGTTAAGTTATTTCTGAGCCTTATTAAAGTACTTAATTCACAAGTGATTCCAACGGAGGAATCCAGTTTTATCTATGCCCCGCCCACCTCTAGCTAAGCTAGACCCACATGTCGGCCGTATTGGGATCGTTCGATCATGAATTATCAATTTTCAAAAAATCATTCAGGTAAGCTGTTGAATATTTTGAAACCTTTTTGACTGGGTACTGTTGCTGCCAATGGCAGCAACAGCGCCCAGTCAAATTAGTTTCAAAATATTCAACAGCATGTTTATTAAATAGTAAAGACATACAATTCGTACAACAACGCTTTAGCCGATCACCAATTATACGTTGGCTATGAACTTAATTACGTCATTCATGACGTCATTGATTATGACATCATTCTACGCGTCACGTAGTTGATTATGACGTCATATGATGTGTGTGGAGAAACTGGAAATGTCCATTGCTTAAAATATTACAAAATGTACTGTATGAATGTGTTATTGTTCGTTCTATTACAATATCAAACTTTGACCTATACTCCCAAGAGACTATGCGAGATTGACCTCTTTTATGGGTGGATGCGGATTTATTTTGTGGTCCGTCTGCTAGTGGTGTACGCTGGGGTCAAAAGCGTGGAGGATTTGCGATTGTTGCTGTAGTAGTAGTAGTAGTAGTAGTAGTAGTAGTAGTAGTAGTAGTAGTAGTAGTAGTAGTAGTAGTAGTAGTAGTTGTATATCCTTACCTCCAGATGTGACTACCGTATTCGCAGTTGCTGAAGTGATAGTTATCGCCCTTGTACTGCTGCTTGTGATAACTGTATGTGGGGTTGTACACGGGAAGTTATTGCACAGCGTCACCTGACGAAACCGTCCCGGACAGTCCGCACCACCTCCCTGAGGTGCAGGGTTCGTGCATGTTCTTACTCGGATCTCCCTGCCTCCTGGGCCACAGCTCACGGTACATAGGGTCTGTACTGACCAGGCCGTCCATCCGCCATCCACTAAACAACACAATTTACTTAACGCTTTAGCCCTTAAATTTCTTCAATAAAATCTGAATTTTCTCATAGAAAATGTTCATTTGCGGACAGAGATTATTTTTGAACATTTATCATTGGAATGACTGGCTCGGTTATCGAGCTAGTCATTCCAGTGGTAAATTTTCAAAAATAGTCTTCTCTTAGTCTGGAAATATACATTTCTCAAGCCCACGGTAGACACCGTTTTTTGTTAGCTTGAGTGATAAATGGATAATTAGAAAAGCTGTAGCTGGTTGTCATCGCACAGTGTTAGGACCAAAAGATGCAACAACCACCAGTAGACATCATGAGCAGACCGTAAGTGCTAGACGACTCAAAGACTTTCTTTGTTATATGAAATGAGTAATCCTTTCCAGTATAATACAATATATGTTACCGATTACGCCATTGCTGAAAGGATTTGCAAACACCACCAGAGAAGCAAAGAGCAGTGCAAGTCATTCATGGAAAAATGTAGGTAGATAATTGCTCATTCTACCAGCCAAACAAGACAACGCCACTTTCTTAAAAACTGAACAAGTTGTCAATAGTTTTAATGAGACGCTGCTTAAGGATGATTGCCTTCTACCGACTATTCATTTAATGCCAAACAAGGCAGTGTGACTTACAGGGCCAATCTTAGCATTCAGAGGTGGTGGCATGTGCAAAGATTATGGAATACTTACTCGGGGCCCTTGGAACAATCCCGAGAAAGCTAAAGTCCCATTTCAACAATAATGCCACTGGGGCCCCTGCGGTCAGAGGGCTGTAGGATTTGACCACATCAGGCTTAGAAGCGTAACAGCTATGCATATAAACTGAAGTTATGTAAAGGCCCCGAATTTAAGACAAAAATGTGTTGTGTAACTTTTTGGCACCCTGGAAATTTGAGGGCCCTGTGCAAGTGTACGTGTTGTACTAGCTTAAGTACGGCCCTCCTTACATTAGTTCTGTCTCTCTTTGCTGATCCTAGTGACAATGGTCAACTCATACTTGTCAGAAAGCACATCTGTTTGAAATATTTGAAGCAGAAGTGACCATGCGAGACCCAGAAACAAAGGTGGATACGATAAGCATAGCTGGGTTAGCACTGGTCAATTCCATACATTCGCATTCCTCAAAGACCTCCAATGATTATGCCAGTGAAGATGTTCTGCCCAAACCAGAATCCTACTGCTCTAAGTACAAGAAGATAGACGTTGTGTTTGCTGTATACACCAGATCCAGTCTAACATCTGAAGCGAGGTCTAAACGAGGTAAGGGGATCAGAATAAGGGTGATTGGAACAAGCAAATTGAGAGATGATAACAACGAGACTGAATTGTTCAATTTCCGTGATGTGAAAATGTGCAAAGCATGTACTGCAAGCTAATCAGTGTAGCAAAAGAAGAAGACGTGAGTAGCAACTAGAGCAGGTCGGCCATTGATCTAGCCCCGTGCTCCCGTGAGGAGGCAGATAAATGTCTCTTTCTTTCTACATGCTAGACAAGCAGCACTAGAGGAAAACAAGTCACTCATCATAAAAACCAATGACACTGATGTAATGGACTTTTCCAATTTTAGCCATGCCCCGCCCATCACTAGCTAAACTCTACCAACACCTCGCTCGTGTTTGGATCGATCGATCCTCAATTTCCAGAAAACTATACAGGTAAGCTGTTGACTATTTTGAAACTAATTTGACTGGCAACAGCGCTCAGTCAAATTGGTTTTCCAAATATTTACCAGCATGTTTATTAAGCAGTGAATATATACAATTTGTACAACAACGCTTAGGCCGTTTTCAATTATGCGTTCGTGACGTATTTATCTACGCCATTAATCACACCATTGATTATGGCGTCATCATACACGTAACGTACTTGATTATGACGTCAAATGATGGATGGATAAACTGGAAATGTCAATTGTGGTTGCCATATCTGTGTTGGCATCGACGAAGGTGCTTGTTCTCGAGGAAATGTGGATTACCTTTGGAGGAGAAGTCAACACTCGATGGATCCAAATACATGGATTAGTTGCTCCAATAGGTCCAGAGAAAGCCGGCTACCATTCTTACATGCATTCAGTCTGTGCGATGTTTCGCCAGCCGTCTTTGCGAAAGGGAAATAGATCGCATAACATACATGGAACTATGTGATGCGGTCTTCACTATCTTCATCACACTCAGCAAGTGTCTAACATCAGTCCATGATGATGATCTTCATATCTTTGAGAGACTTATCGTTATTATGTATGACATGTACAGCACATCTACCTATGTCAATGATGCAAGGCTCGATTTATTTGCCCAGATGCATGGACCATATAGTGCAATCTCACCCACCCAATCAGCACGCGAGGAAAATATGCAGCATGCAGTCTACCAGAAAGGAATGATCTGGGCCGGACAACAATATTCCAATCAAACATTTGAAATCCTGCCCACTTGGGATGGACAAAGAAGGGCGATATCTAACAGATATACTGGACAGACCTTCCACCGATCGCAACATGTTGTCAGGAAAGTGTTCTTGCAGGAAAGACTGCAGCCACAGGCTTATATGCTTCAGATCTGGTTTCACCTGCATGATATTCTATGGTGCTTCATTCACGCTTTGTTCGTGTTGTGATAAATTGAACCCTGTCATCTATGAATCTAAATTTCTAGCATTTCTAGCAATTTCTAGTATTTTGAAACTAATTTGGCTGTGTACTGTTGCTACCCCAACAGCGCCCAGTTAAATTAGTTTCAAACTATTCAACAGAATGTTTATTAAATAGTAAAGACACACAATTCAAACAACACTTGGTCCGTCATCAATTAATTGTTCATGACGAACATAGCTAAGCCATTTATGGCAAAATTGATTATGATATCAGCCTACATTTGACATAGTTGATCACTACGTCATATGATTGACTTAGAAACTGGATTAATCAATTCACACATAGAATGTCATGGTCAAGCATTGACTTTGTTAATAATTTAAAACTAATTTGACTGGGCGCTGTTGCAGCCATAGGCAGCAACAGCACTAAGTCAAATTAGTTTCAAAATATTCAACAGAATGTTGATTGAATACTGAAGACATACAATTCCTAAAACAATGCTAAGATCGTCTTCAATGGAATAATCCAGCTTTAGCTCTACTCCACAAATCTCTAGCTAAGCTCCATCTGCGCAGTAATATAAATCCCTGCATTTTCAGAATCTCAATTTCCAGAAAACTATACAGGTAAGTTGTTGAGTATTTCGAAACTAATTTGACTTGGTGCTGTAGCTGTATATGGCAGCAACAACGCCCAGTTAACAATAAGAGCGCCCAGTGAAATTAGTCTCAAAATATTCTGCAAAATATTTATTAAGTAGTAAAGACATACAATTCATACAACAACACATGGCATCAATTAAGCGATCTTAACGAACTTAGCTACGCAATTCATGACGTAATTCATTACGACGCCAACCAACATGTGACATTATTGATTATGATGTCATATGATTGACTGAGAAACTGGATTCATCAATTAAGCATGCGTGACGAACCTAGCTACGTAATTTATGACATAATTGATCATGACGTCAGCGTACATGTAACGTAGTTGATTATGGCATCATATGATTGACTGAGAAACTGGTTTAATCAATTAAACCATAGGATACCATGCACAAGCATTGACTTTATGAACGATCAAGCCTAGACGTAGTGCATGTGCGCTGTGAGGGCCCGGATGGATGCCCGCAGTCACCAAAGCAACATGCACACAAGAAACAATAGTTTATTTATATCCACATCTTTATGTTGAAGAAAATATTACATGAGATGAATATATAGTTTATGTTACTAGCATAAACAAATAGTCAATGTTGTAGAGATCCATGAACCGATGTGCAGACTGATACCGTGGACATCAGTAATAGCAATACTTTCAGCATCAGACTCATTATCATCACCGCCTGAATCATCATCGTCATCATCATCATAAGCGCCCGCATCTAGATTCCTCCTTTTGCGCTCCTTGTTCAGGAACTCTCTCTCTTACGAAAAGCTGAGAAGACTGCCTCATTGTATGTATACCCGTCGGTGATAATATCTTTAATCTTTAACACAGAGTTCTACAATCTTGCCCGCTGTAGCATTATGTCAGTACACTTTGTAATTCACGTTTCCAGAGAATCCATCTATCAATCCGACATCATATGACGTCATAATCAGCTAAGCGGCGTGTAAGATGACGTCATAATCATTACGTCATATATAATTCTAAATGGTCCGTCTTTAACTCTTGATAGTCCGACACGTTATACGAATAGTATGTCTCTACTATTTGATAAACATGCTGTTTATGGCGTGTAGAATGACATCACAATCAATGACGTCATGGATAACGTAGATAAGTACGTCACGAACGCATAGTGGAAGACGGACTATGTGTTGTTGTACGAATTGTATGTCTTTACTATTTAATAAATACCCTGTTGAATATTTTGAAACTAATTTGACTGGGCGCTGTTGCTGCCATAGCAGCAACAGCGCCCAATCAAATTGGTTTCAAAATATTTAATAGCTTACCTGTATAGTTTTCTGGAAATTGATAATCAGAGTTCAGAGATCAATAGATCCCAACACGAGCGAGCTGTGGGCGATGCTTAGCTAGAGATGGGCGGGGCATAGCTAAAATGTAAAGGTCCATTAACGCATCAGCATATACGGAAATAGACGCATCATCTCCACCAATGATAACGAGTCTCTCTTCACCATCCTCATCTTCTAAACCGGATTAACCAGCCTGTATGTCATGGTGAATATTTTGGAATATGATGAATGGCTCCTGATTTCCTATGACTTCATTTTCACCTTCATCTTCACACTCAGACTCGGTCGGTTGCTCGCCTTCACTCTCCGACCTCCCTTGTGTCATCATCTTCACTCTCCATCTCCGTCATTTCTTCGTCTTCACTGTCTAGATTGTCACTATCTTCATTACTATGGAATCAGATCATATGCCGCAACAGGTCATTTGACCTAGCGAAAGTTGAATCACAGGCAAAACATTCATGTCATGGCATATTGACTATATGCTAAATCTAGCAATCATTCAAGTTACAAGTCAAGAGGCCTTTTTAGTTGTGAAAGGTTTTATTGTTGCTGTACTTTCTCTCCGTAAAGCACGTAAGATGGCGTACTGCGTTTTAGATTTAATAGAAAACCTAGGAAGGATAGTTTTATTTTTTCTAGGATTGCGCAGTTTTCAATGCCTAACACTTCACTGCCATAAATAGGGATTGGTTCAATGGTTTTTCTATATAGTTTAAAATGACAATCCATTGGTAGATCTAGTTTGCGGGCTCTTCTATTTTGGGAGTATATAGCCGTGCTAGCTTGTTCGGCTATGTGTTTCTGAGCAGTAATGAGACGTCCATTGGGTGTAAAGTAGATACCTACGTATTTATAGTTATCAACGACTTCTAAGGGGGTTCCAATAATCTTGACTTCTAGATTGCTGTACCATCGCTTTGTGAACAGCCGTCTATCTCACCGTCTTTCTACTGTTATGGACAGTCTCCTTATATTAAATTTCTAGATGTATTGTCTTCATAAATGCTTCTTTAACAAAATTAGCTTCTTGGACTTTTTTCTACAATTCGCGACCACTACAAAAGAAATTGATGACATACGCGAATAGGTTATGCTTCAATGACAAAATATTTGCATATATTTAATATCGAGGGTAAATCCCACAGGTATAATAAAATCGCGCTGGCAAAATGATTAATTAATATAATGTCTAATAAGAATACAGAATTCCCAGAATCTCAATTTTAAAGGGATCAAAATCTCATCTCAAAAGTTGTATTGCACCGATAGATTATGTTAACTTTTAGTAATACTATTTCCTTCATATCCCGTCACATTCTCTTAACTGTATCGCACTTATCTGATTTGTAATACCGTGTAAATGTTGAACAGCGATCGCCACCATTTTGTATCCTCAAGCGACAGTGCGTGACGTTGCGTTTACAAGTACCAATGCACTGCCTTCTTTATTATGTAATACTCATTTAATTGAATATTTTAAAACTAATTTGACTGGAAGTCGTTGTTACCTATGGTAGCAACGACTTCCAGTCAAATTAGTTTCAAAATATTCAACAGCTTACCTGTATGATTACTTTTATAACGCATTGCCAAACCATAGCTGGAATCTCTGACTGAGCGTATATACCGAGGAGGACAAACTGGGGTTTTCCCCTGATAGGTTGAAAAGTAAATCATTACAGCCGTTGCCCGCTGTAGGAATGTATCAACATTTAGCTTCTAAACCCTGAATATCTTTCGTTGTCTGCATGATAAAAAGCTAAAATATCATGGATGGTTTATGGGTGGTAAATTCTATCACCTGAATGGTTTAAATAAGATACGGTGAGATTAACTTTAAGGTAATCTGTTGAATATACTGAAACTTATTTGACATGAACCAGTGCAACAACAGTTCCCAGTCAAATTATTAAAAGAAATTCAATATAAGATTTATTAAAATATAAATGAATTTCCCAGCTCGACCTTTCGGGTTCAAAATAGTTAATCTACTTGTTCCATGACCGGTATCTTTACGATACATAGCATATTTTGTTGAATATTTTCTAAGTAATATGACAGCAATGACGTCCAGTCATATTCATTTCAAAATATTCACGGCTAAACTAATCACTTACCATCTTGACCACTGCTATGTGGAAGCCATGAGGAGACAATCAGAACACACGCAATAACACAAACAGTAGCGTACATTATTTGTGACACTGACTCAAGCAGAGCCAAACACACAGTGCCCTGTCCTGTTTAATGATAATATGGACTCTCGTAATAGTTTATATGTATCACTTTTCCCAGGATAACACGCGCCTTAACCCATTGAGAACCGTAGTCCAGACACAGCTGATGGTAATTTCGTAATATTCTTGCGGATAATTTGAAGACAGTATTATTAAACCATTTCGCTGCTTTAAGCAGCACCAACATTCAACAATATTATTTTACGCATTTAAAACAATTAACATCCAGTAATTAAGGTATCTATTTTGAGTGTTATGAAATTGATTTTATGTGATTTCAGCGACGAACTGTGTATTTATCAAAATCTATCTATATTTATTTTCAAGATGCTCTTGACTCGAAAATATGATGAGATAGAATGACGATTGTGTCTTCGTTATCTTCTGTGCTGATTTTGCGTTTGTCCAGTTATCTGTCGTTTTCGGGTCAATAATCGTCCAGTACCACATCTCTACTAGGAGCGCTTTATGGGGCATGCAAAGTTGTAATTACCCTTGGCCTGTGACGCGAAGAGGGTATTGCGATTGAGTCTGTCTGTCCGCGCGCTTCTCCGGCCGGAGGTGTGTCTAAAAAAATCTTGCTCAGATTTGGCTGAAATTTTAACGCAACGATGTTTTTTAGCACTGCTCCCGATAAAATAAACCGGATCTGGATCCGATCAAATTCTGGATCATTCGACATCTCGGTAACTAATGGTATGATTTGGCTTGAACTTTGACACAGCAAAGCGTGTGACCATACCCTGGGATTCCACAACGTTGCGCGGGATCCGGATTCTTAAAAAACAGCATCTTTTGGCCCTAAAAGACAGGTGTCCGTTACAGACACACCCATATGTACTTGAGAGCTACCGGAAAATAGTACTAATTTTGAATTGATTTTATGAGATTACAACACACTTGACAATAGAGTAATTTTATCTATAGGTGAAAACAATCAGTCCGCACCTGACGCTGTCATGCTGCAAAGGTTTTTTTTTATCACCTATATATTTTACTGGTCAATTTATGCACCCAAATCCACAATCTCCGAAAATAGAGATAATGATGCGGCGGGTTCTCAAAGACACCAGCCTGTCCTATGACCTCTTTATTTAGAGCACCGAAGGCAGGTAATCACGGAAAATTAAATTAGTCGATGTTCGTGAGCTATTTAGGCTGCAGTAGTGGTAGTAGTAGTAGTAGTAGTCGAAGTGAACGCACGCGTTTATTTAGCTCTGCAATTGCTGCCCGAATTTGTGGGTTTCTAGCGCGATTTTGTAGATAAATTTTATACATATATTTCGTATTAGTATTTCCTTTCAAACTTTATGTTTAATTTGTAAATTCTATTCTTGGTTGGAGCGCATTTTATGTCTCCATTTTCTAAAGGCATTCCTCTTAGCTGGCGGTTTCCGCCATTTAATAGGGCTCCTCTTACTGTGGTAATACATTTCTCCCCGCGCCAGTCTGCTATTTCTATATTTCGTAGGCTAGCGCATTATATTGGGCAAGATCGCTTGAGTGAGTGGATTTAATTCCTTTGTCATTTGTAAGCACAAGCCTAGTTCTTTAACTATACACCTGTGCAAAAGTTAAGCACCACCCTATTTTTACGCACATGCGAGGGTATATTCATGTGCTATGAAGAAAGCAATAGCATAAACATTTATGTACCCATCCATCTTAGTGCAAGAGGTAATAATGCAACTAGAGGAATGCTGATTATGATGGTGGGGAAACACTGTATGTTTTTGTTTGAACTTGAAAACGAGGCCTGAATATGGTTACGTTGACACAACTGACAACTATTGCCCTACAGTTGACACACGTGGCTAGATTGTCATTAATGGTGTCTGAAAACGAAGTTTAACATCTGTGCACGAGTTTGAGACTGTCATTATTAATACCGGGTATATCCACCTTGTGCCTGGATGACGGCCTGGACACGACGTCTCATGCTGGTCACCAACCGACTGATACGCCATTGTGGTATTCGTTGCCATTCAAGATGGAGTGCGTCTGTTAATTCCTGTAGGTTCTGCACAGGAGGATCCCTCCTTCTCACTATGTTACCCAGAATGTCCCAGATATGCTCAATAGGGTTCATGTCAGGGCTCCTTGCTGGCCATGGTAGGGTTTCGATGGCATTCTGGCGGAGGTATTCATGCACAGCTCTAGCACGATGTGGTCGGGCGTTGTCATCCATGAATATAGGGTGGGTTCCAGGTGCATGATTTACAAAATGAGGGACCACAACTCTATCCAGTATGGAATCTTGATATCTTTGTCCATTTAGTGTTCCAGGTACAGTCAACAGATCCAGCTTACAATCAAATGAGATGCACCCCCATATCATAACGGAACCTCCACCAAATGGAACTTCTTCCATGATGTTACGTTGGTCGTACGCCGTGCGTCTGGACCTCCATACACGAGTTCGACCATCTGTGGCATGAAGCAGGAACCGACTTTCATCGGACCAGTGTACCCGTCTCCAGGATCTCATGTTCCAGTGTCTTCTTTCGTTGCACCACCTCAGACGCTCCTCTTTGTGGTGTGCAGTGAGGAGAGGACGTCTGACAGGTCTCCTAGCTTTCATGCCAGCAGCATACAGTCTCCTTTTGACGGTAGACATTGACACTCTATTGCGCGTTTCCCATTGCTGGCTGAGCACTCTGCTGTTGGTGAATGGAGATCTCCTAACAAGGCGTACTAGGGCTCGATCATCACGGGCAGTAGTCTTCTTCCGTCTTCCAGATCTAGGCCTGTCCTTCACCTCGTTAGTTTGCCCATGTTTTGCAATCAAACGACTGATTACAGTATGGTTAATGTTCAGCTGTCTGCCAATCTCTCTGCATGACATACCAGTGGTATGCATGCCTATGATTTGCCATTTCATACGATCACTTAACCTTCGTCTTGCCATAGCGGTTCACAATCAAGAGCTAATTCTCGCTGTACAAATAAACCACGGTCATGAACACAAAATTCCTAATCTTGTCGCCTAAATCTGTATGTAATGTTCTACACCTCAAACTGGACTTTTACATAACTGAACACGTGTGCTGTTTCCCGCCACGCACGGACATCAAGCGGCGTGAAGTCATGCATGCATGTGCATTTCGTACTTGGAATTATGTCAGCTAACGCGGGGACAAAAAGTATGGCAGCCTAGTTGTACCATCATGTTTCTACGTTCTATTGTTTTTGCTGGTGCTTAACTTTTGCACAGGTGTATATATAAATCCTTATAGTCAGTTGGCTGTCCCCGGTCAACTCGAACAGACTAACACATATATGACTGTACTATCTATTCATATATTTGTTAGTATACTTTAATCAGGTTAGGTGTTAGTGAACCACTTAGAAAGTGGTTCAAACTAACAAATATACGACTGTACTCTCTATTCGTATATTTGTTGGTAGACGTCAGGGTTTCAAAAGGGGACACTATTTATTTAGTGTTTAGCTCTTTCCCTGACGTCCTGGTGTTATATAAGTATATATTTATTATATATTGTAGAAGTATGGGGTTCCTCCTTTGATAAACCACCATGGCAACCTATAAGCGTACCCTAAGCCTTAAAATAACAACTAAGGGGTGGGGTGTCAAGGTTATCGACGTGTATCATGGGTTAAAAGACGTCGTTGGCGCGGGACCTGCTACTTTGCAGGGGCTTATCAATGTTACTAAAACTGTATGGAATGTAACAGTGTCAAATGAGGGGGTCAAGGAAAACCTTCTGGAAGATGTTCTTATTGTAAAAGGTGAAGTTTGTAACGTAGAGGAAATCGAGTCAGATAGGTTGCTAGTGAAGATGAAAGTTCCACTAGAAATTCCAGATGACAGAAACATGAGTGAACTCAAGACGTATGGCAAAGTGCAAAAGATTGAACGGGAAACGTATCCCTTTGACAGAACGCTAGAAAACGGTGTAAGACGTATTTGGTTGGATAAAGTGGATAGCCCTTTACCAAGCAGATTGACACTTGATGGCAGCTTTGTCCTGCCCTTATGGTATTATGGTATAGAGGGCAAATTAAAGAATGCTGGATCTGCCTATGTACTGACCATTTGGCAACAGATTGTCCCAATCGAAACAAATGTTTGCTCTGTGGTTCAGTTGACCATTTTAAATGGCGCTGTCCAAAAAATCAAAACAAGCCCTTAGTATCAGGAGATAATCGCCCATTAAAGGATGCAACTGAGTCAAATCCTTCTGAAGCAACCGCTACGGAAGCTATTGTTTTGGTTCATGCCACTGTAAATGACACAAACAAATCATCAAATCCTGTTAAAGTAACTACAGTTGATGAAATTCATGTATTAGAGGAGGGTATAACCTTAAGTCAAGAAAATACTCAAAATGCAGTGGAGCCAAACGTTGCTGTAAAAGACACGCAGGAAAATGATGATCTTACAGAAGAGCCAGTTTACAATTCCTTAGAAGATGAATTAAAATTAGGACAGGATAAGTTTAGGACTCAGAAGACAGAAAGTTCAGTCGATTTTCCGCTAAGCCCACTTGATTTAAGTCAGCTTGAAGATATGGTAAATGATGCTCCTGCCAAATGTTACTTAAGTAGCAATAAGCGTCATAAAGAAGACAATAGCTCAGAATCTGAGATTGAAGTAAATGATATGGATGATGATACAATGTCAGTTGCAGAATCAGATGTGTCCATTCAAACACGGAGTTCACAGATGAAAGATGAAATGGTAATGTACCGATCAGAAGGAGGTGAAGTGTTAGTGCCATATGCAATGCCGAGAGGCGTGAACTATCTTCTACTGCGCCATGATTCTGATATTTCCAAATATGAATATTTGTCTGTGGTAGAACTAGGAAATAGTGAATTCGCAGGAAAATTAGGTAAATGGTCTAAGAAACGAGCTAAAAACCCCAAATCTAGTTAATCTAATGATGGCGGTTGTAAACATCATTTTACAAATTATGATTATCTGCACCATCAATTGCAGATGATTAAATATACCGAATTCAAGCAGCGCCACTTGCTTGAAGAATTAGCAAATGAGAGAGTTGATATTGCTTTTCTACAAGAGACCAAAATTCAAAAAGCTGAAGTGTATGAATCTCTCAAAGATATTTCAAAAGGGCAGATTTTTTTTTCTTTATCACAAGATAATAGTGCGGGAGTGGCCATTCTTATCCTGCCCCGCTGTCTCAACTATGTTGACGTTATATCGTCGTCATCAGATCCAAATGGACGATGGATTTGTGTATCAATTGATGTACTAAACACAAGTTTAAATTTGATGTGCCTTTATGCACCTACCTCTCATCAATTGCGCCGTGAATTTCTAAATGATGTTTCCACAATAATTCAAGACAGAACGCCTGAAAACCTAATTATGGGCGGTGACTTTAATTGCATATTAGACGAGGCTAAAGACAGAAACTCTAGGTCTAATTTTAATGACACATCGCATAGTATTTTGAAACACATTTGTGAAAATAAAAGCTTGTTAGACACTTATCGGATTGAAAATCCAGAAGGCCAGGAATTTACTTGGTTTTCAACCGATGGAAGGTTAGCCAGGATCTATGTAGAACGTTCATTGAAAGGTTACATGTGTAAAACTAACATAAAACCAGTAACTTTCTCTGATCACAATATGTTTTCCATCACATTAGACAATGCTGACTGGGTCAAACGAGGAGATGGATTTTGGAAACGTAATGTAGCATTGCTACGAGATAGTTGCTACCGCAAATGTGTGGAAAGTTGTTGGAGGCATTGGGATGAAAGAAGAGCTTCGTATGAATGTATAACAGACTGGTGGGAAGATGCTAAATCAGACCTGAAATATATTTCAAGGCAGTATTCCATTAGGAAAGCACGTGAAATACGAAAGCGTAAAAAGGCGCTTCAGAGGTCGTTGTGTAAAATTAATAAGAAAATTAATGATGGGGAATATAAATATTACGAACTATTAGTTAAATTAAAAGGTAGACTAAATGAAATAGAGCAATATCAGTTTGATGGCGCCAAAATAAGGTCAAGAGCACAAATGCACACCGAGGGCGAAAAGCCTGCACGTTACTTTTGTAACTTGGAAAAAGCAAGAGGTATAGAGAAATTAATGCGCTCACTGAAGACTAATGATGGAGTATCAGTGTGCTCAAATGAAGAAATGATTGAATCAGTATCCGAATTTTACAAATCATTGTATAAATCTGAGGGAAGCGAGGAAACTGCAACTAGAGGTGTTTTAGCTAATATAACGAAAAGACTTCCAGATTCATGTCGCGAAAGCTGTGACCAATCAATAACAATTGATGATTTGACAAAATCCCTCAAAGGTATGAAGTTAGAAAGGTCTCCTGGATGTGACAGACTTCCAGTTGAATTTTATCAAACATTCTGGCACATATTTGGGCCAGTATTAGAAGAAATAGCAACCAGCATTTTTAAGCAAGGGCATCTCCCTACATCGATGGCCCAAGCATATGTTCGGCTTACATACAAGAGGGGTGACAGAAATAAAATACAGAATTATAGACCAATCTCTCTACTCTGTGTAGATTATAAGATTATTACTCGGGCACTAACATTAAAACTTGGCACAGTCCTAGGCGAAGTCATTCATGATGATCAAACCTGCTCTGTGCCAGGAAGATCAATATTAAACAACACTTTGCTTATACGGGACCTTATTCAATTAGTTGAAAAGGATTGTATCCCAGCAGCAATAATAGCACTTGATAACGAGATGTTTGACAGACTAGAATGGGATTTCTTGTTTAAGTCTTTAGACCATATTGGCTTTGGTTCAAGATTTATTAAATGGGTCAATATTTTATATACTGATATAACAAGTTGCTATTTAGTTAACAATCAGCTATCAAAACCTGTAGTGTTGGAACGAGGTGTCAGACAGGGTTGCTCACTGTCCCCGCTTCTATTCGTCATAGCTATGGAATCGTTGGGGGCCACATTGAGGCAACGCAATGACTTTCAAGGAATATGTATACGTGGCGTAGAAAGGCCACTAAAGGTTTCTCAATATGCAGATGATACGACTGTGTTTGCGGGTAAAAATACGGATTTTAGAATTTTAAATGGAGTATTAACAGATTTTCAAAAGGCATCAGGACTTAAAGTCAATAAAGATAAATCTAAGGGATTGTTTTTGGGCGATTGGAGGAGCAGAACTGATAATGTGATGGATATTAACTGCTCAAATGATGTCATAAAATTTTTGGGTATTTACTTTAGTAGAGAACAAAATGTATTACTAAACTGGGAAGAAAGGATATCCAAGCTAAAGTGTGCTTTACGAAATTGGAAACGACGTCGCCTAACTGTCTTTGGCAGGACATTTGTCCTTAATAATTTTATTTTATCTGGACTGTGGTATACTGATTCTGTAGTTCATATGCCCAAATCAGTAGAGTCAAAGATCAACACGTTACTTTTGTCCTTCTTGCCCATTAATATCACAGTCAATCCTCACCAATGAAAAGCATGCCGGAGGCCTGGATTTGGTTAATGTTTCAGCAAAGTGTGCTTCTTTAAAATTGAAATTCTTGAATAAGTTACTTACTTCAAACTCATCTTGGTCAAGTGTTTCAAGGGCACTTCTCCAAAGGTACGTTGACCCATTTCCAGTAGAATGTTTATTTATGTGCAATAAATTGCCACCTAATCATCAAAAGATTCCAAATGTATATAAAGAACAGCTCGAAGCCTTAAAAATATTTACACGATCAATGCCACAACCCAATTGTTGGGAAGATGCCTTAGAGCAACGTCTTTGTGGGCAACGAGTTGATTCGTGATAATGCTGATGTATTATATTTGACCTCTATGGCCAAAAATGGTATTCAATATTTACGTGACTTGGTAAATCCGAAATCTCGTAAATGAATTGCGATGCAAAATGTAGCAAGAATAACATCAATGAGACATATTGATGCTCAGCGCTTATTTGTTAGAATAAAGAATGCAACACCTGCTGTATGGTTCAAATTGCCGAAAGCACGTGGCAACATTGATATGTTGCAACCAACATTAGTATTTATGTCAGAACATATAAAATACAACATGGCATCTAGAGACTGGTATAGAATTCTAATGCAAAGTCGGAGACAGACTCCTATTGTGGTTAGGCATTGGAACAATTTAGGATGCACGCCAAAGAACTGGAAAAATGCCTGGAAAGCAATACACCTACCTTGTCTACCAGGAAATGCACGGGACCTGGCCTGGCGATTACTCCATCGAAGGCTATGGGTCGGTCATCTTACTTATATGTGTAAAATATCAAGTACAGACCGGTGCTTATTATGTAATACTGAGGAGGAAACGATAGACCATCTATTTACTCAGTGTCGCATAACTACAGGTTTTTGGGTATATATCAATATGCTCCTTGCTAAATTTGGAACCAAATATGTGAATTTAGTGGCTGAAACAATTTTGTTCAAAGATTGCTCAACTATCGGACGAATCATTAATAGCAAGGAGAAAGAATATTTAATAACCCTGTTATCTGTAGGAGTGGGGGCAATCTGGAAGCATCAGTGTTCAGAGGCCAGAGATAAAACCAGCAACAACCATCTGAGAGCCATACAAGCTATATTTCGATCATTGTTGATAAACTGCATTCATTGTGAATTTTACAGGCTAGTAGAACATGGGAGAGAAAGTAGATTTAAAGACGTATGGTGCAAAACTGGCATAGTATCAATTGAATACGGATATCTAAAAATTTCAGAAGCGGACCTTGTATCAGCTAGCACACTCGCTGCTTGCTGTATATTGATAAATGCTATTTTAATTTAATTTAATTGCCTTTATTTTAAAATTGTAATGCCTTAGGAGACTCTAATCTTGACGAATATCCTAACCTTGGGATCAGAATATTTAAATATCAAATGAGCATTATGTCAATATTCTGGAGGTGATCCGATTTTCAAGTTAACAGAGTGTGATATCTTACAATTAGCTTCCTGTTGTAAATATTTACTGTAGGTGTATTTGTTCCAGGGTAATTTGCAAAAACTTACAATGAAGTAAATTTAGAATGTGAACCCAGAGCGCCATCTAAGTAGTCATAGTTTGTATACATTTGCTTTGTGCATTATATTATATAAAGGCTACTACGTCCGTTGGGTATTTAATAATCGGCTAACTGGCATCAATGAGTGACTTTTTGTTACTTATTGACGAGTCACCTCGCCACTTGTTGGCGAGCTGCACTCGCCATTTGGCCCTACTACTATACGGTGTGCTACGTTAAACTACATATGATCTACTTAGCCTGCCGGTCATGAATCGGCTCAATGGCATCAATGATTAGCAGTAGCTTACTGCTAATTATTGATGAGTGGCTTTACCACTTGTTGGTTAGCTATGCTCGCCATTTGGGCCTACTACTACACGGTGTGCAAATAGCAATGTCTTTGTTGAATTATGTTATGTTATCAGCTCTTTATTAATTATGTTTTCTATGTCGTTATGCCACGGTTGTGGTATATGATAATAGAGTATTTTAGCTTGTACTGTTTTGACATGCTAGGTTTGTATTGTTATTCTATTAATAAAGCATGCTATTTCAACCGATTTTTTAAGGGGGTTTGTAAGCCTTTTTAAAGGAGTTCCTTCGGGAAGTGTATCCGACTGCGTCAGCGTCGGATTTAAAAAAAAAAAAAGAAAAAAATAGTAGTAGTAGTAGTAGTAGTGGTAGTGGCAGTAGCAGCAGCAGCAGCAGCAGTAGTAGTAGTAGTAGTAGTAGTAGTAGTAGTAGTAGTAGTAGTAGTAGTAGTAGTAGTAGTAGTAGTAGTAGTAGTAGTGGTATTCGAAGTGAACGCACACGTTTATTTAGCTCTGCAATTGCTGCCCGAATTTGCTAGTTTCTAGCGCGATTTTGTAGATAAATTTTATACATATATTTCGTATTAGTATTTCCTTTCAAACTTTATGTTTAATTTGTAAATTCTTGTCTTGGTTGGAGCGCATTTTGTGTCTCCATTTTCTAAAGGCACTCCTCTTAGCTGGCGGTTTCAGCCATTTAATAGGTCTCCTCTTACTGTGGTCAATGCAATACTTTTCTCCCCGCACCAGTAGGCTATTTCTATAGTTCGTTGGCTAGCACATTATATTTGGCAAGATCGCTTGAGTGAGTGGATTTAATTCCTTTGTCATTTGTAAGCACAAACCTAGTACTTTGATTTTATAAATCTTTATAGTCAGTTGGCTGTTCCCGGTCAACTCGAACAGACTAAAAATTATATGACTGTAATATGTTAGTATGCATTAGGAAACCACTTTAATCGGTTAGGTGTTAGTGAACCACTTAGAAAGTGGTTCAAACTAACAAACATATGACTGTACTATCTATTCGTATATTTGTTGGTAGGTGTCAAGGGTTTCAAAAGGGGACACTATTTATTTAGTGTTTAGCTCTTTCCCTGACGTCTTGGTATTATATATTTGTATTACCCCTTATATATTGTAGTAGTATGGGTTTCCTCTTTTATTAAAACACCATGGCAATCTCCTATATGCGTACCCTGAGTCTTAAAATCACGACAAAGGCTTGGGGTGTTTCGGCAATTGAGGTGTATCATGGGTTGAAGGATGTGGTTGGGGCAAGGCCACGGGTCCTTCAAGGTCTCATTAACGTTTCCAAATCTGTATGGAATGTCACCGTAGTTAATGAAAGTGTGAAGGAAATGTTGCTTGACGAGGTCCTTGTCGTGAAGGGTGCGGTGTGTAATGTGGAGGAAATAGATTCTGATCGTCTATTAGTCAAGATGAAGGTTCCATTAGAGTTCCCAGATGAACGGGTTATCAATGAATTGATCAAGTATGGCAAAGTGGACAAAGTAGAACACGAGACCTATCCACCTGATCGAACCTTAGAAAATGGCATCAGAAGAATTTGGTTCGAAAAGGTAGAACAACCTCTCCCAAGTAAGGTCACGATAGATGGTCGATTTATCTTGCCATTATGGTACAGGGGGCAAATCAAAGAGTGTAGAATCTGCTTAAGCACAGAACATCTTGCAACAGATTTCCCTAACAAAAACAAATGTCTAGTTTGTGGATCATCTGATCATTTTAAGTGGCGATACCCGCAGAACAAATATGTCAAAAAGGGTGCTGATAAAAGTGCAAAGCAAGTTGTCTCTAATGAGAATGTCATAGAACCGGTAGCTGCTGAGATTGTAGCTGAAATCCATGTTAATGAGAAGCATGGTGAAAAAACTAAGAATCCAATCACTGTAGTTGCAGGTGATGAAATAGAGGTTCTAGATGAGAGGCTAAGTCTTACTCCAGTAACAAGTCAATCCAAGTCTGATGTCAGAGAGGCTAATTCCACACAAGTTGAAGATGATGATCAATACCCTCTGGAAGAGAGTTTTAATTTAGGACAAGTAAAATTCAGGTCGCAAGATACTGAATATAGAGAAAGTAATTGGTGTCTCGGATCGATTGAGTGGAACAAAGCGACAGAAAGATGGAGAGAGTTCTGAATCAGAAATAGAGGAAAGTGATATAGAAGATGATAATATGTCAGTCGCTGAATCCGATATATCCATTCAAACACAGAGTTCTAAATCACCCGATGAAATGGTCATGTACAGGTCAGAGGCAGGAGAGGTGTTAGTTCCATATGTGACAGCAAAAGGGGTTAAATATAGGCATCTGCATCATGATTCAGATATATTAAAATATAAGCATTTGGAAAAAGTTGAGCTAAGTAGTGCAGCGTTTGCGAGTAAAATAGGTAAATGGTCTAAGAGAGGGTAAAAAACCCAAAATCTAGTTAGCTTAATAATGGCGGTTATACACATCATTTTATTACTTTTTATGCTAATTTGCACACTCAATTGTAGAGGCTTAAATAGTGACATAAAGCAACGTCACTTACTAGAGACTCTGAACAATGAGCAGATTGACATTGCTTTGATACAGGAAACAAAAATTCAGAAGTCAGAATCATACGATAATTTAGAAAAGATTTCTGGATCCAGAATATTCTATTCGTTATCTCAAGATAATAGTGCAGACGTAGCAATTGTTATACTCCCTTGTTGTTCAGCCTATGTAAATATAATCTCTTCAGTATCAGGTGCAAATGGTCGCTGGGTGAGCGTCATGCTAGATATACAACAAACACGTTTCACGTTGCTGTGTATATATGCACCTGCATCTCATCAACTACGTCGTAATTTTTTAATGAGATGTCTACCACAGCACTAGATAACATCACTGAAAACTTAGTAATGGGTGGTGACTTTAATTGTGTCGTAGACAAAGAAAATGACAGGAATGCAACTTCAACTTATACTGATACATCACATAGACTCTTAAAAGAAATATGTGATAATGAAAATTTAGTTGACACCTATAGAATATCAAAACCTCATGGTAAAGATCTTACATGTTTTTCGGCAGATGGTAAAGTTGGTTCAAGGATCGACAGAATTTATGTGAATAGTTTGTTGACAGGGTACTGGAGAGATGTTAATATTAAGCCAGTCGCATTCTCAGATCATAACATGGTTTGTGTAACCTTTGCCAATGCTGAATGGGTAACAAAAGGGGTTGGTTTTTGGAAATTAAACACAACACTGTTGGGAGAAGAATTTTATAAGAATAATATAGAGAGTTGTTGGCAACATTGGATTAATAGGAAAGCATCATATAAGAGCACATTGCAATGGTGGGAGGATGCAAAACTGGATTTAAAGTATGTTTCCCGAAAGAATGCTATTAGAAAAGCACGGGAAATATGCACACGCAAGAAAACACTTCATCGATCACTGATGAAAATTAATGCTAAAGTAAATAATGGTGAAGATAATTATTATGAATTACTGGTTAAAATTAAAAGTAAAATAAGAGATATAGAACAATATAAGTTTGAGGGTGCAAAAATTATAGGCAAGAGCCCAGATGCACACAGAAGGGGAAAAGCCAACCCGATATTTTTGCACATAAGAAAAAGCACGGGCAATAGATAAGGTGATGTGCTCATTAAACATGCCAGATGGTTCAACCGTCTTTACCAACAATGAAATGAGTACTATTGTATGCAATTACTATGAGTCATTGTACAAGTCAGAGGGAATAGATGAAGATGCAAAATTGGATTTCTTAGCAAATATAGACAAAAAGGTGTCAGACACAAGCAGTGAATTTTGTGATCATCCCTTAACACTAGAAGATTTAACTAAATCTCTTTGAGATTTTTTTAGAAAGGCCATTTACCACCAACTATGGCTAGGGCATACGTAAGGCTAATATATAAACGAAATGACAGACGTCTAATTCAGAATTACAGACCAATTTCTCTACTATGTGTAGACTACAAAATAATATCTAGAGCACTAACATTGAAACTAGGTAGTGTTTTAGGAGAAACCATTGGAACAGAGCAGACATGTGCTGTACCTAGGAGGACAATTTTAACCAATACCATGTTAATAAGAGACCGTATACAATTGGTTGAGAAGGATAGCATCCCTTCAGCTGTGATTGCCTTGGACAACGAAAAGGTATTTGACCGTGTGGAATGGGATTTTCTTTTTAGTTGTTTGCAAAGGTTTGGGTTAGGCTCAAACTTTATTAAATGGGTTAAGATTTTATATACGGATATCAAGAGTAGCTATTTAGTGAACAATCAATTATCCAGAGAAATTGTCTTAGAACGTGGTGTTAGACAGGGGTGTTCCCTATCACCATTATTATTTGTTATTGTGATGGAATCCCTTGGCATAGCATTGAGGCAAAATAATAGCTTTCAAGGCATATGTATTCGTGCTATAGAAAGACCACTTAAGCTGTCACAATATGCTGATGACACAACTGTGTTTGCCAGTTCAAACAATGATTTTGCAATTTTAAACCACGTACTAGAAAAGTTCCAAAATGCATCTGGTTTGAAAATCAATAAAGGAAAATCCAAAGGATTATTTTTGGGGCCATGGAAAGAGTGGAATGACCAGCCACTTAGAATCAATTGGTCTAATGATACCATTAAGATTTTAGGCATCTATTTTAGCAGGAAACCGAATACAATACAAAATTGGAATGAACGAGTATCTAAGCTTAAGAAATTTATTAGCAAATTGGAAGCGTCGTCGTCTTTCAATTTTTGGTAGAGTGTTTGTTGTCAACAACTTGGTATTATCTTGGCTATGGTATACATCATCTGTTGTACACATGCCAAAACATGTAGAAAAGGAGGTTAATGAGTTGATATTGTCATTCATATGGGAAGAAAAGAATCATTTAGTTTCCCATCATGTTCTCAATAATGCTAAGTTAGAAGGAGGACTTGATTTAATTGATATTAAAGTGAAATGTGTTTCTTTAAGGTTAAAATTTTTGAATGATCTTATTACATCAGATGAGACATGGGCATGTGTTTCACGAGCTCTCATGGAGAGAATTGTAGAACCATTTCTGGCGGAGCATGTTTTTACCTCAAAGAAGCCACCTCCGAATAGCCAAATGATACCAGATGTGTTTAAAGATCAAGTTAAGGAGTTAGCAATATTTGACAGATACATGCCTCCACCTACGTGCTGGAAGGAAGTACTAGAACAGCAATTGTGGGGCAATAGTAATATATGTTATAACAATGCAGTACTTTATCTACCGTCCTTTGCAAAATAAGGCATTCAACATTTATCTCATATAATACACCCTCAAACACGTAGATGGATTTCAATGCAAGAAGTAGCTAGAAAAACACATATGAGGCATATAGATGTCCAGCGGTTGCTAAATAAAATAAAACATGCTGTACCAATTGAATGGTTTCGTCTGCCAAATGTAAATAATAATAGTTTGACTCCACAACCTGCATTAGTTCTTGATGATGAGATGTTAAAATACAAGATGAGACCCAAGGAATGGTACCACATTATGAGACGAAAACAAGTAACACCTCCCATAGCAATTAGGAGATGGGATGACTCAAGCTATAAACCATCCAGTTGGAAAAATGTATGGAAAATCTTAGATTTCCCATACATACCAAATATGGCTCGTGATTTATTGTGGCGATTACTACATCGGCGGCTATGGGTGGGACACTTGACATACAAGTGCAATATTACGACTTCTGATAGGTGTTACTTATGTCAAACAGACGAGGAAACAATCGAGCATTTATTTGCGGAATGTCTAATATCGTCACAATTTTGGGACTATATCAGCCAAATCTTGGCACAATTTGGAGCGAAGCCCATTGTTCTAGAAACGCATGTAGTCTTATTTAGAGAATTTGGATCAAGCAGTGTAGATATCCTAAAGTCTGAAAGGACTATTTTAATAACAATGCTAACCATAGGTGTTTGGGCCATTTGGAAACATCGGTGTGCACAGACGAAAAATCCATCTATGGGCAATCACAATAGAGCAATAAAGGCAATATTCGTTCATTGCTGCTGAATCATATTCCTTGTGAATATTTTAGATTAAAGCAGCATGGTAAAGAAAAAGTATTCAAGGACATATGGTGCAAAACAAACATAGTTTCAATAGAGTTGGGAATTGTAAAAATAAATGAGCCTGCACTAGCTTAAATCATTTAATTACTACAGCTGATTTATCTGTGTCTTTTAATTAATCTGTGTCCTGTAATTAATTTTAGTCTGCACTTTGATATTGTTATGTTTAATAATTCATGTTAACAAATAAACAGACTGGGGTAATTTAATAATCAATCGATAAAGTAAGTTGCCATTGAATTATAAAATCGTCCCGGGTAATTTTAGAAACTTGCACAGGGTTTTATAGGGTTATTTTTTCCCGGGTAATTTACAAAACCTTACAACAAAGTAAATCAAAAATGTAAACAAGAGCGCCATCTATTTCCATCTATTTTTCTCTAATTTTCCTGCTGACTGACTATATATGTTATGCTACCCAAATGCTACTACGCCCGCTGATCTTTAAAGAATCAGCCCACTGGCGTCAATGATTGACTTATTTGCCATTGATTGACGAGTCATGTTTCATTTGTTGAATAGTTGCACTCGCCACATGGGCCTACTACCACACATGGATAGAATGGTAATTTACAAAACCTTACAATAAAGTAAATCGAAAATGTAAACAAGAACGCCAACTATTTTTCTGTAATTTTTCTGCCGACTATATGTATTATACTACCCAAATGCTACTACGCCCGCTGATCTTTAAAGAATCAGCCCACTGGCGTCCATGATTGACTTATTTGTCATTGATTGACGAGGCACTTTTCATTTGTTGGATAGTTGCACTCGCCACACGGGTCTACTACTACACCTGGGTTGAATAGTAATGCCTTTGTTAAGTTTTGTTTTGCTATCGGATCTTTATCAGCCTATTGTTTTGTATCTGTACTTTTTAAGCCATATGTATTTATAGATTGTATTAATGCTCATTATTTATCTTTTGTGTTGGTGTAATATTAATCAGGCTTACTAGTTCACCAGGTTTTTTTCTGGGGGTTTGCAAGCCTTTTTAAAGGAGTTCCTCCGTGAAGTTTGTCCGACTGCGTCAGCGTCGGTTTTTCAAAAAAAAAGAAGAAAAAAAGTAGTAGTAGTAGTGGCAGCATCAGCAGCAGCAGTAGCAGCAGCAGCAGCAGCAGTAGTAGTAGTAGTAGTAGTAGTAGTAGTAGTAGTAGTAGTAGAAGTAGTAGTAGTAGTAGTAGTAGTAGTAGTAGTAGTAGTAGTAGTAGTAGTAGTAGTAGTAGTAGTAGTAGTAGTAGTAGCAGCAGTAACAGTAGTAGTAGTAGTAGTAGTAGTAGTAGTAGTAGTAGTAGTAGTAGTATCAGTAGTAGTAGTAGTAGTAGTAGTAGTAGTAGTAGTAGTAGTAGTAGTAGTAGTAGTAGTAGTAGTAGTAGTAGTAGTAGTAGTAGTAGTAGTAGTAGTAGTAGTAGTAGTAGTAGTAGTAGTAGTAGTAGTAGTAGTAGTAGTAGTAGTAGTAGTAGTAGTAGTAGTAGTAGTAGTAGTAGTAGTCGAAGTGAACGCACACGTTTATTTAGCTCTGCAATTGCTGCCCGAATTTGCTAGTTTCTAGCGCGATTTTGTAGATAAATTTTATACATATATTTCGTATTAGTATTTCCTTTCAAACTTGTCTTGGTTGGAGCGCATTTTGTGTCTCCATTTTCTAAAGGCATTCCTCTTAGCTGGCGGTTTCCGCCATTTAATAGGGCTCCTCTTACTGTGGTCAATGCAATACATTTCTCCCCGCGCCAGTCTGCTATTTCTTTATTTCGTAGGCTAGCGCATTATATTTGGCAAGATCGCTTGAGTGAGTGGATTTAATTCCTTTGTCATTTGTAAGCACAAGCCTAGTTCTTTAACTATATAAATCCTTATAGTCAGTTGGCTGTCCCCGGTCAACTCGAACAGACTAACAAATATATGACTGTACTATCTATTCATATATTTGTTAGTATACTTTAATCGGCTAGGTGTTAGTGAACCACTTAGAAAGTGGTTCAAACTAACAAATATACGACTGTACTCTCTATTCGTATATTTGTTGGTAGACGTCAGGGTTTCAAAAGGGGACACTATTTATTTAGTGTTTAGCTCTTTCCCTGACGTCCTGGTGTTATATAAGTATATATTTATTATATATTGTAGTAGTATGGGGTTCCTCCTTTGATAAACCACCATGGCAACCTATAAGCGTACCCTAAGCCTTAAAATAACAACTAAGGGGTGGGGTGTCACGGCTATCGACGTGTATCATGGGTTAAAAGACGTCGTTGGCGCGGGACCTGCTACTTTGCAGGGGCTTATCAATGTTACTAAAACTGTATGGAATGTAACAGTGTCAAATGAGGGGGTCAAGGAAAAGCTTCTGGAAGATGTTCTTATTGTAAAAGGTGAAGTTTGTAACGTAGAGGAAATCGAGTCAGATAGGTTGCTAGTGAAGATGAAAGTTCCACTAGAAATTCCAGATGACAGAATCATGAGTGATCTCAAGAAGTATGGCAAAGTGCAAAAGATTGAACGGGAAACGTATCCCTTTGACAGAACGATAGAAAACTGTGTAAGACGTATTTGGTTTGATAAAGTGGATAGCTCTTTACCAAGCAGATTGATGCTTGATGGCAGCTTTGTCCTGCCCTTATGGTATAGAGGGCAAATTAAAGAATGCCGGATCTGCCTAAGTACTGACCATTTGGCAACAGATTGTCCCAATCGAAACAAATGTTTGCTCTGTGGTTCAGTTGACCATTTTAAATGGCGCTGTCCAAAAAATCAAAACAAGCCCTTAGTATCAGGAGATAATCGCCCATTAAAGGATGCAACTGAGTCAAATGCTTCTGAAGCAACCGCTACGGAAGCTGTTGTTTTGGTTCATGCCACTGTAAATGACACAAACAAATCATCAAATCCTGTTAAAGTAACTACAGTTGATGAAATTCATGTATTAGAGGAGGGTATAACCTTAAGTCAAGAAAATACTCAAAATGCAGTGGAGCCAAACGTTGCTGTAAAAGACACGCAGGAAAATGATGATCTTACAGAAGAGCCAGTTTACAATTCCTTAGAAGATGAATTAAAATTAGGACAGGATAAGTTTAGGACTCAGAAGACAGAAAGTTCAGTCGATTTTCCGCTAAGCCCACTTGATTTAAGTCAGCTTGAAGATATGGTAAATGATGCTCCTGCCAAATGTTACTTAAGTAGCAATAAGCGTCATAAAGAAGACAATAGCTCAGAATCTGAGATTGAAGTAAATGATATGGATGATGATACAATGTCAGTTGCAGAATCAGATGTGTCCATTCAAACACAGAGTTCACAGATGAAAGATGAAATGGTAATGTACAGATCAGAAGGGGGTGAAGTGTTAGTGCCATATGTAATGGCGAGAGGCGTGAAATATCGTCTACTGCGCCATGATTCTGATATTTCCAAATATGAATATTTGTCTGTGGTAGAACTAAGAAATATTGAATTCGCAGGGAAATTAGGTAAATGGTCTAAGAAACGAGCTAAAAAACCCAAATCTAGTTAATCTAATGATGGCGGTTGTAAACATCATTTTACAAATTATGATTATCTGCACCATCAATTGCAGAGGATTAAATACCGAATTCAAGCAGCGCCACTTGCTTGAAGAATTAGCAAATGAGAGAGTTGATATTGCTTTTCTACAAGAGACCAAAATTCAAAAAGCTGAAGTGTATGAATCTCTCAAAGATATTTCAAAAGGGCAGATTTTTTTTTCTTTATCACAAGATAATAGTGCGGGAGTGGCCATTCTTATCCTGCCCCGCTGTCTCAACTATGTTGACGTTATATCGTCGTCATCAGATCCAAATGGACGATGGATTTGTGTATCAATTGATGTACTAAACACAAGTTTAAATTTGATGTGCCTTTATGCACCTACCTCTCATCAATTGCGCCGTGAATTTCTAAATGATGTTTCCACAATAATTCAAGACAGAACGCCTGAAAACCTAATTATGGGCGGTGACTTTAATTGCATATTAGACGAGGCTAAAGACAGAAACTCTAGGTCTAATTTTAATGACACATCGCATACTATTTTGAAACACATTTGTGAAAATAAAAGCTTGTTAGACACTTATCGGATTGAAAATCCAGAAGGCCAGGAATTTACTTGGTTTTCAACCGATGGAAGGTTAGCTTCAAGGTTAGACAGGATCTATGTAGAACGTTCATTGAAAGGTTACATGTGTAAAACTAACATAAAACCAGTAACTTTCTCTGATCACAATATGTTTTCCATCACATTAGACAATGCTGACTGGGTCAAACGAGGAGATGGATTTTGGAAACTTAATGTAGCATTGCTACGAGATAGTTGCTACCGCAAATGTGTGGAAAGTTGTTGGAGGCATTGGGATGAAAGAAGAGGTTCGTATGAATGTATAACAGACTGGTGGGAAGATGCTAAATCAGACCTGAAATATATTTCAAGCCAGTATTCCATTAGGAAAGCACGTGAAATACGAAAGCGTAAAAAGGCGCTTCAGAGGTCGTTGTGTAAAATTAATAAGAAAATTAATGATGGGGAATATAATTATTACGAACTATTAGTTAAATTAAAAGGTAGACTAAATGAAATAGAGCAATATCAGTTTGATGGCGCCAAAATAAGGTCAAGAGCACAAATGCACACCGAGGGCGAAAAGCATACACGTTACTTTTGTAATTTGGAAAAAGCAAGAGGTATAGAGAAATTAATGCGCTCACTGAAGACTAATGATGGAGTATCAGTGTGCTCAAATGAAGAAATGATTGAAACAGTATCCGAATTTCACAAATCATTGTATAAATCTGAGGGAAGCGAGGAAACTGCAACTAGAGATGTTTTAGCTAATATAACGAAAAGACTTCCAGATTCATGTCGCGAAATCTGTGACCAATCAATAACAATTGATGATTTGACAAAATCCCTCAAAGGTATGAAGTTAGAAAGGTCTCCTGGATGTGACGGACTTCCAGTTGAATTTTATCAAACATTCTGGCACATATTTGGGCCAGTATTAGAAGAAATAGCAACCAACATTTCTGAGCAAGGGCATCTCCCTACATCGATGGCCCAAGCATATGTTCGGCTTATATACAAGAGGGGTGACAGAAATAAAATACAGAATTATAGACCAATCTCTCTACTCTGTGTAGATTATAAGATTATTACTCGGGCACTAACATTAAAACTTGGCGCAGTCCTAGGCGAAGTCATTCATGATGATCAAACCTGCTCTGTGCCAGGAAGATCAATATTAAACAACACTTTGCTTATACGGGACCTTATTCAATTAGTTGAAAAGGATTGTATCCCAGCAGCAATAATAGCACTTGATAACGAGAAGGCGTTTGACAGACTAGAATGGGATTTCTTGTTTAAGTCTTTAGACCATATTGGCTTTGGTTCAAGATTTATTAAATGGGTCAATATTTTATATACTGATATAACAAGTTGCTATTTAGTTAACAATCAGCTATCCAAACCTGTAGTGTTGGAACGAGGTGTCAGACAGGGTTGCTCACTGTCCCCGCTTCTATTCGTCATAGCTATGGAATCGTTGGGGGCCACATTGAGGCAACGCAATGACTTTCAAGGAATATGTATACGTGGCGTAGAAAGGCCACTAAAGGTTTCTCAATATGCAGATGATACGACTGTGTTTGTGGGTAAAAATACGGATTTTAGAATTTTAAATGGAGTATTAACAGATTTTCAAAAGGCATCAGGACTTAAAGTCAATAAAGATAAATCTAAGGGATTGTTTTTGGGCGATTGGAAGGGCAGAACTGATAATGTGATGGATATTAACTGCTCAAATGATGTCATAAAGATTTTGGGTATTTACTTTAGTAGAGAACAAAATGTATTACTAAACTGGGAAGAAAGGATATCCAAGCTAAAGTGTGCATTACTAAATTGGAAACGACGTCGCCTAACTGTCTTTGGCAGGACATTTGTCCTTAATAATTTAATTTTATCTGGACTGTGGTATACCGCTTCTGTAGTTCATATGCCCAAATCAGTAGAGTCAAAGATCAACACGTTACTTTTGTCCTTCTTATGGGAGGACAAAGCCCATTTAGTATCACAGTAAATCCTCACCAATGAAAAGCATGCCGGAGGCCTGGATTTGGTTAATGTTTCAGCAAAGTGTGCTTCTTTAAAATTGAAATTCTTGAATAAGTTACTTACTTCAAACTCATCTTGGTCAAGTGTTTCAAGGGCACTTCTCCAAAGGTACGTTGACCCATTTCCAGTAGAATGTTTATTTATGTGCAATAAATTGCCACCTAATCATCAAAAGATTCCAAATGTATATAAAGAACAGCTCGAAGCCTTAAAAATATTTACACGATCAATGCCACAACCCAATTGTTGGGAAGATGCCTTAGAGCAACGTCTTTGGGGCAACGAGTTGATTCGTGATAATGATGATGTATTATATTTGCCCTCTATGGCCAAAAATGGTATTCAATATTTACGTGACTTGGTAAATCCGAAATCTCGTAGATGGATTGCGATGCAAGATGTAGCAAGAATAACATCAATGAGACATATTGATGATCAGCGCTTATTTGTTAGAATAAAGAATGCAATACCTGCTGTATGGTTCAAATTGCCGAAAGCACGTGGCAACATTGATATGTTGCAACCAACATCAGTATTTATGTCAGAACATATAAAATACAACATGGCATCTAGAGACTGGTATAGAATTCTAATGCAAAGTCGGAGACAGACTCCTATTGTGGTTAGGCATTGGAACAATTTAGGATGTACGCCAAAGAACTGGAAAAATGCCTGGAAAGCAATACACCTACCTTGTCTACCAGGAAATGCACGGGACCTGGCATGGCGATTACTCCATCGAAGGCTATGGGTCGGTCATCTTACTTATATGTGTAAAATATCAAGTACAGACCGGTGCTTATTATGTAATACTGAGGAGGAAACGATAGACCATCTATTTACTCAGTGTCGCATAACTACAGGCTTTTGGGTATATATCAATATGCTCCTTGCTAAATTTGGAACCAAATATGTGAATTTAGTGGCTGAAACAATTTTGTTCAAAGATTGCTCAACTATCGGACGAATCATTAATAGCAAGGAGAAAGAATATTTAATAACCCTGTTATCTGTAGGAGTGGGGGCAATCTGGAAGCATCGGTGTTCAGAGGCCAGAGATAAAACCGGCAACAACCATCTGAGAGCCATACAAGCTATATTTCGATCATTGTTGATACACTGCATTCATTGTGAATTTTACAGGCTAGTAGAACATGGGAGAGAAAGTAGATTTAAAGACGTATGGTGCAAAACTGGCCTAGTATCAATTGAATACGGATATCTAAAAATATCAGAAGTGGAACTTGTATAAGCTAGCACACTCGCTGCTTGCTGTATATTGATAAATGCTATTTTAATTTAATTTAATTGCCTTTATTTTAAAATTGTAATGCCTTTGGAGACTCTAATCTTGACGAATATCCTAACCTTGGGATCATAATATTTAAATATTAAATGAGCATTATGTCAATATTCTGGAGGTGATCCGATTTTCAAGTTAACAATTAGCTTCCTGTTGTAAATATTTACTGTAGGTGTATTTGTTCCAGGATAATTTGCAAAAACTTACAATGAAGTAAATTTAGAATGTGAACCCAGAGTGCCATCTAAGTAGTCATAGTTTGTATACGTTTGCTTTGTGCATTATATTATATAAAGGCTACTACGTCCTTTGGGTATTTAATAATCGGCTAACTGGCGTCAATGAGTGACTTTTTGTTACTTATTGACGAGTCACCTCGCCACTTGTTGGCGAGCTGCACTCGCCATTTGGCCCTACTACTATACGGTGTGCTACGTTAAACTACATATGATCTACTTAGCCTGCCGGTCATGAATCGGCTCAATGGCATCAATGATTAGCAATAGCTTACTGCTAATTATTGATGAGTGGCTTTACCACTTGTTGGTTAGGTATGCTCGCCATTTGGGCCTACTACTACACGGTGTGCAAATAGCAATGTTTTTGTTGAATTATGTTATGTTATCAGCTCTTTATTAATTATGTTTTCTATGTAGTTATGCCACGGTTGTGGTATATGATAATAGAGTATTTTAGCTTGCACTGTTTTGACATGTTAGGTTTGTATTGTTATTCTATTAATAAAGCCTGCTATTTCAACTGATTTTTTATGGGGGTTTGCAAGCCTTTTTAAAGGAGTTCCTCCGGGAAGTGTATCCGACTGCGTCAGCGTCGGATTTTCAAAAAAAGAAAAAAAAAGTAGTAGTAGTAGTGATTTGATCTGTCACTCATGTACCCTGCCTAAGAACAAACTGTGTACAATTGAACACTCTCACCTTTAAATTCCCCATCTTTTACTGTGCTAATAGCAGAGAAACTGGTGTGAATGTTGCTATTTTTCAACAACCCCAAATTTGTTGGAAAATGAATGCCAATTCGTCTTTTAATTTAATTTGAAAATCTAAAATTTAGACATCAGAGTGGTAAGGTTTAAACATTCCGAGGTACACCGAATCTTGCCCAACTAGCCCTTTTCAATTATTTGAAACCTATTTAGCTCTAACCCTTTGCAGCTCAAAATCAAGACGCTTCTTCAGGACCCCAAGGCAAACACGCCGATGCAGGATTCCCGTTTTCGCTATGCCCCGCTCATCTCTATCTAAGCCCCACACACGCTTTGCCCGTGTTGGGATCGATCTATCCCTGTACTCCCCGAATCTCAATTTCCAGAAAACTATACATGTAAGCTGTTGGATATTTTGAAACTAATTTGACTGAGTGTTGTTGCTGGTTATCTCAGTGACAGCGCCCAGTTAAATTAGTTTCAAAATATTCAACAGAATGTTTATTAAATAGTAAAGACATACAATTCGTACAACAAAGCTTAGCCCGCCATCAATTAAGCGTTTGTGACGAACTTAGCGTGATCAACTTAATTGAATATGACGTCATCATACACGTCACGTAGTTATTTATGACGTCATAGGATTGATGGATAAACTGGAATCCTCAATTTGGTGAAGATCCATTTAGTAGAACATATCATGTCGCACCCATTTAGATGATCTTGACTGTTGACCTCTTGAACTTTGGCCTCTTGCTACCGAAATCAATAAACTCTTCGGGACCCAAATGGTCCCGTAACCTTCCACCCGAGGTTGGACAATATCCACCTATAAGTAGCTGAGTTATAGCGTCGGGGACAGACAGACAGACAGACAGACAGGCAGGCAGGCAGGCAGGCAGGCAGGCAGGCAGGCAGGCAGGCATGCAGACAGGCAGGCAGGCAGGCAGGCAGGCAGAGACAGACGGGTAGTTTATTTTTCAAAATATAAAATTCGGAAAAGAATCTTCAGCACGCTAAAATATATAGTCTTATTGCGCACCATGTCTTCGCGTTATTATCCAAGTTCCGACGCCATTTGCAGAGACGATAAATCACTGTTTCCGATTCTTCCATCTGCCTACTTCTATACCGGATGCTTGCTTGTAATGGACCTTTTCGGTTTTAGCTATGCCCCGTTCACACTTCGCCATTTTAGGATCGAGCAATCCCCGAATGCGTTGACTATCAATTTCCTGAAAACTATACAGGTAATCCGTTGAATATTTTCTAACTAACCTGACTGCAACAGCAACAGCTCCCAGTGAAATTAGTTTCAAAATATTCAACATAATATTTATTAAATAGTAAAGATATACAATTCGTACAACAACGCACAGTCCGTCTTCAAGTATGCGTTCGTGACGTACTTATCTACGTTATTCATGACGGCATAATGGCGTCATTATTTTTTATGTCATTCTACACGTCACGTGGTTGATTATGACTTCATATGATGGATGGATAAGTGGAAAGACCCACTGTCAAACATCTCAATATTATATAATAATTCAACGCAGGATTTACATAACCATAGCGCAATCTATCAGCGTAATCAACACACACTGTCTATTTCAACCATATAGTTAGCTTTTGCCAAAGTATATTCCGCCAGTCGTAACTATTTAATTACGATTCCATAGAGAAATTCTACTTAGTAAGGCAGGATCTAAAATACGTTCCTGTGGAAATGGAACCTTTAAGCTTATTACTGCACGCACTCACGCCCGAACGCGCGCACGTACGCGCGCGCACATGCATGCACGCACGCACGTACGCACACACACACACACACACACACACACACGCTGATCAATTATGAAACATTGGACATAAAATAAACTTCACATTTATGTTTCAATTTATAATTTGCAATTGCATACCTGACAGTACTACTGTACTAGGTGTGAAAGCACATTAAAATATGTATATGTTTGCATAGTTTTTAAAGGGTACTATCATAGTGTGTTCGCACTTAGGTAGAAATAAGAGGAGGGTACTTGATAAACAAAATTACAATGTTACCATACGCATATCTTAGCAATGCATAGATAAGGCATGCTTGACATTAGATGGCAGAAACAACACCCTAGGCCTCTGTAGGTCACATCCACAACGCATAGATAGAACTATATATGAAATGGCATGCGTTATATGGTGTCGCGGTGTCATGCGCACACCATGTCCCCATCATGGCCTTTCCCGTGTCATGTAGTAGTGGGAAGCTGAATATTTAGTGTGAGAGCAGGCCGGGAAAAATTTCTGCTAAGTCACAGATGGGGTCAGTTACCTGCAAGGCAGCTTACGACCTACTGGGTTATATAAGCATCGGCGTTTAGCGTATGGGTGCTCAATGGAGGCTAGATGCTTCCTGATGTCAGCATCGGTGCTTAGTGTACGGGTGCTCAGTGGAAGCCAGGCGTTTACTAATGCCAGCATCGGTGCTTGACGTATGGGTGCTCAGTGGAGGCTTGATGTTTCCTGATGTCGGCATCGCGTACAGGTGATCAGTGGAGACCCGGTGTTTCCTGATGTCGGAATCAGTGCTTAGCATACGGGTGCTCAGTGGAGGCCGGATGATCCCTGATGTCGGCATTAGTGCTTAGCGTACTGGTGCTCGGTGGAGGCTTACTGTTTCATGATATCGGTATCAGTGTTTAGAGTATGGGTGCTCAGTGGAGGCCCGACATTTCCTGATGTCTTGTTGGCTTCCCGCAATGCCAATCTTCTTTGCTCTTTTTCGGCTATTAATCACGACGACTGAGACTCTACAGTGCAGCTCCAAAATAACTGTTTCGAAACAAAATAAAACGTACTTTTGAATATTTTGAACATGATTGGATTGGGGCCATTGCTGCCTAAAACAGAGCATTAATTTTACTGACTAACATGTTTCTGTATTTGTCTGGCAAATAAGGAAGCCTATTTATGGGCTGTATTATACCCCATTTTTATTGATTCTGGAGCTTAGCTGCAGCTAGATGACATACTATAGTAAGAGTAATAAATAAGTAACGAGCTGAAATCTGAGCAGCAGCAATGTTCACGTGGTAAGTATTCCTAGTGTAACTTTCCTGAGACACCCGACGGATCAAGGGTAGTAAATGTTAGCCTTAATAGATAAATTAAGTGCACAGTCCACAGCAAATCAGTTCCGGATTAAGCCATGCCAGGGCCGGTGGCAACGAATATTTTTGGAGTTGGGCGGAAGCAAAAGGAAAACCAGGGGGGGGGGGAGGGGCTGATGGTGTCCGGGGAAAAATTGTGAAATCTAGATACTCGCAGATGGCATTTCCTGCATTTCCAGAGGTAAATATGGACCATCAGTTGGCTGTTAAATTCTTCTTCTTTAGTCATTTTAATTTCATTATTTTCATTCACTCAATTTTTTGAGCCGTTCAGTTGTGAAAACAGGACTGGATAAAAAACTGAATGAACAAAAAAATGAAATTGAATAGCTAAAAATAGAACAATTTACCAGCCAACTGAAGGACCATATTGACCTCTAGAAGTGCAGGTGGTGCGATCTGAGAGTATCTAGAAAATAAAAAATAATATTACACCGTAATACAATCATAAACCATCTAACGCATCAGAGAAGTCTAGAAAACCAAACACTGTTTAATAAGAATAATACTGAAACAATATATAATGGACAAGTAAGACAACAAGACACCGCCCCCTCGCCTTACTACAGGGTGTACTGTCTTAAGGTTATATGGTACACATTCCATAAAAAGAATAACTTAAAATGACTAGTTTTTCACGTGGGCTTGAGGGACGCTGAATGACCACTCGCCACTACAGTTTGTCATCACGTATCATCAGAAAACTCAAACAAAAAAGGAACTCATTACTAAAGAATAATACTGAAACAATATATAATAGACAATAAGACGAACATTGTAAGTCTGTAATGGAATTTCCATTCTATTATAGTGCTCGTCTTCTGAGGCGGATCCGGGAATTATTGAAGGGGTGGCCCTTGGGGTAGGTCTGGGAGGTACTCTGGGTGGGTGGGGGTTCCCCTCCAAAAAAGAGGGGTGGTGTGTGTGTGTGCGTGCGTGCGTACGTGCGTGCGTGCGTGCGTGCGTGCGTGTGTGTGTGTGGTGCTTCCCAGAAATTTTTGTGAATTTAAAACTGCTGAGATGCGATTTTCAGCCTTCTGAGTGGAAATATAGTTTTATTCTCCCTGTAATTTAGAACATTCTTCGAGATAATCAAGCAATCAAAGGAAATAGGCGTATCTATGGTAAGACAGATAATAAGATTGTGAACATGCATTAACCTATCATTCTATTCACCTATTCATATTCATAACTTAGTAATGCTACATGCCACTACAGATGTGATGTGATGTGATGTGATGTGATGTGATGTGATGTGATGGATCATAATAAGATGTGATTTTTAGAGTTTTAATATTGCACAGCTAATGTGTTTTCTTCACGACCTTAGAGAATAAATGTGATTCTGCAATGCACACTTCATACCTTTATTGGTATTTTGGGTTACTTAAAGTAATGCTTTACTTATAAATATGAATAGATCAATAGACGGGGTGAGTCCATGACCTAGAGATGGTCAGATGGGCAAATACTTGGATTCCTGACAAACTATTTAAGCCTTTGAACATGAAAGACCAAATTTCAGGAAGACCGTTAATAATTAAATAATCTCTTGAAAATAACAAATTGCTAAGTTTGTACCATATCATGTTAGGCAGTTTCTCTCTTTAAAAACGAAAATAGCTCTTTAGACATCATGCCCAGACAGCTATTCTCGTTTGTAGAAAGAGAAGCTGAATAAAACACATTACACAAATCACACAAAATGGGTACTGGTCAAGATCTGGGACCGGGGAGGAGGGGTGGGGGGGTGGGGGGGGGGGCGGCAAATTCACCTGCTGCCCCTATTATAATCCGCTACTGCAGAGCCAATTCGTGATGTCTGGGAGGGATACCTAATCATATCTATTTTATTCGACCAGGCTGCAAGTAGGTTCTCCCGGGAAGTTAGCATTACTGTTATAAACCTCAGAGGAGGAAAACCTATGGCTGCAATATGGACCATGAACATTGTGGCTTGTCCAGTGATTTGGGCAACCTACTTTCCCATCTTCGGACCCAACTTGATGGGTCCTGTTAGCCTCCGGCTACGTTTACTAATGTGCTTTTCCCGTTTACGCCAGGAACAGACTTCTGACTGATGAAGATGGATGTTAGCTGGATCTGATTGAAATCGATTAGTGTCGCTTCCGAGCTCCATGACTGTAGCTGAACTTACTAAAAAGTCGCTTCCCAGTAGTTGGGCCTTCCGCTGTATTTAGTGTTCGGGTTATTTATGCAGACAGGTTTGATTGTGTGTCTGGTCTTCCTGCTTGTAAATGTACCCTTTAAAAATTGGTTGAAAACCTTCCTGCAGCAAGCGGCACTTATCCTAATCCCTTCTCGACGCTCCTGCTAAACGTTTATAAAACCATCTAATATGAGGACTCACTGGCCCACACCTACTCTTTAGATCAGTCAGTGGTAGATAGATCAAGTAACTTGTTGGCGATTGCACACACTCCATATCAAACGGGTTATTGAGCCCATCGAGGACAAGCAGTGTTGCAGATAGTTCCTTGACAGGGACGAACTTAGGACTCAGGGGCTTGTTTCACAAAGGTGCGTAAGTTACGCTCTGCCGTAAAGTAGATGACAAACCAATCAGCATGCTTCATTTGATATTTACGCCGTACTTAAGTATCCGAGTGTACTTAAGTACCCTTTGTGAAACTGGCCCCAGGGGCCTTGTGAAATTCTTACCAGGGACCATCAGCTTTGCTGTTGGGATTACGGGGGAAGTTAGAGTCTAGTTTCAACCGTACGGCTGCTGGGAGCCCTGAGGTCGGAGGCTGTGAGATTTGGTTACATCGGTCTCATAGGTGTGGTATCTATACGTGTAACTTGAAGTTATGCAGGTGTAACAAAAATTAAGATAAAATATTTTGTGACACGTTTTTTGGGCCCTGGATATTTGGAGGCCCTGTGCAACGCGTTACACTGTCTTAAAGTGAACCCTTTATGTTGAGTCTGTGGAAGTCACCTAATTTTTCCGGATACCTAATTGTTTCTCCTGCAGGTACAGTAGGAATAATCTATATAGAATACGCCTTTAGACTTTCTACTATGTTTTCCAATTCTGGGAGTAGATTTGATTTTTTGACAGCCTTCTTGTAGCGTATTTCTGTGATGTTTGAAATGTGTAAAATGGATCTAAACAAATCCAGTGAGATTCACAACATTAAAAAACCTACTTCAGTTCCAGTATGAGTGCTTTTAACTTGAGATAAGGGTAACCAAGTTAATGCAAGTGTGTATTTGTGAACACATATTTGTGTTGTAATGTAAAGAAAGGGAGAACATTTTGCTGAACTAAACACAATTAATAACCACTAACAATTATTTAAACCTACATTTTACACTTAATCCTCTCAAGATGAACCAGGCCAAAACCGACCTCTACAGTGGTTTTTGGGAATGTTGATTTGTAGGTCAAGTGAAGAGTGTTTTTGAAAGGTTAACACTGGAATGGCAGTGTTGTTAGTAAACAGTCATTCCAGCGTTAAATCTTCAAAAATACTCTTCTCTTCGCCTGCAAATCGACATTCAAAAAGCAATTATTTAGATTTTCTTAACTGAAGTTGGCCATTAAAGGGTTAATCGGCTTTCAGAGGCCGCATTATGGTCGTTAGTCGCGTAGCTACCTCCTGATAACGCGGGTTACAATGCAGAGGCAAAACCACTGATGATGATGATAGCAAACATGAAGGCGATGAATCAGCATTTGATAGTGACTATGACCAGCAGCAGAAGCAGCATTCTCGCGACACCATCGGGCCGTACTAATCACGCCGTAATTCTTCTGTCTGGAGTTATGACGTCACGGACGATTACGCCTATGCCGTCGGAAGAATGCAGCAACAGCAACAGCAGCAGCGGTCGCAGCAGCAGCAGCAGCAGCAGCAGCAGCAGCAGCAGCAGTAACAGCGACTGCGGTAGCAGCAGCAGCGATAGCAGCAGCAGCAGCAGCAGCAGCAGCAGTAACAGCGACAGCGGTAGCAGCAGCAGCGATAGCAGGAGCAGCAGCAGCAGCAGCAGCAGTAACAGCGACAGCGGTAGCAGCAGCAGCGATAGCAGGAGCAGCAGCAGCAGCAGCAGCAGCAGCAGCAGCAGCAGCAGCAGCAGCAGCAGCAGCAGCAGCAGCAGCAGCAGCATCAACGTGTTTGTGCTGGTTGTGGAGATGTCAGAACGCCTGGTTCTTACAGTAATGGGATTCGACGCCACTACCATTGTCATCACTGCCGTCAACATCATCATCATCTTTTGTTTTCTTATCAAACATTACCTGTAGGTTCAATAGTTGTTGTAGCGCTGTCACTGCTACTAGTGGTAGCTGTAGTAGGGGTTGTCCATGAAGTGCCCGTCGTCACATGACCTGTTAATAATAAAATGTTACACCTAATGAATAACGCAGAAATTAATAGTGTTGAGGTTTGAGGGTTCATGGAGTCTCTACGTGACCATCCCTAACGGTTAATGCATCATGATATGGCGTCTGCCATCCATCTCGTGGACTGGCTGTGGTAAAGGTGGGATGGGTGTGTGGAGTGGGGTGTGTGGGTGGTAATAGCGAGGATGAGTTGGAGAGACGCGGTCCCATCTTTTATCATCATGGCGCGACTTAGTCATTGCTCGCATCTGTTGCTAGGCACAATCCAATGTACCGAGTAATTTGAATTCCACGCGGGAGGTATTGTTGGAGAGGCAGTGTTTGTACTACCAATGGACCTTTTCGGTTTATCCATCCATCATATGACATCATAATCAACTATGCAACGTGTAGGATGACGTCATAGTCAATGGTGTCATGAATGGCGTTGATGAGTACGTCATGAACGCTTAATTGAAGACGGATTCAGGCGTTGTTGTACGAATTGTATGTCTACTATTTAATAAACATTCTCTTGAATAGTTTGAAACTAATTTGACACGGTGCTGTTGCCGCCATAGGCAGCAACAGCACCCAATCAAATAAGTTTCAAAATATTCAACAGCTTACCTGTATAGTTTTCTGGAAATTGATGGTCATGGAGTTCAGGGATCGATCTCAATACGGGCGAAGTGTGGGTGGAGATTAGCTCGAAATGGGCGGGGCATAGCTAAAACTGGAAAGGTCCATTACCTGGGTCCAGGCATCCGTGGATGCTATTTCTAGTATAGTAAAATCTGCGGATATAGGCACCATCATCACAACACCTTCATGATCATCACGAAACCTGTTTATCTGAGATATCTACTATGCTTAAATTACAAGGGCCGTAAGTTTTATTCTTGCAAACGCCGTGAGCTGCCGTTTTACATCAGCCACTAAATTCATAATGGCTCAAAATCTATCTAGCAAAAAGTATTCTCGGAGATCGGATTTACCAGTCTCGATTCCATATAGTATGGAGATGAAAACTCAGTATGGCAGAGATGACAATGGATGGCTCCTGTTTTAGCTATGCCCAGCCCATTTCTAGCTAAGCTCCGACCACGCTTCGGCCGTGTTGGGATTCAAATCCATAGGCAACAACAGCACCCAGTCAAATTAGTCTCAAAATAATTAACAGCTAACGTGTATAGTTTTCTCGAAATTGATAGTCAGGGCGTTCGGGATCGATCGATCCCAACACGATCGAGGTATGTGTGGAGCTTAGCTAAAACTGGAAGGATCCATTATTAGCTTAAATATACAATACAGAACATGTTTTTGCGATTTTCAATACTAGTTTCATTCTATTAATTTTATCATCAAATCCTTACTTCATGCTTATATCAATAGGTAATAACAACTCATCCTCACACATGGACAACAGAGAAAGATGTTGTCAGTGACGATTTTGAAGTTGAGTAATTAATAGTTAATTAATTAATAAAACTAAATTTGTATGGTTTGTAAGTGTGACGTCCGCAAACAAATAGCAACTTGTCATATATTGTCATTTCATTTATATTTTTCTCTCTTTTATCAAAAGTAAGCAGCTGATTAAACATAACAATCTATTGTTTATTTCATACATATACACATTTTCGTCTACTGTATTGTAATTGACAGAAATTTGGAACTTATATTTTGCCTGTCAGTTCTCTGTCTTGTTCATTGTCATGTCCGCAACCATACAAATATAAAATTTCTGTCTCAAGTTGTACTTTGAATTCAACCAAATCAATATGCTCTCTTCTTATGATCATAATTAATAACTCAATAGATAGAAATTCTGACTATACATGAACATTTGGAAAATATTGATAGACCACCTTCCTGAATGTCACGTCCGCAACTATGGAATTGCCCATTTGTCACATACATAAATAAGTTGCAAGACATTGTGAATTCGACAGCTTACATGTTTGCGAATGACACAAAGATATGCAAAGAGATAAGTAGCACCCATGATTAGGAAGAGCTGCAGAAGGACCTTGGCATGCTGTAGGAATGGTAAGATACCTGGCCACTGTAGTTCCACAGTTCCACCCTAATAAGTGCAAACTCATGACTATGTAAAAAAAGGCAAGAAATACCACCTATCCAACCAGACTAATGAGAAGGTGATACTTGAAGAAGCAGATAGAGAAGGATATAGGTGCGGTGGTGGACCAATATCTTACACTCAGGACTCACATAAAGGAACACGTCAGCATGGCATCATAGGTCTGATTCTAGGACGCTTCAAATATTTAGATGCTGGTATGTTTGTTTATTTATTCTATGCGCTGGTGAGGTCCCCACCTAGAGTATGCGCTTAGGTGTCCAGAGCCAACCGTTAAAAAAGCTGTTATGGCACTATAACATGAGTAAAGGAGGGTAACCAGATTAGTACTACTAGTCTGGTTGCCATCCTTTAATCATTTTATAGTGCCATAACAGCTTTTTTAACTATGAGCTCCAGACACTAAACGCATAAGTACGCGAGATGAGAACCATCTCAAAGGGAAATGGACTTCCCAACCAGACTGAGAAAGCTGGGGTTACTTAACCTCAAACATAGACTATTGAGAGTTGATACGATTAAAGTATTTAAGATCAAGAAAGGGATAAACGACATTGAAGTCACTGCAGACATGCTGGATCTGGCCACATTTAAACCAATAAGGGGTCACAACCTAAAGCTGGAAAAGAAAAGATGCAGACTAGGTCTGAGAAAATATGCATTTACAAATAGAGTTGTGTAAATGGGGAATAGACTACCGATATAATTAATAAATGCTGAGTGCTTACATTTGCGGTTGGGTTGGATGCTTTTTGGTAAGATCAAGATGTGAAATATGATTTCACAACGGATTACTACAAGTCGCCATGATGTCACATGAGGGAGAGCTTTAAGTGAAAGAAAGATGAAGATAATAACGCCATCCCAGGAAATCCTAAGAAGACTCGACCACTTTGACCATAGCACAACATCTGGTGACACTAGCTAGTTACCTTGAAAATAATAACTCAAACGCAATACTCTATGAAAAAGGCAGGAGCATGAGTCCGGTCGACTTTTCGACTTTTACTTGCGCATCACTCCAGTCAATGGGTTATACAGCAGATGGTATCACTGCCAATGCCAATAGACAATGCTTGATTCACGAGTGGTATACCGTCGAAACAAAAGATTTCTTCTCAGCTCAAGGAATGGCGGTCCGCCAATAATCGGTCTATTTTGAAAACGGATTGCTGACGCATTTTGAGCGTGCGCCACAACACCAATTTGGTGTTGCGACCCCCGCTCGGGATGCGCCAGTCATTTTTTGTCACTAAATTTCCAAAGTGATGTGACAATTATAGGGGTTCTCTTGACATTTAAATTATGGGGCCCCAAGGACGCTATGTCTTGAAAATGTAATCCCCTCGGTGGAAACTGTGGGTCCCATATGTAGTGAAATTGTACAGAATCCACTGGCAGTCAAGGTCATCTTACAATAGCTGTCAAACCAAACTACTTTATAGCCTAATGCCCTGGTTCACACATTGCATTTCAAATGTTCGTCAATGTGGAACGCACGGGGTATTCAAATTAGTAACCCTGGCCATACTTATTAATAAAATATCCAATTTCATGTATTATAGAAACCCAGGGGTGGGGGATGGGGCTGCACTCATTCATTTTCATTCATCCGGTATCCTGCTCACCAGTTATTTGTTTCTCAAATGACTGCTGGACGGTATACTGTGAGACGGAGAATGCGGAATGTAAGCCCATCTCTAAAGAGTAATAAAGATTAATCACCGAATAAGGCTCCACTTCCCTCCACGCACTTTCGATTTCGGCGTTGAGGGCGGCGGAGTCGTACTTCCTGTGCTATAGCCACGCCTACTAATATACTAGTGTGACAAGCTACATGTTTTATTAACCCCATAAACCCCACTTCCATCCCGCAATATCCAATTCATACCTCTACCACTAGACACGTCAAGGTAGGTGCGTGTACCCAGCGGGGCACTTGACGACAGAAGTGTCCGAACTTCATGTTAGTTAATAGGAGTCCAGGACTATGTACTGGACGTGTGGGGTGCTTCAGACTCTGGCGTGTGACGACTGATTAAAATTTATGATCACATGAAAGGAACGGGGGCGTCACACGCTGGGGTTTGTTTGCTCTCCGCACGGCTGTGTATATAGGCCAGAGGTATACAGAGTTGGTAATTTTGTTGTCCGGTCTCCTGTTGTGAATACGCACCTCCAGTCTCAGACATTAAAACCGATAAATTATACAGCAACGGAGACAAAATCTATCGCAATCGATTGCGTCACAGGGCGATATGCCTTCCTTTTTCAACGTTTTCTGTAAATATGTTGCCTATATATTTATATCTTACCTTTTCAAAAACAAACAGTGTAATTATGTGATTATCATTTTACTATTGACCTTATCACAAACTTATCCCATTACAATTGTTAACAACATGGCACGTAAACAAAGGAAACATCAGGCTTCAACTACATCTATTCCACTATCTACAAACGTTCTCTCTCTATCGTATGCTGCTCTAATGACTACTACCCATCTACAGCCCCTATTAGAGCTCCCTGTGTTAAACTGTTGTGCTTAGGTGAAGTGTATCAGTAAAGATTATGTTGAATGGCGTCATTTCACATGTGATTTTTTTTAAAAACATACTTTATTCAACATAATCTTTACTGATACACTTCACCTAAGCATAAATCATCTTAGAGATAAAACAGGTTGAGTGAAAACATATTTTATATTATATGTTTTTGTAAATTCACATATGAAATGACTGCCTTCATAATAATAGTATTAGGATTATAGACTGAAAGGCACTTGAATATCATATGTATATTTTTTACTGAAAAACGGCATAATTATTTTATGTTGACGGTTTAAAATGGTTTGCATAACTTTGAGGGAACTATTTTCTTTCAAGTACAGGAAAGGTTATTTTTAAAAACCTTTCAACTGGAATGACTGGCTAAAACATATACCCAGCAGGCACATGACATTGTTTCAACGTTGAATCCACGTTGAAATCACGTCATGGATGTCATGTGCCTGTTGGGATATTTCATATGCTTAACTGTGTCTTGTTACAAATCATTACTTTTAACAGCCACCCGCCTCCCACCCATGCCAAAAATACAGATCGGCATGTATTATCATAACACGCAGCTAGACATGAGCCATTCATAGTGTTGGAACGGCTGTCACAGAGGGTGTGTTTAATCTTTGCCGCTCTCCGTAGTAAAATCCAACTTATAATCAACTTTTTTTTCAAAGCCGAGTAAAATGTGCTGTTACAAATTTGAATATAATTAGAATGGCAAAACTACTATTGTCTAAGTCATAATGTTTATGCTCAAATTTGAAGCAGTACGTGTTATTATGTTTTGGAAATCTGAGGTTATATCTGTGGTGGGAGGTATGATTCTACGCTTGTACATGCTTAATAGCATGCCTTTCACCTATAAATAACTAAGACGTTTGCAACTATCAAAATATTATGTTGAATATTTTAACGAATTGGTCAGGAAGCAGTTGGCGATTTTCTATGTAAGAGCACTCTTTTGTCAGATTAGTTTGTGAATATTCTGCAGTTTACGTCGTACAACTTGACGGACTATTAAGCATTTATGACATACTAAATCGCACCATTAATGACGAAATTGATTATGACATCACCCTACAAGCGAAGTTTTCAAAGCGTTACTCCACTTAGACACATATGACCCTGTATATTATTGTCGTTATATCAAAATTGAGGTAAACAATTCCTATTAGACTTCAAACTACTAAACAGTATAATGTAATATAATTAATATTATTAGTAGTAGTATTATTAACAAATAACGAAAACGTGATGGCCAAATCCCTGTATATGCAGATAGAAAATGCATAGAATTACTAATCTACCAAGAAGTCCAAAAAATAAAAATGATCAAATATCATTCTCATGACATCAGTTTCCCAGAATGTGTTTATGTATACGAGTGCACTCAAATAATCAAGTGCTAACACATGACTACAATTCAACGTGACAAGCGCTCACACCACTACTATCACTCCTCATCATGCACCCACACCATCAACCCCTCTACTAACCCATTGCAATTATACGACACCCTCTTCATATGACGCAGTATTATAAAGTAATATCGCGAATATGGCATCTCTAAAAGGCACACTCTGCACACATCGATCATTTATGATTGTTTCTACAGCATCAGTAAAGTTACCGGTTAATATTTATGGTAAAAAACGCTACAATAACATCATGCAGTCATGTCATTGTAGTCCTTAGCCATTCAGACGAACATAACCAGCCACGGTTGAACCCAATATGTATCACCCAACATGCTACCGGGGATCCAATGTACGCATGTCTGTCGCTCTGTCTGTCTTATCGCTGATGATTACGTATCATTACCAGCAGCTTCGTTGCTAACTCCTACGTTATCCGAATCTATATGGTATTCCATGCATAACTTCGTGACGAATAAAGAAATAAAGATTAAAACACGCTCAATGCAAGATGTTTGGAGAAAATTATAAGTCATTATGCATAAAAGATTTCATATAATGGTATCAAACAATAAAATGTAACTACCCAGTATTGACACCATCTGATGTAATGGCAGAATCTACCATCGAGTGATTGCCATATGCGTAGACGCGTATGTAACAAATGCGTTTGTACACAATAGCGTACAAACTGTATTGAAACATTTGCGGTATCAAACAATTAAATGTGACTACCATGTGTTGTCAACATCTGTTGGAATAACAGATTATGTTATCAACTACTCGACATACGCACACATTCGTATGTATAGTCATGCATATGCATTTGTCTGCTATAAAAATAAAACAATCAAACTGTTTTGAAAACATTTGGCGTGTGTGTCTACCTTATTCCTTATGTACTATTAATAACTGTTTTTGAAAAACATTAGACGTGTGCGTTTACTTTATTCTTTTTGTGCAATTAACAAAACAAATTTGTAATAGGCACAGTTATGCAAGTGATATGCATAATTCGGTCCATTGAGTAGTTGCAATGTGTACGCATAGTCATGCAACAAACCCATTAATCGTCATTTGACTGCTATAGAGCAACACTCTAGACAAAACTCTTTGAACACGGTATCTGGCATGGTAAGTTATAAAAAGGAGAATGTTAAAAATTAAATTTATCAGTCAATCTCTGCATTAGAATTAGCTCTCAAATGTGTAGTCGTTGGCGCACGGCAAATTCCACTCCGATACATTGCGGGTGTATTGAATGGAACCATTATCGTGCTGTAGCAATACGGCCACCTACACGAGTTGTAATGCTTGAGATTAGGAACTGCGGTGCAGAATACCTCTCGGATCCGAATCTAAGGAGTTATAACAAATTAGTACATATACAATACCAACTGAAAAACGAATGTTGCGTATGTATTTGGTGCGTCGATAACCGAAAACACAGTTGAGATCCACAAATGCACTAAAACCAATATCATCAGGTCCTTATTTAAGGACCACCAAATCTTAAAATTATGCTTTATACAAACAACCGCATTTATTATGCGCATACTCGCATACATACGAAAACACACATAATACACTCATGAAACGTATATACGCGTGCACGCACACGTGTAATGCACTCATGAAAGTACTGTGTGTATGTATGCACATACGTACACATACATTCGCATGTACATATGAATTCACATTAAAAAACACCCAACCGTGCATTCATCAAAAGCACATACACGTACGTACACATACATCCGAAATCGCGTTTATTACAAGCGCATACTCACATATATCAATATGTCATCACATCTTTTCTCAATCTACGGATTGTTATTCGTTATTGTTAAGTGCGTTGCAGAGGCATGTATAATTTTGTATTTTGGAAATCAGTTAACTGATTAATGAGCTTGTATGTCTTAAGAAAAAACCGCGATCTCTCATTCTATGGTGAGTGACTTGTATGGAGGAAACCGATCTATCACTCAAGTATCTGACGTAATAACCAATTACCTCACTAGTGAAGTGCCGTCACAATCAGTATGAGGTGTAACTCCATCATGACTACAGTAAATGAACTGCATGAATTGTATGTCCTTGATGAATTTATATTTTAAAATGAAAATAATATGTGAGCCTTTACACCACCCAGTCAAATTAGTTTCAAAATATTCAACTGTCTAGCTGTGTAGTTACCAACAAGTCATCGACAATTTAGCTTTAAACATACATTGGGTATCATTGATATTCATCTTAAATTCCTTTTCATAACCTGACTATGGTCATTGTATTTTGGAAACCAGTTAACTGATTAATGAGCTTGTATGTCTTAAGAAAAGAATCTGTCACTCAGGTATCTGACGTAATAACCAATTGCCTCACTAGTGAGGTGACGTCACAATGAGTATGAGGTAAAACTCCATCATGACGATAGTAAATGAACTGCATGAATTGTATGTCGTTGATAAATTTATATTTTAAAATGAAAATAATTTGTGAGCTACTGCTCCGCCCAGTCAAATTGGATTCAAAATATTCAACTGGCTAGCTGTGTAGTTACCAACAAATCATCGACAATTTAGCTTTAAACATACATTGGGTATCATTAATATTCCTCTTAAATTCCTTTTCATAACCTGACTATGGTCATTGTATTTTGGAAACCAGTTAACTGATTAATGAGCTTGTATGTCTTAAGAAAAGAATCTGTCACTCAAGTAGCTGACGTCATACCCAATTGCCTCACTAGTGAGGTGACGTCACAATCAGTATGAGGTATAACTCCATCATGACGATAGTAAATGAACTGCATGAATTGTATGTCGTTGATGAATTTATATTTTAAAATGAAAATAATTTGTGAGCTACTGCTCCGCCCAGTCAAATTGGATTCAAAATATTCAACTGGCTAGCTGTGTAGTTACCAACAAATCATCGACAATTTAGCTTTAAACATACATTGGGTATCATTAATATTCATCTTATATTCCTTTTCATAACCTGACTATGGTCACAAATGCACCTATCCATCCATCATATGTCATCATAATTAACTACCTGAAGTGTAGAATGAATGATGTAGATAAGTACGCATAATTGAAGATGGACTATGCATTGTTGTATGAATTGTATGTCTTTACTAGTTAATAAAGATTCTGTTGAATATTTTGTAACTAATCAGATAACATGTAGACGCTGGCCCAATAACGCATTGCCTACGTTGTGCCAACATTGGGCCGATGAACAAAACTATGATGGCGATATCCCTTTTTTCCCTTTCCAATATGTGTGTGCATGCATACCTCGTATGCACGCACTGGGCACACATGCAGGTGCACACACGCACATGCACAAAATCTTAAAATTATGTTTTATACATCATCATAGCATATAAAAACACGCGCACATGCATATGCGTAAGCGTATACATATGAACAAACATACGCATGTAATACACTCATGAAAGGGGCTACAAAATGTCTGTACACGTCGCTATTCATTCATTTTGACAGGAGCTACAATAGATCTGTACACAAATTAACACCATAATTTCTGTAAACAATTTTTGAAAAAACATTAAATGGCTGATACCATCTATCTTTAAAGACATATATCTCCTTAAATACGCTAGATACATGATTATTATCTATATACTATTATACATTCAACCTCGTTAAGTTTACCTATATATTGCTCGTGTAACACTGTACTTCGGTCTGGACGACGATTAGAAAATCACGTGGCCCACAGGGCACGCATACAGGTGCGCACACGCACATGCATACACACACACACACACACACACACACACACACACACACACACACACACACACACACACACACACACACACAGAGACACACACACACACACACACACACACACACACACACACACACACACACACACACACACACACACACACACACACACACACACACACACACACACACACACACACACACACACACACACACACACACACACACACACACACACACACACACACACACACACACACACACACACACACACACACACACACACACACACACACACACACACACACACACACACACACACACACACACACACACACACACACACACACACACACACACACACACACACACACACACACACACACACACACACACACACACACACACACACACACACACACACACACACACACACACACACACACACACACACACACACACACACACACACACACACACACACACACACACACACACACACACACACTTGCACGTTGATACCACCTATCTTTAAATACATATCTCCTTAAATACGATAGATACATGATTATTATTTATATAATATTAAATATAGAACATCGCTAAGTTTACCTGTGTATTGGACGCGTAACACTGAACTTCGCTCTGGATGACGATGCATACAGGGCACGCATACTGGAGCGCACGCACGCACCCACGCACGCACATACCGCGTGTGTACGCACAGGAGCATGCACACAGGGACATACACACGCGCATGTATACCATGTATGTACGCGCATGGGGACGTGCATAGGGGCATACACACATGCACGTATACATCGTATGTACAGGTAGGGGTGTGCACACAAGAGCATGAACACGCATAACGCATACACACGCGGCACGTCACGTGGTACAACACACACACGCGCGCGCGCGCACGCGCACGCACGCACGCGCGCACGCGCGCACGCACACATGCACACCCACACATGCATACGCGCAGGGCACACGTGACATGAACGTGTGATGCACGCGGTGGTTATTTTCTTATTTGTGTGTGTGTGTGTGTGTGTGTGTGTGTGTGTGTGTGTGTGTGTGTGTGTGTGTGTGTGTGTGTGTGGTGTGAGTGTGGTGCAAGTGTGCGTGTGTGCGAATGTGGGAAGAGTAATGGATGACCCTACAACTAAACAGGCGGATTTACACCCGCCTGCATAATTGCAGGTACAACCATTTCTACCACATTCTCACCAGTGAGCCTAATTATGGTCTGTGTACCATGGAAAATCTGTGTAAACTCATGACACAATACACCTTCTCTCCCGTATGCATTGTGCAGATTATATGTGCAGATTCGCATGCATTATCAACCAAGCACGAGGCTGATGCAATTGTAGTGTTGCTAGTCATGGTGAGCGCAAGCATGTACGATCAAGAATGACAATTTGCCAGTATTTATAGTAAAATCGTTAGCTAATTTATTCCTACAGAATTATGCAAGCTTTCATTTGGTACACGAGAAACAAATATTGAAGAAAATTGCATCTGATATATTAATCAACTTAGAAAAAAGTCAATAATTTGCACAACGCATTGTGTTTTCACATCTGCACAATGAATAGTAACTCTTTAATATAAATGGTATGCTTAAGCAAAAGTACATTCTTTGCAACTGATGCTTAATTAGGCGAAGTCAATGTTGACGAATTGACTGCGAATGAATAAATAAGTGTGCGTGTGTAATGTGTGTGTGGACAACAATACACTACTGTAGAGTGAGCACTTGCATTTAATCAATTACATTCCGCACCAGATTTGTTACGTCTGACAATCGGAATGCGAACTCGCTTAAAAGACAAATAAAAAGGCACTCAAATAAACATGAAGTATTACTGTATGTATTTGAAATGATAATTCTCCACTTAAATAGAGAGCCGAATAAATTAATTTGTCACGAAGCTTTATCAGTTCTACATTAATTAAGAGTCATTGATTAGCGTAAGCGTCTGAGTTTACCTCAGTTATACCAGCTTACTGATAGAATTTATAACGTCTACCTTTAAAAACCTATGTCTCCTTAAATATACGTTCTATACATATATTATTTATATACTGATATATATTGTATGTTATCGAGGTTTTCTATTATTTAGCACGTATTTCGCCGTGTTTAGCTGAGCTTCGCTATTTGAATTTTATACCATATAACTTTCAAAAAGTATAAAATGTCATGGAAGAGTATTTGAAAATTATACCTGGAACATATTTTTATCATTTTTTTTGGTTTTAAATAATAAATTATTTTATTATTAAATAAAATATTTATTGAAACTAATTTGACTGGAAGTTAATGATGCCTTATAAATTTAATTTAATTAAATATAAATTAATAAATATAAATTAATAAATTTAAATTAAAGTTTTCATATAAGTTGATGAAACTAATTTGACTGAAAGATGTTGATGCCTTATAAATTAAATAAATTAATAAATAAATATAAACATATTCGTATAAGTTATTGAAGTTTTTGAAACTAGTTTGTTAGAAGTTCATGATGCCTTATAAATTAAATTATATTAAAAAAAAATTAATATAATTATAGAATGCGACAATTTTGTTCAGGCAGGTGGACATTGCACGCCATTGTTTATGCAGGTGTCCGCTATTGTTCATAAGTGTCAGCTGTGCTCTATTGTTCATAAGTGGGTGCTGGATGCTATTGTTCTAAATGTCCGACTGTGCGCTATTGTTCATGCAAGTGGCCGCTGGACGCTATTGTTCTAAATCCTGATTGGTCGAGATAGGGTCAAATGCCACAATTTAATACCATATAACTTACAAAAGTCATAACATGTTATTTTCTGATTTTTTCAAACCTAAATCGTGGCACGGTGGTAGTTTAAGCGAATATTTGTTGATACTAATTTGACATAGGCAGCTACAATTCATGCTAGTTTCAAAATATTCTGTTATTTTCTGATTTTTTTCAAACCTAAATTGTGGCGCGGTGGTAGTTTAAGCAAATATTTTTTTATACTAATATGACATAGGAAGTTTCAATTCGCGCTAGTATCAAGATATTCATCAGATATAATATTTTTACTTTTTGATTTTTCAAACCTAAATCGTGGTGCGGTGGTAGTTTAAGTAAATATTTTTTGATACTAATTTGACATAGGAAGTTTCAATTCGCGCTAGTTTCAAAATATTCAACAGATACCAACCAGCTGTGCGCTAGTGTTCATAAGTGGTCGCTGCACGCTATTCTTCTAAATGACCGGTTGTGCGCTATTATTCATGCAAGTGGCCACTGGATGCTACTGTTCTAAATGCTGATTGGTCGAGATAGGGTCAAATGTCACATTAATCATTTTGACAGTAGAACAAAAGCGCACAGCTGGTCACCTGCAATTCATATGTGACCGTTGTTCATGCAGTATGCCATTATTCAAAAATCATGTTCGATGACATAGGAAGCCACTTAGTTTCAAAATATTCTACTTTATAATTCAACCATGAGGGGGGACGCCGCCGCACACCTAATTAATACGTTAAACATGATGAGCCAGAACACGCTCATCATTACGCATGCATGTCAATGCCTATTTAAAAACATATTAATATGTGCATTAACACACATACGTCATTTAGCGAACAGACAATAGCATGTTGCCAGACATTTAGAACAATAGCGGACACTTGCACAAACAATAGTGTCTACCCGCTCATTTAGAACAATAGCATCTACCCGCTCATTTAGAACATTAGCGTCCATCCGCTCATTCAGAACAACCAATCAGAACGCAGTATTTAAATTGGTCAAGAGCTCATTTGCATAACAATAGCGTCCAGCCTCCCCCTTCACTACTCCATTATCTGACGTCACACAACCCAGACCCGACAGGAAAAGGGCTAAAGTCCGACAACAACCGTCTGCATTGAATGTCTTTGGTGGCATTACAATTTAATAAACAATCTATTGAATATTATGAAACTGAATTGACTGGAAGCTGTTTCTGCAATAGGCAGATTGATTATGACACAGACGTACCAGTTTGGATCCCTCTATTGTTTATCAGGGTACTGCCTGTGGTTGCAATCGTGTTACACGCATATGGCAATTCCACAGTGGTTAAGCTACAATGGACATTTCCAGTTTATCCATCCATTATATGACTTCATAATAAACTACGTGACGGGTAGGATGATGTAATAATTATGACTTCATGAATGACGTAGATAGGTACGTCACTAACGCATAATTGGTGACCGACTAAGTGCTGTTGTACGAATTGTATGTCGTTGCTATTTAATAAAGATGATGTTGAATATTTTGAAACTAATTTGACTGGGCGCTGTTGCTGCCATAAGCAGCAACAGCGCCCAGTTAAAGTAGTTTCAAAATATTCAACAGCTTACTTATGGAACTTTCTGGAAATTGATAGCCAGGGCGTTCAGAGATCGATCCGAACACGGGCGAAGCGTGGTGGAGCTTACCTAGGGATGGCCGAGGCATAGCTAAAACTGGAAATGTCTATTAGAAGAGCGGCGGGGTAGATCCAATTTGTGGAGGTAGATTGTGGAGGTGATTTGACCTATCTTTGTGGGGGTTCCTAAAGCCCTATTTTTTGTATTTATACCCTATTTATGGTGTCCGGCGGACGGGTGTCGTCCCAATGACTTATGTTGCTTTTGCTGCCCAGTATATGAAATAAGGAGCAAAGGAAGGATGCTTCTATCGTCTTTATTCTTCTATTTAAATATTTAATGCTGCCGCTGCAGTGGGGGGGGGGGGTGGATTTGCCAATGACCAAGTTTTGTGTCACTAAATATAATATCATGAGGGGAAAAGGAGGGTATTCCTATAGGCAATATGTAACTCACAATTTTGTGGAATTAGAGGTCAGATATTGAATTTTCATTTTGTTCACTAACAATGGGCTCTCCAAAAGCGGGCGAAAGATGAATAGGTAACACCAGGGTTTCAATTAGCGAACAAATGAGTCTCTCTATCTCTCTCATTCTCGCTCGGTCGGTCCCTCTATCCTAAAGATCGGTTTCTGTGGGATAGGTCTCTGGCTTTGAATGGTTGATGAAAATCCATTGTGCTTGGGTGTGCTATGGGCCTTATGGATATGGTAGGCTCTCTATCGTAATCAGTTGCAATGGAAAATCTAATCCGACCAGCAAATATTTTGACAATCAGTTTCTATCAGAAAACTGTCTGATTCGTCTTACTATCGCCATGTAGCACAGGTCCCCTGCGCCGAATTTACTCTCCTAGTAGGGTAGCTACTCGAGTTAGTAGAGTAGCCCCTAAACGGCTGGAGTACGTACTCTAGTACCTACTCGAGGCTACCCACCTATAGCGGGGTGGTGGCGACAGCGGCAGCATTAATTATATAAATTGAAAAATACAATAGGAATACCCTGGTTTTCTCCTTATGCCCTATGTTGGGCACAAAAAACAAGTCATTGGGAAACCCCACCTGACGTCTTATATAGGTTATAAATACCAAAAATAGGAAACTCCCACGCCGCCAGAAATAGGTCACATCATCTCCTCCTCCCTCTCTCCTCCCCCACCTCCTTCTTTCTCCCCTTCTCTTCCTACTCCTTATCCTCCTCCTCCATCCTCCTCCTTTCTCCTCCTCCTCCTCCTCATCCTCCCCATCCTCCCCATCCTCCTCCATTTTCTCCCATCTTCCTCAAATTGGGTCACGTTCGACTCCTAACCATGCTAACTAGATTCCCAGTCGAACTTCAAATAGTTAACCAGCTAGTCAACTATAGTCAATCGAGCACCCGAGCTCGGTTCAGATGATTAGTGCGAAATTTACGTAAAATCCAAAATGGCGACTAGGTTTGGCTTGCCACGGTAAAATGCACATAAACATGTTAATATTTCCCTAACCTATGTAAGTTTGATGAAATTATGATGCCCTATAGTAAATCAATGTTCCCAATGACCATTTCCTTTCAGCTTTATAGTATTTGGATGCCTTTTGACATCTTAGAGGACAGAAGTAACCCATTTTCGTAAGCCATCAAAATAGACGACAGAAAGAGTTAATCGAGACTGGTACCCGGCTCCAAATTTTACAATAGTAATTCAATGGGGGAACCGGGTACCAACGAGCTATAGTTAACTATTTAGCATCCTGGGCATAGCAACTGCGCATGTTCAGTAAACCAGAAAACTGACTATAGTTAGTGAGTCAAACTTGACCATGGTTCTATCTCACCTCTTATCCAATGCTACATGGCTAAGTGTCCTGCGCCAATCATCGGGTATACTCTCTAGTGAATATCGTGACATATGTATGTGCCTAGTCATTGATTACATGACAACCCTGAAATTCAACTAATGTCGAACTGATTCAATACACATAAGTCGTTAAGGTACTAGATTATGCCTTCCTAGATCGCAAAACTCATACTGTGACAGTCAGTACACATTCGTTCCACGGAGACCACATAGGTTTTTAAGGAAAATGGCGCTAAATGGTCACGTGATCCCAATGACGGCAGAAGTCTTTGATAGGTTTTGTACCTCATAAATAAATCTAAAGGGTTATAGCTTAGATTACCCTAGCTGCTTAATGGACCTTTCCAGTTTTAGCTATGCCCCGCCCATCTATAGCTAAGCTCCACTCACCCATCGCCCGTGTTGAGATCGATCGATCTCTGAACTCCATGACTATCAATTCCTAGAAAACTATACAGGTAAGCTGTTGAATATTTTGAAACTAATTTGACAAAGCAGTTTCGAAATATTCAACAGCATGCTTATTAAATATTTATTTACAATTCGTACAACAACGCATAGTCCGTCACCAATTATGCGTTCACGACGTACTTATCAACGTCATTCCTGACGTCATTGATTATAACGTCATCAAACACGTAGCTGATTATGACGTCACATCATGGATGGATAAACTGCAAAGGTCCATTGACGCAAAGTGTTATTGGAACAAAGTGGCATGGATATTCTTACTGAGTTTTTTCGGATAGTTGTCCACATTTTAAAAATTAATGTCTATATTGAGTAAGGCCATGGCCTACCTGCATGACGACGTTACTAGAATGGGCAGACTCTCTCCTAACTCCCATTGACCAACCACTTGACTCAAATAGGTTAAGTATAACCCTTTCAACAAGAAACGCTCGAATTTGACAATTCATGTATAATTTAATAAAAAATATTTTGAATATTTTGAAACTAATTTGACTGGGAGCTGTTGCTGCCTATGGCAGCAACAGCTTCCTGTCAAATTAGTTACAAAATAGTCAACAGCTTACCTGTATAGTTACCTTAAAATTGAGATGTTTGGGAATTCTGGCTGCGTCGGACTAATCTCCGGAATTTCTGGGAAAAATTTAGATAACTAAGACCTCGTCTAAATGATTAACGTATTCGTTCGAAGCTGAGCACCACAGGTAAATCATGTTCATCTGAAGAAATATTGAAAACATTTAGAGAAAACATTAACATTTTTTCCGTCTCTTGTTGGCTTGCTTCACACGAGTCCCTGTAGGATGGCAAAAGGGGATACGGGTGTAGCCATTGCAGTATGTCTTATCTTTGTTCTGGTTCGATCAGCATTCGCCCAGCAAGAAGGTTTGTAATCGTAATATGATAGTAATATTTAGAAATAGTAATATTTAAAGGTTAATATTCACACCAAATTGCTTGAAAATAAAACTGTTAAAATTGTATACTGTTAGTTATTTAAATTGTGCATCTAAATGTAATGAAGCGAACTAAATATTAACGGATGGTGGTTTTATTTAATACAATTTAATATAATTTTTAGTTGTGAAATTGAAGTAGGGACTTGTGTCTCTAATTCAATTTCACAACTTAAATTTTTTAATTAATTTATACGTAATGAAATCGTCATATGTTAAGATTTATTTCGTTTCATTACATTTGGACTTCTAAAAGTATATAATTTGAACGATTTTATTTTCAAGCATTTTGGTGTGAATATGCACCTTTAAAGAGATATGAGATAATAGCTGGCATTGCATATTATACTATACTTTATGAATATTTATTTATTTCAAACTGGATTTTACACTTTTACATAAACTTCGACGACCCTGTTTTTGGAGAATATATATCAACATCACAATTGCTAAACTATTCACTTGTCAAATTGTGATAGACAACTTAAACACAGGCAAGCATGGAGATTTACTGTAGGTCACACTGAGGTTACACCGACCTACTTCTCTTGAGCTACCCACTTTAAGCTTATAATCCATTCATATACCAAGTTTGATTTAATGATTTCAATGTTTTAAATCGATTCCAACACGAATAGAAATCGGGTGGAACCTAGCTAGAAATGGGCGGAGAATAGCTAGAAGTGGGCGGAGCATAGCTAGAAATGGATCCCTCTATTGACCACCCTCTCATCACATCGGTATTTTACACATTAACAGGTCAATTACGGCTAGTAGGTGGTAACCGGCCTACTAATGGTCGTCTGGAGATCTACCACAGTGGAGAATGGGGTACGGTTTGCGATGATTCGTTTACTGCGCAAGGTGCCATAGTTGTCTGCAGACAACTTGGCCATCCAACGTAAGTAGACAAAACTTATATGCTTTAGTCTTTAATGGCTAAATTTGGTTTAAAAAATCTAAGTATTTGCTTTATGTATGTCAATTTGAAGGCCAAGAAAATACAAATTTTGAAAATGTACCACTGGAATGAATGGCTTGGTTAGCGAAAATAGTATTCTCTTGGCCCGCAAATGGACATTCCTCAAAACCACTGCATAGTTTTCGCCATGAAAGGGTTAATTAAAGTAGGTTGAGTATGTTATAGAATTTGTTATGAATCACAACAGAATCTGCTGAGGAAGGTATTGAAATCGGTGCTCAGTAAATCCGGATTGTGGCTTAGCTGAATACAGTAGGCCTGCAGCTCCTAAATAAGTTAACGTGTTTACAAAATAAAAACAAAAACGTGTTAGTACAAGTTTGAACACGGTGCAAGAAATTATCTGTTCAGGATTTTGGACTTAATTTGATTGGAAGCCATTGCTGCCTGAGGCAGCAATGGCTTCCAATCAAATTACGACCAAAAAATCAAGCAGTATATTTTATTTTCCTTTGGAAACATTCTGAGTTATTTCTTAGCTGTACCATGCCTCTCATTGGCCCAGTTAAATCGATTTTGAAGGTTCCTCAAGACGGCTAGTAGAATTAGAAAACAATTTTTTAAAACTAAATTGTAAATTTATCAAAGACATACTATCCGTACATTTCTCAGATGTAGATATACGTCATTATGATTGTTATGTTAGTACAGTCCGTTAATATATAGCATAATTGAGTATGACGTCAGACACTTGAGTGGCAGACCGGGTCCCTCCATTGGAGTTCATACCGCCATTCCTCTACTTTTATTATAATCGGTATCCAGCCAACTTCCCACAATTCATTGCGCGTACTAGTGACGGTTTAACGTTAAGCGGAACATTGTACCTTGTACAGTGTTCCGGTTACCGTTAAACAATAGTGGGGCCGTACACTGTTATGTTTGCGCAGCTGTGTTCACTCTTAAAGCCGCTCTGACGGGATCCCGTGAACTTATCGATCTTGTCTCGGATGCTGCGTATAGGAACATTGGATATGACTTTCCGTACGCTGTTGACGAGCATAATGCGCACCTTCCTGGGCTTGGGTAGCGCTAATAAAGGGTCCTTGGTCTACAGCATCAATGGAAATTAATATATCTTAGAAATAATCTCAAATCCGCGTTTCAAACACAAAATAAAATGTTTAATATATGGGAGTTAACTTGATTGCTCTGATAGAGTTCTAGTTGCGCCCCTGTCTGTCGGTTGGTCAGGTTGCCCGTTGGCGAGTCTATCTGTTTGTCAGTTTGTCTGTCGGTCGGTAAGGTTTTTGATAATTTTAACAAAACTGGCGATACCAACTATAGCCCATTCGCACTTGTTTCTTATTATTGAAAAGTAAATTATGGCCGCCTGCATAGACTGGAAAAATGTATCAACATTTAATTATTAAAGCGTGAATGTCCTTCTTCAAGGGCATGATAAAAAGCTAGAAATTTCATGTATTGATTTCGTGTAGCATAACTGTGCCATCTGAATTCAAAGTATGAAATGAGGCGTTTTCGTTTTTAAAGCCTTTGCATTCTGTACTTCCATAATACAAATTTCAAGGTCGCTAGAAATAAGGTGTTTAATATTTTGAAACTAATCTGACAGGAATCTCTTGCTGCCATAGGCAGCAACAGCTTCCAGTCGTTTCAATATATTAAACATAACATTTATTAAATCTTAAATAATTTTTGTATTTTTGGACTTTCGGATTGAAAGGGTTAAGTGTAACACCGAGCAGTCACTGTGTTATTTTATTGTTGATTTTGTGTAGAGTCGCTGCCCGATCGTACAATCTTGCATACTATGGCACTGGTGGAGGTCAGATATGGATGGACAACGTTGAATGTGATGGACATGAGTTGAACTTGACATCTTGTCGACATAATGGGTTTGGCCACGAAAACTGCAATCATAATGAAGATGTCAGTGTCGACTGTGATCCGGGTAATGCATCACACAGATGAATAATGAATGTGTATCTTGATGAATTAATTAATGGCATGGGCGCGTGCGTACGTTGGTTGTGCGCGTACGTGCGTGAGGTGCCGTGCGTGGGTGCGTGCGTGCGTGAGTATGTGAGTATGTGTGGGGGGTGTGTGATTGTGTGGATGGAGGGAGGGAGGAAGATAAGGGAAGCAGATGAATGTATGGATGTCAGATGTATGAAGGCAAACATATAGCAATTCTATTGAACGATTAAAGGTGCATATTCACACCAAAATGCTTAAAAATAAAATTGTTGAAATTCTGTACTTTTAGAGGCTTAAATTGTGTAGCTCAACGTAATGAAACGAAATAAATCTTAACATATGATGATTTCATTCCATATAAATAACTTTTGTAAGTTTAGTTGTGAATTTGAATTAGGGACTCGTGCCTCTAATTCAATTTGACAACTTATACGTAGTGAAATCATCATATGCCAAGATTTCTTTCGTTTCATTACATCTAGGCACACAATTTAAGCCTCTAAAGGTACATAATTTTAACAATTTTATTTTGAACCATTCTGCTGTGAATATGCACTGTTAATAGTTTATTTCCGAATGGGTTTTTCTGATTTAAAGCTATATTACACGTTTGATGGCAAAGTCGGCCAAAACTGACATCTTCGGTCATTTTGCAGAATGTCCATTTACAGGTCAGAAGACTATTTTTGAAAATTTATCACTGGAATGACTGGCTCGATAATCGAGCCAGCCATTCCATTGGTAAATTTTCAAAAAATAGTCTTCTCATGGCCAGCAAATGGACATTCAATAAATACATATTTTGATTTTCTTAACAAAGTTTGACCGTTAACGAGCCAGGGCCTAAACATTCATTTGTCTGTAATTTCCACAGACGCTGATGCTAGTATCCCTGTGAGACTAATTGGTGGAAACGCAACATTACCTTATTCGGGTCGCTTGGAGATTCTCTACCAAGGACAATGGGGAACTGTGTGTGGTTTGTTATTCAATAACATAGATGCAGGTGTGGTATGCCGTCAACTAGGGGCGGTCAAGTGAGAAACCATTATCATAAAATAGACAGTTATAACAAATATAATTTTAAACAGTTAAAGGTACATATTCACACCAGAATGTATGAAAATAAAAATGGTTAAAATTGTTTACTTTTAGAGGCTTAGATTGTGTGCCTGGACGTAATGAAACGAAATAAATCTTATCATATGAAGATTTCATTCCGTAAAAATAAATATGATGATTTCACTACGTAGGCCTATGGGCGTGTTAAGTGATGACGTATTTCCGGATTCAGATCTATTGTCAAATACAATGTTTTTGTTTAACAACAAATGATGACGTCATAAACACGTACTTATGATGTAATAAAGCAAAATACACACTTCCGGGTTGTGAATCACACGCAGTGAAGTCATACTTAACACCCCCATAAATTAATATAATATTTTTAGTTGTTAATTTGGATTAGGGACTCGTGTCTGTAATCCAGTTTCACAACCTAAAAAAATATATTTATTAATATTTAATGAAATCATCATATGTCAAGATTTATTTCGTTTATTTCATTAGATTGAGGTACACAATTTAAGCCTCTAAAAGGATACTATTTTAACAATTTTATTTTCAAGCATTTTGGTGCAAAGATATGAAATTAGGTTATTATTATTATTATTATTATTATTATTATTATTATTATTATTATTATTATTATTATTATTATTATTATTATTATATGCGCGCAACTCTGCATGCAGATTATTATTCTCTTACCGGATCTTTCTTATTTTTCTTCTTAGTATTAGTCTTCATCAAGATTTTTTCAAATGCTTCTTCTCCTAGAGATTTGTTTCCGGGGCAAACAGCGGCAGCCAAATCGGGCCTCATTTCGATCTGTATGTGGACTATCGTTTGCAGGAAATAGGGCCTAACACTCTTCATGCCAAAAATGATTAATTCTTCAAATACTTGCTGTCCTACAGTTTTTGTCTCATTTTCTGAAATCCTGATTGCTTTCTAAAACACGAGATCCTCTTTGGACTAGGAAAAAATTTCGATCAGACCAAGATTTTCTGAGAAATCGGCGTTTTCACGTAAGCCAATGTACCTTTCCCGTTTTAGCTATGCCCCGCCCATCTCTAGCTAAGCTCCACCGACAGCTCGCTCGTTTAGGGATTAATCAATCCCCGCACTACCTGACTATCAATTTCCAGAAAACTATACAGGTTCGCTGTTGAATATTTTGAAACTAATTTGACTGGGTGCCTATGGAAACAACAGTGCCCAGTCATATTAGTTTCAAAATATTCGACAACATGTTTATTAAAAAGTAAAAGCGTACAATTCGTAAACTTATACAGGATTTGGATCCAATGCATGGTTTCCGTGAAATCCTTTTCTTCGTGATCAAAATGTCCCTTATGAAATGTTTGGAAGCGTTAATCGGATGGTTTTCTGGAGTTTATCACACATCCCGTTGAATCTTCGCTGTCCTCTAGCAGCTGTTTGACCCACATCAGAGGACATAAAAAAGCTTTTTTTTTGGTCGAATGAGCGGTTTCTGAGATTTGTATCACAAACAAATTTTTCCATAGAAAATGTATTGGACATTGAGTTGCTGCTCAATTACGCAATTCTGATCATATCGTTTCGCCGCTAAGACTACTCCAGTCGGAGCAAAATCTAGATTCAGACGCTGGTTACGGAATTCAGATATCGCAAGCGGTTGTCGAGATATTAATTTTCAAAATGTTCTCTTTATTTTAAAAAACTTTATAACTATCAACAAGGGAGGCAAATCCTCGTGATCTTTAACTATCCAACACTTGATAATTTGGAGTTATTTCCTCTTCCAGATACACATTCTCCATGGGTTAGACCAACCCCGCCCAATATCACTTGTAGATGTATCTCTACTAAAAGGGAAAACATAACCTATTCATAGTTTCGCACATCCGGGCATCTTGAGATCGGTCGCCATTGAAGTTGGGACAAACTTACTACATGCTTAAGAGGACTGCCCAAAGTAATGCATTGCTTACATTTTCCATGAAGCTCAAACCATTAAATCCTGTATGTATCTGTAATAAACCCGCCCGGTATCAGAAAACATCACGAGTGAATTTTGCAAGTTAGTAAAGAAAATGTAATTACAGTTTTACGGCCCATTGCCCGTAATGTTAAATTAGCCACTCCATAAATGGCGTCGCTCCCAGAGATTATGATTGTGATGACGTCATCGTGATTCTATGAACTATTTAATGGATAAACAGTTCCATAGAATAGACCTCTGATGAGTCTAACCACACTGACAACGAAACGCTAAGAGCCTGAAACACAAAATGGAAAGAACACGCGCACGATGCACACGATACATCACTTCACGAGAACTTCCCACCCACCGACAACAGCTTACTATAGGCAGCGACAGGCAACACATACACACAGAGGCTAAGTTCGAATATGTTATCGAGGTACCGCGTTTACCTTGATTACGTACCCGAACGCCCTAGAGTATAATGGGATAACAGTATCACGTGGTACAATTTCACTTGATTACTCCTGCTTCAAGCCAGAGTAAAAGTGCGTGAATGCGTAGACAGCTAAATCAACCCCGTGATAAATTTGATCGGAGTACCTCGATAACTTACCCGGACTTCGCCGTAGCAATGTGACTAGATTTTGATTTTTTTAGTTTTCCGTTTATTTGAATCACTCCACTTCATTGTTGACATCGCTCAAACACATCATATTTGACAAATAGAACAAAACACAGATATAGTGAATTAATATACGCAAAAAAGCGCATTTATATTTTTAAAAATACAAATAAAATAATGATATCTGCATGTCTTAACACATTTAAAGGCAACATGGCACACTACCCATAAAATATACGAAAAAACAGGTATTATTATTATTATTATTATTATTATTATTATTATTATTATTATTATTATTATTATTATTATTATTATTATTATTATTATTATTATTATTATTATACAACACAGGTACTAAACAGGTACATTAAATTTTTAAATGTCAACCGGGTTTTAAACTGAAAAACATGCATTTTCGCAACTTCCCCAAAACGGTATTTTACAGGTATTTGCGGTCATTTTCAGGCAATTTTCCTATAGAAATTGCAAAAACTACCGGTATTTCAGAATTCAGAACCGGATCGGTTGACTATATAAGAAGGATCGACAGATGGCAACAGTCCGCATCATGACTAAAAGTAGATCCCGAGGAAGCGTGATCCTATTTGAATATACAAGACAAGATGGCGGAGGCTGCCGCAAGCGCCTCCCCAGTATCAGCAGCGTCCACTCCAATTATATTTTAAAGTTATTTCTGAGCTTGTCTGTTGTCATCATTTTTTAAATCGTACTTAGTGTACAGTTGTCTAAACAGGTCAACAAATTTAGAAACATGTGCATAAGTGACAAAGGAATTATAAGATATCTGTCGGGGTGGGAGGTGGGGTGGGGGATGGGGTGGGTGGGGTGGGTGGGGTGGGTGGGGGTGTTGGGGTTGCGGGGGTGGGGTTGGGGGAGGTGCGGGTGGTGGGGTGGTCCTAATTGTTTATCTTAAAATGGTCAAACAAGAGCAATCACAGAGACATACAGACAGAAATACAGACAGACTGGCAGACTGGCAGGCAGGCAGGCAGATAAATGGCAAACGGCTAGTGGTATGTTGTAGTAGTACTAGTAGTAGTAGTAGCAGCAGCAGCAGCAGCAGCAGCAGCAGCAGCAGTAGTAGTAGTAGTAGTAGTAGTAGTAGTAGTAGTAGTAGTAGTAGTAGTAGTAGTAGTGACATGTCCACATGCCCACACCCACCACAATTAATTACCGTAACGTTTTATAGCTCACACAATATCCACACAAAAGAGATATGTCGGCGTTTGCGGTTAAAGTTCTCATAAATTAATTAATAAAAGATGTGCATCCAAAATAAATTTAATGCTATTTGGTACAATATAGATACTTTAACTAACTAGAGGTGTAGCCGCCATTTTAGTTTGATATTTGCTGACACCATTATTAATCTGCGATGCAATCGCAAAAGATTATTAAAATAACTCAGGATGTTTCTTCTTCTTTTTTCTTTCTTCTTTCTTATTCTCGGTTAGAAATTTTGCACCACATTCTCCCTACAGTTTTTATCGATCAACTCAACTTCTGCTACCCAGTCTGGAATCGTGTGCTATTGTCTTTCTCTTGTTTCCCTCCAAGGGTTTTCGAGCTACCCACACATAAAGTCCCATAGGAAATGTATGGGGATTTTCAGTATTGATCTTTGAAGTGCGACTACACTTAGAGTTTTGATCGGACCACTACCACTGACCACTTGGTCAGGATGTTACCAGTGGCGTCCTGAAGCGTCTGATTGATCTGGCGGCCTCATTTCCCAAGAGGAAAGGTGCGCTTTAGGCATAAAAATTACTAGTTTTCGTTTAGGAAAAAAAATGAAGTTCCCTACACCAGAAAGGTTCAAAAGACATATACTAAGATACCAATATGCAATTCTTTCATGCTTCCATCATCCCTGGGTCACAATCCCACGTGGAAGGGCACCCCATGGGCATCAAAGTCGTTGCGTTTCTATTTTTCTTGGCAGAAATGACGCCAATTCCATCGGAGACGGTCAATACATATGTGAGAAGATAGTCTATGGCTTTCTTTAATGTTATCATCACACAATGGGCCATAAACCCAGGAGAAGGGCACCCGTTGAGCCTTAAAGTTACAAAATCTCAAATTTAACTGTTTTATTTTTTGACAAAAATTAACTCACTTTCATCAGAAAATGTCAACGGACATATTAGAAGTTACATATACACAGGGTGAAGGGAATAGCTTGATCTTCAAAGTTACCGGTTTTCATTTTTTTGTAGACAAGAAATCCCTTTCACGACAAAACGTAAATGGACATACTAGATGATACCCTGTGATATCCGTTCGTGTTTTTCTATCACCACTGGGTCCCAGGCTCAGTGGAAAGGCTACCACATTGGCCTCAAAGTTACCAGTGTTCGATTTTGGCAGAAATCAAATCTATTTGCCCAGACATGTTCAATTATCATGTTAGAAGAGATCGTATACTAAGTTTCAATGGCCAGGCATCGAAGATTTACAGTTACTTCAGTACGTGGCTTCCAGTTTCAGATTCTATTTCTTCGCCAGTGCACAATTGTCGGTATAAAATCATTCTCATAATGCTGATGCTAGTCATTGTTCTGCTGGCTTCCAATGTGAGCATATAGTAAGTGTATAACATAGTTCAATACCTGTTGTAATGTTCCAACAAACACATATATTTTTAACACTTTTACTGTAAACTGTTGTTGCCTATGGCAGAGAAGATAAGATCAAATCTGTAAGGATTTGCATATGTATGTCACTATGCGCAGACAGACAGACAGACAGACAGACAGACAGACAGACAGACAGACAGACAGACAGACAGACAGACAGACAGACAGACAGACAGACAAGGAGGCAGGCAGACAAGCAGGCAGGCAGACAAGCAGGCAGGCAGACAAGCAGACAGGCAGACAAGCAGGCAGGCAGACAAGCAGGCGGCAGACAAGCAGGCAGAGAGGCAAGCAGGCAGGCAGGCAGGCGGGCAGGCAGGCAGGCAGGCAGGCAGACAAGCATGCAGGCAGGCAGGCAGGCAGGCAGGCAGGCAGGCAGGCAGGCAGGCAGGCAGGCAGGCAGGCAGGCAGTAAATATAGATATTACACATGAGTCGGGAATGCAAGTCATTAGAATCACCAAATTTGGAACAACATTATAGTCTCTGTGAGTTTCAGGACACAGCGTCTAATATCTAGGCCACGAAGTATATACCAGATTATACAATTTTGACCGTAACTCTGGAATGTAAGACAGTAGCGTTACAAGATTCAGCACTTACCATCATATTAGGACAGTTTATGATTACTTTGCATTTGAGGTCAATGGATTGACTATCTATGTCACTAGAGTAACTAAGTACATCGTCAGGCCAGAGTGCAAAGGCTTGAGTCAGTATCTCTCTCTCGCTCTCTCTCTCTCTCTCTCTCTCTCTCTCTCTCTCTCTCTCTCTCGCTCTCTCTTCTCCCACTCTCTTCTCTCCCCCCTCTCTCTCTCTCTCTCTCTCTCTCGCTCTCTCTTCTCCCACTCTCTTCTCCCCCCCCTCTCTCTCTCTCTCTCTCTCTCTCTCTCGCTCTCTCTTCTCCCACTCTCTTCTCTCCCCCCCCCCCCCTCTCTCTCTCTCCTCTCTCTCTGTCTCTCTCTCTCTGTCTCTCTCTCTCTCTCTCTCTCTCTCTCTCTCTCTCTCTCTCTCTCTCTCTCGCTCTCTCTCGCTCTCTCTTTTCCGCTCTCTTGCTCTCGTGCGTTCTAGATTACCTAAGGTGAAAAGAACTATTCACAAATAAGTGCTTCGAATATTTGAATTTATCGAATGTATGTTAAAATTATTAACTGGTGTGGTAAATTTGTGCTCTCTCTCTCTCTCTCTCTCTCTCTCTCTCTCTCTCTCTCTCATTCTGATTTATGTAAATATAAATATAAATTGTGTATATAAGTTTAATTATATGCTGCCGTCTAACAATTCTGTATGGAGCGGGCAAGAATAAGTTGCCAGAACTTGTGCCCAATCCCATTGTACAGATGTTACAATAAAATATGTTGTAAAAATCCCCAAATAAGTGCTCTGTCCGTCATTTCGGCAATTTGTCGAAAACGATCGCAATTCTGCTAAAATCGGTTCACAGTTTTACCTGATTCGAGACAAGGATTTCTATGAGGGGAAATTTCCAGAATTCCAATGGCCAAAATAGTTTACAAGAAATTTTAAATTTATGTTGCAAACAAATATATCCATAGTATATAAATGAGCGAAATGTCCAGGGAAATTGCATGGTCCGCGAAGAACTGGTTTTATGCTGTTCTTGTTAAAACAAATTCAGCACGCAGATTTACAGTTATTATTATTATTATTATTATTATTATTATTATTATTATTATTATTATTATTATTATTATTATTATTATTATTATTATCTTCAGTGGTACAAGCGTCGCTCTACCTGATGCTTACTATACAGCGGGAACTGGCCGTATATGGCTTGGGCATGTGACTTGTACTGGCTCGGAGTTAGGGTTAGGCGCATGTCGACATGGGCCTTGGGGAAGAACTCGTTGTCACCATTCTGAAGATGTTTCTATTAAATGCATTCCGTCTGGTAAGTGGGACAGAATCCTGTCACGCATGCGTGGTGTTCTGGTGGAAGTTCACATGGGTATTCTGGAGGGGTGGGGTGGGTGGGATGAGAGGGGGGGGGGGGGGGGTTGGGGGGGGGGGTGGGGGGTGGGGGTGGGGGTGGGGGGTGGGGGTGGGGGGTTGTTGTTTTAGTCAATAGAAATCGACTGTGTTGCCGATAGTTGTGTTCAGTAGTACAGTGCCCGCTATGTTTCTTCGGTCTCTTGACCGGGACATTTTTTAACGAGGATAAATTTGTCCAATACCTACTTGTGATAAAAGGTGTCTATTTTGGAAACAATGTTGCTGAAACAGTTGTTGTGTTTTAGATTTGGACTCCAAAATTGGCACACGTCTTCAAGACACCATATACACACATACATCCACGTTTGGAGAAGACCGCCCCAGGAGAACCAGCGTTATCAGAAAATATGTCAAAAGTCTTCATTTTGAAAACAATGTTGTTGAAAGCTGTTACTGTTGTTTTTTTAGCTATTGACCCAAAATGGGGATGTAGGCCTACATCTTCGGATATTTGAACATATTTGGATTGGAACACATTTCTGCCTAAGTTCCAATCTCATTATATTCAAAATATTCGACAGAACATTTCCTCATAACTAACATGTTTCTGTGCTTGTTTCGGAAACATATTAACTAAGGCCGTGTTCTCACTAGCGACTTAATCCTGAGTAACTGCGTATGTAAGTATGACTTTACCCCGGTTAAGTCTCTAGTGAGGCCACGGCCTTAGATAGGAGCTGTACTCTACATGGGCCTGTATGAAAACATATGTGTTCATTGTTGATTTTTTCGAACCTGGTTCTGAGTTCAATTTATAAATTATGCGTTCAACAGAATATTCCTTGCTTCATAAACAATTAGTCTTTTCTGATCTGTAATTTTTAAAAGTAAAGGTGCATATTCACACCAGAATGCTTAAAAATAAAATTATTTGAATTTTATACTTTTAGAAGCTTAACATGTGTACCTCGATTTAATGAAATGAAATACATCCTAGCATATGATAATTTCATCACGTATACATTAATATAATTTTTAGCTGTAATGTTGAATTAGGGACTCGTGTTTCTAATTCAATTTCACAAGCTAAAAAACTATATTAATTTATATGTAATGGATCTATTTCGCTTCATTAGATCTATGTACCTAGAAGTATACAATTTTGACTATTTAGTTTTCAAGCATTCTGGAGGGAATACGCAGATGAATTAATTGTTTGTTGGTCAACAACACATAGTGATACCATAAACACACATTTATAACAAAATACAAGCAAAATACTGCGCGTGTAGGTCCATTACACGTGCCAACAGCGCCTCAAAGCGCTCAACATGCTACTTCCCAGATAACACAGCTTACTGGGCTGATGTTGGGCCGATACCCGTCAGTATCGGCCCGGTATCGGCCCAGCAATTTATCGATCAGTCATATGACGTCATAATAGCCTACGTCATATGTAGGCTGACGTCATAATCAATTACGCAAAGAATGACGCGATTTAGTCCGTCATAAATGCTTAATAGTCCGTCAAGTTGTGCGAGGTGTAAGTCTTTACTATTTAATAAACATGCTCTTGAATATTTTGAAACTAATTTGACGAGGCTCTGTTGCTGCCATGGGCAGCAAAAGCACCTAGGAAAATTAGATTCAGAATACTCAACAGCCTACCAGTATAGTTTTCTGGATAGTCACGGAACTCAGGGATCGATCGATCCCAACACTGGCGAAGTGGGATGGAGCTTAGCTAGAGATGGGCGAGGCATATATTAAAGCTGGATTCCTACATTTTCGTAGACCTAGTTAGCTTTGACCCTCAACTATGCCCGATATTTGAGAATTTGTGGTGCATATTTGTTTTCAGCGGTTTTTCAAACTTGAAGGACTTTAGATTGATAATCCAACAAGTTCCCCTCTATCACCATTCATGAGTTTGAGAAATCTAAGATAACCGCCAAATTCGCCGCTATTCACTCGTTACTCTGAAAAGAAGGAGACAGCAGTATAGATATTGTAATATCTATGTTTTGAACTATTTGGGAGGTTTTCGGTCAAGGAACCTACTTTGTATGCTTTTATCACGATTGGTTTCCTCCATACATTGGCATCAAAGATGGTCATGAACATTTTCAGCTATTCAGAAGCATAGTTTTGCATTTGTGTGATAGGCTGGAGCTCTCCGTAGAGTATCGAGTCTCCTCGAGAACTGAAACTTTATGATTTAACTGCGAGATTCGCGTTGTAGGCCTAACTGTTAGGAGAAGACAATTCAAACAAATTATTATTCTATATTGTAAGCGCAATAGTAATTGTATGAATAATTGTAACTCACTTTGAAATATGTATTCATACCAACGGCACCATGGTTATTTCTAGCTGCAGATTCATTTAAAGTTGACAGAACTTGTTATATGTATCATCTTTTTATATCGTTTTCGCACGTGCGTCCGCAATACGCTACCAACATCGCACATATGTGAAAATTACTACGGTAACACCGTTAGAGCTCGCCGTTGTAGCGTGTCCCCACTATATGTTTGGTAGATCGGCGACCTTATGTGTGTTTACTATGTACTCAATCATATGTAAGTAGTATAGGAGAAGTTTTAGATTGGCTAACCGCAATGGACCTTTCCATTTTTAGCTATGCCCCGCCCATCACTAGCTAAGCTCCACCTACACCTCGCCGTGGTGGGATTGATCGATCCCCAAATGCCCTAGCTATCAATTTCCTGAAAACTATATAGGGAAGCTGTTGAATATTTTGTAACTAATTTGACTGGGTGCTGTTGCTGCCTATGGCAGCAACAGCGCCCAGTCAAATTAGTTTCAAAATATTCAACAGAATATTTATTAAATGGTAAAAGCAAACAATTTGTACAACAACGCATAGACCGTCTTCAAATATGCGTTCGTGACGTACTTATCGACGTAACTCATTATGATGTCATTGTACACATCACGCAGTTCATTATGACGTCATATAATGGGTGGGTACTCTGGAAATGTGAATTACAAAACAATGCAACTGTAGCTACTGGCATCATCATCATATGTCAGCATCAGCTCTTACAGTAGCCATTCTCACTCGTCTGTCTGGAAATCTTACTCCACCCCTTAGAGCGTGGGTTGTGCTCTAACTGTTTGCAGAGACAGCCTGCGAGACAGTCGACCCTCAGGCATGCTGTTGAAACCTAGACAGATTGGCCCCATATCAGGAATGGCGTTTCCATTCTATCCATCCATCACATGACGTTATAGTAAACTATGTGACGTTGATGATGACGTCATAACTAATGACGTCATGAATGACGTAATTAAGTTCGTCACTAACGCATAATTAGTGACGGATTAAAGCATCATTGTACGATTTGTATGATCTTTCAAAATATGCAATAGCTTACATGTATAGTTTTCTGAAAATTTATAGTCAGGGAGTCCAGGGAAGGATCGATCGAATCACTAGCTGAAGTGTGGGTGGAGCTTAGCTAGAGATGGGCGGAGCATAGCTAAAACTTGAAAGATCCATTTGGCTCCCAACTTGAATGTGAAATGCTGTCACAATCTACTGCCGGTTCTGAAAACATCGTGTCTTTATAATTACCCTTACCATGTCGCTGAACATGTCAATTCCTTGGCAGAGGGGATGTCTGCCTTTACCGACTTCTAGCACTAGCTTAATAGGCGAGGGTAACTCTATGGCCCAGGGGAATAAAGCACACACACACACACACACACGCGCACGCACGCACGCACGCACGCACGCACGCATGCACGCGCGCGCGCACGGACGCACGCACGCACGCACGCACACACGCATGCACGCACGCACGCAACGTATACCGGCTGCCCTGGTCAGATTGACATTGTTCTTTGATCGAAACATCAAAGAACATTCTCTCTCTTCTCTCTCAATGATCAGCGACCAAATACCGTATCAATTGATACCGCCGCCTCCCCACCCAAACCACCACCCCACCACCCGCAAATTCTCTCAAGATTGAACTACTCAGATTAGTTTGTTATTTGAACAGCATAAAAGAACACAATCAATCATATGACGTGTAGCATTGCGTCATAATCAATTACGTCATGAATGACTAAATCGCATCATTCATGGTAATTGATTTTGACGTCAGCTTATACGTGATGCAGCTGATTATGACGTCATATGATTGGCTGATAAACTGGATTCATCAATTTGTAGTTTCGAGTTTGTGAGGGTTAAATGAAACATGTCATGACTTTCTGGCAGGAATGGCTCTGTCTAGTTCTTTATGTCGTTAAAGGTTTGCCGCATAGAATGATTGAAACTTGCGTGTCACACATATCTTTGCATATCTCTATGCATAAAAAATGTGCGGATTTCTAACTTTATTGTATGTCTCTTTAGAAGTAACTCATCGGGAAGGTCAGAAATTAAATTTTCGAATACGGTTAAAACAGTTTTACTAAACTTGAGAAAATTAACGTTTCCGGTTTATCTATCCATCACCTGGCCTCATATGACGTCACAATTATCTACGTGACGTATAGGATGATACTATAATCAATTACTTTATGAATGACGCAGCTAAGTTCGTCACGAACGCTTAATTGCTGACGGACTAAGCGTTGTTGTACGAATTGCATGTCTTTACTATTTAAGAAACATCCCGTTAAATATTTTGAACCCAGTTTGAGTGGCAGCTGTATCAAGCCATAGGCAGCAACAGTACCCAGTCAATTTAGTCTTACAATATTCAACAGCTTACCTGTATAGTTCTATGGAAATTGATGGTCAGGGAGTTCAGGATATCGATCGATCATAACACGAGCGAGGTGTAGGTGGAGCTTAGCTAGTGATGGGCGGGGAATAAATAAAACCGGAAAGGTCAGATTGATTAGAAATCACTGTCAACGAGCGAGTACCTTACATCTTACATTTACTGCAATACATTTCTCTGTTTGTGCAGTTTGCCAGATGTCGATTGCCGATATTGTGTTTCTTGTGGATACATCTAGTAGCATCCTGAGTAATCCATGGACAGAGCAGATTGATTTCATACGCACCATGGTCCAGAGATTTACAATTGGACCAGATGACATTCAAGTAGGCATAGTAACCTTTTCAGACGTAGTGAAGAGTGAGTTTTATCTGAACACCCATACAACGCAACAGGCCACCCTTACAGCAATAATCAGAATTAATCAACGTTCTGGATATACCCACACCTCAGCAGGTCTCGAGTATGTGAGGACAGATGTGTTCAATCCCGCAAATGGTGATCGCCCAAATGCGCCTAACGTCCTTATTGTAATAACAGACGGAGAATCAACCGGTGGTTATAATCCAAGCTTGGAAGCATCTCGACTTAAGCAAGCTGGTGTGACTATCATTGCGATCGGAGTTGGAAGTGGAAGTTCCACTACTGAGCTGCAAACCATGGCAACCAGTCCTCGTCATTTGTTTGAGGTGACGGATTTCACAGCTTTACAGGCCGTCCAGGATGCGGTGCAGACCATTGCGTGTGAAGGTAGGTGTGATCATCGCCTCACATTCACATGATTATTATTACCCTCGCCCGGTAAGAGACGAGGGTATTGCGATTGCGTGCGTGCGTGGGCGCACGCGCGTGTGTGTGTGTGTGTGTGTGTGTGCGCGCGCGTGTGTGTGCGTGTGCGTGCATGCGCGTGCGCTTGCGTACGCGCGCGTATGTGCGCGCGGTTGTGTGTTTGTGCGTGTGTGCGTTTGTGCACGCATGCCTGCGTGCACTTGTGAGCCTGTGTGTGAGCGTGCGTGCATATGTGCGTGCGTGTGTATGTTCGTCCACCCGGCCACACCTGTATCTAAAGTACTCCTAAACCGATTTTAAATAGAGGCACAGGCCTCTTAATTATATTAATTTATATGGAATGGAATCATCATATGTTAAGATTTATTTCGTTTCATTACACATATGCACATAATTTAAGCTTATAAAAGTAATTGCAATTTTAACTATTTTATTTTCAATCATTCTGGTGTGAATATGTACCTTTAAATTTTAACACAAGGAACGAACTTGCGATGCAACATGATTTTCAGACGTTGGCCATGATCAGGATAGAAGAATCCTGATCCTGATCGAAAACTTCTCGTCCGATGTTGCTAAGATTTTAGTTTAAAAAAGTGTGCGACTATTCACAAGGATTCCACAGGCTTTGGCATGATCCGAAGAAATTCGTAAAATCTGAAAACTTATCACAATATGAGAAAAACGGGAGAATGTTATTATTATTATTATTATTATTATTATTATTATTATTATTATTATTATTATTATTATTATTATTATTATTATTATTATTATTATTATTAGTACTATTATTATTATCTAGTTAATGGTGGTTGGTCGGCATGGGGTAATTGGAGTGATTGCAGTCGGTCTTGTGGAAGTGCCACTCAGTACCGAGAGAGAACCTGTACCAATACCGCACCCTCTGCTAATGGTGCACCGTGCGTGGGTCCTGGTAGAGAGAACAGAACATGCTTCACGCCATGTCCAACATCGATACCAATACCGACTACAACAGAAAGTATGCTTATTATCAACCCTCCCTCTGTGCTTAATAATTATTTTACAAATCGTAAAGTTGTCTGAATGTGAGTATTTGGTTGGGGGTGGGGTGGGGTGGGTGGGGTGTGCTGGGGTGGGGTGGGGGTGGGGTGGGGTGGGGTGGGGGTGCGGTGGGGTGGGGTTGTGGTTCTTTTAACTTCAGTACAGCTCATAAATAAATTGACATGTTCCAGAGCAAATACAGAAACATGTTAGTTAGTACAATTCTGAACACGATGCAAGAAATGTTCTGTTAACTATTTTGAGCGTAATTGGATTGAAAGGCATTGCTGCCTTAGGCAGCAATGTCTTCCAATCGAATTATGTTCAAAATCTTCCAATCGAATTATGTTCAATATTAAACAGTACATTTTAATCTGGTTTTTTGGAAATATGTCAAGTTATTTCTTAGCTGTACTGTAATCATTATCAGACTTTCCTTAAAGGAATACTCAACTCATTTCAAAATAGCTAGTCACGTGATATAATACGCCATTCACTACGCATGATATTTAAAACCTTTTATTATGCCGTCAGAGACAGCTATTCAGGCTTTATTGACTAACTGGTTATATAGTCCTCTATTTTACGAAGGCTGTCCTAATTTGTCTTTCAACCAATCAGAGGAAACCAAGGCGACATACCCAACTATGGCTTATGCCCGAGACAGCGCCCTGTCAAATTAGTTTCAAAATATTCAACAGAATGTTTCTTAAATTGTAACTTCACCAAAGACGTACAATGGACAGTTTTAGCTATGCCCCGCCAATCTCTATCTAAGCTCCACCCACACTTCGCTCGTATTGTGATCGATCGCTCGCTGAGCTCCCTGACACTCAATTTCCGGAAAACTATATGTGTAAGCTGTTGAATATTTTGAAACAAATTTGCCTGGGTGCTGTTACTGCCTATGGCAATAACAGCACACAGTCAACTTAGTTTCGAAATATTCAACAGCATGTTTATTAAATAGTAAAGACTTACAATTCGCACAACATTGCTTAGTCCATCATCAAATAAAGCGTCGCATGGTTGATTATGACGTCATATGATGGATTGATAAACTGGAGAGGTCCATTCAGGCAGTTACTCTCAGACCGCTTGCAGCTTTCGTGGTGGAGCTACTTTACTTGATTGTGACGTCAGCTAACGTGTGGGGTATTTTGATTATGACGTCAAATACTCAAGTACCAACAAACAGATCAGATCCGTCCATTGAAACTAGCGTGGAACAGTTTGTTTATGATAGGCTCTGTACAATCGCATGTTGTGCAGTCCGTGCCCACGCATCGTACTACCATACGCCCACTCACATCGGTCCGCTGTTTGTTGCCGTACTTGCAAACCTTTGATCTCTCGCTAGGCGAAATAACATTACGCAGGTGGGTTGGAGGGCAGCCAATCGGATCATCATGTATTTGTTATGGAGCGATTTCATTGGCTGTGACCCACAGTTCATTTATATTTCGGATGTTTCGCTAGCTTAGTGCAGATATCATATCCTACAAGCACGGTACTCGATATGGGAGCAGAGCTGGAGGGCGAGCCCGCGCAATAGGACGATGATGACCACGGCGATACTTACTTTGTGGTAGTTATCTGCATGCAAAAAAACGACTGTGCCTGCTGCCGATAAGCTTTTTTTTTCTATACAATGTCCATTTAGCTTCCGTTATTCTCACTAAGTGAATGCTACAATAGATTTATCCACTCTGGCTATACCTCGTCAATAGACTGTTCCAGTTTGAGCTATGTACCGCCCATATCTAGCTTAGCTCCACCCACACCTGGATCGATCGATCCCTGACCTCCCTGACTATCAATTTCCAGAAAACTATACAGGTCAGCTGCTAAATATTTTGAATCTAATTTGACTGGGTGCTGTTTCTGCCTATGGCAGCAACAGCGCCCAATCAAATTACTTTCAAAATATTCAACATAATGTTTATTCAATGGTAAAGAGATACCATTCGTACAACGTGTCGGACTATTAAGCATTAAAGACGGGCTAAATTGAGTTATTCATACCATAATTAATTATGACGTCATCCGACACGTCACTTAGTTGATTATGACATCATATCACGCCAGATGATAGATGGATAAGCTGGAAAGGTCCATTTCTAGCGAAACTCCGCCCACTATTTACAACGTGGGCAGGCATAAAATTATATATTTCGCACCATGAATTACCAGAATCCCAATTTAAATGAAGCTAGAGAGGTAAGCTATACTGAATATTTTGAAACTAATATAACTGGGGGCTGTTGCTGCCTATGCAGTAACAGCTCCAGTTAAATTATCTTAAAAAAATTCATCAATATTTAGTAAATTGTAAATTTATCAAAGACATACAATTCGTACACTTGACGGGCCTTTCGAGCTTCAGATCTTAGGTATGATACATCATTGTGATTGTATAAGGCGTAGTTAATTATGACGTTATATACTTATGTGACAGATCTTGTCTATCCATTTTGTACGAGGGGTGTCCCATTTAGAACCCTGTAGTTGTTTTATTTTTTTGCACACCCCCCCCCCCCCCTTGCGTTCAATGCACTTGTTCCACCATTTCTCGAGCTCCGTTAATCCCTCGCGAAACCATGATGTGTCACACACCCCTAGGAAGGCCTCTACAGCCTCAATTACGTGTTCGTCCATCTACATTTTTTTATCTCGGAGCTTAGTTTTGCGCTGAGGGAACAGGTAGAAGTCAGAGAGGGTGCCAGGTCAAGTGAATACGGTGGGTGGGGAAGAATCTGGAAGCCGCAGTCACTTGCAGCCTTCACATGGTCGACCCGGACGGTGGTCATCTTCGGTACTGGTTCTACCTAGGCATGTTCGGTTAATCGATATTTCATTGAAAGTCGATTATTTTTGCTGGCGATTATATAATCGAGTGTAAAATAAAATAATCGAAAAGTCGAAAAAGATCGATTTAATCGAGCAAAAATCGATTATTAATTTTAATCAGGCATAATTTAGTGTTTGGTCTTGTAATACAGCTAATGCATCGGTGGTTTCATTGCTCTAGCAAGGTAGCTCTATAAACATCTATTCCTGATGTTCAAGCCCGCCCGTCCCGTGTCATACATAGTCGATGCACGTGAATGTTTATATAAGTAATTGATAGATACGCCAGTGATCTGAAGCATTTGATTGCTAATGTTAATATCCTCCTCTGAAGGCTGTGGGCTGGAGTGTTGGTGGCCATTTTGCGGAAATTTAGATAAAAGGAATAACTGTTATTCATAGTAAATTCACAAAATTTCTTTGTGAATTTTCACAAATTCTGACGATTGTTTTGGAACCAATTTGACCTAAAACTGTTGCTGCCTTAGGCAACAACAACTTGCAGTCAAATGATTTTCAAAATATTCGACTTTTCTAATGCTGGGATATAGGGAAACGTCGTAGATGGGCTAAAAGAAATGCACAAAATTGACTTCATA